>JAYMZC010000386.1:24705147-25305147 GCA_036346975.1 Drosophila prolongata | reverse complement strand
TATTCTAGATCAGGATCACCTCCTGAGTTGATATAGCAATGTCCGTCTGTCCGTCTCTCCGTCTGTCCGTCTGTCTGTTCCTACGCAAACTAGTCTCTCAGTTTTAAAGCTATTGAATTGAAACTTTGCACACACCCTTCTTTCCTTTGCACGCAGTATATAAGTCGGAATGGCCGGGATTGGACGACTATATCCTATAGCTGCCATATAACTGATTGATCGGAAATGCCATAACTTTGGTGTTTGTAAAGTTAGGAGTTGACATTTTCTATAGGTTTTATTTTTGGCCAATCAATCCGACCTACCGAATTTCATGAGAATCGGCCGACTATACCTTATAGCTGCCATATAACTGAACGATCGGAAATGCCATAACTTTGTTGGGATTTTCTATGGGCTTTATTTTTGGCCAATCAGTCCGACCTACCAAATTTCATAAGGATCGGCCGACTATATCCTATAGCTGCCATATAACTGAACGATCGGAAATGCCATAACTTTGGTGTTTTTAAAGTTAGGAAGTTGGGATTTTTTATGGGTTTTATATTTGGCCAATCAATCCGACCTACCAAATTTCATAAGGATCGGCTGACTATATCCTAAAGCTGCCATATAACTGATTGATCGGAAATGCCATAACTTTGGTGTTTGTACGGTTAGGAAGTTTGGATTTTCTATGGATTTTATTTTTGACCAATCAATTTTTATAAAGGATCGGCCGACTATATTCTATAGGTGCCATATAACTGAACGATTGGAAATGCCATAACTTTGGTGTTTTTAAAGTTAGAAAAATAGGATCATATGAATAATTTTGGAAAATATAATTTACAGAATATTCTGCAAGGGTATTTCAACTTCGGCTCCGCCCGAAGTTAGCTTTCCTTTCTTGTTAGAACTCAATTTTGCATTAAAATCAGACAACTTAATTCGTTAGGAGCGCGGTGAGAATCAGATCTATAACATTTTGTTCTCTTCCGATTTTTAGTTTAATGGTACGAAAAAAAACAATAGGTGCATATATAATATAAAAGTAGAAAAAGTAAAAATAGTAGAAAAACCAGACGCGTTCATTGCCAATACCATATTATAAGATAATTTATGAGATATGTCGTTAGCAGGAACCGAAAACAAAATTATTGGAATAAAAAAAGCGACAAAAAACAAGAGTTAAAAGCAATCAAATCACTGTAAAGGAGTGATTTTTATAAGGATCAATAGCCGAGTCGTTCTAGCCATGTTCGTCAGTCTGTCTGTTCGATTGCCTGTCAGCCTGTCCGTCTGCCCGTCAGTACGGGATCTTGGAAACTACAAAAACTAGAGATCTGAAAAACCTAGTTGGTCTTATGGTGCATAAAAAAAATCAATTAATCAATTTTCTCGTGGTAAAATCTCTTTTCTTCTCTTAGTATTTGTTGGCTACAACGCCTTTACCTGTGTGGCCATGTTCCAAATAATTAGCCTGGTGAAGAGTGCACGCTACCGCGAGCTCTATGGCGAGGATCCATTCCATCCGCTGGTCATGAGGACCACCCAGCAGAAGGACTCCCAGAAGCCGCTCCAGGTGCTTCGTATGCACGACATGCACGACACAAACATCGACGAGCAGAAGCGCCTGAGCAAGATCGGAATGTGGCCACGTCGTCCTCCGCCCCTTGTGTCCGTCCTCCCCGTACAGCCGCGGTATCCACAGCCCCAGCTGAAGTGGTGGCAGCAACAGGCCCTAAACACTGGCGACGCCGACCCCCAGGACACGTCCGCGTACCGCAATTGGCAGCCAACGGAGCTGTTGAACGGAGTGGGCGGCAAGGTGCAGCGCAAGAGTGACCTAAACCGACGATATGCCGAAAACCAGATGTATCGATGGTACTGATCACGGTGATGAGGAATGGTAAGTAGTCATAACTTGAACAACTAAACACATTCTTCTTCACCCCGAAAAATAGTGGACCTACAACTTTTGTAGAATTAAAAAAACATGGAGCTACTACAATTTAAGAAATTAAAAAAATATTTTTCACTTTTATGCCATGTTTCCCATTACTTTTAGTTTTTACTAACTTAAAATGTTAAGGTCATAAATGTTGCAACTTTTGGACCTTACGTAATAAATTCTTAAATTTCAGATTTTCCTATTTTCGGTCAGAGCTTTAGACTTAACGCATCAACACCATGGAAGGAGAATTATTAATTATTGTCTTCTTTATAAGTTGTACAGTTTTAAAGGCTCTTATTGCTAAATAAATATTCTGAAAAAAATTATCGACATATTAAAATTATATAAACTAAAATAACATTTATGTTACGTTCACTGTGCATATAGTGACGAATCATATCGGAAGTGAGAGGGATGCATATGCTACATTTGAAAATAAACGTTGATTTTGGACAAAGGTCTTTGCAATTTTTGACAAAGTGATGTGTTTTAAATAAAAAAGCTAATAAAGTTAGCACAATTGAAAATGGTTTCCATTTTATTATTTTATTAGATAAGAGCGATGTTTCCATTTTTCAAAGAAAGAGGAAATCGGGAAATGACTTTTGAATTTTTGCCGAAGGGTGATTTTTGTTTCTAATATTTTATTTTAAAACAATAAGAAATCGGGAAAAGGAACACAACGGAACCGCACCATTTCTCATATGACTTATTCTAAAGTGTCAACGGGTATTTCATATTTCGTGACAAGCCAAAAAGCGTATAAGCTAAAAAATTAGTCGGTCATGGGAAATAAACAGTGGCAATTGTTAAACAGCTCATTATTTATAGTCCCAAATCATGAGCTGATATTAGAATAAATTCCTTTCTCGAGCAGAAGTAAAATGTTTTTGTTAAAATAAAGAAAGATTTTCTTGAACCAATAAATTGTTCTTGATCCAAAGGCTCGTAGACATTACATATACATACATATATTCTGGTGGAAAGGTATCAATTTAGAAAAGAGTTTTTAAGTTTTAGAAAATCACTTGGTGCAAGGAAATAGTTGTAGAAGTGAAATAGTAAAAAACAAGAAAGGAAGCACACTTCGGCAAGCCGAAGTTTATATACCCTTGCAGTTGTTACAAATCTACTACATTTTCGACGGACGGACGGACAGCTGCAGCGTTCACGACCCCGAAAACCCGGGTGCCGCTCCCGCGTTCGTGAGCCGTCCTCGACCGCCGATCCCTTCGGCGTTCTCGCCTTCGGCCGGCACGAGAGCTTCGTGTCGGAGTCTGGCTTCGGCCCGTTGCACTATGGGCCAACGACCACTTTTGTTGGCCAAAATTAATAACTCGCTCAATTTTAGAGATATCGAGATAAAACTTTACCAATCGTTTTTTGGTATCCTTAGGCAACATATATGTTAATAAGAATAGGATCGAACAAATATATCCCATAGCTGCCATACGATCGATTTAGTAAACTTTGTTATTTTTTAAGATAATCGAATAATTTTTTTTTTTTATTATATACTTTATAATTACATTTATATTATATTTTTTTATATTTTTTATATCTGCTTCTGAATAGAATTCAAAATGCAAGACAAAATGTTCTGCGTTCCACAAACTTTTAATGAATACGCAAAAAAATCGGATTAAACAAATTTTATTAATAAGTACAAAAATGGCACCTGCTATTAAACATCATGCTCTTCGGGATCTAGTTCAATATTTCATTGAAAATCAAAAGGATTCTAATATTCAACGCAACTACTGTTAAGGTTGCAAAACTTGAGGTTATGTGCTTAAAAATTAAATTTCGGAAAAAGTGGCAATAAGTGGCGATTCTAACCATATACATTTTAAAAAGAATTTAATTCTCTACAAATCTCAATACGTTTCAGAAGTGGACTCCGCTGGACTCACTTTGTTACTCTACTTAAAAATTAGTTTTCTAATTAAAAAACGCGTTTTAGACAACTCACTTTAACACTTAAGTACAAAGACAGCACGATAGATTTCAACCGTTTAAACACACAAACACTTAGTATACACCACCATTCATCGAATTCATATCACAAACATTTTTTGGAACGCTTATAAACTGCTTTTTTAAACGCTTTAAAAATGCAATTTAAAAGTCGAATTTAAAAAGCACGTGGCTTGCATCTTAAATATATTATTTAACAGCTGTTATCTTAACAGAAGCGCACTCTATCGGAATTCCTGAAATGTAACATTGCAGATTGGTCTTCTGTTAATATATCCTAAAACAACTTTTTTGGATTTGACGACTTTTCAAAAATGGGTTTTGGCCAACCAAAGTGGTCGTTGGACCCATAGTGCGTTGTCTGCACGTCGGCGCTGTTGCTAAGGGCGCCCTTCGGGTGTTGATCGCCGATGCTGTTCGGCCCGGTTGATACTCGTTATATATTTATATATATTTGTGAGGGCTGTTCATTCAGCTCCTCACAGAATAAACAAAAAATTTCAACTTAATTGTGCAATGGTAATGATCAATAGTATTGCCAAATAATAAAAAAAACAGTGCTGTCAAGAAACATCCATCAAGTAAATACAATTTGTAGTATTATATTTATCTAAATTTATATTCGTAAAATTTCTCGGCTGCCATTAAAGAGATTGTCCAAATTATTATAACTAAATTCGTTTTATAATACAATAGGAAAAACGTTCAAATATTCGTGTTCTTTTGAAATATGGCGACTAATTTCTATAGCTGGCAAAGTTATCTTTCTTCCTTATTTCCTGAATAACAGAAATTTTAACTTTAGTGGCTTATTTATATTCCGTGTATGTAAAGCAAAAACTATCCTGGAAATTCCCTTTATATGGGCCACATAATTTTAAATGTCGTCAAACATTTAATTTCGAATTCTTAGCTTTAAAAAATAAAGTGTATTATGGATATTCCAGGACAAACATGTTCATATTAAAAAATTACAGAAATCTTATTTTGAATTACTTTTGACAAGAGAATTGGCAAGAAGAATGCAACTAGTCAAATAAACTGGAACATTCTGTCCCGAGTCATAAATGTCTTCATAACTCACATTAAAATATGAGGAATTTCGATTTAATACCATTTCGAAATGTTGCTGATTAAAACCCTTATCTTCTTATTCAATAAGTCATCGATTCATCTCTCCTGCTCTTTCTTGAGCTAAGCAATTCAGAGACCCCTCAACAATAGACCAAATTTTATATCTCGCTTGGATTAGCTGTTTGGGCTTTTGGTGAACGCTTTGCATAAACGGCACTACAGATTATGCAACTGTCTGGGAGACACTTTGCATATCCTCGACCAGGAAGCGGGATGCTTCAATGCCCGGTTCGACTTACAAATGCTTTTCCCACTTTACATTTCCAACAAAGTGCACTGCGACCGGAACGGCGACAGAGTAGGTGGTCGAAAGAGACGGCGAGTGAGCCAGAGAAAAGGATGGGGATACTTGGCGGGCCATTGCATTGTGTTGGGCGAACGACAAAAATCCAATGCTCAACAATTGGTGACGCTTGCAATGGACCGTGAGTCGAAGTGGGAGGTGCAGGGATTTCGGAGCTCCCAACTTCCCCCTGCTCTTTCTCCATACCCTTCTGTTCCTCGAATATCTGCCATCAGAAGTCCTTGAATATCTGCCATCAGAAATCCGGCCACATGGACATGACTTGGCCTCGGGAGATTTCTGCGCTATGTGTTGACAGTTTTGTTGACTGCTGGCTATTTGCTGCTGCCTCTGATGCTTTTGGGATTGCAGCTGCTGCTCCTAGTTGCACAACTTTTTTTTATATTTTAATTAAAAGTTTTAAAAAAAATTAGATTTCAAGTCAATCAGAGCTAGTCGTGTTAGTTTGTGGATTCTGAAAGCTGGCCCACACATTTCTTTCTGCTACCACTATACACTCACAAATAAAAGTATACTTTTGCTTTAAGAACAAGAAAAATTAAATTTGGATTTTCTAGTAAGAATTTTATGATTTTAAATTCTGTGTTCATATCTTCAATTTATTTCAGTTTATACGGTATACCGTGATATAAAATATATTCTTTTGGGGTCACATTGACTTCTAAAACCTGTGTCGGTAAAAATTTCAATTACAAAATATAGAAAAATTTGACGTTGAATATTTTACTTAACAATTGGTAAGCATCTCTTATTCGATTTTAGTTATTTTATGATTTGTTGAAGATACTTTTCAGACTCAGGTTATACGCTTTTCGGTGGAGTTGAAGAAAATGAGGCCCAGCAAGTCGCCTTCGATTGAAAACCTCCGAATAATAATAAATCCGATATATTTTTTAAATAAATGCATTATTCTAATGAGTAGTGTTTTTAATTTTTATATTTTACACAAAACGAATATAATTAATCAGTAGTGCATTTTGTATTCATATTTATAATCATATCAAACAGATATTAAAGATCATAACACTGTGATATGACCAATAACATTTTTACCATTGTTGCTCGAAAGTATCAGTCTGTCATTTCCGAAAAAAAGTAAAATTTGAAAATATGTCCACGCCTACTCTGTAGAGACGTGGTGTATTCGATCTATATCTATCGACATAGTCAAAATCTCAAAATTGAACATTTATTTTAGAAGTTAACAATAATAAGGTCAACATAGTTAATCATCTCAGCTTTGTTATGAAAAAATACCTGATTGAATTAAAGTGTTTGGATATTCTATGTTAATCTTTCTGGGATGTAAGCTTCACTTATCCTGTCGTCAACATTTTAAAACCACTTCCTAAAGGACATCAACAAAGTCTTTAGAACACGTTTGGGACACACGTAAGACGATACGTGTCTCTGATTATCTGCCGTGTGCTTTGTACCGGCTTACGTTACAAAAAAACAAATGCCAAAATTCTCCAGGTGCGGAACTTAAAAAAACAGTCAAGAGAATTCGCTACAGTGAACAAACAAAATGTGATGCCTTGCTGAGAGCACTAACCATACAACATATGTTGTATGGTTAGTGCTGAGAGTTTTGTTAAGACACTTGAAACGCATTGAATTCTGACCCTACAAAGTATGTATATATTCATATATATAGGGGAGATTAACATCTGCAGATTGAGACGGCCTGTAAAAAAGTTTCTAAGCTACATAAGAAATCGAAATTTATTCAATTTAATGAAAACTTAAGTTCGGAGAAAGCACAACTAGTATTTTTTGGTTGGAATCAAAGTTAAGTGTTGACCGTTCTATTGCTAGAATGGTTTGAAGTCTTAGAAAAACAGTATTTAGTCACAACTTTTATTAAAATAAACCATAAATTACAGGTGACATAAGGTGTGGATACGTTTCGCAGGCCAATATCCGCTCCTGAGCGGGAAAATGCAAAGTGCTAGCCTGGGCAGGCTCAACAAGTAGGTGGGACTGTTTAGAGGTGGATTGTGACTAGTAGACATGCCTTATAAATGCCTGATAGAATTTTAAATTCAATGTGCGTGTATGTGCAAAGCTGTAAAGGATTTAACTTGGGAATCGACTGGAAAGTGAATTAAAGATTAGCTAAGAGTGATTTGCACATAACTAAATTAGAAATATAAGGAAGGAAGTATTTTTTTTGGTGATAGTTGAGCATTGCACTTTGAACTTAGTTAATAATTCAGTGAGGTTTGTTCAGATGAATCCAAAAGGTATTGATTGACGTTCCACCCAGTGATTTATTAATGAATTACTTTTACACATTTATTCCCAGAGGTAAATAATATTTATATTGTGCACACTTTTGCGCAAAATGGTTAGCAACGCAAGGACAATTCTTAATTAGACGTTCATCTCAAATCGTTGGCAGATGATGCTCGGTGCGATGAAGGAGGTTTGCGTTCTTGTTCAAGGGCTGCAGCTTTACGTAATCTTGATGCGGGTGATGATGATGCTGCGTGCTAGGCAGCAGCGGTAATGATGTATTTGAAGTCTGTAATAAAAGTAGATTTTAATAATTTACATTTTATTTATTGTCAAATGCATATTATATAAACTCAAATAAAAAAGTGTATACCAACATTATTGCAATCATTTCATATAAGAACTAACCTTTGTAACTTGTTATGAGTTGAAATATACATATATATTCCTGATACTATTCGTGTATCTTACATATGAAAGAAAATAAATTATTCTTGTTCAACAAGAAACAAACAATCCTAAATCTAATAATTTAACAATTTCTCTTACGTGTTCCAAATAATTATGTTCTAATAATTTTGGGCTATATACCGAGCCTTATTAATTGCATTCCCAATTTAATGTTTTCTATGTGTTCTAAGAAATATTAAAAAGACAAGACTTCCATTGGTTTAAAATAGCCCCTAATGAAGTTTGTATAATTTCCCATATTCCCAATGAAAAAACAAGAGAGAACGCTATAGTCGGGTGCCCCGACTATCAGATACCCGTTACTCAGGTAAAGGGAGTGCGAGGGAGATGGAGATAGAAACTTTGATCACGCATAACTTTTTAACGAATGGTCCGATTTGAAAAATTTCTTCTACATTTCGATAAACACAATAAAACTGCATTTTTACTTTTCCGAAATATTTAAATTTTTAAAATCGTATATAAGCGCTTGTGGGCGTTAAAGGGGGCGTGGCACCTTTTTGAAACAAACTTGCGCTGCGTAGGAACTCCAAGAATCTGCATGCAAAATGCCAATCTTCTAGCTTTTATAGTTTCCGAGATCTCAGCGTTCATACGGACAGACAGACGGACAGACGGACAGACAGACAGACGGACAGACGGACATGGCTATATCGACTCGGCTAGTGACCCTGATCAAGAATATATATACTTTATAGGGTCGGAAACGCTTCCTTCTAGCTGTTACATACTTTTGCTCGAATACAATATACCCTTTTACTCTACGAGTAACGGGTATAATAAAGCTCCTGATTTGGAAATTTTGTATCATCCAGAGGAAAATTACAGTTATTAACAGAAAATATAGTTAGTGAATATTTCTTATGCGAAGACAAAATATTACAAAAAGGAAAAAGAACTACTATATTTTACGAATGAGAATAATCAGAAAAGCATCTACGGAATGCAAGTCAAATTGCATTAACAAACTAAATTGTTCAGTGAAAAATGTTTGAACTAAGAATATTCAGTTATTCAATTCAAGTTAAGGTTAGAAATAATGAGTCGGTAGTTAAGTTCGGTTGAAATTTACATGAACTTCAAATGTGCACTATAACCGAATTGTCAAGATTTAATACGGAAATGTCTCCCAAAACTCCTGACCAACACTATAATACCCTCTGCGGAGGTACAAAGAGTGCATATTCAGCGACATGCTGCTCAACGCATCCTTCTTCCTGTTGGTTTACACATAGACACCTAAGCAAGCTCCTGTCGACGCACCTTTGATTTGTCCCTGGACGCCGCGATGGCCGCCGCCTGGGCCGGACCCGTCTGCAGCTGCTGGGCGGCGGTGGCCAGCATGAACTGCTGGGAGGCGAGCTGCTGCTGGCGGAGATTGGCCGCCTCCAGACTGTTGACGTGCTCCAGCTCGCGCTGCTTGGCGATGTAGTCGTCGAAGTAGGAGTGCTTTATAAGCTTCTCGCAGGACCAGCGCTTGGCCGGGTCCTTGTCCAGGCACTTTTTGAGAAAGTCGATGGTCAGCGGGTTCTGCAGCGACTTGGCCGGCATCTTGTCCTCCAGCGGCTCCAGCGTGGGCGGCACCGGCAGGGTGATGCCCTTGAAGTACTCGTTCTGCCCGAAGATCTGGATGTGGCGCGGCAGCAGGTCGCCGAGGGTCTTGCGGATCAGGTAGAGCTGGTCCACGTCGCTGCGCCCCGGCCACAAAGCCTCGCCCCGCACCAGCTCGGCGAACAGGCAGCCGATGGCCCACACGTCCACGGGGGTGCCGTACTGGGTGTCGCCCACCAGGAGCTCCGGCGCCCGGTACCACCGCGTGGCCACGTAGTCCGTGTAGTTCTCCCCGGGACTGAGCATCCGGGCGAAGCCGAAGTCGCACAGCTTCACCTGGCCCTGGGCCGTCAGCAGGATGTTCTCCGGCTTGATGTCCCGGTGCAGGCAGCCCTGCTTGTGGCAGTAGGCCACGCCCAGCAGCGTCTGGTAGCAGATCTGCTTGGTCAGGTGCTCCGGACAGCCCTGGGAGTGGCGCTCCAGCTCGTGGAGCACGGTCAGTTCGCAGAACTCGAAGACCAGGTGCAGGCGCCGCTTCCGGCGGAACACTTCCAACAGGGAGACCAGGTTCGGATGCTTGAGGTTCTGCAAGTTTGAGAGGGAAATTTCGTTAGGCCTCGTGATATCCTTTATTAATGGTATGTTAGTCTCCGGCCTTCACTCTACAGACTAAAAAATGACAGTGCTAAGTCAATCTTCTTCGTTCTTAATTCCATATAAGGAGGGTGATTATTTATAAAAGTAGTTATTATAATATTCAGATATAGTACATTTAGGAACAACAAACTACAAAATAATAAAATTGTTTTTTGCATTTATTGTTGACGTTTCTATTAACTTGCCCGAGAAATAAATCTAGATAATACAATTATTTCTTTTACTGCTTCTGCAATTTATTACTGACAGTATTAGATCCCAGATTTAAAAATCCAAGTCATGGCTAACCACTTTTGGAAAATGCATTAAGGGAGGTATAGTTAATTCGGTGATAAATTACATTGACATTTTTTTTATTGGCTATACGGATAGTCTCAGCTCAATTTTGTTTTTTGCATGTGATTGGGCAATATTTATGTGTGATTTTTTTCTTCCAAAATATTAAAAATTGACTGAGATACAGGGAATCTCCGGCGGCGCCTCGAAGAAAAGATGTTTTGCGGTGTACACGATAACCGGTCACAGAATCATCCGAAATGAAAAAATCTAATTGCATTAGTTAAAAAACAAGATTCCTCAAGTAACGCTGTCGAGTTTTTATTTTTTTCATTTCTTTTTCGATTTTGTAAGGCATTTTAAAGTCAAAAGCAGCGATTTTCGCCTAAAACGTCGAGATATTTGTTGCTCTAATTATATAATAAAATTAAATAATAATAAATTTTCAAAAAAAAAAAAAACTCGACAGCGTTACCTGAGGAACTTAGTTGAGAACAACTGTGCAAAATTTCAAAACGATCCGTCCGATAGATTTTGCAGGTTCGTGTATACCGACTTTGAAAAGGGTAACTTTTCAGGAGAGCGTTTTAAAGTTTTGGACACCCATACAAAACGAGCTAACTTACCTACGTTCAACTGCCCATAAGTTCGGAAGCTTTACTCGGATCGATCTAAAACTTTAACACAATATTCTCAAAATGTTGTGCATTCAGAAAAAAAAATAAAAAAAAATGCAAAAAAAAAATTTAAATACTATACCCCCACTTAACGGGCCAAAAGAGAAATAAAATTTCTCCCAGTAAGCTGTTTACCTAAATCGAAAAGCCAATTCTTGTCAGGCAGCCGCTGTCCGAAGTTTTGAATACGAATTTAGCCAATAAGGCAAGGACCAAAGTTGAGCTTCAGAAATATATTCGAAAGGTAATTTTTTTGTAAATCCTAATATCGATTTGAATCCTTGTTTTCTACCTATTTTTTAGTGAGTTCCGGGTGATTATAATTTTAAAAATGTCGCTCAACGCCTTATTTGCGGATGTTTAGCAAAACTAAAAAAAATTATTTGGTCAGACGAGCATCTTTGAAAGTGGACAGTTGTTCATTTCATTAGTCAGTGTTAGTTAGTTCTCAACTATAAAGACTTTTCAAATGGATACAATGAACGTCAACTTGCACATACGAACCGTCTGGCTAAGACGGCAACCGTGACAGACAGGTCTTCTATAACCACACCACCTGATTAATTACCTATTATTATAATAGCTATGATCATATTTGAAGAGTCAGCCGGAGTCAATTACCTGTTGACAAACAGTTCAAATTCAAAATACCTATTTACAGGAAAGGGCCCTAAAAGGATATTCTGAAGTACCTTGGCAAGACAAGTCTGCCGGTTTATAGTTCATAGCTGCACTAAATTCTTGCAGTCGATTTTTCTGAGTACCGGGGTGAAAATTGCACCTGACGAAAAGTCTCCCTCGTAGCTGACGAACGGATTTTATCGATCTGAGTATTGGCTTAAACTCGTAATCAAGAAATCGTTAAAAAGACTATGTTTCGGAGTATATGGATGTACGTGCAGAAACAACGAAGTCATAGTTTTATTTCCGTTTTTCCTAATGTTCTAATGGCAGATATATGATATAGTAGGCCGATCCGGTCCATTCTATCTTATATACTACCTGGAACAGAAAGATAAAAAGCTTTAAAATTGAGGGACTTAGAAACAGATAAGCGGACGGACGGTCTTGGCTAGATCGACTCGCCTGGTGATGCTGATCAAGAATATATATGCTATATAGCGCCAGAAATGTGCCCTCAATTCGTTGCTTACTTTTGACTAAAATTATAATACCGCCTGTTAGGGTATAAAAAGTATATTAATACTTTTTTTAGGGTAACTATATCCAAATGAAACCAATACATTCTATTTGTAATTCAGATAAGAAAATTAATCAAAATAATTTAGGGACAGATAAGTAACAGAGGAACCAAAGATTCCATGGGATTGGGGAATTTATAAGGTGATTAACCAGTATTTATAAGTTGCGGATTTTAAATTATTTATTTAGTTACATTACCATTTTTGATGGCAGCCCTTGCGTAGAAATATTACATTGGAGTAAATTGTGCTTAGTTAATTAACTATGGGTGGGTGACTTGCAACTATTTTATTGATTAACTTGACCAATGAATTCTTTTCGTGTGTGTTAATTACGAAACAACTGATATTATTCTCGGCAGTTTAATTTTTATAAGAAAGGATAAGTTCATCTTTTAGCTCCTTCTTGCTCGAGATGCAGTTTATTTTTTGGGTTTATTATGTTGCACAGTTGCCATGGCTTTTCCTTAGAAAAGATAGTCACGAAGAACCCATAAAATAAACAAATTCAACTTTTACTATGTTAGTACGCCTTTTATTTGTTCCAAAGTAACTTTGGGTGCTTGCAGTTAACGATTGGGAGTACCCCGGGACTATGGGCAAAATAAAACCCAGAATTTGTGCAGATAGATAGTCGGCACTTACCTTCAGTAGCCTAATTTCTCTTAGTGCAATTTTTCGTATGGCTGGATCGTCTTCAGACTCCACAAACCTCTTCACCGCCACCAAAGCACCCGTTTCCCGATCCCGGCACTTGTAAACAATTCCATAGGAGCCCTCGCCCAACCGACTGAGCTTTTCATAGCGATCCATTTTGCTGCTACCTTGTGGTCTGTAAGGAAGATAACGAGAAAGAGTTATCCGGAATGCCCCCTCAATTGCGGTGAAAGGTTATTTTGCAGTAAGGAAGCGGTTTTACCTTAAGCTCAAACATTGGCCACGTTTGATGTTTGCACGTCGCATTGCTTTGCATTTAGCACATAAAATGTTTAAAAACTGTTCTGTTTGATAGCTCAGACACGAACACATGTGGGACCACAGGGGCAGACTTGGATTCGAGTGTATACGAGTATGGAGGTATTTTCGTTCTGGTATTTATGTTGTGGGCTGATTGGGGGTGTTTGGTGTTTATTTACAAGACTCTGTATTGGATTAGTTTTGTTTTTAGGATGTCCAGAACATTGTAGAGGTTTTGTTACACGAATCTGGTATGACTTGCGTTTTTTGGTTAGTGGATTTCGATGGAATGAAACAAAAACAAATGAGAAAACGTTATGAATAAGTAAATTTATTAAGAATGTGAAATTTGGGAAAAGCAATTGGTAAACAAAAAAACCAATACTCGTCGATTTTTAAAAATGTTTTGTAAAGATAACAACTGAATAACTGCTTACTACACAGTTCTAAAAGTTTAGAAAGATTGGTCGAGGTCTGCAAATAAATCGATACTATGAAAATTTAATCGCCATTAAATACTGAATCCTAACTAATTAACTGTGTACAATCAATAATCTTTTTTCATACTATATATATAATTAGTAGTTAAAGTTATCGCTTTACAAAACAAGTAACCAAATAAATAAAATTTCTTAAGGTCAATTGCTTATATACTGTGCGAAATAACCTAAAAATCATTACATTTTAACCGATTTCACCGTATTGTTCCTATGGGAGCTATAGGATATAGACGTCCGATCGCCAAGCGCTTTTACCCTGATCAAGGTATGCATAAAAAAATAAGATTTGGAAAGATTTATGTTAATAGCTTTTATACTGCGCGAAATATCTTCCATTCTTGAAAGTTATATCCGATTGTTCCTATGGGAGCTATAGGATATAGACGTCCGATCAGCACGCGCTTTTACCTTGATGAAGGAATGCATAAAAAAATACGATTTGAAAAAATGTATAGCAATAGATTTTACACAGCGCGAAATATTCTGAAAAACATAAAAGGATATAGACGTCTGATCGGGGCGATTTTCAAACTTGATCTGCGTACACTTGTTTTAGGACGACTGTGAAAGTTTCAGATCGCTAGCTTTTAAACTGAGCTCGCAAACGGTATTGAAACAGACGGACAGACGGACAGACGGACATGGCTATATCGACTCCCCTATTGATCCTGATCAAGAATATACTTGTATATACTTTATAGGGTCGGAAACGTCTCCTTCACTGCGTTACAAACTTCTGACCAAAATTATAATACCCTCTGCAAGGGTATAATAATTAGTCGAAAGAATTGTCTGGGGAACTTGATTGACTGATTTTACTCTTTTACTGCCAAAACGTCGATCTAAGGACGTCTTCAACTATTAATTAATTTTTAAATTAAAACGATGAAATTATAAAACATATACTAAAATAGTTTTGTTTAAAATATATTTTCTTGTCACCAAACATTTTTAGGTAGAGTTGTTTTATTAAACAGGGTATGCAAATTTTTATTCTCGAGCTTATTAAAGTAGTATTATATATAGATAGTACTATATATAGATCGGAACTCATACCCAAATGGACTTCTTTGGTCCTTATTGAATGTCTTAGAAATGTCTGGATCCTGTTTTACTCGGTTTGTATGAAATACAAAGAATTTGCCTATAAAAACTGCTGGATTTATTTTATAACCGGACGAGTTCCTTTACTTTAATATTGTTTGAGCACCATCAAAACCGCTATTAAAATAAAAAGTTTTTTTTTGAGAAAAATTTGAAACGCCCTATATTATTTACTTAATAATTTCAAAAGATTGAAAGAAGAGATACCATATCGGCGTTTTAAATGTTCAATTTCCATAAGCTACGGGAACAACACTAGTAAACATCGGAAAACCCACGAGTATATAAACTAAATCGATTTTTTCATCAACTGCAGAAGAGAATGTTTCTTTGAAATCGGGACTGGACAAGAACTTTAGAAGTTGACAGTTCAATGCCAACAACAAAGCCGGGGTAACTGAACTTTCCTGAGGCCTTTATGCATTTTTTCTAGCATGGGTGTAGGTCATAAACATAACATGCAATTAAATACTAATGTGCTGGTGGAGGGTGGGGAAAATCAGGAGGTGGATGGCACACACAAATAAAACAAAAACACAGGATACAGGACACTGAAAAGGTAGTAAGCAGATGACTTACCTAGGCACCCATCTGGCTAAAATCTGACGTATTTGCCACTAAATTTTTGTATTAAATTGCGGAGGAATTGGATTTATATTTCAATATATCTGGGTAAGTCTACGATACACACCATGCGCCAAATATTCTTCTACTCCTGTCGATCAATAAAGTATTTGAACACCCGCTTAAACGGACGTATGTTTTGACTGACAACCAACCACTGAATAGGGGAATTGCTGGTCTGCTCCCAGGTCCCAGGCCGACTCCACTCCAATAGCCAATGTCATAGCAATGCGACCAAAGTTAACAAAGCAAAAAACCACAACAAAACCCAATCCATGCGCAGTTGCCCCAAAGTTGTTCAAGAAGTTTCTCCCCTTTGTTGTTTTTGCTAGCGACGACCGGAAGACATTCAAGGTGTGCTTCCTTGGATTTCGCCGCTTTTTTCTTAAACTTTTTGAGGTTACCCGGTGGAGTCCTCTGTCCAGGGACAGGAGTGGCTTGCGAACTGGGTTCTTTGACATAGATTGTTGGAGAATTCTATATAGGTGAACTGGTGCAGCAGTGCAGTGAGTTGGTCGTGACTGGCGCTACGTGAGAGCTTCGGGGGATTTAATTTGGGGTCCTTATTACTTATTAATGTTTGAATCGCTGTGCAATTATAACATTATTAGGGGTAGCTTAACCTGCTTTGGCTACGTTAATATTCCTGGGCAGCTAAGTTGGGTGCTTTGGGTGCTATTGTACACCGTGTTGTGTTTGCTTTAAGCTGTTCAAACTTCCGATCTTCTGCAACTTTTGTTTAATTATAAACAGCAATTAGCCCACAAACACCATCGTATTATTAACCACAGCTAAGTTCATTCACACACAAAATTTATGATTAATTTTCTAATTTAGTTTGCTTTTGTTATCGCCGACGTTTTACAACCATTCATTTTCAAATATTTATTTTCATACCTTCGCAATGAAAACAACTTGGAAATCTCAAACATTTTCATTGTAATACCAAAATTCCCACGAACACTTTTTGTCTATATTTTTGGCTAGGGCTAAAGGCCAAAAAACGCGAGAGCTAGCTTTTTGGCAGAACGACACGATGTGAAGACGTTAAGAGCCGGCAAACGACTGAGCTGCTTTCGGTTAGAACTAGTTTGAGCCACACGGAGTTGGTAGGAGCTCTATTGGTAGGAGCTATATTGGTAGGAGCTCTATTGCATCAGAGGACCCTTCACATACGGACCCTTCACATACGGACCCTTCACATAAGGACCCTTCAGTTGGCCGATGGCGACATTGATTCCTATGTTTTTGCTCGCTTGGGTCTCGCGTGATTCATTTAAAATGCATTAAAATGCAATGGACTAACACGAAGGAGAGCGTCAAAAATAAATTACGGACGATTATCTCGCATACCATATGAACAACAAGTGAGGTTTATACTAAAGGAAACGTTTGGTCAGGAGAGCTTTCAAGACCGCTCTTTTTTTTCGCCTTGAGGTTGTTCGTTTTCCCAGATGTTTGACCTTTTCGACTGAAGGAAAGACCTAACCGCAGGACCCCAACGGTTTCCTCAATAGAATTTGCATATTTATATAGAATTCTGTCGACCCCGTTCCGCCTTTACTACCAGGCTGCCTATTTATACATTTGACAGCTTTTGTTTTCCGCGTAAGCATTTTAGCATTCCCCACTTTGATTTTTCTTTTATTTTTAGCCTCGAGAATGCTTTAAACTGTATTTTTGCTGTCAATTTTTCTATGTAGTGGTTGCAGCCTATAGTAATTAATTTTTAATGTCGTTGGCATGATGTTTACCTTTGATGTTGGGTTCAATGCCTTGAAGTTCATTTAATGGCTATACAAGAGGTGAAATTTATATAAGCGAGACTATTGTTCTTGTCCCCTTTTGATTTGGACTCCCTGTTTGGAAAGAGGCACTAATAATGCACAATACATACAAATTTCTGAGGAGGTGAGTAATTGGGGAGCTGTTATTTTTATTATTTGTATTCAATTCACTTTAAGCTTATATTGAATGTACAAAATGCGTAATAAATTGTTTTTTCAACTTCAGGTTAAAATACCTTTGGTTTGAGATTGTTACCTTGTTATTATATTTTACAAATAATTTAATAAAAAATTAAATAAATAATAGTATAAAGCTTTACAGATACTCTGTGATGAAAGTGACACCATTTTGTCTTTAATTCACTTTTTTTTTTTTTTTTTAAATTATTTATTTGCGCCGGAATCGTTCAATGCCATTTGAACATAACCGGACGTATGAGGACATATATACATATATAGTATATATTATACTATTTAAACTAAATACAATTATTTACAATTATTTACAAAATTTACAAAATTTTTTTTTTTGGATTACTGGATGACCCGGGAAGCGAGGTCACTGGGGTGAAATCTCTTCAGACTTCGAAGAGGTTGCGGACTTTAATTCACTATTTGAAAAGATATTTATGTACGAATCGAACAGAGTTTTATAACGTTTGTTGGTCTAAAACATAAAATTAATGAGAGAGTTGTTTCGCAAGTTTGTATGTTTGCAAAAATAGAAACAGGCAACGAAAACTTTTTTCGCAACACACCAACGTTGCCTTGCAAAGTCCGTGAACCTTTTGCCATAAATATATAGCGGGCCAAAGGAGTGGATATTGTTGACGTGGCCTTTTGGGAAAACAAGCGTGAAATGCAATAAATAACAAGCTATTAATGCCTGGTGCTCATACACGCACCGAAACTTTGTGCGGGGTATGTGCAAAAAGCATAGCATACTTACGGGGCAAAAGGAAAAGGCATGCGTGTGCAATCAAAGGCCAAGGCCGTTGCAACACCAGCCTACCGAGTTAAATGTCATTGGGAAAAAGTTGATCCTCTTCGCTCGCCTTTGCACAATATTTCACTTTCATTCCGCAAAAAGTTGGCCAAGCTAATTAGGCCCACGAACAAAGCTAATCGACCCACCTGTACTCCCTGGTCTCGACTAAATCCGGCTCATTGCACACCTGTATCTTCTGTATGAGGCGGTAGAGAAACGAGTTCTGGAAGGATTGCGGCAGGTAGTACGAGTAGCTCTGAAACATTGCAAGTCGCGAAACTTCCGCACGGCTGCAGGGTCCCAGGATGACTAAGGTTCGCTTCAAAGGCTTTCCCTCTATTTATTTTATCGATACATGATTTCGAATGCAACGGACATCATGAATACTTTATGCATGAAGTGACATTCCTTCTCAGACAGGTGCAAAAAATCAGCTTTGTTTCTGGCGTGTCTCATGTCTGCCGTACTTTTTCATTTTGTTTAAGATTTTTTTGGGTCAGAATATAAGCTGCAGGGGAAAGGCAAAGGAACATGCAAATGAGTCAGGTGCATAATGCGAGAAGTGAGAGTTGCAAGGGGCCAAAAATATTCTGGGCCTGGTTGAAGCAGAATTCGCCACATGCCAAACTGAGCAACACGGAATCAGTGGTTCAAACCGGGGGAAAAAACGGATAGAGTGGGATTCAATTATGTAAGGTAAGCAGGGTTCCTCGGAGTTTGGGATGCACTGTGGGAATGGTAGCGACTGTTAAAAGCCATGAGAGCGTCCAACCAACACGATTACCTAGCTAGAGAACATGAAATGTAGATCAAAACACAAACAACGTAATACAACAACGGAGCGCATTTTACGATGGTGTAAATATTTAGGCTCTATGGCAAGTTCACTGTGGAAGTCAGTTTGTACTTTGAGGTCATTGATAACGATGAAATCACTCGTTGGTTCTGAGACCAACAAAAGTTTTTTAGTCCGGTGCAATTGATAAATAGCCACTATTAAAAGCAAGTTTCCTAATAGCTTCTTAAAAAATCGTATAATTTGTTGGCCTGCTCAAAGTTGTTCGGGCGTAGCTCTCTAAACCTATTTAATAAGTATACTCTGAATAAGATGTTTATTAAAATTAAATTTTAGAATGTTTTACCCAGTATGTAATCACTAATTAAAAATCGTTTCATAGACTGCATTAAAGCGGGAAACCAGTTTAGATGGTTCAAAAAACCAATTTTTTTTATTGCATAAATTGTTAGAGTAACCAAGCTCTGGAATGAAAAAAATGATATAAAACATGACCTTTTGTTTAAACACCTCCAAGACATTAAATTTTCAACTATTTCGGCCAGAGTTTGGTTCATATTCTTAGAAAATATGTTACTATCAAAGGAAAAAAGAATTTAAAATTAATCTAATTTATAAAAAATATAATTTCAGATCAAACCTACGACCTCCAGGTTGCCCGCAAGAGGTCAACTCAATGGACACCAGTTTCTAACTCCACCAATTCCAATTACCAAAATTTGAAAGTATAGTTCAAAATAGAAATAAACTACAATCCAAGTTTAAACAAATTTGAATTATTTTTTCTCTTAAAAAAAACTTACGAAAAACACTCGAATTTCGGCCTCCAAAACTGGTTTCCCGCCTTAAACAAACTTCATTTACCTGCTTCGCCCTTTTACTAAAAAAAAACAAATTTGGTTAGAGATTTGAGTTATTAATTATATTTCTCCTTCACTGCGTTGCAAAATTCGAATGAAATTTGTATACGCGCAACGTATAAACAATAAACAAAACAAGAGAGAACGCTATAGTCGGGTGCCCCGACTATCAGATACCCGTTACTCAGGTAAAGGGAGTGCGAGGGAGATGGAGATAGAAACTTTGATCATGCATAACTTTTTAAGGAATGGTCCGATTTGAAAAATTTCTTCTACATTTCGATAGGTATTGATAAACACAATAAAACTGCATTTTTACTTTTCCGAAATATTTAAATTTTTAAAATCGTATATGAGCGATTGTGGGCGTTAAAGGGGGCGTGGCACCTTTTTGAAACAAACTTGCGCTGCGTAGGAACTCCTAAAATCTACATGCAAAATGCCAATCTTCTAGCTTTTATAGTTTCCGAGATCTCAGCGTTCATACGGACAGACAGACGGAAAGACAGACGGACAGACGGACATGGCTAGATCGACTCGGCTAGTGATCCTGATCAAGAATATATATACTTTATAGGGTCGGAAACGCTTCCTTCTAGCTGTTACATACTTTTGCACGAATACAATATACCCTTTTACTCTACGAGTAACGGGTATAAATACAATTTAGATGTTCCATCGCCCACAGGTTGCCGTAGGAACAATCAAAAAAATTATTGGAAAATCGACCCAGCTTAATTAAGCATCAAAATCGAAATATAAGATATTTCATATTTCTAACAGCTCCAAGGATGAATAAACTTGGGCTTGCCGAAGTTTGAATCCTTTCTTGTTGTCCTTGAAGCTAATTGCATTGAAGATTTCTTCTTACTTAAAAAAATATTAAATAGCAAAATTAATTCATGATTTTTCTTTAAGTTTCTTACAATTTAAATATTAAAGTTCAAATTTTCTTAAATTTAAGATAAAATTTGAATTTTGTTTATACAAATTTTCGATCATTGGGAGTACATTTTTTTGGTTGAGTGGGAAGAGCCACCATAACACATCCACAACAACAACTATCCTCTTGCCGCAATAACCACTGCAAGCCATTATATTGATTGCTTATCACACGTAGAGTGGTGGCTCAGTTAGAAGCCGGACTATCTGGACTCAATGCTGGGTCCCAACTTTTAAATGTTCCATTCTATCAATTTATATTATCTTGTTCGGTCTTATACTTCTATTTTCATTCATTTACCAGATCGCTTCAAATGAATTCCTACACATACATTGGTGCAAAAAGGGTTTTGCTCTGTTTCATATATTATTCTATATTTTCTTTACGCTTCCGCCAAACCAGAAGACCAAATATCGTTGCCATGTGCCAAATTGACATGGGGCAAAAGCATTAAAAACCGCTAAATCATCCGCAGTCATTGCAATGCATTGCAATGCATTGACGCTGCCCACAAGTATGCAATATTATTTTCGAGTTGCTTGTCAGACATTGAATGGAAGGGTGGAACAGTAGAAAAAATAAAGAGAAAGAAGGCAGAACGCAAACAACGAACGCCTTTCAATGCAACTTGATGTCTCTGTACTTGATTTCTTTTCTCCTTGCTTTTGTTCTTTTAGATCCCTTTTTCTGAACTTTTGATTGAATTTCAATTTGATTGGAGTTTTTGAATTCGATTGGTTCTGTGGATAGCTCTTACACTTTTGTGTACAATAAATAAAAAAAATAAATAAATAAATTTCTATATTATCTTAAAAATAAATTTTAGAAATCTAGCTTTTTAAATGTAGTAGAAAGCAGTCATAAAAAGTTATAAATTATATATATTATATTTTCATCTAAGCTATTGTGCCTTAAAGTGTATAAGCTTTTAATGTTCCTTGTTCGAAAAAATTCGAGGAGCATTGTTTTAAATTCACACATTGTTTTTCAATCAATCTGCTTTAAATTAATTAACTAATTTAATATCCAAAAATTATAAGTGGAGCGAAACCAAAACCATTATGATGCTAAATGCCGATGACCCTAGATTCAAAAGTGCAATGACAACTCTCATCACCAGAAGAAAGCATGTTCTTATACACATATTCATCTTGGTCAGAGATAGTATTACTATACAAAACTTCTTATATGCTTTTCAACTAATCTTAAATTATTCCTTGAATTATAATTAAAATAACTTTAAGAATTGCAGAAATTATTCCTTAAAACTGAATTTATTAAAGCATTTTTGTTTTATTTATATTTTCGAATTACTACCCCTCAGCCTAATACCGTCTTCGAAGATTTTGTATAATTTTTCGTATATCCGACAATGATGCGAGCAAGTTAGATATGCACACCTTTATAAGATTTCCAAATATCTACTTTAACCGCTAAGGACAACCACTTGTAACAGATTAAAATAAACAATGTTGTCGCAATTTAGCTTGTATATCAAAACAAAACGATTAAATCGTGCTTTATTGGTGTGCCAATTTAAACTGATTTAAAGTCAATGCATGCCGAAGTTTATTACTCTTGTAGTTTCTATGCCGATATTACTAAAAAACAAGAAAGGAAAGCTAACTTCGGACGGAGCCGAAGTTGAAATACCCTTGCATAATATTCTGTAAATTATATTCGCCAAAATTATTCAAATGATACATTCTCAACACTCATAAAAATCCCAACTTCCTAACTTTAAAAACACCATAGTTATGGCATTTTCAATCGTTCAGTTATATGGCAGCTATAGAATATAGTCGGCCGATTCTATGAAATTTGATATGTCGGATTGATTGTCCAAAAATAAAACCCATAGAAAATCCCAACTTCCTAACTTAACAACCAGCAAAGTTATGGCATTTCCGATCAATCCGTTATATAGCGGCTATAGGATATAGTCGGCCGATCCTTATGAAATTTGATAGGTCGGATTGATTGGCCAAATATAAAACCCATAACGAATCCCAACTTTCTAACTTTAAAAACATTAAAGTTATGGCATTTCCGATCATTCAGTTATATGGCATCTATAGGATATAGTTGCCCGATCCCAGCCGTTCCGACTTATATACTGCGTGCAAAGGAAAGAAGAGTGTGTGCAAAGTTTCAATTCGATATTTTTAAAACGGAGGGACTAGTTTGTGTAGAAACGGACAGACCCTCTGCAAGGGTATAAAAATAACAGTGATATAAAATGTATAAAAACAAGTGAAAATACAACCAATAATACAATCCATAACAGCTCAATTTTAAAACGCCTTTGGATGCGCAAGTCGGATCACAGTGTGCTCATATGAATCATATGAATTTCATATTAATGTTTGCACAATATTGTCACATAAAATGGAATATAATAGACTATCTCTTTTTATTGTGGGTCACAATATCATCAAGAATAAATAAAACAAGAAAGGAAAGCTAACTTCGGGCGGAGCCGAAGTTGATATACCCTTGCAGAATACTCTGTAAATTATATTCTTCAAAATTATTCATTAGATGCATTCTTAATACTCATAAAAAATAAAACCTATAGAAAATCTCAACTTCCTAACTTTACAAACACCAAAGTTATGGCATTTTCAATCGTTCAGTTATATGGCAGCTATAGGATATAGTCGACCGATCCTTGGTAGGTCGGACTGATTGGGCAAAAATAAAGCCCATAGAAAATCCCAACTTCCTAACTTTATAAACACCAAAGTTATGGCATTTCCGATCGTTCAGTTATATGACAGCTATAGGATATAGTCGGCCGATCCTTATGAAATTTGGTATGTCGGATTGATTGGCCAAAAATAAAACCTATAGAAAATCTCAACTTCCTTACTTTACAAACACCAAAGTTCAATATCGATATCTTTAAAACTGAGAGACTAGTTTGCGTAGAAACAGACAGACGGACAGACAGACGGACAGACAAACGGACAGACGGACAGACAGACGGACAGACGTACATGCTTATATCAACTCAGGAGGTGATCCTGATCAAGAATATACATATATACTTTATAGGGTCGGAGATGTCTCCTTCACTGCGTTGCACACTTTTGACCAAAATTATAATACCCTCTGCAAGGGTATAAATATCTCTATATCGATATTTTAAAGCTATTTTTTTTAAAGAAAATATTTAACATCCCTAAACCACACAATTTTTTTTTTATTTTTGCAATGTATCTTTGATTAATGCTTCAAATATATTAGAGTGGTTAACAAAGTGGAGTAGTAACCAAATCAAAATTATTTCACGATTCGCTAATTAGATTTGAAAAAAAAACAATTAAAATATCCCATTGATTCAACGAATATGTTCAAGTATAGAACGCAAAATTGTTTATTTGTTTTTAGAACAAAGTTTCAAAAAATTTTAAGTGTTAGTCTGGAATTCCAAAAACAAATTATTTATGTATATATAACATTTTATTTTGGGGCTCTTTGATTTTTTCCTTGATAATCCGTTAGAATTGTTGATTATTAAAATTCTATATAAAACAAGTATAATTTTTAAAGTTTGTACCGCGAATTTCAGCAAATTTGTACACCTTTGTTTATGCTATGGCAAAAATTTAAAAGTCATTTCTCTAGTTCTTAAAATCAAAATGTTTTGGAAGTAAAAAAGGCTATGAATAGCTCGACTCTATACAAACGATTTCCAAAATGTATACACCGTAAGGTCATCCACAAAGCTCGAGGTTAAGCCAATACAATATTAAGGCCAACACTTAATCTCCGCGCCAATCTTCAAGTTCAAGTTAGGCCAAAGCAGGAAAACACGCTTGGTTAAAACTGTTCTTCAATGCAATGAAGAATGCCAAATTTACTTACCTTCTGGGCAGAAGTGGAAGATGGTTACCAAACAGCCAGAGACGTTTCTCTCCGAACCATTTGTCCATAGACAGGAAATTGTTTTTTAAACGCGTTAATAATGGTAGGCTGTTTGAAGTGTTTTTCACATCTTTCAAGATTCAAACGGACTTTATTTTCACTTCCGAGCTGCAAAACAAAATTACGCGTCCGATTGCTGAGAAATATTAACAAACTTTGTTTATTAGCGTAGTCCAAACCGTAAGCGTAGCCGGGATATTTAGTGTGCACCGGCATTGAAAATGCCGAAGGCAACGGGATGGAGTTTCCAGGGGGTGAGGCTTGTTGGGGTGTTCGTGACGGTTGACATTGGCAACGCTTCCAGGGAAGACAAATCCGGTGTGGAGACGAAGGGGCCTGTAATCAGGGTTGCTTTCCATGTATTTTTATTATTAATGGTGTTGTTATAGCTTATGCCATTGTTTATGTTTTGCGTTGTCAATCTGTTGTCATAAAACACAAACAACAAATTAGTTGAAAGTTTCTAATATATTTTTTTTAAGCGCAAATGTCTGAATTGGTAATCTTTTTTAAGGAAACTACGAAGGGCCCTCGACATGGCATCATTGATACGAGAGCCCTAAAGATTTTCATATTAGCTGTATAATATGTTATTAGATGGTGTAATATTAAATTAGTCAAACAATCATCACGGGTTTCAAATTAATCAATATAATGTTTTTGGCATCTCATGCAGTATGACTTTAAATTATTAAATGTGACATTCATCAGTCAAAATACTATAACAATTTGCATTAAAAGAGAGAACTTTCTTAGATAGTTTATACAATCATTAGAGCCGTTCTCGGCACACTCAAACATTAATAACACAAAAATACACAAATTTGATTTTTAAGAAATAACTAAGCCCACGTTGTATATTTAATTATTGATTTAAGGAACGAATTCATCTTATCAGACATTTTCCTTTAAGGCGTCAATCTTACTACTAATATTATACATTGTTATGACTCGTAATTTTCGTGTGTTTTTTGGTATTTCTCATCTTATTTTTTTAATTCCTTCATTTTTGTTTCTTACTATTACTCAATTTTGAAAGTTTAATTTTTTGTACCAGATAAAGAGTGTCAGTTTAAGTAAATGTGACTGTGGTTTTTATTTAAAGTATTTTCATTAAGTTCATCATAATTTTTCTGTGCGGCATTGCCCCAAAAAAGGTCAATATTTAACAACAACGTGTTTAATTTAGGTAAAAATAAATATTTTGTATGTTTTTTAATTTGTTAATGTATAAAAGTTGAATTTTTCAGCTCATGCTGAAGTAAGCTAGTCGCTTTTTTAATAAATAAGTCCTTTCACAGTGCATCGGTAACCGCTCTATCAAAGCCGCGAAAGCTTTCACCTAGCAAATTTAAAGCTGGCAACGTCTTAAGCATTTTTTGGTTGCCAGAGTAACGAGAGTAGTGAAATTTTGAAGTCTCTCCGTCACCAATACATAAGCATCACGGAGAAGCGGGCACACATAGAAACCAGAAGCCGGTCAGCATATGCAAAAACTGTCTGTATTTACAGACGTGTGCTTACACATACAGCCGTGGTCATAGAAATAGCACAAAAAAAAACTCAGTATATGTTTTTTATCAATTCAAAACAAATTTTTAAAAATAAAACAACTTTGGCTCTTTATAGCATAGCTTATTAACCTATTAATTTATGAAAACTTGATAAGTTTTTTGAAACAAAAGAGATACAAATTAATAAACGAAAAAATTAAGAAAAATGGGTGGTTACAGTGATAATAAAGTATTGCCAATAATTCATAGAAAATACTCTCAAAAGGTATAATTGTTTGAAAAACGTAATATTTAGTTGAATATCCATTATTTTCAATATCGGAGATGCATCTCCGGCCCATACTTTCAACTAGCTTTTGACACATCTCCTTTGGAATGGAGTTCCAAGCTTCTTGGACACCTGTCCACAAACCGTCAACATTGGCAAATTTTTTTCTGGATATCTTGACTTTAACATCATTCCATAGATTTTCTATTGGATGAAGGTCGGGGCTTTGAGGCGGCCACTTCAAAACATCGATGTATTCGTCCTTCCACCACTTTTTATCGAAGGGAGTTGTGTGCTTTGTGTCGTTATCATGTTGAAATATCAATTTCAGAGGCATATTATCAAATGTAAATAGTTCCATTTGATTTTTGAGTATATTCACAAACATGAAACGATCCATTGTGCCATTGATACGGGTCCTACTTGGAGTGATGAAACTAAAATAAAGTAGGACCCGATGGCACAACATTGATTCGTCGTCCAGAAGGCCAAGCTCTTAACCCCAGGTACACTATGAAGACCTGGAATGTTGTAGGTTCCCTCTACCGCATCAATGGCATAATGGATCGTTTCAGACGAACAGACGGACATGGTTAGATCGACTCTCCAGGTGATGCTGATCAAGAATATATATACTTTATAGGGTCGGAAAAGTCTCCTTTTGACTGAAATTATAATACCCTCTACAAGGGTATACTAATTTGTTTTGAATTAAAAAAAATCATTCCATAAATTAATTTTGTTGTGATATTTCAATGACAACGGCTGTAAATTTAGTTTTTCTGCGCTAAATGCGCTTTGCATTTTCAGCTTTATTCTTTCTTTACGGTAGCAGTTTTATTTTAATTTTTAAGGGGATTTGTTTTTTTTCGATTTTATTTTTCTTTCAGCGACAACGCAAAACAAAAACACAAAAGAATGCCCGAAATAAGATAACCTCTTAAAGTTGCTCGTATGCTAAAACTAAATAACGGCATTAGAGCCAAATGGCAACCAGAACATGGAGGTATACCCATTGCTTGTCCACGTGTGTGTGTGGGAAGTAATACTAGTTGTTTGGGGTATAGCAACTGAAGCCATTGCTCTCAAGCTCTTCTCTCTGCTAGTTATACCCACTACATGTAAATAACATTGGCATATTGTGTCTGCCAAAACTGTAAAAGGCACATAATTAATTACCACAAAATAATGTTTACTCTTTGATAGATAGCCTTCACACCAAAAATGCAGTAAGTAGTAAATATAATAATTTATATATAATAATAAAAGAATGAACTATATTTTGTAAACTTTGTATATTTACGGAAAGAAAAACTATTTTGATGTATCTAGAGCATAACAGCAACGTAGCCTTCATATCGAGCAACGTTTATATAAATATTGTTAAATATATCAAAAGGTAAAAAATGAATGAACATGAAAATGAAAATATTAAATTTAGCTAGCTTAGCTTTATATTTACAATCAAGCATTAAACTGCCAAACTATAGGTAAAACATGGACAAAAGCCGAAAAAATAGGATAGAAAATTCAACCCAATATGGGGCATATTTGTTTTGAATACTGATTTTGGAGTAATCGGTATTTGATGGTCGTAACACTCTACTTTAGCGTTCCTTCTGGTTTTACTCTGAGAACGTAGTTGCCCAGGACAACTGAAAAACGGCAACCAACAACAAATGCAAATTGCTGGTTCGCCCACTCTCTTCTCTCGCCCCTCATGTGTTACAAATGAGTGCAATTGTTTTCCGTGTGCAACAAATTTTTTATGATTATCCCTCTTTTTTGTTGGTGTTGGCTGGAAATCCTTTCAGTGCTCTGCCGTCAGCTTTAAGTTGTTGCGAAATTTTGGTAACTAGATGGAGAGCAGAAACAGCTGGGGAAAGGAGAAGAAAAGAAGAAGGAACCAAAAGCTTTAGTAGAGCAGGATTAACACCTGTTTTGTGTGCAGCGCCAAGCCTCAAATTTATTGTCTTTGTTTACAAGCTTTTTGCGTGCGCAAATTTTGTGAATTGGTCCAAGTTATGAGCGGGTTTTTGGCCCTCATTTCCCGCGCTCACGAAACGGAATTTCGCCAGCGGCGACTTAACGGAGAATTACGAGTACGGTGAGCCCAGATAATGTAAAAAGGAAAGTGCAGCAGAGCATCTTCCAAAGCCGCATTTCGTTTGCATTGGGAGTGACATTCTAATATGCACGACCCCACAGAAAAATATAAAGTTAACTATGGAGTTTCGGTAAAGGATAAGTTAAATATTTAACCCATGAATTATTCATTCTTACCAGAGGTTATGGATACAAATTATCCGTCGAATTTTTGCTACGATTCATATCATAAAAGAAAATAATGATTATTTACTTAACATTAAGAACACATCTCAAAAGCACAATGAATACGAATTAGATGATTAAAACAATTACCATGTATTCAGGAAATTATTATCAAAACACTATGAAATTATAAGTTTTAGAAAATGAAGCCTTCTGATAAGAATGGTTTGTATTTTAAGAAATAAATTTTTGTATTTTAGAGTTTATTTCTGAAGATTTCTAAAATGATTTTACTGAACATATTTTTGGGAATACCTACACGCATCTTTATTGTTACCGTAATACTTTAAATAAAGTAAAACGGATCCCTGTGCAAAAAACTTTCACTGGCATTCTCCGCTTTCTCCCTTTCACACATTACGGCCACAACAACCTTGCGAAAAAGTTCCATAACAAAATTTATGCGCGTAACTGGGCGTAGTGAAAAGGAAACTGCTGAAAAAGTAGAAGAGCGGGGAAAAGAAAAGGGGCGGGGAAAGCTCCCCTTAGCACAACTTTTAAATAAATTTCTAAATACTCAAGTTGCGCTTTCTCGCATTCGCCTGGAGACGATCGCAGGAAAACGTGGCAAAGTTTAAATGGCTGGAAAGAAACGCTCCAATTTTTGATGATGATGACGCGGGTTAAGGTGCTGGGTGCAGGGGAATCGGTTGGTTCTCTTGCCCAGCACTTTTGACTTTTGCGGTGGAAAGTTTTTTCTTGTACCTGGGCCAGAGTTTGGGCCGAGTTCGAGTTTGTTCTCGGTGTTTGTATAAGAATTTATGTTAATAACTTTTCGTTTAAGTGTGTTGGCTTGTGTAAAGTTATTTTGCCTGATAATGGCATTGATAGCGATGTAAATATCCTATACATTGGTGTTTAGAGTTCAGCAACAGCCAAAAACTTTCTTTTCTGCAACATAAATATTATATTTTCCTAATAGGTATACACTTGTCAGGAGCTTTTAGTAAAATTGAGCTTACAAATTGGTACGAAATTTGGGTGTTGTTCAATGAGTAGAGCTTTATTGGTGGCAACTAGAGCTTTAAGATTGGTTTTTACTGAAAGCTCAGAGCCTTTTTGGATAACCCGAATAATAATAAGGGTTCGAAAAATCGACAAAACTTGGATGCCATTATAGCTAGCCTGCACCTTTGTTAATGTGTATATTAATATGTCTTAATTATCTCTGCAAATGTGCATCTTTATTTCTATAGTTCAAGTTCAATAAACCCAGAAGAACGCTTACTTCCTTAATGACAAGTGTCTATAATTTTGGATAAATGTTAGATATATGTACATACTGTAAACATAGTTGTTAAGTATGTACATATTGTATTTAGTGTAAACATCCTGAAATGTGATAAGAACTAGTGAGTACGTTCTATAAATTAGAATTAAGAATAGCGATAACTATTGATAATGTGAACATAACTTGAATAGAATTAATCGAAAAATTTACACGAAAAGGAACAAGCACGTGAAAATAAAGAGAGGAATAACAAGAAAGGAAAGCTAACTTCGGGCGGAGCCGAAGTTGATATACCCTTGCAGAATATTATGTATATTATATTCTCCAAAATTATTCATATGATGCATTCTTAATACTCATATCCCAACTTCCTAACTTTAAAAACACCAAAGTTATGGCATTTCCAATCGTTCAGTTATATGGATGCTATAGGATATAGTCTGCCGATCCTTATGAAATTTGGTAGGTCGGATTGATTGGCCAAAAATAAAACCCATAGAAAATCCCAACTTCCTAACTTAACAAACACCAAAGTTATGGCATTTCCGATAAATCAGTTATATGGCAGCTAGGATATAGTCGGCCGATCCTTATGAAATTTGGTAGGTCGGATTGATTGGCCAAAAATAAAACCCATAGAAAATTCCAACTTCCTAACTTTACAAACATCAATCAGTTATATGGCAGCTATAGGATATAGTCGGCCGATCCCGGCCGTTCCGACTTATATACTGCGTGCAAAGGAAAGAAGGGTGTGTGCAAAGTTTCAGTTCGATATCTTTAAAACTGAGAGACTAGTTTGCGTAGAAACAGACAGACGGACAGACAGACGGACAGACAGACGGACAGACGGACATGGCTATATCAACTCAGGAGGTGATCCTGATCAAGAATATATATACTTTATAGGGTCGGAGATGTCTCCTTCACTGCGTTGCACACTTTTGACCAAAATTATAATACCCTCTGCAAGGGTATAAAAATTTAAATAAATAAAGACCATAATTTACAATACATATGTATTTTTCACAATTTTCAGGAATGAAATGGAATATCCCTATTGAATATATTTTGGAAGCTCTCGTATGATATCTGGTATATAATAGAAAATGGTATAGCAATCCTGGATTTGCAACAAATGAAGGAAATATTGAATTCAAATACGCCGCATCTAATCAGCATGTCCGATCTGGTATCGAGGATTCTACTAAGCATTTGCTCGCTTTCTGCGGCATTACTGTTACTGGTGAAACATTTAAAAGACAATAAAATTATCCCAAATACCGTTCATCGACTCATATGCACTTTTGTTGATCGAGCACACGTGGCTGACCGGAAAGCGCCGGTATCATCAATCGTTGCCACAGGAGTCGTTCCTAGTTTTATATTTAGATTTCTTGTTTATTTTGAATTCCGACACATTTCTAACTTAAGTTTTTTTCACTTCAGTTTCTGAAACTTGTACTATGTACCGCCACAGATCAGCCCGTTAAATATAAAATAACAACGCTTTAAGGATAATACACAGCAGCACCTGCGTGTTCGATGGGCGAAATCGGCTTTCTTATATATAATTAAAGATGGGAATATCAATTTCCTTGATTATGAATTAAATAATTAAATAAAACGTTTGATAAGGCGTAACAATGAATATCTATCGAGTTACGAAGGATGGGGGTGTATAGAATAGGGGCAGACAATACCTTAGCCACCCGATTCGCTGGTATTTCTCTCCTCAAAATTCGCTTCTTTCTTATCTGATATATTACTATCCTTTTAAATCAATTACCGATTGAGCACTACAACTTCTCATAGTATAACGGGTGTGCCAAAAAAATGAGGAGAAAGAAACGCGTGATACATCCGACGAGATCCATCTATACGCTAGAGAATCATTGCGTTTCTTAGTGAACATCCCCCCAGGGATACCTCCACACGGCCAGACACTTTCCAAAACCAGTATGGGATCAAATTGATTGCCGATCCCACGGGATCGGGATAATGAAGGAAAGTGTGCTGGTGAAATTTGAAACTGTGCAGAATATGACTATATGCTACAGTAAGTTTATGTGCCAGGTTGATTGAATCTAACTCATCACAATTATTTAATTCGTTGGATATAGGGTGTGGGAGCACTATGCGATGATCATATTTTGATATCCGCTTCAAAAACTGTGAATAAACAGAATCATTAAGCAAAGTTGGGTTTATTGAACGGTGTAGAGAGTGACTGAGGGGTCCACCATCATACTATATACGATATATTATCCGATGTGTCAGTGGAAATCGATCGAAGCAGTGCGATTTGCAGCACATGTTCTCCATGCAATCCCTTCAGGAAATCTACTCTGTGGGCGTTGCCGGCAAAACAATTGCTTATAAACATGGTAATTAGAGCCTTAAGGGTTTATTGTATAAAAGGAGCAGTCCGCTGGAATAAAGTACAGTTAATATTATGGCAGGCGGTGGCTATCAATCAAATCTCCGCATTTTGCGGCAATTCTGGGATGAGTTTCGTTCGGTTTTGGGACAGGCAACTCCTGGTGTCATCCCACGCCTCGCTTTTAACTATACTCGAGCCTTTTTAATGTGAGTGTTGCCATCATTCACCTAACTTCTTAATCCCTTTCTGGATTAATCGACAGTATGCTGGGACACTATCCTAACAAAAAATTGGCTACTTTGTCTATGTATCGGTGGCTCAACCTGATTATCATGTTCAATATGATGAGCATTATCCTGACGTTGGTTTTCGCTCTGCCCGAGTCGAAGAACGTGATCGAAATGGGCGACGACTTGGTGTGGATTTTAGGAGTGTGTTTCCCGGATTCAGTCTTTCACAGGTCCCAAAAACTACTGTTACTCTATATCCGACAGATGGTCCTTATTTTCATTAAGATATTCTACATGCATTGGCGCTGCGACCAGATCGATGAACTTATTTGGGATTTTGCCTACTACAATCGGGAGCTGAGACCTCATCAAGACGATGAGGAGGTCTTGGGTTGGCAGAGGCTGTGCTACTTGATTGAGTCGGTTCTATATATAATCTGTTTTAATCTGGTTAACTTCTTTAGCGCTGCCATTTTTCTACAATTCCTAATACGAGAGGGAAAGCTTCCCTATCACTCAATTTGGCCCTTCCGATGGCATCGCATGGATCTGCATCCCAATATGTTTTGGTTTGCCTATGTCTGGATGAGCGCGACGACGCAGCACAACGTGATGAGCATCTTAATGGTGGACTTGCTGGGTATTTCCACCTTCTTCCAGACGGCCCTAAATCTTAAGATGTTGTGCATCGAGTTGAGGAAACTGGGGGAAATGGGGGCAGTAAGTGATGCCCGTTTCCATGAGGAGTTCCGTCAGGTGATTCGCTTTCACCAGCACATCATCAAGTGGGTATTTATCTCTACTTTTGACCAAGATTATCGATTAAAACTTGCAGGTTGGTGGCGAGAGCCAATACGGTTTACAATGGCTCCTTCAATGCGCAGTTGATGGCTAGTGTTGCCATGATTTCCATATCCACTTTCGAGACCATGGTCGCGGCGGATCTCGACCCCAAAATGGCCGCCAAGTTTGTGCTCCTCTTGATGGTGGCATTCGTTCAATTGTCGCTTTGGTGTGTCTCTGGGAATTTGGTTTATACTCAGGTAGGATTTTATTAAACGCGGGACACCGCACTCTAAAATAGCACAATTTTATTATTTTAGTTATTTAGGCTTCCACTAAATTTAAATCAAAACAATGTTTAATTACTATCAAATATTGCTTCGTCGAGTATACATTTGTGTGCCCTGAATTTACTAAATTTTTAATTCTACAGTCTTTGGAGGTGGCCCAGGCCACCTTTGCCATACACGATTTGCACACCAGGGCCCCAGCCATTCTGAGGGATGTATCATTTGTGATTTTACGAGCCCAGAAACCTCTGATGTATGTGGCCGAACCCTTTATGCCCTTTACCTTGGCCACCTATATGATGGTAAGGATACAGAAGTATTTTAAAATTTGAATATTCCATCATATTCTTTACCAATTATTTAGATTCTAACGAATTGCTATCGTTTGCTGGCCCTGATGCGGGGATCTATGTAAATTTTGTAGTTTTTATACCCTTGCAGAGGGTATTATAATTTTGGTCAAAAGTGTGCAACGCAGTGAAGGAGACATCTCCGACCCTATAAAGTATATTTATTCTTGATCAGGATCACCTCCTGAGTTGATATAGCCATGTCCGTCTGTCCGTCTGTATGTCCGTCTGTCTGTCCGTCTGTCTGTCCGTCTGTCTGTTTCTACGCAAACTAGTCTCTCAGTTTTAAAGCTATCGAATTGAAACTTTGCACACACCCTTCTTTCCTTTGCACGCAGTATATATGTCGGAACGGCCGGGATCGGCCGACTATATCCTATAGCTGCCATATAACTGATTGATCGGAAATGCCATAACTTTAGTGTTTGTAAAGTTAGGAAGTTGGGATTTTCTATGGGTGTTATATTTGGCCAATCAATCCGACCTACCAAATTTCATAAGGATCGGCCGACTATATCCTATAGCTGACATATAACTGAACGATTGGAAATGCCATAACTTTGGTGTTTTTAAAGTTAGGAAGTTGGGATTTTTTATGAGTATTAAGAATGCATCATATAAATAATTTTGGAGAATATAATTTACAGAGTATTCTGCAAGGGTATATTAACTTCGGCTCCGCCCGAAGTTAGCTTTCCTTTCTTGTTTGAAATAAAAGTTGTAATTTTTCTAAGAACTGGCATTAGCATAGCTTGTGGCCGCGCGCAGTGACACTCGGGTCTCAAAATTAACAATCAAAATTAACAATATCATGATCTGATCAAAAGCCAGACACTGACGACTGGTGATCGATTAGTATCTAGCATTTGGAGTCGGGGGCTGAAAGTCTGGACTTGGGGCACTGGATGCTGATCCACACTCTATGATCAGAAAACTTCAGTTTGGGTCCAAAAGGTCGCCAAGACCGTTTTCAAATGTTATTCTATCCAAAGCTTGCACTTTAGTAAATTATCCCGGCACAAATGTGTAAAGTTGTCTTAATCAGATTGGAAGTCTAAAGGGCAGGAAATATCCTTAGGCTGCAGGCATAATTTAACATCATCAAGTTGTAAAGTTGTATATTGATAGCCTTTACACTACGCGAGCAAACCGATTAGGCTTAGAATCTTATGCTCAAGTTGACATAAAATATATTTAACCTATTTTGATTAAGCTCAAGGAAACTTTTGAAATACTAAAAAACAAACGTAAAGAATAATCTAAGCGAAATATAATCATGTTGAGCTAATGGTTACTATGTTATCTATAGAAAAAACACGTCCGATCAACTTGATAAAAGAAGACTATTATGAAAGTTTCAAATCATTTAAATAGAGCTTGCATATATGTCAATTGAAAATATATATACTTTATTATGTCGATTAGACAACTGCTTCTCCTTTGCGGGTTCGAGACCCCCGCATCTCTCTCTATTTGTGTTCCTTGGTCCAACTTTTCCACGCACCCAGCAGATTAGCCTTATCAGGATCATATAGTCCTTGACCGACTCTTGGAATCCTTGCTTCCGCGGTTTTACCTGATCCGCCAGCATCGCAAAAAAACCTTACAACAAACTTCACCTGCTCTAGGAACTGCAGTGGTTTCTGCGTGTGCTCACGCGAATTATTCTCCGGCATGGCTCTTCGACTCACTATTATACCCTACCAGAGGGTATTGTAATTTCAGTCAAAAGTTTGCAACGCATTAAAGTATACGCATACTTTAAAAAGTATATATTCTTGATCAGTATCACCTGGCGAGTCGATCTAGGCATGTCCGTCTGACTGTCCGTCCATCTGACCCAAGCTGTTCCCTCAGTTTTAAACCTATTTGGATGAAACTTTGTAAAAGCTATTTTCCTGTTAGATAGAGATAGAAAGTCGGAACGGTATCAACCTACTAAATCATATAGCTTTCAGGAACAATCGGGGGATACATACGTGACTCCCGCCCAGCATTTACTATCCGAGAAGATGCACAAATGGAATTAACGGGACGATCCGTTGACCCTCATAAAAAACGACATATAGAATTCTCAAAACTCTCGGTTGAGTCGGCATTCCCCGGTGATACGGAACCCAATTTAGGAGTGGAACCGTGACTCGTTGTTAAAGCCCAGTTCACAGCCCCCTATTGCCCACAAGAGACCTTCGGGCGAGGCCAAGGCAGATACAATACTTTCGGAAGAGAGAAGGCCGAGATAGTGGACTGATCAGGACGCCTACAGACAGAAATAAACAATAGACTACGAGGAAAAGTGAGGTTAGGTTAGGAGGCTGATCGCGACAATTGTCCACACACAAAGCCAGAGGTATGTACCGATAACGCACAGGGCGTACATTATTTTTTTTGTAACTTAAATTCTCGGTACTTGAATCTGCTGCACTGTTTCTTCTTAACGTAGACCTTAACTTACTAACATTGATTCCCTTACATTCGTTACACAACGATGTGGTGACCGCTAACCATTCCAAGGGATGAGAACTTTATATCTAAAGATATCTTTATGGAAAGGTGAGTAAATTATATTTGTTGATCCCATTATGATCCAAAGATCTGAGCAAAGTGGACATATTGAGCACAGCTTAGCTAAAGTCCAAGGGATGAGAACATTATATCTAACAAGAAAGGAAAGCTAACTTCGGGCGGAGCCGAAGTTGATATACCCTTGCAGAATACTCTGTAAATTATATTCTCCAAAATTATTCATACGATGTATTCTTAATACTCATAAAAAATCACTTCCTAACTTTAAAAACACCAAAGTTATGACATTTCCAATCGTTCAGTTATATGGCAGCTATAGGATATAGTCGGCCGATCCTTATGATGTTAGGTAAAAAAAAATAAAATCCAAAAATTAAAATCCATAGAAAATCCCAACTTCCTAACTTAACAAACACCAAAGTTATGGCATTTCCGATCGTTCAAGTATATGGCAGCTATAGGATATAGTCGGCCGATCCCGGCCGTTCCGACTTATATACTGCGTGCAAAGGAAAGAAGGGTGTGTGCAAAGTTTCAATTCGATATCTTTAAAACTGAGAGACTAGTTCGCGTAGAAACAGACAGACGGACAGACAGACGGACAGACGGACAGACGGACATGGCTATATCAACTCAGGAGGTGATCCTGATCAAGAATATATATACTTTATAGGGTCGGAGATGTCTCCTTCACTGCGTTGCACACTTTTGACCAAAATTATAATACCCTCTGCAAGGGTATAAAAATATCTCTTAGGATACCATTCCGTAAATTATATTTTTTGATCCCATTATGATCCCAAGGTCTGAGCAAAGTGGACACATTTAGCACAGCTTACCTCCATAAGAAGGTTCACCTTCAGAGGACCATAGGAAATCGAATTTTGAGGACATGGCAAATTGTCCCCAACTGCAGTAAAAGTATTAACAAAAAGTATTAACAAAAGTATTATTGTGGTGACCGACAGTGTTCCAAACAGCAGGAGAGATAACAAAAACACTAGGAAACACAAACAAACACACCACCGCCCACGCCGATCACCGAGGACCGCCGAACACAATTAGATGCTCCTTAAATTTGTCACCGAGTTCTTATTGCAGCAGAATAGCAAAGTGCGGTCCCTGGTAATGGTAGTCTAGAGGGCGTTGGGCCTACCTCGCTGTTAGTAAGGCATTCTGCGAAGTATTTCCAATCATCTTGCCAGCACTTATGAGTAAGTCAGAAACGCACGGGGACAAAACCACCTGCGATCTAAACCGCTACACACTGGAGATTGCGGGTTGGGCCAAATATAATATATAGTTGACCGAAAAAAAGTATGTTTTTTTCCTTTTTATACCCTTGCAGAGGATATCCTAATTTCAGTCAAAAATTTGCAACGCAGTGAAGGACACATTTCCGACCCTATAAAGTATATGTATTCTTGATCAGCATCACCAGGAGAGTCAAACTAGCCATGTCCATCCACCTGTCCGTCCGACCGTCCGTCCGTTTCTACGCAAACTAGTCCCTCAATCTTAAAGCTATCTGTTTTTTAAATGAGTTTCTGAACCTTAATCTCCACACGAAAATTGCATGTGCTTGAAATTATGCCGCAAGCGAAATCTAACCTTATGACCTTTCCCTTTTGTCCGGCCCGCCTTCCCTATTCAGCCTACATGTTTACGGGCGGAAATTACATGGCAATCAAAACATAAACGCCAGTTGACTGTAGTTTCGGGCCCTGTGCCCATGCAAATGTCTGCGGTCAATGTGCATACCAAGTTTGTGCACAACACCACGCAGCAGAGCGCCTGGGAGGCTGACTGCACTTAGAGATGGGTACTCTGCGTAACTTAGCTATAATTGGATATAAGAACATACATTTCAAAAGTGATAAGTAAAATTTGTCATCTGATCATAGTAAAGTCATATTTTACAATTCGAAGCTCTTAACGTGTTAATCGAAACTTGATGCCTGTACCATACAAATTACCTTAAGGAATATAAGGCAATGCCAAATTGAACTTTCCACAGATAACATGGGATCTCATCCTAAGAATCTAATCAATACTATTAAAACCCTGGCTAATCAAAGACCTAATTTTTTAATTGATTAATATTTAAGGAACCAAGAAAATTAAAAATGATTTAAGATTTTAAAAAAACGTGTAGCCGAATTATACGATTTCTTTTACATTTTATAAATAGCTTACATATTTGTTTAATCTTTATAATTTATTTCCTATATCAAAATCTTTTTTTCTTTAGTTAAATAAACAAAATTCAATACTTTTTCAACGATACATAGACACAAATGCATACATATATCTTTAGTCATTAATGAACAGAGGGCGTGAAAAATTTAAATAGTATTCTTCTACCGCTCTTTTGGTTTGATTAGTCACTACCTGCAAATATTCGTTTAATCAATGCATCTCTAGCAGTGGACTCACGAAATGCTGGGTGCAAGGGGTTAAATAACCCAATGTACAATGGTTGAGTTGCATGGAAGTGGGCGTCAAAAATACACACTGACATCGTTTGATTTTCGGTAATGTCATTCTATCCGTTTTCTTTGGATTAACATTATTTGTAGAGTTAAAATGGTTTATTTAATTTATAAAAACGTATTTAGTACGTTTAAAATACCGAGTATTGGGTTATTGGTTTTGACAAGCTTTTGACTTTCTCCAATAAAAAAATATAAGGATAACTAAAAATATATATAATTAAAACTTATATATAATAATAATAATACGCTGTTTATATTAAAAGTTAAGATATAAAAAAAGCTTAAATTAATTTGTTTATGTGTCAGATATGACAGCGACCACTGTGCAATGGAATGTTCTTCCTTAGACGAACTGTCATCGTCGATAGCACATGGCTTTAATTGCTTTGGAGTAAGGATGGATCACATGCTGTTTTGACGTTTTGGTTTATGTTCTACGTTACCAGCTTAAACTCTCAAAACAGTTGATGGATAAGTGTGAAATATGTATGTATATGTAGGTACACACGCGTGGATTGGCATTTACAATTGTCATGAGAAAGATTTTTGCCCGAATCTAAACAATTTACTAGATTTATAAATATCTTTTTAATTTGTTGAGTCGGTCTCTCACAGAAACCTCGAATATTTGAACGAGGCCTAAAACCTTACGCAGACTTAAAGTTAATTGTAAATGTTAATTGGCCAAATAAGTATTTCGATTAAGAGATTTTTAAAGTTAACGAAAACATTCCTACTTTCCATACAAAACAATTCTGCTCTTTTAGGTTTCTGCACAGTTGCAGTTCAATCTAAAAATTACATTGTATGGAAAAACGAATCAAAAAATTAGCCAAAACACATATTTGCCTGAAAGTTTTAACAGCCTGCAAAGGCAAGCTTAACCTACGCCATAGGTTTTAGATTCCGCCCCATACTGCGGGCCAAACTACTTTTGATTACTACTGCAAGTACAATGAAGCCTCACTCATTGGGTGCAGCAGGCAGTCAAGCATAACTTTTGACTCTATTGACTCCCTCGGCCCGTCCTCCACTGAAATTCGATAGTTTTGGAAACATGGCGAAAGTTTTGGGGGAAAATTGAGTCAAGGGTTCTCTGGAGGAGCGCTTATGCTGCGCATTGATTAAATTTGACTTAAATTGCATTCCGCAGTCATTTGTATGGGACGGAGTGTAGCATCGTTTTAGGCGCTTGTGCAGTTCTTAGGGCCTGAAATTGGATTTTGTTAGACACATCCTCAACTGTGAGCTGGATTCTCTGCCACTTGTTGACATTCTGGGACTGCCGAAACGGCTTTTCGAAGGGGAATATTTATTGGTTTAATTGAGTGCCCTGAAAAGGATGAAGGATGAAGTTCTGCCATTCTCATTTCGTGGCGTTGTCCCAATGCTCCTACTTTGCTTCACACAATTATTTACGACCTTTCCTCTTAAATTTCTGCTTCAGCTCGTGCATGTCTAAAAGTTTTTTACTTCCACTCGCAACTCAATTCAATTTTTCCTCCTTCGTCGGCGGTGCTTAGTCATCCTCAAACAGCTCAATAATTTTCCATCCACTCCCGAGGCATAAAAACAGCGAGAACTTAGTTAAGATCTCGTGTGTGATGCGAGTGCTTGGTAATGTTGGCCACAATGCTGTCATAACTGCGGCTCTAGTTTTTGGTCTCTGCCAGTCACTGCTCTCAAGGTTTTGTCTTCCAGTAGTTTCGGCTGACTACGTATACTCCTCCTTATTGTTATTTTTGTGGCCGTATAATATGCCACGTACATTAGGAAACGTTAAAGTGACATAAAAACCAGAACAAGGAAACAGCGCAACAGTCAGCGGCAACAATGTGACACCTGTTTTTGTCCGCCGTTTTGTCATGCTTTCTACGGCACAACCGCTGTATGTGTGCGTGTGTTTACATTAAGTGACATTTATGTGCAGCTTGGCATTTTATTCGCAGTTCAAAGCACAGCGAAAATTGCTCATGAAGTGCGCCTTGAGTTGCATTTCCTTCTGCAGTGAGTAAAGTGAAAAGAGAAAATTACTGGAATTTAAAATGAAAGGAACTTCATTTAAATTTCGAGGAAGAAGTAAAATCGAAAGTCTGATTACATGTTTCCTTTAATTAAAATACTTGCATACCAATTTATACCTTGCCCGTTCTACCATATTTTTATTTTATATAAGCCATATATATTCGATCACCACTTTATTACAAAAATATTATTTTATATCGAAAAGAATTGTCAAGAAAAAGTAAATAGCTCTTAAAAATAGTAGGTAGAAAATATATGTATCTTTTGGAAGCTAACCGTTTAACATCTACAGTGAAAAGGCTAAATGGGTGGCTATGTGGGTTTTTCAAAAAGTCAAAGAACAAACGTTTTTAATACCAATCTGTTTAACAAAACTAAAATGATTGCAAGACCCTAACTCCTAAAATTAATGCGTACATCATAAAATTATTTTTATTTTCAAAAATACCAAAAAGCTTTGTTTTTTCTATACCTTTACCTCGGAGCAACGCATTCATAGCTAGTTAAGTGTTATTCGAAGTGTGTTTTTAACAAGAATGCAACCAGCCTAAAAACTATTTCTCCCAAGCTATTCATTTTCTTAAAGTCTTGGTTTGAGTTCCTTCGCTACCATTCGATCCGAAAGAACCATTACAGCAGATATTCAATTATACAGGATGTGTGCGATCATTTGCATCCCTACTATATCTAAAACCGATGTTTCTAAAAAACACAAATGCAAAATTTTATACTAGATCAGTAATATTAGTATCAATAGTAGTATTGAAATTCGAATTCTTATTAAGGAATAAAAGCTTATGCCCATCTTCTGGACTGCGCCTCGTCTTGGGGTTACAAACAGTTTGTCCAGCTTTGCTTAATACTCTTTCTGCTTCGCATGAATAGGCTACCGTCTTCCGGTATTTGAATCGATAATAATAGTGTCTTCAGGCTGGAACGTACTCTTATCCAGATCACTTTCCCAAAGCCCCTTACATACCCATTTTGACTTAATAAGAACTTATAAATACGCAAATTAATAACAAAGGCAAACAGCATCCGAATGAAAATTAATGCATATTCAACTTCGTTTGTATAACGAGTGCCCTTGAAAGAATGTTGCCCGGGGTCCTTACTCAAGATTACGGCGGATTGGAAGCATCCAAGAACGCACTGACAGATTCCTGTAAACACACATTTATCAAAGTCTACGAATAGCTTACCAGCCCTCTCTCATTTCATCAAAGGAAAACAAATTAATAACAGACACCATTAGAAGAACAGTATTGATTTTATATTTTGTATTAAGATTAAAATATTTCATATTTTAACAATGGTAAATGAAGACTTGGGCCTTATCATTATTTCAACGAAGGTAAGTGATATTTCCCAGTCAGTGTCATTCCATGAGTACCAATGAATTCCTTTAAAACCCTTGCCATCTTTGAAGTATTTTCCATTTAGCGTACTGCAATTTTAAGTGATTATGGTAAAAAGATTTAATAAGAGCATAAATAAATAAGCATACCTGGTTGAACAGCTTTTGTGCCACCAAGCACCATACTCATAGGCACAATTTAAATATTTGATGTCATTATCCCGATCAAATGTGAAAAACTTTTGGTTTGTATTGTATGTAAGGGCATCTGCGGCATTACCAGAATGTTTCCCTACATTCTTTAACTGCGAAATTATAATACCCTCTGCAAGAGTATAAAAAATGTCTGTCCATTAAAATCAGTTAAATCGTTTTGAAATCAGCTTGGGCTTTCAAAACGAGGTTTTCAAAAAATGGCATTTAAAATTTGTTCCAAATCTTTCCCGACATGGAACACTGGAACCTCCACAAGGCATAGCTTTTCCATTCTTACTCCAATTTTTAACTAATGCTATTGATATTAGATTCCCCCATGCTGTAATCGTAATCAATCGCTCCTCAAGGAAAGCAAGCTTGTCTTTTTATCGCTTTATTCTCTCCGTAACATACAATGCACCTTTCCCAGGATGGAAAAACCCATCAGACCATTAATGACTCAATTTCGACTGAATCTCTGCTACATTCGATTCTATTTTCGGTGTAGGGGGCATCAAGTCTTAAACTTATTTTCATCGCCTATTCTTTTTAAACTCGCTTTTGGTTTCCGTTCGCCTCTGATTTTGTATGCATTTGCCAGGTTCACATTGCTGCGAAGTTTCATAAAATAGTAGAGGTTTTATTAAAATTCGCCAAGAGCTGAAGGAGAAGTGCGAAGTGAAAATGGTTTTGTGGTTATTGCGCTTGGCCAACTATTACTTTCACTATTGTCCCGCGAGCGTATACAATGTTTTCTTAAAGTTTTTTGCTCTTTTTTGAGCAAGACGCCGGAAAGGAAAGCGCCATGAAATATTCCAGGCGAAAGTTTTCCCATTTCAGCGCCAGAATCAGCTAATGAAACATAATCATTATGTAATAATTAGAGGCACACACTAAGTCACGGGAGGAGGGGGGGATAATGTTGTGCGTTATATAAGACGCCAGTGCTAAGCTGATTTTCCGACGGAGGAGGAGGAGGAGCACAATCTCGACAAGCTAATAATGCAAACAACTTTTTGGGAGTGGGCGCCCTGTTTTGTGGGTGTTAAGGCCTTTAGCCGGTTGTTATGGCTGCTCATTCGTAGCCGGAATTGGTCAAGCGAGTAATTATCGCAATTGTCGTTCCCCCGTTACGCTTTGTTGACTTCCGAGGTGTTAACGGGGCGGAAATTCATTCGTCTTAATGATATTAAATGGATTTAGAGAACTTGTGTTATTCCCGTTTTCCTTTTTGAGGCCTGCAACGGCGAACACTCAATTTATGGTCAGTGCATTGCGCATACGCCTACTCTTTTGAGGGACGGCAAACAATTTGTAGGACTGTCGTTTAGCCGTAAGTGCAATTTAGTTAATTTGGCACTTCATTAACTTAAAGTTTTTTACGGAGCGGTGTAAGAGGGAAGTTCGAAAGCAATTGAAATGCGCATTGGGGCCAACGGCTGTCGGAAAAACTCAACTGCAAACTAAAGTTCCCTTCATTTATGTATTTTTTTTGGTTGGCTATTTAACTGGCTGGATAAAGTTTTTAAACAGCGCTGGTGTTTGTTAGCTGTTGTTCGTTGTTAGTTTTGTTGTGGGTGTTGTTTATTTGCGGTCAACAACCAGGACTCGGCGTCATCGTGGGTTGGGCAATGTTTGGTTTTGAGTTAAGGAAACGCTTTTGCTTTGCAAACGGGAAGCCATGCACATACAAAACAAAAAAGCTCCAGAAAGTGTTGAAGATAGAGTGGAAAAGTTTTGTAGATGATTGAGATTGTGGTAAATCGAATGGGGGACTGTTTACTTAAAGCACGTTTATTTGTAAAAATTAAAGAACAATATTTGTATATATTGAACAAAATATATTTTAATGGAAATTATTATTATTATTATTATTTATTCTATTTGAAATTTTCTTTAAAAATTTGAATAAGTTCGTTATCCCTGTAGCACAAATCCGTCTGCCCACCTCTTCATATACAATTTGCAAGCTTAGAAGTGTTCTAAATAGATTCGGTAGGTATCAAATTCATTGACTTCATTTTGAAACGGATATATAAAGTATAATAATTTAAAGAAATTGTGTAAAACAATCCATGTGAATGCCAATATGGTACATAAAACAACGGGAGAGCTTGGAGTAAGAGCAAGTTCTGGGAGCCACTAGAGTCATCACAAATCCCGAAAATTACAACAGCCATCAAATATTTTTTTTACAAATTCAGCAACTTCTGCCGAAACTCCATTTAACATCGCTAGCGAAGCCTTTGTAGAATAAGAAAGAAATCAAACTATGAAAACCGAAATTAATACAGCTATAAATATTAACAATTCAAAAATATTGTTAAGTCTTTTTTCCTAATGCTGTTTTTTTTTATAAAAATATATATATATAAACCGTTATAAACGAGTCCTGGTGATGCTGAACAGAAGTATATAAGCAATGAATCAGCGAATTTTACATTAAACAAATGTAATATTTTATTTTGGAGTGGAGAAATGGTAATTCAGGTACTCCCATTTTGAAAATTCAATAAAAGCAGAAGACGAACCTGGTGATCATAGTCCAGAGCTAATTTGCTGTTTGCTTTTCCTCTGATTAGTATTTCCGAACCAATACGGGAAAACATTACCTGAAATAAAGCAGATGTCTTGTATACATCGTATGTGAAACTTTGAATAGGTATTATTGTATACGCTGGCCCACCATGTAATCTGATCCCTGTTGATCTTGCGAAACGCCATATGTATGTTATAATGGCGACCCTATAAGGATTCTCCGTGAGTATGATGCATCGATAATGCTTAATGGTACCTCTATTTGTTCTGTTTTTGTCGTGATAGATTATAAAAACATGCCTCTACTAGGAACATCTTTTTTAGGAGCAATCAATTTTGAATTGTTCTAAGCAGTCAAGGTACTAAACCATTTGCAGATAAAATTCAAAAGGATTTTGAAGTTTTTTCAGATGAAGAAAGCTTAACTTATATTTCTCAATTCAACACTTTTACCATTCATGTGAAAATCCAAAAATATAGCACATGGCATATAGGAAAGTTAGTAGACCAGGACTTTTTTGAGCAAGCAGAAAGCTCGGATTGAGGAACTCGGGTTTGTGTAGATTACAAGGTTACCATTAATATCGAATCGAAGATATTTTCGCTGCATTACAGGGAAAAACACTCTACACATTTTGTTATTTATTTATTAACACGCTACACAAGGATGGATCTGTTTTCATATATTACATAAATCGCGCGGGCACTTCAAGCAAGCGAGAAAAATTAGATCATTGTTGAAAACTGTGTTAACAAAAATCTACAGTAGTTTATGGCCCCTACTAAATAATATTTTTTTTAACTTAAATTTTCAATGCATAGCTAGAGTTTTTAGGCGCCATCAAGAATGGCACCATTATTTCTTGGAAAAAGAGTATTATACGTTCCTTTGAATACAGCTTGTGATGTGGGGGTTATCTTACCATACTACCCAGGAAACTTCATAGGGAAGTCTTTGGATATTTTCATAGGTCAGTACTCAGTAAAGAAACGAATTCATATTGACTTGAGGGACTCATAAAATTTGATTACTTTACGGTTGTGGTTGACTAGTACTCAAAATGAACCAAAGTTGTTATTACAAAACAAATAACAGCTTTTTTTTACAGTAGTAACATCTTGGTCACCGGCAAACAACGTCAAATTAAAACATTTATGTTAATGTTAATGCACCAGCTTTATGAAAATTCAGTCGGGCCAGAGTGCAAATAAATAAATAGCTTTAACTTAAAACAAATGAGTGTCATGCGATATGTCTGGTGTGTTTGGCAATCAGTTAACAACTCTCTTTATTTACGTTGTGTGAGCAATAACATGAGAATTTAATATGTGAATATCAGATTCTGATTGCATACCAGACATAATGGATTTTAACATTTCAGTATGGCCTTCTAATTAGCAGGGAAATATAATGACAATGAGTTTGTATCCACTTTCAACAAGTTTAAGTAGGCAGCACAGCCAGAATGTGCACTGGTCGAGAATATGAACCCTTGTTGGTTCGAATGTGTACGACCTTAACCAGTCCGTCCTTTCAAGCGACCACGGCCTTGATGCGCCTCTTCTGCTATTTCGAAGGGGGAGATTGTTCTCATGGATAATGACCACACTCATAGCAAAATTAACCCTAAGTTTTAGTAATTTGCCATAACACCTTTGTTTTAAGATTTTTATTTTCAAGGAATGTGTTTCTAAAATATGCTACCTGAAGGAGTATCCCAATTTGGATTATTTGGAATTAAAATTCTATTCAAAGACAGGTTGCGATCCGTGCAAGGGTTAAGAAGATTATCAGCCTTATTAAAGAAGGAGGTGATCCGTCAAACATCGGCTTAAGACTTTATGGAGCTTAAATTTGATGTGGGAAGCTATATGACCTTTTGAGAACAAAAAAAAAGTTCTTTGTGGAAGTTTGGACTTTGCATCAGCCGAAATTTGAAGAGGTGGCTAGTTTTGGGCTGTTGGAAACAAGGGGGAAATTTTTGGGTTGTTGATGATTAATCATGTCCGTTGGTTCCAGCAGAATTTGGATTTTTGTTTTGTGAAGGGGAATATGTTTACAATAAGTTTTGGATCGTGGGACCGTTCAAGTGGTTAGGGTCCAATTGCTTACGTTAGGTGTCTGAAGTTTTGGTCTAAGTGTGGGTTGGCTTAACATAAGATTGGATCGAATATGTTACGTTATATATGTCCCAAAACCTAGCTATATAATCAAATTCGTTATATCCAAATGATTTTATAATACTCTAGCTCTGATGTTATTTAAGCTCGACTATGGGATACCCATATATGGATGAAGCGCTTATATTGGTCTTTGGTAAAATGGTGTATCTATGGTGACCTGATTTAAGCTACACTACTTTTCCCTCCGAATGAAGAAATCCGATATCAGACAATCCCGATCATTACTGTGTGCTGTTCCAGAGTTGTAGAGAATGTTTCGTTCCTTGTGGCTTGAAGCTCCACTTTATCCGATCAAAGCTATCTGAGTCTTCGGCTGCCAACAAGCTGCTCTGCTTTGGTTTCTTCTTTTGGGATCCATCCATCCGACATTCGCTTTGAAACGCTTTTTCAGGCTCAACAATGTTTTGTAGAGTGATACTTCTCGAACTGACTCACTAGGCAGGTATGCCTCCTTTAGATTTGCCCAAGCCTGAAATGATGAAGTGCAGGTTTTTATGTAACTCAGCTGCGACGATCTCTCACTGAGGGTGATGCCAGGGTCATCTTCCAGTTTTAACTCGACTGACCTAACGTCCCATAATTCTGCATGAACACATTGGCATTTTTATATGCCAAGAATCATAACTGATTTCCTCCAATTTATAAATTTTGTGGTTGTTTCCTTTTTTACCTAAGCACCTTCTAATGTTATTCCAGCGTTTCTGATGCTCTGCTTCCATCCCCGTAGATAGCTGATGAGTCTGATGTGACGTGTAGACGAAACTAGCTAGTCCTATCATAGTCGGGTTCACTGCCCAGGGAGTGTAAGTGTGATGAAAGTTAAGTGGAATAACCAACGTATGACCTCGAGTAATTCAATACACTACAATTAAAATTAATTACTTGAAAATTAAATTACAAAATGTATCCATCCAAAGGTCAGATATAAAATCTAATAAGTTTTTAAACTGCAGGCGATTAATTAATTGCCCAAGTAGAAACCTATTTTTCTACTTATTATCTACCAACCATAAATATTTAAAAATCGTTTTTGTCTGGCTCATTTTGTCGTATCCTTTACTTATAGCCTTTTTATAGAAGTTTCATATTTGTCTAACTTTTTTGCATAAGTCGATACTGATTGAATATTTTCACTTTAACGTGATTTTTTGTTGAACTATGCACGGAATATGAACTCATTTTTTTTGTCTTCTGCTGAATTCATTATTTTGCAGGATTTTGCGGTTGAACGTAAAAAAAGTCCATTAAAATTGATTTGTGATGAGAATTATTCTTCACAGGATAGTGCATAGCAATTAAACTAAAAATTGAATAAATTATTTATTATTGGAAAGTATTTTGATGTGTGCACTTCCGTTGCCGATTTGGAGCACTCAATTGTCTTTTTCTGGTCGCTGAAAGCAAAGAAGAGAAAAGCATGCCAAAGAACAGATTTCCGGCAAACTGTGCCAAGTTTTTACATACTCTTTTCTCACACAAAAGTCTCTTGAGTTCTTTTCAAAAATTTTAAGATGTATATATATAAACAAATAAATAATATGACAACACGCCCAGCTCTTGGCTCGATAAGAGAGAATGAGAAACGATATATGCTGAATAATGGCAAAAGCCTTTTGGCTTTGCCTTTTTGACACAGATATGAAGGGTTGGACGTGGGAGGGCAAAGGCGGGCAACCGGTAAGAAGGCGACTCGGATTTGCATTTAGTAATTGAATTTTGTTGTGCAATTTATTTCTGACTGTTCTCATGCCAATACAGTCCAGAATAAATATATATTAACACTGTTTTCTTGAATAAAAGGATTTCGAACATAAATCTATTCCTTTATTTAACCCCTTCGTGTTTGTTTAGTCCAAATATCATTTTTTTAAACAGGAAAATTTTTCATAAATATATAATAATCGAAAACGTTTATTGAACGGGTATAAAAATCGGTTGCCCATCGGACTAATACTTAGCGTAATGCAAATAATAAAATAGTTTATTAATATAGTTTCGTCAATATTATTAAATTTATATTTTTTTACCCTTGCAGAAGATATTTAAATAGCCTTTTATAATGCTAAATTCCAAAGAACAAAAAAAAATAAAGACAATAACGTTATACTTTTTTATACCTTTGCAGATGGTATTATAATTTTGGTCAAAAGTGTGCAACGCAGTGAAGGAGACATCTCCGACCCTATAAAGTATATATATTCTTGATCAGGATCGTCTCCTGAGTTGATATAAGCATGTCCGTCTGTCTGTCTGTCCGCATGAACGCTGAGATCTCGGAAACTATAAAAGCTAGAAGATTGGCATTTTGCGTGTAGATTTTAGGAGTTCCTACGCAGCGCAAGTTTGTTTCAAAATGGTGCCACGCCCTCTCTGACGCCCACAAGCCACAAGCTGTGCCCACATTTTTGATGCTATTATGAAAATTTTAATTGATATGTATTTGTTTCGTCAATACATATCGATTGGCCTAATAAAAGTTTGCCACGCCCACTCTAACGCCCAAAAACCCATTAAACGCTTAAGCCTGGCTAGCGCCTACATTTCCGCCTTTCATGGCCCGTGGTACCAATGTCTTGGGGTAGATGGCGCAATACAATAGCGCCATCTAACGGATGACTTTGGAACAGCTGGCCATGGTGCTCAACAGAGTCAACGTTAATTCTCGATAAGGATTTCTATTAAAGGAAATTGCGATGGTTTTCATTTGTCAGCGGCGAAAAACATACAAGAAGGCATATTTATATTAAGTTGGGTATCTAATAGTCGAGGCAATCGAATATAGCGTTCTCTCTTGTTAAAGTTAGGAAGTTGGGATTTTTATGAGTATTAAGAATGCATCATATGAATAATTTTGGAGAATATAATTTACAGAATATTCTGCAAGGGTATATCAACTTCGGCTCCGCCTGAAGTTAGCTTTCCTTTCTTGGTAATTTTTTTATTGTTCCTATGGGAGCTATATGATATAGTCGCTCAATCCGGCTCGTTCCGACTTTTATACTACCGCCAATAGAAAGACAACTTTTTGAAAGTTTCAAGCAGAAAGTTGCAAGCAAAAGTTATTTTCTACGGTCACAAATGTCTCCTTCACTGCGTTGCAAACTTTTGACTGAAATTATAATACTCAGCAGGAGTTTAAAGATCAAATAGTTTTTTCAGCTTTATTGTCAATAAAATAATACAATCAATACTCTAAAGCTACATTTTTGTCACACTCCTAGTTCAGTTGCTTAATTGCTTGTTCTAAACTTTTTCTTTTTACAAACATATAATTTTGTACACCCTCTGTTGTAAGATTGCACCTTGTCGAGCTGCAGTTTTTGACTAGATTTGCACTAGTAGTGAAACATTTTTGACACTAGTCACTTTTTATTTAATATTTGATTACATTTTTAACTTTATAAAAATCGGATGATTATTTTGTAAAGTTGTTGCGTAAACATACGGACATTCTGAAAGAAAGGATAACTGTTAATTTTTATACCCTTGCAGAGGGTATTATAATTTTGGTCAAAAGTGTGCAACGTAGTGAAGGAGACATCTCCGACCCTATAAAGTATATATATTCTTGATCAGGATCGCCTCCTGAGTTGATATAAGCATGTCCGTCTGTCTGTTTCTACGCAAACTAGTCTCTCAGTTTTAAAGATATCGAATTGAAACTTTGCACACACCCTTCTTTCCTTAGCACGCAGTATATAAGTGGGAACGGCCGGGATCGACCGACTATCTTCTATATGCTTTGGTGTTTGTAAAGTTAGGAAGTTGAGATTTTCTATGGTTTTTACTTTTGGCCAATCAATCCGACCTTTCATAAACATCGGCCGACTATATCCTATAGCTACCACATAACTTTGGTGATGTTAAAGTTAGGAAGTTGGGATTTTTTATGAGTATTAAAAAATGCATCATGTGAATAGTTTTGGAGAATATAATTTACAGAATATTCTGCAAGGGTATATCAACTTCGGCTCCGCCCGAAGTTAGCTTTCCTTTCTTGTTTTTCACATGAAATCAGAAACACGCTTTAACTGAAATTTTGATTGATATAAGCAAGAAACTGATTTATTCATTTCATACACTAATTTGTAATATAAACTGGTAAATTAACTTATTAACTATTTTTCTTCGCCGAATTTAGCTATTTGTCTTGTTTAATTTTCTAAATGGCTCTAATCTAATTGCATATTTCATTAGAATACACATTTGAACCATCCCAATTAAGTTAGAACTTAGATTTGCCCTAAGCTGCTAAACGCAGTTCCTCGTTATGGCACAGCTCCCCAGAAACCGGCATTGAGAAAAACATATCGAAAGCTGATTTTTACGATAATGTAGATGAATAACTTATCGTGGGTCAGATCGTTAAAACCAAAAAAGTCTGGCGGCCCGAGCGTCCACTTTAAACTCCATTAGGTCACATTTACGGCACAAGTTCAGTGCGAAGGGATATCCTCTTTCAAGTCGTGGGCAGAAAGTGTTAAAGTTCTCCTGCAAGCAGCACAAGGATAATAAAAAGTTGCCGGGGCTTGCAGCTCATGATAATAAAACTGGTGGCACGTGCTGACTCCAATGGACACGCAGCCTGGGCACGAATCCATGGTCTCGAGACACTTTTTGCTTGCTGTTGACATTCCACACCTCCTTCACTCTCGTTTTTCTTTAGCTTTTTCTGTTTTTTGTCTTTCGAATAGATTTCAAGCAGCTTCAGCAATGTGAGCATTCCTTGCCTGCAGCAATTTGTTGCTGAATGATGTGTGAAGGACATAAAAATGCAGCAACGAGTGGAGCGTGTTGGGGTGCTGTATATTCTCGTGTATATGCGCGTAAAGTAGACAACTGGGAGCAGGAAATACTCCACTTGATGGACGTGTTTATAGCTGATAGTACAAATACGATTTCGATTTGTGTTGAAAATTCATGCCTGATGGCTATTTCAAAATATTTTATTAAAAGTTGCATGCAAGATGCGTATTTAGAATTATGATATAGAACTTCAAATATGGATTTTTTTGTTTGGTTGCAAGAATAACCACAAAAACTCGGGTCTGGTATAATTACTATATCTCAAATAAATATTTTGATAAATAGAAAAAAAAAAAAAAAACACAAAGCTTTAACGACAGAACTCCACCTATGTTAAAACCAATGAACTTTGGCAACTCACAATTGCCAAAAAAGCTTCTCTGATCGTAACATTGGGGAGTTTCTGACGCTCTGCTTCCATCCCCGTAGATAGCTGATGAATCTAAGGTGACGTGCAGACGAAACTAGCTAGTCCTATCATAGTCGGGTTCACTCCCCAGGGAGTGTAAGTGTGATGAAAGTTAAGTGGAATAAATCGTTGTGTTATAGAAGAAATTAAAATATAACCAACGTATGACCTCGAGTAATTCAATAACACTTCAATAAAAATATTTTATGAGCCAAATCCGAAGTTGTGTTAAATGACAACACTTTTTGTTGTTTATTTACAAATAATGCAAAATTAAGACGAAATGCATTTAAAAATTTGATGCAGGTTGTTACTTTTCAAATTAAATTTGGACCGAAATCAGCAAATTTTCAATTATCTGTTGACACTTCTTGCTTGCAAATGCCGAAACAAAAGTTAAGTTGATTACAACTTGAAATTTCATATTCGTTGTGCTTGCACTTTCCAATTTTACTTTATCCAACTTTTATGCATTTCACTAGCAGCCTACCTCGGTCACGCCCCCATGTTTTGTTTACAACAACTTTGAGGAAAACTTTTCCCTGTGGCGTTCGTCTTCGTCGCCGCGGCAGCCTTGCGTCTGTCTTGACTGCACTTTGCGGGCAGACAGGGCGGATGAATAATTAAATCTTCACACAGACAGAGCGGAGAAGTTTCGAGAGAATTCACATATCCTTGAGCTGCACTTTGTTTACGAGTAAAAATACCCTCTACTTTAAACTTTATTCTTAATGCTTCCTTTCACCCTTGGGCTTTCATTGCATCTGCATATCCTTTTCACATTATTTCATCATTTGCATTTTTCATTAGTTCTTATCATTTGTCTCACGAAATTAAATAAGAAGGTTGACACGACGTACATTAAAAACAATATAGTTGCCAAAAATCCAGTTTCAACCGAAAAGAGGCATCCTTACATCTCTAATTTTTTTTATTTTAAACCTGTCTCTTCAAGGATGCAAGTTAAATTGGCAAGAGAACATCAAATAAGCTCTATTAGGTTTGTAAGCTCTCTAAACTTGTGTTTGTTCAACTAATTACAAACTTCCTACATCTTGCTAATATAAATATAAAATATTTACAGATTGAATTTAATAACACAATAACTTGTTACCCGGCTCTAACGATGTTAATGGCATAATTCAGAGCAAACATGATTTTTTGTATTGAGTCTTCGACAAAGACATTTAAATTGCAGCTGACAACTAATTGTTTGATATACTTTTGTCCTGTGATGGAATTGTCTTCTTTGTATGCGAAGCAAGTAGCTTTCAAAATTTACACAACAAAATATACTTAAGAGATAAACGATTTGGGAAAGTGGGGGCATCATGCAAATAAAGCAGAAAGTACCCCTAACAAGATTTTCCGGACAAAGCCAAAGAGGAAACGTGAAAAAGTGGAAAAGCTGGCTACGTGTTTGGCGTCAAAAGGGCCGCGTGGAAGGAAGACTAAAAGTGGAAAAAATATTAAGTCTAAATGCGTCGCCTTTCGTTAATATTAACTTTTCTGCTCAGTTTCTTGCCTTTTCTGTTGCAAACTTTTCCACCAAACTTCGGCGCCCCAAGAACAACAAAGGTGGAGATAACAAAAATGGGTAGGCGAAATAAAAATTTCTGTTTATTTTGCCAGTCATGCATAAAATAATAAATTATTAGTTATGAACTGTAACAAACGAACCCAAATTATTATGTAGCGACAAGTTTCAACATAATTTTGGCTTCCATGTGCATTTTTCAGCGTGGAATACAATTTAAAACTGAAAATGTTCCACTTAAAATGGGAAAATAATTTGGGCTGATTACAATTGGCATTTTGGTGCCAAAATTATGATAATTACGTGTTGCTAATTGAAATTGGTTTTTGTTGTCATTCGATGTGTTACGAAAGCATCAATAGGTTATGCGAATTAGTTTTAAGTTTTATTAAGTTTCCTACAGCGTATAGGGGAAAATCTTTTCTTCATAATCACTGTCAGACAATCAACTCTAAATTATTTCCTTTCCATTTGCCAATTAAGACGACGCTGTTGGCATGCACTGCTGCTGGTGTCCTATTGAGAAGTCAAGAATTCCGAGCAATAGTCTTCAGAATGCCTGCCGAGTATTCTTCCTTAGGCCACAAACGTGGCCACAAGGAAACCAACCCGCTTATCTCTGGAGCGTCTTCGGCTTGCCGCAAAGGAAAACCGAGGGGGAAAATGAAAAATGAAAAATGACTCCAAGTGAAACTAAGACTCGGTTCAACTAATGGTATTATAAAACGAAAAAGAAAGCAACGGAAAGCAAAGGGCATGGCGCACAATTTGATTAAGTGCCAAAAAGGAGACAGCGACTATTGCACTTGGCTTTTTTAGTCCCGAAATTAACCCAAAATATCACTCTATCCTAGGCCACAGTGTTAACGAGTTCAACTTGTTTGGGGCGTGAATTTTATTCGGATTGCATCATTTAAACGTATATGAATAAGGCCCCGCACAGTAAATTTACTGTACCGGTTATATTTTGTACTGTATTGACGGTTAAATGAGCTACAAAAAATGTAATTTATACGTACCATCTTATCTATGTAATTTGTGGTTTTAGTTACTGTCACTAGCTCTAAAGCAACTATGAAAAGTGTGATATTTAAATTTGTTTCCCACTTGTGCATTTGATTTGACTTATAAATTACCTTTTTAATCAGAGTAAATTGACGGAAAACTCTTTCAGTGTCAGCATTTGAACTTGGTGAGTGTAAGCCTAACACTCAGAAAAAATCCCGGAGGTCGTGAGTTCGAAGCCACCAGCATGCAAAAAGCTTTTCTCAAAAAAGGAAGTTGTTTGATTCTTGTATTTATTTTCCTAATCTGGTTTAGCCATCATTTGCAAGATTGATTGATTTAAAAATGGGGCACTACTTTAAGTCCACTTTTTAAAAGTCAACACACCTGACTTTTTTTTAGTATTTTATTGCCACAGGCTTATTACTAACAACATTTATAATTTTTTATTTCAAGATATTAGAAAATAAGAACTACATTTGTTGAAAGCGGAAAGCCGTCTTCTACTTTCCATATATTTGTGTATTTTATGGTCAATAAAAACCCTTGGAGCACCTTACTTCAATATGTGTTAAACTAAGTGAAACTCATTTTTAACCCATCGCTAGTGCTAGCACGACCTGATAAAATTTAATGAAATTCTTTTTCCCACACACTCTTTGGTTGCATGCCGCTTTGTCATCATCCTGGTCATAAATCAAGCGCTCACAAGCTTGCCATTAGCCTAGCTGCCGCTTGAACGCCTAAATAGCTGCCACAATTTATTTTCACTGCGTTGTGCGAGAGATGAAATATCAGTATCTCGGTGATTTTAAATTGGCCACGCCCTGGAATTCCTTTGCTGCTGCATCCAAGTCACTCTTTTTTAAATAGATCCACCTGACGGTGTCATCGCAAATTCCGGAAGGAGGTGCCGAAAGAAATTACAGCTGCCTCACGGCTAGAGGAATTTCAGCATAACCTATTAGGCCATTTCGTCGTTCCGTTCCCAACTCCTTTTCTCCATTTATGATTAACAATAAGCAAACATGCAAAGCTTCTTGTAACGGTGGTTTTTCATTAGGACACCCCCCCGCAGAAACCTATCCCGCTGGCAGAGGAAGTCCTGTCGGAGGCTCTTTTGCAGGCTTTCCCGGTCTGCCTGTCTAACGAACATTTGTCATTTCTGCCACTGACACGCCGACCCATGAACATTGGCAAATAGTTGGCCTATTTCCTTTTTTCGCTCTGAAGCCCTCCTTCTTCTGGAGCCTCGTTATGGCCGCTGTTGCAGGTGTGAAATTATAAATTGAAGACAATTTATGAGCCCATATTCCACTGTTACCACTAGCGCAGGTGGTACTGGTTAACCTTCGCCTTTTCCCGAAAACCAGCTACATTCTTCGAAAATATCTACGTCCTCGGAATATTTTTAAAAAGCCTCGAATAGATTAATAAATATTTATTCTTAATTTGGTACAAAAGTCGGGCTAAGATGCAACAACTGAACGGACACAGTTTTCATGTAAGCCATTGTTTGTCGACTTATGTGGATTCCTGCATTTATTTTCCGTATTGTGTTTTCATTTAACACCTAAAGGTAATCGGGGCCTTAAATCGAATGCTCCAATTCCGACATTTTTAAAAAAATTATCCTTTTTTTTAGCGATCTTTACGAAAATAATAGACAACAAAACAGAGCCAATTTGAACGCAAACTTCTTTAGACCAAAATGGAGCCCGTTCCATGTCCGTAAAGAATGTTTATCTAGAAATGTTACTTTGCGTTTAAATAATTTAAAAATTCTTAATAATAAATAATAAAAAGTAACTAGTGAATGACTGAATACGTTCACTTCATGTTTACATTTTCCCCGTCCTTTATTTTTATAAAATAATAATAACCAACTCAAAATAAGGGAAAATATTTTATAATCATAGAAAGCTTTTCTGAAAACTAATACATTTTAATCTTAATTAAAAAAAGCTTTTTATTTTTAATGGTGCCAGTTTTTTCCTGGCACAATAGAGCATTCATTAAGCAATGCATTGTCGACACCGAATACACACTTTATTATTTCTAATTATTTTTTTGAAACGGCTTAGGCAACTAAATAGCTTAATGGCTAATCACAAAAATCAAGATGAAAAACAGAAACCCAAAAACTATTAGCAAAAAAGATTTAAAGTAAAAGTTTTTAAACTTTTGTTTTTACGCTAAAATTGTTCAATTGTTTTAAAATTGTAAAAATAAATAAAGTTTTTTATTACCATGTTGTAAATCATTATTTTGTTGTAAATCTTTACTTATAGTATATATATTGTTATGGATAATTTTCTTTGCACTATTTCATATTGGAATGAATTTTTGAAGAATATTTTGTAAAAACAAAGATTTTTCTTACTAAAATGGATTTGCTCAATTGCAAAGACGTTCATGCAATTGCCGTTGTTATATTACTGACTCTTTCTGAAATTTCTGGGTTATTTATTTTTTAAGAATGGCAATTTCGGATGGGAGCATTAAATATTATTATTCGTTGGCTTTACAAAGACGTTCTTCAATTAAAAATAGTCAAATTTATTCTTATAGACTGGCCAAAAATACCGAAAAAATAACAATGAATTTACTTTCACAAATTGCACAACGAGTGCCCAGTTAATTTAATTTAGTTAATTTACCATACTAATAAAGTTTAAGATATTAACATAACAAAAATTTAGATAAAAAACTAAAAAAATTGCACCGAAATTTTGTTTAATTAATTATACTATTTAAACACTTCCGAGAATTACTTCCACAGAAACGGGATTAAATTATTTCTTTTCTGCTGTTCCTGCCGTTCAAGGAAAATGTAAATTCAAGACCTGTTTGTCGTCTGCTAATTGTACAAATTATGAGTCAGTTGGCCATAGAACGTGGTTAAATAGGAGGCAAAAGGAACAGGCACCCCGTGATGTTGCCAAAGCTTCGGCGTTTGCTTTGATGTGCGCCATGGGGAATCAACTAGGTGCTGAAATAAAAGCTGTGAAAAATGCGGAAAATGTGAGCAAATTAATAAAGGCGCGATGTTTGTGCCTTTAACAAAAAAAACAATATCTTCAAAATAGAATGAACGGAAGGATGGATTTAAAATTTGCATTAAATTAATTTCTGCATAAATAAAAAAAAATTACTTATTTGCATTTGATTTCAGATATCCTTCAGTTAATTCCGTCATAAATCACTCTGAAATTAGAAACGCTTTTTAGTATTCTGTCTTCTTTAAAATTGTTCTTTCCCTTTTTTTCTATGGCTCCTATATGATAGGGTCATCCGATCGGTTAGGTGGTGTAAATAAAAAAATAACTGATTTTGGATAGTTATACCCGTTACTCGTAGAGTAAAAGGGTATATTGTATTCGTGCAAAAGTATGTAACAGCTAGAAGGAAGCGTTTCCGACCCTATAAAGTATATATATTCTTGATCAGGGTCACTAGCCGAGTCGATATAGCCATGTCCGTCTGTCCGTCTGTCCGTCTGTCTGTCTGTCCGTATGAACGCTGAGATCTCGGAAACTATAAAAGCTAGAAGATTGCCATTTTGCATGCAGATTCTAGGAGTTTGTTTCAAAAAGGTGCCACGCCCCCTGTAACGCCCACAATCGCTTATATACGATTTTAAAAATTTAAATATTTCGGAAAAGTAAAAATGCAGTTTCATTGTGTTTATCAATACCTATCGAAATGTAGAAGAAATTTTTCAAATCGGACCATTCGTTAAAAAGTTATGCGTGATCAAAGTTTCTATCTCCATCTCCCTCGCACTCCCTTTACCTGAGTAACGGGTATCTGATAGTCGGGGCACCCGACTATAGCGTTCTCTCTTGTTTTATTTTGATTAATGTGCGAATGAACTGCATAGAACTATACGGCCAGTATTGCAGATATCAGAAAGTTATAGAATATGTCCACCTGATTAAGATTTAACTCAAGGCATTGGCGGTTTTAAACTTTATTCGCGTTTGTATGTAAAAAGATTGCTAGTGTTTCATGTCTCTATGGAAATGTATTTTCCAAATAAATGGATTCAACAAATTATTATCGCCTTATTCATAATTGAAGGGTAAAACCTGTCTCCAAGATATTCAATGGTAAATTAAATTGTTTTCAACTGAAGCCATCTATTACTAAGCCAATCCCGAGCAATTAAGAATAAGCCTTTTCAATTTGGTCATCAGGGAGAGAAGGTGAGCCGGGGGATATTAGTTGAGCTGGCATAATTGACCAAAGGGCAGGAAGGCTTCACATTCACGTTCACCTGCCGGGGGACACGTTTCTCCGGGCACCCAAGACCCCTTAATTAATTAATGTTCATTAGCAACTGTAATTTCTCATTCTGAATAACGGCTTGGACTCTCGCACAAATCAAAATGCGTGCGGCTTGTCTGATTGCCCGAGAACAGCGGGGAAAACTTTTCCCGTAGAGTACTTTCGAAACTCATTTCAGATCGGACAAGGATTCAGGAGTATCTAACTGAAATCAGACGCTGATAATAATGGTTAATTGCGTGTTTAATTATGCAAGAGACCTCTCACTCCGTCTTGTCAGGCTCAGTCTGCTGAACGGAAGTAGACGTTCAAACTCTCGTTAATAAATTATGTAAATTGTAGGCGCAAAAGTCCCTCTTTGACTCTGGAAAATGGAAATTTATCCATGGCCTTTACTGAGGAAATAAAGTAATTTGATGGCCAGGGGGATGGGCAGAAAAAAGTGTCTTAAGCCGAAATGCAAGTAAACAAATTAATGAGGGGAGGTGTCATATTTTTATTAAGCAAAATGAAAATCACCATTGCTTATGAGTGAAATAAGCTAGAAAATCTTAAAATCTTATCTGTAGGTACATAATGTTAACAATGGGCCTAACAGCGCAATTTTGTAGTGTTTTTATATGACATGATAATGTAAAGGCTTTCTTAATAATGTAGATATTTGAAAAAAAGTTGATAAACGACTTGTCAACTTTCGGAAATTCTGCTCTTCACCCACTTTGCGATGCAGTTTAAAACTTTTCGAGAAATTCCTAACCACGGTCTGACCTTCACAGCTCGACGTCAACTAACTTTCTGAAGTTTTTGAGGGGAACTTTCGTTGCTTAGAGCTCTACATTCATCTGCCCCAAACCCCTTTCAATGCATGACCTCAATGACAGCATTAACTGCAGGTCTGAGAAAAGAAAAGAGAAGTGAATAAGTAGGTATATGAAAAACCAGTCCAAATAATAATCAAAACTTCACTGGAGGCGAAGTTTCTATTTAATTTTAATTAGAAAAGTTTTCAGCTTAAATTCAACTTGTAAAAGACATTTACTTGCGATTTTTGCTTCCAGGCTTCCACAAAAATTAAAATAAAACAAAAGTTTTGCTCGACGAAACAGAATTTGTGGGCAAAACGGGAATGAAAGTGAATAGAAATTTTATTCAAATACTTGTTGCAAAAACATGAATATATCGAAGTTTAAAGATAAAAAGAATATTCATAAAAGAAAAGAAAGTTGATTGGAGCCATTAAATGTAAACTGACTAATCTATTATACAAACAAGTTGTGATTTAATCCAGTTTGATTGGGATGAAAAGTGAGGCCAGAGACAAATTACCAAATTAACCATAATCTATAAAGCTATGTCGATTTACCAAACAATTAATTTTTTTTATCGCAGCTGCATAATATAGTCAACCAATGTTGACCAATGTGTATATTTTTGAAAATTGTATAATTATTGAATATATTTTTCCTTTGGAAGCTAAATGATTTAATCTTCGTTCCAACTTATTAATTTATTAATTCAATTCAGATAGCATTAAAAACGAGTGATTAGCTTGCCGGCGGAAGGATAGATGAACATGACTCATTAACCCGTCTAGAATACATTTTATAGGGTCGGAAAAATCAGCTTCACTGCGATGCAGCCATTTGACTGAAATTTTAATAAATAACGAGAACGGAAGGAACATTTTTATTTTGTTGAAGCTACATCTGCGTGGCATCCCCTCTGTGATTAAACAAATACAAGAAAGGAGGCTAATTTTCAACAACAAAAAGTTGCTGAAAACGTATTTCTGAAATCTGGTTAAAGTTAAATAAATAGTTAAAAACTTTTTTAACATTTCTTTAATAAACATTTAATTTCATTTTTATCTCAAAGGAAACCGTTTCGGTAATGCTAGGGAAATTATCAACACTGAAAAACTCAAAACTATTCTTAAAATACATGCAACTTATGAAAAAAAAGGGTTAATCCCATAATTGGACAACATTTCGATTTCTACGCCTACATACAGTGGCTCACAGCTTATTTGACCCACACCTAACTTTCAACATTAAACAGGTATAACTCCTGAACCATAAGAGATACCCATAAAAATAAAACGCAGAAAGGTTAACTGTTGTTTTAACTTAAAAAATATGTTTTCATTTATTTATTATAGCAAGGAACTTCTTAATTAAACAATAAAAACTAAAAATACTGCCTTTTTCGACGTCACAGCTTATTTGACCCAGTTCATCAAATTAATTATAAACAAGAAAGGAAAGCTAACTTCGGGCGGAGCCGAAGTTGATATACCCTTGCAGAATACTCTGTAAATTATATTCTCCAAAACTATTCATATGATGCATTCTTAATACTCATAAAAATCCCAACTTCCTAACTTTAAAAACACCAAAGTTATGACATTTCCAATCGTTCAGTTATATGGCAGCTATAGGATATAGTCGGCCGATCCTTATGAAATTTGGTATGTCGGATTGACTGGCCAAATATAAAACCCATAGAAAATCCCAACTTCCTAACTTTACAAACACCAAAGTTATGGCATTTCAGATCAATCAGTTATATGGCAGCTATAAGATATAGTCCTCCGATCCCGGCCGTTCCGACATATATACTGCGTGCAAAGAAAAGAAGGGTGTGTGCAAAGTTTCAATTCGATAGCTTTAAAACTGAGAGACTAGTTTGCGTAGAAACAGACAGACGGACAGACAGACGGACAGACGGACAGAGGGACATGGCTATATCAACTCAGGAGGTGATCCTGATCAAGAATATATATACTTTATAGGGTCGGAGATGTCTCCTTCACTGCGTTGCACACTTTTGACCAAAATTATAATACCCTCTGCAAGGGTATAAAAATTGAAAAAAATATATTTTTTAAACTTTTAGTATTTGGTATGTCCGCCCTTTTGGTCCACAACCTACTTCAGTCGATTGGGAATAGATTCGACCAATTTTTGTGTGGTTCCTGGGGTGATTTTAGCTCATTCTTCGAGCAAAGCCGTCTTTAAGTCATTTTTATTGGAAATATTGCGCTCCCGAATTTTTGAGTCCAGCAAAGCCCACAAATAAATATACATAATATATACAAATATATACATAACTAACATAGAATATTTTTCTCAAATATCGACCGATTAGCTTGATCAGACATGTTTTGGAAACGTCAAAACTGTAGAATTTTAACCATGGTTCGCTACACGCCGAAACAACGCGCTGATATAGTACAGATGTATATTGAAAATAACAAGTCAATTGTGTTAACTTAACGTGCATTTCGCCAAAACGCTTCAAAAAAGACACTATTTATCGTCTTAAGGCCAATTTTTCTGAATTTGGTACTGTGGCATGCAGTTCATGAACGTCCAAGACGCTTAGCTGATTTGGTTGAGGCCGCGAGAGTGAATGCTGCGATGACTTTTGATGTCGAAAAATGGCGATATCGACTGGCCACCGAGATCTCCCGATTTAAGTCCTCCATACTGCTTTCTGTGGGGTTATTTCAAGAGCAAAGTTTATGCCTGTAATCCTCAAACCTTCGACGAGCTAAAGGACAGCATCCGTGCCGAAATGAAAGCCATACCGACCGATATTCTCAAGAGAGTGATGAAAAATGCAGCAAAAATGCGGTAAAAAGAGCAGAATTTGCCGTGGCCAATAAAAGGTGGCCATTTAATTGATATTGTTTTTTAAATTGGTCCAAGTGAATTGTATCTATCGATATTAAATGATAGTCACTAAAAAATATGTTCGTTTTGATTTTCTTTTAAGTTATTCAATGTTTAAATCGGCCCATAAAATATGGCGCACCCTGTATACTTTATAGGTTCGGAAATGTCTCCTTCACAATTATAATACCCTCTTTAAGGGTATAAAAATGCAACGCTAGTGGTAAGAAAAATAAATCAAAAACCTCAATACGATTAAAGCCTGCTCTATCTGCGGGATAAAGGGGGAGGTTTGTTTCGCCATTTTTTCCCCTAAGAAAATAAAACATTCCATATTACATATGTATTTAGGAACCCAAAAAGGTGGTACATTGATCAAATGTATAAAAAAGCCTTAATAAAAATATATTCCTTAGTTATTATTTAAAATATACGAAAAGATTTTTATAATTATATTATAAGATTTTATGTAGCTTAGCAAAGACCATTTGTTTTTATTGATCGGAAACCAAATAGATTATGTAATGAGCTGAGTTTTACAACGGAACATTTTCAACTCAGCCCACAAGCTGTTAACATTTTATTGCATTTTTATTTCTAGTAGCGTTTGGGCTTTTGTTATATTTTTTGAGGATAAGCTCTTTGCTTGATAAGTGTTTTATGAGCTAGCCAGAGCAGTCTGTCCGAAGTGTCCATGGGAAGGATTCCAGCGCTTCAAGAGAATAATTACAGAAGAAAATCTAGCTTATCTTATCACACCTGGCACTGGTCTGCTAAAACTTACTAGAATCAAGTTTTCTTTCCATTTATATTCCACAAAAACCATATGTCAGCTTAGCTTGATTCAATTTAACTTGACAAAAGACAACATACAATCTGTTGTGATTGCGCATAGAAAAATATGGTGTGTGGGAAGAGCAGGAAAAGTGTAGAATATTCATTTGGCAGACGGACGAGTCCATGAAGTCCAGAGCAGGGGCTCAACTCGCCTGGCCTTAATCACAGTCACGAGTCGCCCAGTTTGGCAGAGACAATCATTTGTTATTTGATTTGCACATCAGCCGGATGTGGACGCGGATAGCCAGGCAGTCGGACAGCCAGGATGGCTGGCAGTCAGTCAGCCAGGATGTCAGGACATCAGGGGGACATCAGGAAGCCAGGGGTCTGCAGGGGCAGGGGAGTCGAGGAGTCGGAGATCCTCGGGACAAACACTGCAATTGCCCGGCGCCCGTCGATGGCCGGACATCGTTGATTGTTGGTGTTGTCCAGTTTCGGCGGCCGAAATTTAAGGCCGTGTCGCCTAGCCCGCAGATACAGATGCAGATACAGATACAGATACAGATACAGATACAGATGCAGATACAGATACAGATGCAGATACAGATACCCGAAGCGAGGCGTTGACGGAATGCATCGCATGGCCGGAGTGGCACACCATGGCATCGGAGATATGGGGCATGTGAAGTCAACTATAGACAAATTTGCCTGCACTTCATGTCCAATCGAATGGGTGGCTCTACTTTGCAAAAAAGTAGTGTGCGGGACTCCTAAGTCGCAGATGTTCCCCACAAAGCTTAAAGTTCAGTCAAAGGACCTTCTCAGCTCATGCTGGTTGGTAATTAGTTAATTAATTTGTTTCTTTCTAACACATTCCCCGGCTTTGGGATATCTGAAAAGAAATTCTCATGTACAGAAAAACATACCAATTGAATACTTGAATAATCGAAGAGTATCGTCTTCATATATTTCTTTTAATAAACATTATGAAAATTATAACCCTTGTCAATCGTTTAAATACTGTTAGCATGGGTATTTGTTTGTGAAACATGTGGGCTAATTCATTTTCCTCTTATAAGTGATATTAACCAATATTTTGAATACAAAAGATACTTCGAAAATATATTCGATTCTCTTGTGCTGAAGAATTCATGGCTTGATATTTGAAAGCACGTATTTTCTTCTTGTCATTAACAGTAGACTGTTTGTCTACGTAGAGGGTAAGTCTTTTCAAAATTTTTGGGCTATTAATTCACTGCTGCATAATGATTTAAACACTATTTGTTCATGTAGGGCACTAAATCAATACGCATTGCAAACAAAATTTTTTTACATTATAACCAAAGTCTCATAGAACTTAAAGCATGATAGGAGTAAGGACGTTTCATGATCTGTAATGTTTTAATTTTTTTTTTTAAATCGGTGTTTTAGAAATCTTTGAATCACGGAATCCTTGTGAAAATGGTCTTCACTGTGCAAGCCCCCTTCCCGTTTCCCTGCTGCACTTGTCCATATCGTTGACATGTGTTGCGTTCTCTCTAATTTAATTAAAATCAACTTAAGGCAGCGCCAGCAGTCGACTGCAACATGCGGCACTCTCGTTCCCCGCCTGCCCCAAGCCCACGGCCAATTTGTTACGCTTTTAATTTGTTAATTTATTTGCTGGCTGGATGGAGGGCTCGAGAGATAGGCAGCGGAGTGTATCCTTCTCCCCTCTCTTTCTGGCTGAGAATTTTATTTGCTGGAAACGCTTTTTCGCCCAACGTTTTGTGGCACCGACTGCAACAAGTGCATCCAGCCAACGTCGACCTGCCACACATGGATGCACACCCACTCGGAGCACACACACTCGCACACCCTATTTGCAGGCGCTTATCCCGTGTTTGATTTTGTTTGTTTTAACTGCTTTCACTTTCCTATTTACCTTAGTGTGTGGCGCCTGAAATGAAAAATGGCAAAACGCTGTTTATTTGCTCTGCCAACAGAAGCCAGCACATTCCACACCCCACATTCCATACCCCATACCCCGCACCCCACAACACACACCCATAAAGCCGAGCAGAGTTTACATTTTCCATTGCCTGCTCGTAGGCTTCGGCGTAATAAAGTTGCATCAAATTTTTATGCCGACACACAGTGTGCTTAATAAATTTTATATATTTCTTGATATATTAAATTTTAGATTCAGGATGGGGCATGTCAGGGCGGTCTAATCGGATTTTGAGGCAGCCAGATACAAGTCAGGTGTGAAGCTCTGGCCTAACTCATAAATTTTGTTCCCTTTCAACAAAAATCTGTCAGCATGATTAGCTAAGCCATGGATTTGAAAATAATGTGAAGTGTAAATATACATAATAAACATATTTGTCACATTTTGCACTGACAATGATATAAATAATATTAAAATCACTCAGAAATATATCATGAAATGATTTACATAAGTACAAAACCCTTATACACAAAAAAATTAATTACCAAATGATGGTATAAAAAAAGATAAATCAATTTCGTTGAACTAAAATCTCATGAAAATCAAAATAATAAAATACAAGGCGAATATCAATTTATCATTATTATTATATAATACGTATATATTATTATTAAAATATATAAAAATAATATAACCGTTTTTATTTATTTGTATTTAGATTTAATTTATTAGTTGTACATTATTTAAATCATCTGGTTGTCTACAATAATTAATTAATCAATAATCTTATAACTAACAACTATTAAGAATACACTTATAATCAGCCTATTTTATATATAATGTAATAAAAACCAGCAGAATCGTGGACTTCTGAATGTAAGTTCATACAATGTTCGATGTTATCTCACAGTTGTTACCCGTTGTTTTCCAAATTAAATTATTTGCTGCATATGCCAAGACATTAGACGCCATGTGGCATGCAACATAATTTTTTATTTTCCCCGCCATTTCACCAGCGGGTGGCAAGCAATCTTTGCTCATCGCTTAACTAAAAGTTGAGGTTCCGGCAGTTTAATGTGACTTTAAGAAAACCCCTGTGTGGAAAACCTGGAGGCATGTCGGTGCATTTTCAAGTGGAAAACCTTAGATAGCGATATAGAAAATGGAAAAAGAGGGATTCAGTTATAAGCCGCAGATACTGATTGACGGTGGATTAGACAGTTGCCTTTTTGTAGGCATAACTATTTATTTTGAATAAATTAAAAGATAACTATGGAAATAGACGTTGTTAATGGCATGTGTAGTAAAAAGTGCAAATGCTGACTATTTAACGTAATATTGTGAGCCATTTGCTACCTTAAGAAGGATAAGGATTATTTCGGTTAACCCAAATCTAGTTACAGGCTCCTCATCATCTGGCTCCATCGCAAAAACAATTCAGGAATTGACTTGTTTGCCCCAGCGAAAAAATAAGCAAATGATTAATGTTAGCTGTGTCAGCCGAAAAATATGTGCTGTCTGTCTGTCTGCGCTCGCCAGATAGATGAGTTTTTCACTGCCAACGGCAACGGCAACGGTGCTATAAAGGTTTTTCCAGCCGACTCCAGATACATACATCAATTGCTGTACACATCTGTTAACTGCTAGTGCAAAACAACAACAAGCTAAAAGTTGTCTAACTTATGCTGATTATAGGCCACATTGGCCGCAAGTTATTATCAAATGTCTCCCCAGAGTAATATATATCAAGGAATACGCATTTTTGGGGAGGTCGTTTGGTGGGCGGGTCCGGCGCTTAGCCCACTAATCGAATTTTCCGTATGGAAAACCGCTTTGTGAACTGTGGGTAAGCCTTTTGGCTGGCCCATGTATTTTGCCTTGGGCCACAGATATTGGGGCGTGTGTAAAAACAAGTGCTGTTAAATGACCTTGTTAATCATGTTCCTGCTTGCTTGTGTGCGTGATTTATGCTTATTTATATTTTATGAACTAAACTGCCCTTGGAGTGCCAATGTCGAGAGGAAAAAGCGGAAAGAACGTTTGTTTGAATTAGTTCTGGCAAGGGAATAAAATGAACAAGTTGTGACCATGTAAAAGGATGAGGCTCGAAATACGCACAGGGTATTCAGATGGTCGCTTTAAGGATTCGGGTTCCCCCCTACTTTAAACAGTAAACTGAAAGGAATAAACCAAATGAACTGGAAAAGTACATTCCAAACCACCCATCGTGTTTAAATAAAGTGAATGGTTATTTTAAGCCGGATTAACCTAGACTTCCTCAAAAGCAGGCAACACATTAAGTTAAAATAAACTTTTAATCCGCGAAAAAAGTTGCAAAGACATTTTTATACCCGTTACTCGTAGAGTAAAAAGTATGTAACAGGTAGAAGGAAGCGTTTCCGACCCTATAAAGTATATATATTCTTGTTCAGGATCACTAGCCGAGTCGATCTAGCCATGTCCGTCTGTCCGTCTGTATGTCCGTCTGTCCGTCCGTATGAACGCTGAGAAAAACTATAAAAGCTAGAAGATTGGCATTTTGCATGTAGATTTGAGGAGTTCCTACGCAGCGCGAAGTTTCAAAATGGTGCCACGCCCCCTTCGACGCCCACAAGCCACAAGCTGTGGCCACAGTTTTGATGATATTATGAAAATTTTAATTTGTTTCGTCAATAAATATCGGTTGGCCTAATAAAAGTTTGCCACGCCCACTCTAACGCCCAACAAACCCATTAAACGCTTAAGCCTGGCTAGCGCCTACATTTCCGCCGTTCATGGCGCCATCTAACGGATGACTTTGGAACAGCTGGCCCAGGTGCTCAACAGAGTCAACGTTAATTCTCGATAAGGATTTCTATTAAAGGAAATTGCGATGGTTTTCATTTGTCAATACCGAACTATAACCCAAGAACTATGGAAATCAAATCAAGTTAGCCAAATTGGAGGTCTGAGTCAAACGTATGTGTGTATGTATGTAAGCATATACATATGTATGTATTTACATTGTACACAGTTGCAATTGCCCGGCAATGATAACTCTTTTCGAAGAAAGCTATTCGCTATACCCGTTACTCGTGTTGTGCAAACATTTAGACTTTAACATACATAATACTATTTAAGAATGTATGTGTTTAGCCAATATAAGTATGTATGTTTAATATTTCTAGTCAATTTATTGCACTCAAAAACATAAACATAAACACAGCTGCTGGTGCAGGACAAAAGCTGCCTGCGCTAAAGCAGCGCTGGTGCTGATGCTCGTGCTGTAAAGCTGCCAGCACTAAGAGATCGCCGAATTCAAATTGATAATTTGAACTTTTTGTCCTTTTTTCTGTGGTCACTATAATTCGCATTATGTCAAAAAAAAAAAAAAAAAAAAAACATACAAGAAGGCATATTTATATTAAGTTGTTATCTAATAGTCGAGGCACTCGACTATAGCGTTCTCTCTTGTTAAAAATTAAAATTGATAATTCAATTATGTCTTGATTCTTAAGATGAAAGTCATTTACCATTAGAGAGATATACAAATAGAGAATGCTCATATAAATTAGTCATATGCCTTTTAATTGAGCAGGTGCATAAATTGAAGCACACAATCATAAAAGCAGAATGTGTTATGATTACCATGAGATGGTATTTCCATTTATCTTATTTGAACATGTGGAAAATATTAAAACTCCTTTATAATTTAAAAAAAAACTTATTCACTATAATTAACTCTTAACCCATTATACAATTGAAAACAATCTTTAATGTTTTAAGCTGCACGGAAAACGTGGTACAAAATCTGGAGAAAGTTGACCCTGGCAGTCGATAAGCGTCTTTTAGGAATACATACTCTTATGAATTATTTATTTTGGAAATTATTGAAACGGAATTGATATCAAAGAAATATAACCTTACTAACAAACAAGAAAGAAAGCAAACTTCGGAAAGCCCAAGTTTATATACCCTTGCAGTTATTACAAATCGACTGCATTTCGATTTATATGCCTATATTACTAAACTTATATACTACCTGCATTAGAAAGACAACTTTTGGGAAAGTTTCAAGCAGATAACTTTAAAACTAGTTACGCTTTTAGTTTTGTAAAAATCGGACATAAAAGCGATGGCAAAATGAAGCTCAAAATCGAAATAGCTCCATTGTTTTTATTAATAAAGGTATAGAAATCGAAATGTAGTCGTTTTGAAACAACTGCAAGGAAGTTTTCTTGCTTTTTTGTTTTTTAGATATAAACCTTTCGAATTGTGTTTCTTTCTTCCATTCCATGATTTTCATACCGATTGTTATAACTCAGTTTCGAAACATAGCCGCTACCCAGGATGAAAACCTTTATTTAATTTAGATCCAAGGCTTATTCTGCACCCAACTACCTGCTGGGTGTTGGGTGGTGTCCAATGATGGCTGCTGACCGATTGAGCCGAGGAACTTAATCAGTTCTTCACTTTCGCCACAGCTGAGAGGAAGCTGCTGCACTTAATAAACGCAATTAATCCAATTAAAATGTCATGTCCCATTAATGCGAATTAAACTCAGCGCAAATGTTCTGCAATTAAATAAATGCACTTAAACCAATACAAACGCACAAGTGCACTGGGAAGGGAGGAGGGGAAGGGCACATTCGTATCAATGTCGTAAAGCCGCTTGACAGTTGAAAGATGAAAGAGGATTGCGTATGCAAAGTGGTAGAGGGGCTGAAGCGAGGGGGGAGGGAGGGGCAACCGGCCAATGAGCTTGCATATTTACACGCCACGATAAACATCAATGAACAATTAAATGCAAGTGGAGTTGTGGCCTTGTCAAGTCGCATTTACCGACCAACCCAATCCGCTGAAATACCTCCGCCCTGCCCATCTTGACTTTATTAACATAATCGACTGTGTCAACGCTTTCGGTCATTTTCTCCTCTGCTGGCAACTAATTAAATATGGTAAAATAAAATAAATGCATTTTCGATCCGAGCAGCGAATCCGAAGCCCTCCACTTGTGTTGGTGTTGCACAAACCATTTTCCATGTTTATTTATCATCATCGAATTACAAACAGAGCCGCAAAGCATGCAACGGCAATTAATACGCGTAATTTACACATTGTTTGGCTTGATACATTTATTGTTTGCGGCACGTGGCAACAGTTGGTGGAATGCAAAGCCGGTGGTATCATTTAATTGCATACGAGCATGCTATAAAAATTCCATTCTACAGATCCACAGGCTCTAACTTATGGTTAATATTTTTTTTCGGAGTAAAGAAGTACAATTTTCGAGTTTTCGTCAAAAAGTATATTAAAATCACCTAAACACTACTAGCTCGTCTCTATCTGACAGTTTATTAGAAGTGCACTGGAAAACGGACAGGTTGTTCGCATAAATTGTAAGTTCAGATGATGGTGGAATATATGAACAAATAATATTTGGGGGTTTGGTCATAACATACCTCTTTCATTATGAAAAGGAAGTAATATCCTAACTATTGTATTGTGATAGGATAAAAGAAAGGAGGGGGCTAGTTTTTTGTGGCAGAAGGGGATGAACATTTGAATTAAGAAACAATTGAATTCAAATAATACATATATAGTCGGTTTTTGCCTCTTAAACATTTAAAACGCCAAGCATTAAACACGATAAACCACTTTTAAGTAATTTCAATAATAGACTGATAGTGTCTTTAGTTTTGTTTCATGCCCTTATAATTTCAGTCAAAAGTTTCCACACAGTGATGGAGATATTTTCGACCCTATAAATTGTATTCATTATTGATGAGCATCACCAATCTAGTCGATCTGGTGTTTTCATGGGTTTTGATTTCAAATAAGAAAGTTTCCGTGTGATAAGTTATTTTGTATGCATATCTGCGAACGGAATAAGCTTTAGTTTGAATTAATAAAAAAATATATAATTTGGTTTTTATAAAATTAGATTTGCAGAACTATTGTCATTCTTTAAGACTGCTATTTAACTTTAAATGTTATTTAGCTTTTAATGTTAATTGTTGACATTTTCATTTTAATTTTATTCAATTACTTTAGAATGGTATATTTTTTTGGCCATCGATGTTTATTCAAAACAGAAAAACCTCTTAATTAAATAAAATTTGTGGGCGCAGACCTAAATCAACTACCCAAGCTGAAAAGCACACACATGTAGTTTTTCAATGATGAATTTAAATCATAAACAAATATTTGAAAATCATGTTCATCATTCTGTTGACAGGCCTATAAACAAATTTACTAAGCTAAATGTTTTTAAGTCAACTCTAAAGAAAATGAGGAAGGGGTACAATGGCAAGAATGGACTTGGGTTATTGTTTTACTTTTGGCTTTAATATATTCAGGTATTATGTCATACAACTGAACGATCGGAAATGCCATAACTTTGGTGTTTGTAAAGTTAAGAAGTTGGGATTTTCTAAGGGTTATAATTTTAGAGAATATAATTTACAGAATATTCTGCAAGGGTACATCAACTTCTGCTCCGCCCGAAGTTAGCTTTTCTTTCTTGTTTTTAGTAATATAGGCATAGAAATCGATATGTAGAAGATTTGTAATAACTGCGAGGGTATATAAACTTCGGCTTGCCGAAGATTGCTTCCTTCCTTGTTTTTCTTAAATCTAGGGAGAAAATCCTAAATAAAAAGTAAAGTTTTCTAAAAAATAGAAAAATATGTCATACCACCTTACCATTAATTTTAAGGCTAATTCTTTCTACTTGAGTTTGTATCAGTTCTATGTGAGTTCTGGTCCATATTTTTAATCAACAAGTCTTTGTTGTTGTTCCCTTTGGAACAGAGAATAAACGGGATAACATTTCGTACAAAAACATTTTTATTTGCTTTTGTGAAACGAATGAATGAGCGATTAGCTGTGTGTAAAAGATAAAGTATTTAAACTTCCCCAAAACATTAAGAATACGAAGAAAATAGCACGTATAATTATATTGAAAAGTTAAACTATAAACGTATTGACGTGCATGACAAGGGGGGGTTGAAACTTAGCATATTGTAATTTTTGGGCTGTCAGGACGACACCTTGATGGGCTAACGCTGCATAATTTTCGATGGTATTGGTTGTGCCAGGCAACGACAAGGACGTAAATAACTAAAATTTATGTTATTTATTTTGTAACTTATGCTAGTATCCGTCTTTCGCTCGACTCAGGTGCCTTTGTTTTCTGTCAATCACTCTGACATTTGCTTTGATAATTATTTTCCACATCCGTTTCCTGCTTACTTATGTTATGGGGGTATAAATACATTGATTGTAGTTCGACAGGCTAAAGCCAATTTGATATTATTTAAATGTGAGATTCAAATATTAACTTTCACACAGCTGACGTCAGTTATCTTTGCGTGATTTGTACTCATTGGAAAAGTTTGGAGTCTAGTTTTGGTAGAAAGGCAAATTATGGAATGAAATATAAAATACTTAAACCTTTTCAGTGAAAGATGTGTTATCTTGACAATACATGATCATTTGCTTAAATTTTTTTTATATTATTATTCAATATGGAAGTTTTTTGTGTCGATAGATATAGACTTGCTTGAGGAATTCCATATAAGATTATAGAAATTTTTTTGCCTCAAAATATTATTATAAAAATTGAATTGTAATTCAATGGAATTGTAAGTCAATGAGCTAAAAAAAGGAGCAAAATTGAAGGGTGCTTCGAAAGTGCAATCAAGATTATGAGTCGGAAATGTCCATTCACTGCCTACTATATCTTAAAGCTGCCATAGAAACAATCGGGGAAAAAAGTGAAATAATAAAATAACTTCATTATTTCTTAACATATATCCATATACACCGAGATATATTGATTTATAATGATTTTAGAATAACGGTTTTATTTTTATTAAAATCGAACGAATGTATCCTATAGCTGTCATAGGAACATTCGGGAAAAAGGGATATAAACTTATAACTTCGTTGTTTCTTTAGATATACCCATATACTCAAATATTTAGTGATTTTTAAATATTTCAGAAATACGGGTTCACTTGTATTAAAATCGGACGACTATAGCTGCCTTAGGAAAGATCGAAAAAATGTTCGGCAAATTGACCTTCATGGTTTAGGCATAGAAAACGAAATATATAATATGTAATATGTAATATATAATATGTAACAGCTGCAAGAGTGTATAAACTTCGGCTGGCCGAGCTTTGGTTTCTTTTTTGTTATGTCAAATTTTGTTTTATTATGCCCTTCAAACCTGAAAAACACAATTGTAACAGTTTTTTTGAAAAATAATATAGTACTGCAACGAAAGTTCATTAGAAAATTTTTGTTTTCAGTTTGTTTTGAATCGACGCTGACAATGTTATTAATACTGATCAATACTATTGTAAGAAACTATCTAGTCAGCTTTCGGAATGCCGGAAATCTGATGAAAATTTACCGGACTCTTGCCCCAATGGCAGTCCCAATGGGATTTACCAAATAAAGGTTCGGGGTCTTGATCCTTTTAAAGTGCCATGTTCGACGTCTCCACCTGGTTGGAATGTAATTCAGAGACTCATTGACAGATCCGCAAACTTAAATCGAACCTGGGATGAATATAAAAATGGTTTTGGATGTCAATGGAGAATTTTTCATCGGGCTGGAAAAATTGCATCGGATGACCGAGACACGACCCCACGAACTCTGCATTAAACTTGGGAAGGTTGATGGATCCACCAGCTATGCTACGGAATACTATGAGTTAAAGAATGTTGGGAAATATTCTGGTGAAGCCGGAGACTCACTAACAAACAATATAAACCAAAAGTTTACCACAATTGATCGGGATAATGACAATTGTGCCTCTAAATATGGTGCATGGTGGCACCATTCTTACCATAATCACTTAAAATTGCAATTCGCTTAATGGAAAATACTTTGAAGATGGCAAAGGAATTCGTTGGTACCCATGGCATGGCGGCCACTGGTTAGAATCACTTACCTAAGTTGAAATGATGATAAGGCCTAAGCCTTTGTTAAAATATGAAATATTATAATCTTAATAAAAAATACAAAATCTATACTGTACTAATAATGGTGTCTGGTATTAATTTGTTTTCCTTTGATGAAATGGGAGATTTGATAAATGGAAGTGATTGAGATTATTTTAAAACTGATCTGCGTATTTTAGGAACATAAATACGGATAAGTGGAGAGGGTTTGTTAAGCTATTTGTAAACTTTGCTTGTGTTTACAGGAATCTGTCAGTGCGTTCTTAGATGCTTCCAATCCACCGGAATTCGGAATCCTGAACACGGACCCCGGGCAACATTCATACAAACAAAGGGGAATATGCATGTTTCCGCATTACTTTCCATTCGGATGCCGTTTGCCTTTATTATTAATTTGCGTATTTAGCCTGAATACACTATTGTTATTGATTCAAATGCAGGAAGACGGTGAATTGAGTTTCACAAAGCACACACATTAATAAAACCATTGGTTTTTGCGTTACAAAAAAATCGTTTTTATTCGGGTATCTATATTATAAAGCTCTTTTTGGAATGATCACTAAAATAAGAAAGTAATTAAACTTCGGCAAGCCGAAATGTTTTGATATGATATAGATGTCCGATTTTAATTTAATTAAAACCGTAATTTCATAGTACTTAAATATTACCAAATCCCAAAGAACAAAAAAACTGAAGGACTATTTTGCGTAGAAACGGACGGACGGACAGACAGACAGACGGACATGGCTAGATCGACTCTCCTAGTGATGCTGATCAAGAATATATATACTTTGTGCTATTTAGTGCGTAAATCATATTAATCTATATATATAAAGTCCCGAGAAGTGGGTACAGCGCTCGTTTACCAAACATTTTATAAACCAGTATTAAAAATATTTAGAGGGATGTTCTAAAGTCTTGTTTAAATTATATTAGGATTCATCTTCAAATTGTAAACTTCTATCGTAAACTACATAAAGCATTTATTGATTTAAGTATTTCGAATTCAAAAAAATCATTGGGATGCTCCGGGTAGTCTTTCTAAAGGAAGTAGGTTCAAAGTTGTACATATGCATTTCCTTTGTGCAATCCCTGGCCCGAATTTGGCAAATTGTTTGCAGGAAAACAAAGGGACACAGGACGAGACGAGCAGGGCAAAGTTGAGAAGGCTGCTTATCCCTGGCCCACCAATCCAACTTCTTCCGTGTCGGAGCAATTTATGCTGCCTGCCCGACTCCTCGGGGGCAATTGTCTGACTCTGGCCCTGGCTCAACACGCTCCCTCTTCTTGGCAGGCAATCTGTTCCTCGTTGTTTGCAGTTTAAAGGTTGAGAGTAGTTCAAATTGTTTGCCAGGTATTTGCTCTGCAGCACTTTTTCCAGCTATTTGATCTGTGATTGAGCTGAATGAGCAAATAAACTTGTGGCCCGACTCTATTGGGCATGCACCGACATGGAGAGGTTAATGCGCTCAATGGATTTGTGGCGAAAGTTAAAATAGTATATTATAATGGAGTCCTAAGCCGGACTGCGCATCTATTTTCAATACTGAGCATGGTTAATTAGGAGTGTTATTTGGTTGGTGAAAATGGGACACTTAAGTACACGAAGCTTATGAATTTATTAGTTTCAAATATTTCTACTTTAGTATCCCCAAGTAAGTATTTAAAAGCGTAGAAATTTGTTCGGGGAACTTCGATTAATTCCCTTTGTGTTTTTATTTGTCTGGCCTTAATTTGATTGACCTATCTTCCTTTGCAACTCTCTTTTACTTATTCTCTTTTGGGGACAGCACTATATCAAAAATTATGCGACAAAATATCTGTGCCGCGTCAACGTTTCAATAGGCGGCCAATAAAATTTATGGCCAGTGCAGCGGCCCCAATCGACCTGCAACAGAAACCAGCCCTGACCAACTCCAGTGGCAACTTCCACAAGTCCCCCTTCTCCTCTCCTCCACTACTCCTTTCGACCCTGTACAATGCTGTCGTGTACATTTGTCATGGGTCTGTTGTGGCCAGACTTATTAAACGGCTTTTAAGCGCCGGCTCGGAACATCCCTATTATGCGCGCAGAGTATATTCTATAGACTGCTGAGATTTATGTCCGACCAAATAACTTCTGCGGTTGTACTTTGCAAATGATGCGGTATTTTCAGCATCGGGATAAATGAGAACATAAATAGCGGAGTGGCATATTGTGAGATAGACGCGTGCTAAGAAAAACATGTCGAAAATTTAAGGTTTACAGTATTATAAAAATGTTGAAAAAATTAAATTAAAAAAATTTTGGGCAAAAAAAATAAATTAAATAAATTAGTCTTTTAAAAACAAATGTATATTTTTAGATTTTAAAATACATTTTTAAGCTTAATAAGCTTCTTAATAAAAAAATGGTAAAAGCGGTTAACCTGTTGGTTATTAATTATCTACAATGTGGGGAAAACAAAATATTTTAGACCGATATATAAACTAGTCGTCTTAAGTCTCAATACGTCTCGACGAGTATACTTCTTTCCTCATCTAAGATATTGCACCAAATGCAATTCCATTAACCAATATCTTATTTGTTTGCACTAGTCCATTATTTGGGAAAGCTTTTTTTATAAAGTGGAATAATGTCCACTCTATAAAACAAGGCGCACAACGCTCTTGACAAGCTCAGTTACCAAATCCAACCTTCTAGAATTGATATCCTTTATATGTAATATAAAAATAATCCATGAGTCATCCATGAGCTACTGATCCACAAGCTTCCACTTGTTTCTATCTAACAAATTGCACCCAAAGATCCAATGCTAAAACTATATTTATTAATAATCCTCCTCAAATAATTTTGACCTCCAAAGTCCTTATGTATGCATCACGACTTAAATAGCCTTCAATCCTGGTGGCAAGTCGACAATCTACTGCTCAATCTTATGTCTTTTTATCGATGAGTCCAGCTATTCACATATACTCTTTCGAACAAGTTGTGCTTCAACCCACTGTTTCTATTCTGGGTGTTCTGTTTGACCATAAGATATGGTTTAATCGTAATCAGTACCATTTTCAACAAAGCTTATATTTTACTAGCTGTCAGGAAACGTTGGTCTAAGGAAATTAATATAAAAGAAACGTGCCAGAAACCATTTCTCCTGTTTGTATAAACTTTAAGACTTTCTTCTTTCAGTTAATGACTGCTTCTTTTGCATCGGCTTGAAGTAAAGGACGGTAGAATCCCCTCACACTACCGGTGGCAGATCAAATTACTCCAGCTTTGACCAAATTCGAGTCCTTTGCGAGAATTACAGTGAACATTAACCTTATCTGGAACGTGAAAGTTAGGGGCGCGGAATTTATCGTCTGTAAAAACAAACGATACCTGGAAACAAAATGATAGAACTTTTATGAGACCAGCTTTACCAAATCCAAAGTGGAAAATATTATTTTTCCATGTTAATTAACTATCGGGTAGCGATCTAGTACGGTTGCTGTATTTAATTTTCGGTAGCTATCATATCTCGAAAGAGATTTACTATACCAAATATGCAAATAAGTGGAGCCTTGTATCAAGTTTGGTTGATATCGAACAATAGCAAATTGCTTGGCTTAGTCGTATGTTTAGCTAGTAAGGTACGGTACTACTGATATTTGATCATAAGTGTATAGTCGGTGATATAGAAGCTAGATTGCCGTTGCAAGCGTATTGGTCTGAACGAACACGGCTCCTGCGTTTTCGGGCTTTGTGGCCGAAGCTTTGGGCTCTAGCACCATGATTACCCGATATTTCAGACAGTGGGATAGTTTGACCTCGATTGACCTCGCTTTGCGAAAAGTTTACTTTTTCTGACAACGAACTTACAAAATTAGCATCGTCTTTTATAGTCCCAATTCGCTTGACCGCAATTACCCAAGGACTGAGTGTTGTCAGGTCCAAATAAAAAGCTCGAGGAGGTACTTATTGTCGTCTCGAGTATGCTATCAGTCACTTTTGCAGGTTAGAGTGTTTCGAAAAAAGTATGAATAATGTTTTCGTTCCTCGAGTCCGGAGAAAGATAAGTTTCATAAATGTTTCGAAGTATCGGATGGTATGGGGCTAAACGTTTTTGCTCGGATCAGTTATTTTAAGACCTGCCTTGTGACTATTACGGAAAACGATATATTTTAAAACACATCAATATCTGTTAGTCCCCCTGTAAAGGGTATATTGTATCCCGTGCACAGGAAGTAGAAAGTGTTGTTCACCTATTAAAGTATATATAAAGTATATTCTTGATCAGCTCAATCTATAGAGCATACCTTCTACTGGAAATGGTCTACAGATGTACCTGGACGCCCTGGCAAATTGGTGCAGGCGATGAAACTTAAAGGTGAATCCCCTGAAAACCGTCAACCCATGCTTCACATTGAGAAGTCTTTTAACGCCTCCTATTCAGATGGAAGGAGTAACCCTTGAGCAGCCGACCACGCAAAATATCTAGGCATCACCCTAGACAAACGCCTTACTTTTGGACCGCACCTGAAAGCTGTAAAAAAAAAGTGCGGTCAAAGGCTGCAACAATTGCGATGGCTGGTCAACAAAAGGAGTACCACGTCACTGAGGGCAAAGAGAGCTGTGTATGTCCACTGTATAGCCCCAATATATCGCAGCCAAATCTAATTGTAAACAAGTCCAAGTGCTGCAAAACCGTGCAATGAGGAATATAACGAATTGCCCTTGGTATGTGCGCAGGTCCAACCTCCACAGGGACCTAAATATCCACACTGTGGAGCAGCAGATTGGCCTACACACCAGTAGGTACAGCGAAAGACTCCTTAGTCATCGGAACCGACTCGCAAGAAGACTCCTGCCAGCTAGACCGCTCAGACGGCTCAAGAGACTTGGGTTCGCTAAAACAATCCGACATCCATAAATATGATCTCCAATAAAGTCCTTTTGCTGAAGGCATGAGGTTTGGTTCAAATTCATATACAAAACTTCATTGTTTAGGTACTTAAAGATTGTACGGGTTCTATGTTTACAAATAAATAATATTAAAAAAAAATAAATATTAATAAAAAAAAATAAAAGCCTTGGGCCCTTTAGGGTATGCAAAATATTTCGAAACAAAGACAGTAAGTAGCAGGTATACGACCATCACCAGAGTTCTCACTTTACGCAAATCACCTTTCCGTTATCCAGTCCATTCCCAATAAACTGCCAGATCGAGATCAGTTATTAGTATTAGGCGATTTCAATATACCTAGTGCGTCTTGGTCCCCAGACGAAAACTAAAATATTTTACTTCCTTTGAAATTGCGCTATTTCAAGTAAACTCCTTTGAACGTTTACTGGACTTGTGTTTTGTTTCAAATCTAGAAGCCAACTATAGAACTGACTGTAGATGCGAATTCGCTACTTTCGTAAAGCAAACGTTCATCGTTTAAATACTTTTATATCCGGCTATGACTGTCCGAACTTTATTCATGCACTAACATGGCTGACGCCGTTAATATCTTTTATAATGCATTTAACTCCTTCTTTTATCTGTGTGTTCCGTTATATATTTCAATAAACCTCCATGGTTTAATGAAGAGTTGTCACACCTAAAAAATTTAAAATGTGGATTACAATCTGTCTTTTCTCGAACCCTAAGGGCTCGGTCAACTTTTACCGTGATTAACGACCAATGTTATAAAAACTATCTGGCTCGTTGTAGGGTCTAGTTTTTACAAGGTCCAAAACAGTTTAACAACTTTCTTAACAAATCAGCCTTTACCCGGCATCGCTATCATTTGAAAATTCAACGGCAAATACTGATCAGGCAATTGCCTATCTATCTAGAATGCACCATCTTACTCTAGTAGACTTCTTCAATTATCCTTGTCCAAACGTAGAACGATGATTGTCACTACTTTTATTCATTAACTTATTCACTGGGATACTGGCTCGCCTAAACTTCTCTGTGCCTAATAGAATGCTAATTGTACCAGGAACTATATTCCTCTTACCTTAAGTCATTGCAACTAAGAAATGCATGAACCTTTTAGAGTACTATGTAATGACTGTGAAATATTATACCATAGGGAAAAGCACTGTTTGGTGTCGTAAGGACCACTTGTGTGTGATGATCGTCCGAGAAAAAAAAATGCTTTGGGCCCCTTTTAGGTATATTTAAAAACAAAGACAGTAAGTAGCAGGTATCCCGTAGTCGTGGGACCCGACGAGTGCGCTCTTGCCAGTTTGTTTTGGCTCCAACTAAGTATATTTAAAATTTATGAGGCCAGCTCACTAAATTCACCAGAGAAAAGGAAGGAGCAGAACAGAAATACAAATGGGACCCAAGCTGTTTATGTTTTTCAAACGTGTTTGGATGTCAAAGCAGTTACACTTACACGCAGCTTGTCCATTTGTAATCCTCCTTCCAAACTTTTTGGAGTGTGGGTGAGAGTAGAATGTAACCCAAATTAAGTTGTTGCCTATGGTAAATTGTCATTCTCCTGTGTGTTTGCAGAATGGGAAAAGAAGTGGAAAATTATGTGTGAACCTGGGAAAGGTTGGGCTTACTAAGCCGCTTCAAACGGAAGCCGGCATCCGGAAAAGTGTGCCCTGGTAGATAACAAACAGCTGTAATTAGAAGGGACATTGGGCCGCACACAAGGAATGCTCTACGCATAATTAAACAGCAAATTAAGCATTATCAACAAGGGCCAGATACAAGGGCCTACACCGAAAAAACAAAGGTCTGCCAAAGCGCAGACGTGGAATGGACTTAACATTATTATGGTTAGTCTAAATTCGGCCTTGAGCAAGTTACGCACAGCGGATACAGCCGCATGGCCAAATATTAATAATGGCTAATAGGCAACAAGTGAATGGGGTCGGCAGTTGCCTAGTGACCTTCAGGGACATTTCATCATCTTAATGGGGGGCAGTTTGGGGCCGACAACAAATCTGTGACAATGCACGCGTGAACCTTGACAGCGACACTCAAATTAGAAAGCCCTCGAGAAGTGTGGGGGGGGGGAAGGGGGGGACGTCCTTCGCCCTAATCGGCTTTCCCGCCCCCTTGTCACCTGCCATTGCGGTCCGGACTGTCAATAGCACTTAAACAGACACATAAGCAAAGCCGGGGTAATGGAGTGGGTCAACGGGGAAGGCTGCCCACAAGGGTTTGGCTCCTGACTGAGTATAGTCACTGGTCTTAGCTGTGTAGTTGTGTATTTGTGGACAGCGATTGAGGCCGTCAGCCAATAGCTTATAAGTTTAATCAGGTTGATCGAAAAGATCCGGGAGAACTTGGCTGGGTATCGTATCGAGTATAGTCGTAATCAGGAAATGATACCATAGTCGGAACTGGATCTAGAATCGTAGTTTGTTTCCAAAACTAAAGTACATTAATGTATAATAAAAATCTTGGAAGATTTTGCTGATATACCAGAGCATACCGAAGTGTAATTGTTTACCAAAACAGACGATTTGGTGCTGCACCTTTATCGGAATCGGAACCGGAATGGGATTCGGTTTTATTTTCGTACTGTAATATTTTGATGCAACTGTGTTTCTGGTGAAAACGAACCCATCAATTCGACTCCGATTTTCGGAGCTACCCACCCAATTGCCGCCCGGGCCATCCGACCCTCATAATCACAGCAATTAGTAATTACTGCGTCCCCGCCCCTTTTACCTCATCGCCTCGGGCCCTCGGGCTCACACCTGCCCCGGCACTTATCCCTTTTAATTAGGCGCCACCAAAAGGCAAATTTTTCGAGCCCAAGGAGGCAGCCAAGTGGCAGTGGCAGGCTGCAGGATGGCATCCTGCCCCAGCTCGACCGCTTTCTATCTCTCTATCTGTCTGTTTGCGTTCCCTTTGGCAGATGCTTCGACTGGCAGCCACGCCCGCCGCCTGGGCCCATTCTAATTTTCATTTTAATTATTACGAGTATTATTCTGAAAATCAAGTGAGCGGCAACTTTGGCAATTGCCACACTCCCCTCGGGCGACAGGGGGCGTTTGGGGGCGTGGGGGCGTGGCGGGCGACTTTTGCGGCAGATGTTACAGAGCTTTGCCACCTGCCATCGCAGGCTTCTCGTGGGAGCTCGCTGGTGTCTGCATGCCTCTGTATCTGTGCGTTATCATATTTCACGCCTATTAGCGTTTTAATTTAATTAACATTTATGGCGACAGTTTGAGCCGGCTGCACTGGAAATATACGGCGTTCATAGGAGGTGAGCAGCGATTGGTAGAAAGGGTTTCGAGATGGAGGAAAGGGACTGCTTTCGGCCGACCGACAGCAAAGTGCACTCTTCCGAGAATTCCCGCACGTCGAAACTTTAACAAAAGCTTTAATCAGTTCGGCTATACTGTTTGACTTTGAAGAAATGCTCGCTGGGAACTTCGTGGCAACTTCATTGCGAGTCTGCCGAGGGAACTCAAACGAAGTTATATTAGTTACCGATTCCGGAAATAATTTCACGTAACTATTTGCACGTAATGCCAGCCAGACAGCTGGCCGATGTGAGTGTCGGATAGCAGTTCATCCACGCCTACCGGTCTAAATTTATTGAAGGTCTTGCATGTTCTGACATGGACATGGCCAAGGCAAGTGGAGCTCCGAATTGCATCCGCCTGTGTCTGGCACTGACTTTGCCGGGCCCATCCTCAAATTACTTTAAGGTAAATTAAAGCCCAGAACTATAACTACTGGCACTTCCTGTGCCCATGATTTTAAAAACATCATTAAATTGATCCGCCCAAACGCACAGCCAACTGGAGCCCTATAATAACAATGGAAATTCATCGTCATAGAAACTGTTTTGTACTCCCGCACAGTTTTAATTTTCCCATTTGTTTGCTCGCCGTGGCTTAACAAAATCAGCCAGTTCTACCTTGAAAATCAATCAATTTTCACGAGCTGTGACTTCTTCTAATTTCAAGGGCGAAATAAGTGGTGGCTTGTTTACAAATTTCGAGCTAAGTTATGCTTTCGCGTGGTGGACTTTTTGTAGGGTTAACTAAATTTACTTAAGACATTTTTGTTATTTGAAAGATTATTATATGAGAAAAAAGTTGCTAAGTTTTTTAAAACAGAACCAATAAAAAATATAGCTATTATAAAATTCAAGTGCAGTGTTAAAGTCAGAATGTGTTGCATTGTTTAGCATTCTACCTACGTTCTTTTTACCATAATAGTTCTTAGTTTTTCACCTTTTCTATGCCATAGGTCAGCCCCGCAGACAGAATGGCTTCCCCCGACCCACCCCCTTCCTGTTTTGCCACGTTTTCCGCTTTTTTGCCAACAACAAAAGCGGGAGCAGCAAATGAAGAGGCTGCGAGTGGAAAGAAAGAAAAACATTGCAAAGGAACTCGTGAGGAGCTTTGTGCGAGACGATTGAAACTGCAATGCCGCTGCTCGTATTTTACCCTGGACTGCAGGCAAGCATGAGAATTTAATGAGCAGCCTCGGCAGGAGCTTTGAAGTTGAAGTTGCAACAGAGGGAGGCCACTCCCCCCCCTCCCCGCACTCGCCGTGTAAAGTTCGAACTGTTTAAGTTTTAATCAAGCCACTGGCGGCAGATCCTAGGAACAAAATGGCTTGTTTCGAAATTCAAATAATTATGGATTGACACAGGCTCAATTTTATTGCCAGCAATTGCTCGAAAATGCATTTAACTTCAAATTTAATAATTCCCACGACCACGCCAGCTATTTCCAATTTAGCTATTTGTGGTTATGTGCAAATTCAGTTTTGGTCAAATTGTTAGACATATTGCACAATTACATGCAATTCGCTCAGACTCTGGAGTTTCGGTTTCGTTTCGGTTTGGTTTGGATTGCTTTGATGGCAAACAATTACGGCCATTTGTAGTTTGCGCTATTGAAATTTGATTTTGTGTTTTGTATGTTTAAGCTTGCATGTGGTAATATCAGAGCTTACACATTATGTGGTTTGATTAAGTCAATGTTTTTAAAAGCATTACTAATTTACATTTTACAGTACTTATCAACTTAAACAAAAACAAGAATGTTTATATATTCTTACAGTTATAGGGCAAAAATATATATTTATATCATAGAGTCGATATCAATATTATATAAAGCTTCCACATATATTATTGCTATTATGTACAAAAAATAAGGAATTGCAGGAATAAGTATTATTTTATTAAACGATTTTATTTCCATTTTTAGTTGTACATTGTTGTTGTTGTATTTTAATGTTTTCGATTTATTTTTCGATCTCGCCTTTAAGATAAATATATTTGTAAAATAGTACTAAATTCTTTTTATTTTCTTTTTAATTGGTCGATCTTCCGTAAAGCAGCTAAATGATAAGGTCGTCCGATTTTTATAAAAGTTAATCAGTATTTCTAATATCTCGGAGTATTTTCGAATTTAAAAAAGTTTATTTATGTTTGAGAACACCATAGGTATTATTAATTTTCTTCTTTAATTGCGTTTTGAATTACTCAATACCTCTAATAGTAAAAATAATTTTGAAATAATAACGTACAGATATTGTTAAGCCTGAGAGACCAGCTTACCGCGCGGTACAATTGAAAAGTCAGATTATTTGAAATTCGAAATCAGTTTGTTTAAATTAAATAGAAGTTGTTCAACACTGTTTGTCAGTGTGGACTTATAAAAATTTACCAGTGGTAAGAAGTACCGTTGTATTGTCAGTCTTCCTAACGCTAATCTATTTAAATATAATATGTTAAAAGTTTTATTTTCCAATTCGGTTGATGTTTCTTTTACCCCTTAAAAATCCTTAATTTTAAACATATACCATATACCATTTAAGCGACAAGCTCAGCAACAATAGTGTAACCTTGGAAATAATAATAGTTTTAATGTCCGAGAGGAGCTGGGGATGCATTGAGATAAAATCACAATAATATGAAATTATGAAGCCTAAAAAAAACATTTTTAAATAAGTTTCTGTACCAAATATTTGAAATATTTAATTCGAATGCCTAATCATTTTTCATCCCAAAATTTGATATCAGCAATTTTGTATGTTGAAGGTGCGACGGTGTGTTCGCTTGACTTAAAATATATTATATAACACTATATTTAACAAGAAAGAAAGCAAACTTCGGCAAGCCGAAGTTTATATACCCTTGCAGTTGTTACAAATCTACTAAATTTCGATTTCTATGCCTATATTACTAAAAACATTAAAGCTATGTCGATTTTGGGCTGCATTTTGCCATTGTTTCTATGGCAGCTATATGATATTGTTGTCCGATTTTAATTTAGACAAAACCGTAATTCCATAATATGTAAATATTACCAAATCTATGGGTATATGGGTATATATTATGATATAGTCGCCCGATCGTTCCGACTTATATACTACCTGCAATAAAAAGACAACTTTTGGGAAAGTTGCAAGCAGATATCTTTAAAACTGAGGGACTAGTTTGCATAGAAACGGACGGACATGCGGACAGACGGACATGCGGACAGACGGACGCGGCTAAATCGACTCTCCTGGTGATGCTGATCAAGAATATATATACTTTATAGGGTCGGAAATGTCTCCTTCACTGCGTTGCAAACTTTTGTCTGCAATTATAATACCCTCTGCAAGAGTATACAAATATTTTTAAAAGAAGACAAATGTAGAAAACACTTAAATTATAGACTTAAATTGTAATACCCTCAGCATATTTCAACTAGTCCGGAGAAGTTAATCAAGAATATACAAACACTTTATAGAGGCGGAAACGTCACCTTCACTGCGCTGCAAACTTCTAACTAAATTAATTCCCCCAATGCTAGACTATAACCACCGGTAATCCCTCACAGCTGAGTCTCCGTGTGTAAAGCGTTTTATTCTGACAAAGTGAAAATCTTTTTGCCAATTAGCCTCCCAATTATCACCTTTAATTAGTTGAATCTACCACCGCTTGCAGTCTTCCAATCACAACCGCACCATTGTCTCAACACGACTTCCGCTTTTTCACCGGCTCTGCTGATTCCCATGCTAATCACAAGCCAAACTCTCAACTTCATTTATCTTAGGACTTTTGCACCCCCACTTTTTCAATTAATTTTCCTATACCCTGCTAATTGCGATTATCTATTATCGGACAGTCGGTATTAGAATAATTAAAACGTCAAATTTAACTTGTTCGGCAGATGCCGGACTTTAAATTGCGCTCAGGGGCTGCTTGCAAAAGAAAACAATTTTTGGCTTTTGCAAATGCAAATTTCATTGCTCATACGACATGTGTACCGTAGTCGTACGTGATGCGTGTTGTTGGTTATGTTAGTGAGAGTTCGAGTTTCGGTCTCGATTTAAATTGATTTTTATTGTTGGACGCATATCCTGGCCAGTGTGGTTCGTTTATTTTTCGTTCGTTTGCTGCTATCGCTGCCATTTTTTCTCCATCAGCGTTTTCAAGAAAATAGATAAAAATACCTCGGCCCCATTTCAACTAGTTATTTAAACGTGACATTCACTAAGAGGTTGTCTTATTGTTCTCCCTGGATGCTAATGCAAGAAAGGAATATAATTAATTTATATTGCAACATTCTTCTTTTTGGTCTTCCAAATTCTCCATAAGACTTTTGTTAGCTAATCACGCATTTTCCTAGTCTACTCAATGCATACGAAATGTGAGCCACCCACCCACTACGACCCCTCCACATTGCTAGGCCATTGCCTTGGTTGTGGGAAACTTTGCTTATGCATAAATTTTCTCTCTCCGCGGGGTAAAAATTGAAATGCTTAAAAGCGCATGAAAATGTTGTTACAAGTTTGAAGTTTTTGCTGGGACGCTTTTTATACGGGGCACAAACTTTGAATGCATGTTTGAGTATGTGTGTGCGGCGTAGAGCGACTCGGCTATTTGTTAATAGTATTTCTATAAAATTTTCAAGGCTTTTGTTATGAAAACTTTCCCTGGTCGCCGGCGCCCGAATGACTGAAATAAAAATGTTGTCGGAGAGCATTGCAGGTAGGAACATTCGTGTACAATTTAAATATATTATATGTATGGCGTTGGTGATTTGCATTAGTTAGGCCCAGCCGAATCCGAGTAGAAAGCCACCCAAGAAGGCCACACACAAACGGCCGCTGGTGGCACACGCCTTCCTGGCCTTATCGCCCAGTTCCTGGACACGGGAGAGATTCGCACTCGTCCCCTCCAAACCCAGTTCCCCGGCGAGCTGGAGCTGCCCTCGATTTTGGTTCTGATCCGACTGCGGCAGCACCTTGAGGATGTCCAGCCTGACCAGGCCCGCCTCCAAGGCCAGCTCGATCAGCAGAATGGTCCCGCCCGCGGCCACGGCCACCATCTTGCTGGCCTTCAGGAGCACATAGCCGGCGAGGAAGCCGCCGGCTGCACCCAACCCGATCTGGCTGTAGGGCGATCTCTGGCTTAGGTCGTTCATAGCTGAGGTCAGACATTGGCTTGAGCCGGAGCTCTCTATTCTGCGGAACATCTACGTACTCCGCCTCACCATTGGAAAGTCACTCATCTTCCGTCTTCTTGGCCCGTTGCTGCTACTTTACATTTAATTTCGTAGACCCGTTGTGAAAGGTAGTTCAAGGCAGGCTACAGTTGCTACTGCTGCTTTGACCTAGGCCCTCCTATGCGCTTCTCACACTCCCGAGCTGGGCTCAACTAAGCAAAAGACCGCCAGACCGTTTACATCTAAGCCCACCGAAAGCAGAGGCCATGGAGTAAGATCAGATGCGTTGTTGTTTTCCCCTCCACATTATAGTAAACATTAATAGTTTCTAAGGATACTTCAGATAATAAAGGAAGATATACTCCCCTTGTCAACTCGTTCAATCGTTCAATTTTTTGGAAAAACAAGAAAGGAAAGCTAACTTCGGGCGGAGCCGAAGTTGATATACCCTTGCAGAATATTAAATACATTATATTTTCCAAAATTATTCATATGATGCATTCTTAATACTAAAAAAAAAATCCCAACTTCCTAACTTTAAAAACACCAAAGTTATGGCATTTCCTATCGTTCAGTTAATTGGCAATTATAGGATATAGTGGGCCGATCCTTATGCAATTTGATAGGTCGGATTGATTGTCCAAAAATAAAACCCATAGAAAATCCCAACTTTCTCACTTAACAAACACCAAAGTTATGGCATTTCCGATAAATCAGTTATATGACTGCTATAGGATATAGTCGGCCGATCCTTATGAAATTCGGTAGGTCGGATTGACTAAGCAAATATAAAACCCGTACAAAATTCCAACTTCCTAACTTTACAAACACCAAAGTTATGGCATTTCCGATCAATCAGTTATATGGCAGCTATAGGATATAGTCGGCCGATCCCGGCCGTTCCGACATATATACTGCGTGCAAAGGAAAGAAGAGTGTGTGCAAAGTTTCAGTTCGATATCTTTAAAACTGAGAGACTAGTTTGCGTAGAAACAGACAGACGGACAGACGGACAGACAGACGGACAGACGGACATGGCTATATCAACTCAGGAGGTGATCCTGATCAAGAATATATATACTTTATAGGGTCCTTCACTGCGTTGCACACTTTTGACCAAAATTATAATACCCTCTGCAAGGGTATAAAAATCCAATTGCAAGGATAGCGAAAAACGGCTGTGCCGAACAGATTTATTAAAATATTGAGGAGTATTTTAGCATTAGTTTCATGGTAGGATGTGTATTATTAATGGAATGGTTAGTAAAGGCAGTTTTGGTTGTCTGTTTTGTTACTTGCTGCTATGGGTTTTATTTGATTTATAACTTCGTTGTTTCTTACCAAATAACCATATACTACGAAATATCATAATTATGGCTTTAGCTTTTTACAAAAGGGACGACTTTATCATATAGCTGGCATAGGAACGATCAACAAATTGTATCGGAGAATCGTTAGGATGATTCTTAGTTTTTTAGCATCTTAGGGACTATTTTCCGTAAAAACGGAGAGGCGAACAGACAGACGGACATGGGTAGATATTTACGTTACAAACATTTGACTTAAAATATAATAACCTCTGAAAGGGTAGAAAAATAGAAGGGCTGTAAATTATTTATTACGTGTATGTAGGGTACCATTAGGAATTAGAACTCAAAGTAGCAATTTTGAGGATAATCTTATTCCAAATTTGAAATGAGAAATTTTTTATGAATCGCATATGAACTGAAATAAATATGTCTAATGTATTTAGTTTAAGATTGCCAAACTATGTTTAATTAACTATGAAATATTAACTCTCGCTATGTGGGAATTACAATCGATCAATAGAATTAGAATTGATCAATAGGACCCACGTAAAATAATACTCTTTTTTTATACCCTTGCAGAGGGTATTATAATTTTGGTCAAAAGTGTGCAACGCAGTGAAGGAGACATCTCCGACCCTATAAAGTATATATATTCTTGATCAGGATCACCTCCTGAGTTGATATAGCCATGTCCGTCTGTCCGTCTGTCCGTCTGACCGTCTGTCTGTCTGTTTCTACGCGAACTAGTCTCTCAGTTTTAAAGATATCGAATTGAAACTTTGCACACACCCTTCTTTCCTTTGCACGCAGTATATATGTCGGAACGGCCGGGATCGGCCAACTATATCCTATAGCTGCCATATAACTGATTGATCGGAAATGCCATAACTTTGGTGTTTGTAAAGTTAGGAAGCTGGGATTTCCTATGGGTTTTAAATTTGGAAAATAACTTCGACCTACCAAATTTCATAAGGATCGGCTGACTATATCCTATAGCTGCCATATAACTGATTCATCGGAAATGCCATAACTTTGGTGTTTGTAAAGTTAGGAAGTTGGGATTTCCTGTGGGTTTTATATTTGGCCAATCAATCAGACATACCAGATTTCATATGGATCGGCCGACTATATCCTATAGCTGCCATATAACTGAACGATTGGAAACTCCATAACTTTGGTGTTTTTAAAGTTAGGAAGTTGGGATTTTTTATGAGTATTAAGAATGCATCATATGAATAATTTTGGAGAATATAATGTACAGAGTATTCTGCAAGGGTATATCAACTTCGGCTCCGCCCGAAGTTAGCTTTCCTTTCTTGTTTTAATGAAGATTAAGCCATTTTTCGTACCTATTTTTTTATACCCTTGCAGAGGGTATTATAATTTTGGTCAAAAGTGTGCAACGCAGTGAAGGAGACATTTCCGACCCTATAAAGTATATATATTCTTGATCAGGATCACCTCCTGAGTTGATATAGCCATGTCCGTCTGTCCGTCTGTCCGTCTGACCGTCTGTCCGTCTGTCTGTCTGTTTCTACGCGAACTAGTCTCTCAGTTTTAAAGATATCGAATTGAAACTTTGCACACACTCTTCTTTCCTTTGCACGCAGTATATATGTCGGAACGGCCGGGATCGACCAACTATATCCTATAGCTGCCATATAACTGATTGATCGGAAATGCCATAACTTTGGTGTTTGTAAAGTTAGGAAGCTGGGATTTCCTATGGTTTTTAAATTTGGTAAATAACTCCGACCTACCAAATTTCATAAGGATCGGCTGACTATATCCTATAGCTGCCATATAACTGATTGATCGGAAATGCCATAACTTTAGTGTTTGTAAAGTTAGGAAGCTGGGCTTTCCTAAGGGTTTTATATTTGGTCAATCAATCCGACCTACCAAATTTCATAAGGATCGGCTGACTATATCCTATAGCTGCCATATAACTGATTGATCGGAAATGCCATAACTTTGGTGTTTGTAAAGTTAGGACGCTGGGATTTCCTATGGGTTTTATATTTGGTCAATCAATCCGACCTACCAAATTTCATAAGGATCGGCCGACTATTTCCTATAGCTGCCATATAACTGATTGATCGGAAATGCCATAACTTTAGTGTTTGTAAAGTTAGGCAGCTGGGATTTCCTATGGGTTTTATATTTGGTCAATCAATCCTACCTACCAAATTTCATAAGGATCGGTCGACTATATCCTATAGCTGCCATATAACTGATTGATCGGAAATGCCATAACTTTGGTGTTTGTGAAGTTAGGAAGCTGGGATTTCCTATGGGTTTTATATTTGGCCAATCAGTCCGACCTACCAAATTTCATAAGGATCGGCCGACTATATTCTATAGCTGCCATATAACTGATTGATCGGAAATGCCATAACTTTGGTGTTTTTAAAGTTAGGAAGTTGGCATTTTTGATGGGTTTTATTTTTGGCCAATTAATCCGACCTACCAAATTTCATATGGATCAGCCGACTATATCCTATAGCTGCCATATAACTGAACGATTGGAAATGCCATAACTTTGGTGTTTTTAAAGTTAGGAAGTTGGGATTTTTTATGAGTATTAAGAATGCATCATATGAATAATTTTTGACAATATAATTTACAGAGTATTCTGCAAGGGTATATCAACTTCGGCTCCGCCCGAAGTTAGCTTTCCTTTCTTGTTTTTATCTGTGTTCTCTTCTCTTCTCTTTAATCCTAACAACATTTTTTTAATTTTGTTAAGTTGTAGCATCTAAAATAACGAACCAATCTCTATAGCGTGTATGGGAAGGTTGTAGGTTTATAGTAGAACACGCCAAATATGTCCTAATTAGTTGACCAAAACTCGACATAACAAATAAAACAGCCAAAAGCCGTAATTAAAAATCTGGGAGTCCAATTGCACAAAATCCAACTTTTTTTCTAGGGTAAATTGTCGATTTCATCTTGTAAACAAACGCTATTTGTAATAGTAAAAAACTATATTGTACAGTTTTATAACTATACGCGTTGGTCAAGTTTAGCACCCCAATTTAGTTGAGTGTAGGCAAATGTGGGGCTAAGATGGAAGAGTTCACGCTTACAGTTCAATTGCCTCAGAAACCCGAAATGGCAACGAGTTTTTTACGTTTGAATGCACTTTGGTTTCTGGTGGTACCATTGCTTTTATTTAATTTATCGTTCAATTATGCGCCCAGCCACACCCAAACCAAATAACAGAGGGCAGATTGGGGAGGGGAACAGAGGGGAAGAGAGGCCCCAGGAGCTGTCGAGGTGTTTTCCGCTTATCGTAAACTGAAAATCAAATTAACAATGAGCACGCAAATTGCCACAAATGACTGCGGAACTGGACTCCAGCGGAAAAGGGGCTATTCAACTATTTTCCGAGCGATTATCTAGGAGGAGTAATGCAGTCTTTAAGTGCTTTTGTGCAAACAATATCTCAATCAGACAACAGCAGAGAACAGCTCCAGGCGATTCCCCAGAAACAACCAAAGTGTTGGAACATTTAAATTGACATTAATAGGAAAAGTAAAATGTGAAATTGTCTTGGCCAGAGAAAACGGAGAATAAAAACCTCACATGAAATATAAATGAAACAGAATCCAACTTGACCATAAAATGTGAGCTCAACTGTGCAAAAAAAAAGCCATCACAACCGGAGTAACCGAATACAATTTCAACATCAATGCGAAACGTGTTTGCCATGTGGCGTATTTTCTTACGGCGGTGAAGTTGGAAGAAAAAATCTTGGAGTTGGAAATCTACCTTGTCTTATTCTATTCTTTTCTTAAGCTTTGATTTTATGTCCATTGTTTAGTACAGGTGTTTGAAAAAATACGTGAGCTGGGTAAGGAACGTTTACTTTCAAAATGTCCACATATATTATAAACAATTTGAATATGTTCAGATGTGTCTATAGTATGAAATCAATACGCAAGTTAAATAAGAAAACTCTGTTCAGGTTCTGCCAACGTATTATTAATTCGTGATTGGGAACATTTTATTTTCAATTTTAAAATATATTGACCCAAATTGAACACTATTTTATAAAATATTAGGATTTCAGATTGATCGAGCACATTTCGGTTATATTTATGTCCATTTTTCTTATTTATTCGGGGAACGCGGGGATCGGCCTACTTATAATATGAAAAATCAGGAATAATGGAAAGAAATAAAAACATTCTCCGAGATATAGTATTTCTAGCAATTTCAGATATTCTCACGTAAGAAAACAAAACATAAATTTAAAGTGAAACGATTAAAAAAAAATTTAAAACACATAAGCCACCACATTTTACAATTCTTACAGAGGGTAAAAGGAAAAAGTTTTGCAACGCAGGGAAAAAGACATTTGGAATCCCATAAAGTATATTTATTCTTTATCCCACCAGGATTTAATTTTATGTATATGGGATGACTATACAGAAAGGACAGAAGAATTTATTGGAGGTTGTTGGACCTGATTGCTGCCAAATTAGCAAATCAAATAATAACAATTAGAATTGAAACAGTATCAGAAATTTCATATGTTGAAGGTGCGATCTTACCGATTTTTTTTACCTCGTAACTATACCATTGAGTAGTTCTCGTTGGCGGCAAAGTTGGGATTTGCTTTACTTAGCGAGCACATGAGGAGGATGCGGCTGGCAGGCGCAGCAGAACGTATACGCAATTCGTATTTACACAATTTAGAAGCCAACTGCGGTGTCCTCGCTCCATCCATATGGTTAATGGGCTGTGGGCTAACTGGTCCAACTGGACCCCAGAAACTTTGGGTGCGTGCACGAGTACTCGCCCGTTGACAAGCTGTAAATTTGAAAACAGTCTTCCAGTGGATAAAGCGTTGCATGTTGGCTCAAAGCAAACGAGTCGTTCCTCCAGCTGCTCGTTGCCAGCTTTATTTGTGTGCGGGCTTGAACAACAAATTAACTGCGGTGAGCTGGGTTAGGTGGTGTCAGGGATTGGCAATGTTGTAAGTTCCCGGCGATGAGCGCAGCTTTGTGGTTCCGGCTGGGGAGGAGCGGAGAAGCGGAGGAGCCGACAGTTCGTTGTCGAGTTAAATGGTTTGTCTGTTTCGGAACATTAATTTAGATGCAAGCTGTTGCAAATGAGAGATTCAACTGAGAAGCACTACTAAAATGGCATAACATTTTTGCTGCAGGTTTGCAGAGAAGAAAACATCAAAATCTTTGTTAAACAAGAACAAGTGGCACTACCACTTTAAATTTAACCATACTTAATTTCAAATAAATTTGCGCATGGTAGGGATAAATGGGATAATTTAAAGCACTCAATAAAGTATCGTAATTGTAAATTAAGCTAGGATCAAAGGTATTGGAATATACCATTTTTTTACTTTTCGCCTTTTGAGCCAGGCTAAAAAAATTGAATTCTTTATTCGTGTTCGTCTGAACACCTACCGTATCAAAATCAAAAGCAGCTGGTCAGGCTTATCTAGTTCGAAGAAACCATGCTGGCCAAATAGAGTAGTACTAGAAACTGGCTTCTATGATTCATTTTCTTTCTAAAGGATCATGAGTATCCTCATAAATTTCAATTTATATTCAATGGTGTAAAATAGGTAGTATTTATTATTATTTATTGCGTCTTTAATTTATTGTTGGCTTAGTTTACTTTAGTTTAGGCTTATTTTACTTTAGTTTCAGCTTTAGTTCACTTTTGTATATATCTTTTCTTTTGTATCCTCTTCCGTTGCGCCATAGAGTAAGAAACTATATAGAGGTTTCATTTGCTCTGCCCGGGCCTCGGTCAAAGCTCTGCTGAGACACATGTTCGAAGCAAACTTCTTCTAACTTCGGTTTCTCACCACTTCTAACATGTGCGAAGCACAAGCAATAGTATGGGGAATTTTCGCACATATCCTTAGGAATAGGAGCGACCGGTGCAGCAATAAGAATTCACCATGGGCATCGATTCAAGCTCGATTCGAACAAATGAAAAACTCTCTTTTTTTTCGTTTTTCCCCTACGTGGCATCACTGGCAAAGTCACTCGAGAGCGCGGGCAGAGCAAATGAAAGCTCTATATAGATTCTTACTCTATGGTTGCGCTCTCATCATAGAGTAAGAGTCTATATAGAGGTTTCATTTTCTCTGCCCGCACCTCTGCCAAAGCTCTGCTGAGAGCCATGTTCAAAGCCAACTCTCTTTTTTTTTTCCGTTTTTCCCCTACGTGGCATCACTGGCAAAGTCACTCGAGGGCAGAGCAAATGAAACCTCTATATAGTTTCTTACTCTATGTCCACGCTCGTTTTCACAGTTGCATTTCGAATACATATCGATATACCTACATAATTCTAACATATGCGTACATATACATAATTATAACAGTGATCGTTTGCCTTATCCTTAACTTGTTGTTTTATTTATTATACATGTGCATTTGCAACTATAAACAGTAACGTAGCAGGCGATCCTGCCACACTACTAAATACCTACATACAATTAAAATACTTTTGAGCAAAATCAGAGCTGATAAAATACCAAAAAGTATTTAAAATACCATATTCGGTCACGCTGCAGCTCACTCAAGTTATGAGACAGGCGAATTCGCAATTTTCTTCAATACTAACGAAAATAGGAAACGGCGATATATTAGAGCCATCAAAACTGCAGCTAATCGAATCAAGATTTTACACGAAAGAAGATGCTCTAAGATTGTGCCCTAACGGTGTTCGTTTATTCCACACAAATCACGCGGTCGATACCTATGTACAACAATGAAATTTTGCAAGGAGATTCCGATAAAGTTATTTCAACAGCAACTGACATCATCACGGGAACCAACACGGCTGAAAAAGAAGCTACTTGTCGCGTCAGATTGCACAAAAAGAGTGTTATCGATACCGGTGGACCACCGTACCAAGTAACTTTCGTAAAAGGAAAATATTATTTAGTTACGACGAACATTGATGTGACAACAACATTTGACGAGTCTGGCTGGAATTTTGTGGTTTACAAAAAGTCGGTAGAAAATCAATTCAAAGCAGAGTCCTCTTGCTGTGCCTATTGAATTGAGAACATCGACCATCCCTTTCACAACGTACAAGAAAGTCACTGTTAAACGAAAACACTTCCCAATAATTTCGGCTTGTGCGTTAACCATTTACAAATCACAGGGCGGGACATTCGATCAAATTGTCTATGAGTATGACAAGACTCATTCTCAGCAACTAGTTTATGTTGCACTCTCTCGTGTAACTAGCATCGAAGGTTTGTTCATTGTTACACCTCATGATGACCCAACACAATTCAGATTTCATCATAATCGTAGACAAGCAACATCAACTTCTTCGTTATTGGCAGAATTCAAGAGGCTATCCTTAAATACACTGAAAACAAGAGCGCAAGTTATCGTCGATGTCATTAGCAATAAAGAGGGTGTCTCGTTGTTTACTTTCAATGTACAACGTCTTAAAAATCATTACGCCGATTTAGATGAAGAGCAACATTTTATTGCTTGCCGAAACGTGGTTGGCTAATGGTCAGCAATGTAATATACCACACTTCAATTGCATCGTTCAGTTCAAACGTGATACCGTTCGTGCAGGGGGTGTAGCAATATATCAGAATATGAGTGATATAACTAGTATCGTAACGCCGAACATGGAGATGATTTTCAAAAACATTCAGGACTTTTCTGTTCGACATACAAGCGTTGCGGACCTTTGTGCGGCTCAGTGTGTAATGGAAAACGGTATCACGGTGGTCATGGCAGTCATCTACGTTTCACCAAATCAGAAAATTGTGGATGCTCAAGAGTTCATTCACAGAGTACTGTTAGAATATACTGAAGAAGGTTCTCGACTTCTTCGAAGATATTGTGAGGAGTACTTAAACTCCCCAAAAATCCCGATGCAGGAGATCGGGTCATCATAGGAAGCGATTGATTTCCCTTTGACGGATTTACATGGTGATGAAGCTGCTGATGTTACCCGCTGCCTACTCCCAACTGAATCGTAAATTCCTTATCTCAACTGGATTTGGGGACCGAAGAAAAAATATGTATGTTTTTGGGCTAACGCCCCACACCTCACCGCAGCTCTGCACTTGCAAGCTTTTGGCTCTCGCAAAAAGAAATCTTGCGGCGACAGAGGCAGTGGGACTTCAGAAGTTGGACTGCAAGAAATATGGCCAAATTATCCAAAATTCGAGTCTGCCATTGATTGCAGATTAATATTTACCCTGAACTGAGCAGAAAATCACTATATTTTGTGGTTGTAAATGCGGTTGACCAGCCTGGCGTCGGCTTGTCTACCTGAGGTTAAGAAATATACTTGGCTTGTAGATAAAGGTGAACTGATCACCTCAAGAGTCAATCGGCAAATAGACCGAGCTTAGGGTTTGGATCCCGCTTGTAGGCCTATTTCCGCAGGCCGCGAGGGTCTCCAGTGTCACTGTGACATTTGACACTGGAAAAAGGAGATCATCCCTGCGGATCTAAACTAGTACCATCTAGTACTTTTTTCTTTCCAGTATTAATTTTAAGTATTTCTAAACTTAAAAAAATGTAATTATTCATTTCTAGTTTTAAATATTCAAAATTTTCTTCTTAAATTACCCATGAATTTTTATTTCTTCAACACCTAAAAATAATTATATTTATTATAAACTTCAAGTTTCGTTGTGAATGGCAATCAGCTTGGTAGAAATCCACGTGTAGCTAATAATTTATATTTTGTGTCTTTTAAACATCTTCGCGGCTCGTGGGCTTTTCTTGCACACGAAGTTTATCTGCAGTCACTGCTGAGCGGTGACGGTTTTTTATCGCGATTCTTATAACAATAAGCAAGTTTTAAGCTGTTTTGTGCTTTGCCCCTCGCCCTGCGCGTCTCCTCCTCCGATTCGCAAAACTAAACGGCAGGCCACTGCGACTCCCAATGAGGCGGCCTCTACATCCGCTGCACCGACATTCGGAAACAATCGCTTTGCGATTCTGGCTGCTGAAGTGGAGAGTATGGAGCAAGACATGTTGGATGACAATCTGATGCCCCAATGGAGATAGACAACCTACAAAATCTAACAAGATCCCTGCTATTTGTGTACCGAACGTAAGCGATCGGGTCTTATTAGAACAATCTCTCAATCTCAGCACTGGCTAGCTCAGAAGATTTGTGTTGTTCGTCCCACCAAATTTATATAAACGTGACCGCCCGATTGTCTAGTGAGAACGCACCGAAGGTAAGGATATTTACAAAGATCTTTATTCGCCGACTTATCCCTCGGCCTGGGACTAATGGTGACAGATGGTTGTCTCAACGCCTTCCTTGAAGAATTGTGGTCGCTCCACCGTCGCTCTCCGCTGCCTCGCTGCTCGCTGCTCCGGAACGCCTCCGCTGTCTTTGGCCTCGGGGCTATGAGGGTCTAGGGATGCGTCACCGTTCCCAGACTAGGGTGAACAGGCACTGGGCTCACAAAGCGTACGCCTTTCGCAGCCACAGCCTCCTGTCCCTGGATCTGTCCCGGCCGGTCACACCAGACGCCTACACAGTTTCTACCTGACGGTTTAAGCATGCGCCGGAAGGCCGCCAATGCAGTCCCTGTGGCAGGACTCTAGGTTCACGACGAACGCTTCCGCCCTCGCCTCTTAGCCGTGGACTGGATACGTTGTAGTATGGCTCGGTTGCTGCTGGGCCTGCGACGACTGCTCGTCGTTTCTTGCGTCTTCGATGTCCTTGCTCTGCTCACGGCGCGGATCCTGGCTTCGTTGTCCGCGTGCTCTTGTGAGACTAGGTGCAGCGGGTCTTTGGCTCTCGAGATTCGGTCAGCTGCCTGTCTAGGACTCTGGCGGTGAACTACTGTGCTCTCGACGCATACGCCTCTCGAGACACCCGTGGTTCAGACGCGCGTCCTTCTTGGCTAGTCGCACCAGGGCCTGCACAATTCTCGCCTGCCGGTTCAGGCGTACGCCGGAATTCGACAAGGCAATTGTTTTCGCACGGCAACTGGTTCTGGACAGCTTCCCTTCCGAGCCCACGGTTCTTTGTCGAAGGACTTTTTTTATTCACTTCTGTCGGATTCGCCGATCAATACGCCAAGCTCAAATCGCGATACGAATTAGAACGAAATGCCTGGACTTAGCCGCGTGATGCCTTAAGGACCTCAGCTACCTGTTTCTCAGCTTGGAGACTTCAACTCTAAGTCCCGAACGTCTTGATGTAGCGATCTTGCTCCTGTTGACTCGGCGCGGCTCTACTTCCTCCTGATGTTGACTTGACTTGTTTTATTCACTGGTTTTCTGCTTGTCTACTGATCTTGCTGGATTGACTCCTTGTGATCGACTGATCCCGCTTCCTGTGCTCGGCCCGCTTATATAGGCCGGCGTATCCCGTTAATTCTCGGCTTCTCCTTTTTCGGTTTTGCGCACGGCACCATACTTGGTCCAAAGTCCGCCGCCTTCTACCGTTACACGTTCTCTCCAAACTCTCTCCAGCCGTATTCTCCAAACTCTCTTCTCGTTTCTCTCCAAACTCTCTCCAGCTGTATTCTCCAAACTCTCACCAGCTGTATTCTCCAAACTCTCACCAGCTGTATTCTCCAAACTCTCACCAGCTGTATTCTCCAAACTCTCACCAGTTGTACTCTCCAAACTCTCATTTATTTGTGAGGAGTTATTTAACTCCTCACATTCTCCCCTTTCTTCGGGAACAAAATGAGACTTCTTCTCCGGCTGTTATCTTGGAGTTCTCCTTGGATTCGCTGTTCTGGATCGCTGATGTTGGTCCTCCTTCCCTCGACGTCGCTCCTTCTCGTTCTATGTAGTTCCCGCCCCAAGATGTTTCCCCCATAGACTTGATTTTCCTCTCCGGCTGTCTTCCTTGTAAATTCTTGTAGCCTTCGAGTCCTCTTGCTCTTTCAAATGGTTCCCTCGACGCTCACAGCTCGTACCTGAGTTCCACAGCGCCGATGCTCCATTCCTTTTTCCGCCCAAGATGTTTCCCCCATAGACTTGACTTTCTTCTCTCCGGCTGTCTTTCTTGTAAATACTTGTAGCCTTCGAGTCTTCTTGCTCCTCCTAATGGTTCCCTCGACGCTCACAGCTCGTACTTGAGTTCCACAGCGCCGATGCTCCATTCCTTTTCCCGCCCAAGATGTTTCTCCATAGACGTCTCGTGTTCTCCTTCGTATCTCCTTTGAATGTCTCGCCCAAGATGTTTCCCCCATATACTTCGCGTTCTAAGCATCTCCTTTCTTTCGTTGTCTGGTCACACTACCGCCTTCCCGATGGGTTTCCAGCCGATCTCGATAACTTGAATTAGTGCAGCGTTGCCATACGGTGGTGGCGATATTTTTTTAGTGTAACTCTTCCTGTGCCGTAATCTCCAGTGTTCTGTGCCCATCGATCGACACTATCGTCTAGTGCGACCGCTTATAAATCGAAGCGCCCCCATCCCTTTATTGAAGTGATGTAGCACAATTCTTTGCACTTGGTGAGTATTTCATGCTTTCTTTTGTTTTCCTTTTTTATTTTCTCCTTATGCCCTTCAGATGCCCTTTCCAGGCTCAACCTCTCTCTTGCTGAGAGCGCGACCTGACAGGAAGAGTGCAGAGAGGAAGTTAAACTCATCGCTGGGCATTGTTATTCCCCCTGGCATCAGGTAAGTACCATAAATTTTAACGTTTGTCTCGCCTGCGTTTACTTATTTATCCGACGATGTATGCCCCTCATCTTTCCAGCCACCTCCCCGACATTAGATTAATAAATTTGTGTTTATTTGTGTGTTTGTGTTTTTTTTTAATTTATTGGGCGTACACCCTGATGCCGGCTGCCCCCACCCTCACCCGGAACCTCCGTCCGCCTTGGGTGATCAACACGCACTTCCTTCCGCCCTTCCTTCGCGGCGTCGCGACCGCCGGTTCCTCGTTGACTCCTTCCGGCCACTCGTCGCGTGCGACCTCGCGCCATCCGCCTGGCTCCGGAGCCGACACCTGCCGCTCAAATAGCGGCCGCGCGTGCGCCACCTCCGGCTCCGACCGTTGCCGCTGCAGAGGGGGTCGGTGGTTGGCCTCGGGCTCGGGCCACACCCAAGGTCCTTTCTCCAACGGCTCCTCCGGGTGGGTTCCCCCCTTCGCGTCGGATTGCCCCGTACTCGGAGTCGGTGGGGCCCATGCGTCCGGCCGGCCTCTCTTTCGGGGATCTCGCGGATTCATTTGGGGAGCCTCTTCCTCCCATATCTGCGGCTTATCCCCGGCCGCCTCCGTCGCCAGTCCCTCCGGCCACGTCCACACCACCGACTGCTGCCGCCACCGCACACCCTCGGCTATGAATGCCCGGGTGCTGTGGCTGACGTGGGCCGCCGGTACGTCGGTCCGCACTGTCGTCGACCCCTCGGTTGCGGGGGGCGGAGTCTCCGGCGTCTTCGATTCGGGCTGGTAGTACCGCGGGGAGGTGGCGTGCTGGCCGCCATGGAGGCGGCACTTCTCCCTCGCTCGCCGGGTTTTCGCCGCGATGCCACTCTGGTTTGCACCGGGGCGTCAGCGGCACCTCCGGCCGCCATGGAGGCGTGGCCATCGGTGCTTCTCCCTCGCTCACCGGGTCCTCGCCGCGATGCCACTCCGGTATGTACCGGGGCGTCAGCGGCACCTCCGGCAACCATCTTGGCGGAGATGGGGCCCACTCTTCCTCCTCGTCCTTTTCTTCCGACACAGGCCCCTCTGCCGTATATCGGGGCGTTGGTGGGACCTCCCACATCCGCTGCTCCTCCTCCTCCGCCTCTCTCAATTTGGCGTGCCATCGGATGGCCGCCTCCACGTGGTGGCGGCGCAGCTTGGCCCTCTTCTCGGGCTCCTGCTCCCGCTCCTGCTCCGTCGGGTCTCGGACCCCAGGCTTCGCCAGATTCTGCGCCATGGCCCGGCCGACCGCCTCGATGTGGCCACTTGTCGGAGTTGCCTCCGCGTCACGGGTCTCGGGGGTTTGGCCCCCAATAGCCGACGTCCAGGGTGGGATGCGGCCATCCCTCTTCGCCTTCCGGAGCCGCCATTCCCTCTGTTCCGCGAGGGGATCATCTACCATTTCGACATCGCTGTCCGAGCTGATGACGGGCTCCGGCGAGGACTCTACGGTGCGGGCCCGTTTCAGGAACCGCCACGGAGTTCGGGTAGGCCGGGCTGCCGACCATCCTTGCCCCGGGTTGGGTCCCTGCTGGGCCGCCATCCTCCTGCGTGCTTCGGCTCGAGTAACTATGCTGCTCATGTTGACTGATATTTTCCTAATGCCTGACTGTCGCAGGGTTTTCCTCAAATGAAACCTCGGTTTCGTACCTTCCTCTTTGATTGTCACCGTTATCCTTTACGCAGGGTGCTTGCTCTCTTACGGTACAGCTATCTTTGCTGTGCCGTCTTCCCCCTTTCTTCGTAAAACTCATAGGCTTTTCAGCTTGACAGATCAACCTGGCACTTTGGATGCTGGGGTTCGCTGCTTCTCAACGTGCCTAAACGAAAATTGTCCAGGTAGCTTCGGGATATGTCTTAGGTATCCTTTGTGTATCCTAGAGGTATCCTTGGGGTACCCTTAAGGGATCCTCGGCATATCCTTGAGGTTTCCTTGGGGTAGCCTTGGGCTATCCTTAGGGGATCCTCAGGGTATCCTTTGGGGTGACTGGATCAATGTCACAACTTCCATAATAGAGGCCTTTTTTCATATCTATCGAACCAATTTTCTTTCTATACATTGGTGCAGTCATCATCTAGCTCCTGTAGTTCCTTCAAGGTTTTCCTTATTCTCTGACGTTCAGTCGGATATATTGTTAGAATATAAACAGTGGTGACAGATGCTTTAGCCATTGGTTCACGTAACAAATACCAAGCAGCTTCTTGTGCAGGCCTTTCGACGGCATGTAGGAGATCAACGCTCAATTTCTTCGTTATATCTACTATATCAAACTCTGGATTTTCGTCTATAACCTGAATAATCTGTCGTTGTAAATTGCTGATGCCTCGATTCTGTTTGTTTACGTATTCGACGACGTAAGCAGCACAAGCGTACTTATCTTGAATGATTTGGAAATCCATGTTTGATTGCAGCCAATGGAACACAAATGGATTGAAAGGATTATGCCATTTTTCAGCTGGTGTTCGACGGTAAAATAACTTCGGTCGCGTTATTCCAGCTCGGATTATATTGCAATAATGTTCATCAGAAACTATTTTATTTTTAGCATAAAAATCATCAAATCCATCGTAATCAAAGTTCTCCAAATTGTTTCTCAGTAATTGGTATTTTTCCTTATACTCTTTAAAACTCACCGCATCAAAATCGGAATCCGTACTTTCATTGGCATCAATGTTATTGTATTACGCGATGGTAAAAAGGGTGCTCCAAATCGACAATTATCTTTTTTCCCAGGATCCAAGTTTTTGTAACACGTGAAGGTGTGTTTATGTGTTATGAGTTTGATATTTCCAGAAGCTTCTGATTCTGATACTGAAACTAACTTGTCGACCATATCTATGACTCCTGTGCTGTTACTTAATAGATTATCTGGAACATTTTCCACCCATAAAAGTATGTGGGCATGGGGACTTCTATTCGATATTTGACTCGATATTTGCCAAATGGATTGTCTCGTTTTGACTGCAAAATCTTCAACAAACAATTCACCAATTTGTTGAAGGACTGCGTCCTCGTTGACAAGTTCAGCTTTCTGTACATATGACATTTTCGATAGAAATTCATCAGAAACATTTGCTCCATGATACAATAATTTAAGCAAATCGGTCCACCCAGTTTTATTTGCACTGAGTGTCATGAAAGCAGTTGGAGCCCCTAATTGTCTAATCATAGCGAACAGGTCTTTTTTTCTATCAGACCAGTACCAAGCCGAATTCGGTATGCAACGAAGGAAAGCTAGGTTACCTTCGATACAATTATTGATGTAATCTTCGGATAGTACATACACATGCAAGAAAAAGTATGCGTACAAACATGTCCCGCAACTTTGGAGTTCAAAAAAACATGTTGAAAAAAATCTTACAAATTTAATTTTTATTTTAACAGATAGTACATTTATTTACCTCTCGTTTGATGTAACTTTTAAATTTCTAACACTTATACTTTTCCCGATATTAAGAAAAATGTACAAAATGGCCCGATTTCGGATCAAAAAAAGTATGCGTACAAAAAAAAAAAAATCAAATAGGACGGTATTAAAAGCTTTTAAATTGCAGTTTTGGCATTGATAACTGATAATCAAAGTTTAATTAATAGTTTGTAATCAAATCTGGCATATTTATGTTGTAACCAGACGTTATTTTTATGATGGGGAAAAATATAAAAGAAATTGACCATGATTTGAGGAAAGTCATAGTAAAACTACGTGATAAAAGGAAAACTATTCGGGAAATTGGTGGGATAGTTGGCAGATCACACTGCTCTGTAAAAAGAGTCCTTGAAAATTTTAATTTATCGGCTTCCTGTGGGTCAAAACCCCGCTCTGGTAGACCACCAAACTTTCTGAGCGTGGGAGGAGAAGCGTTTTGAAGACTATAAAAATAAATCCAAGCACAACAACCTCCCAAATGGCAAAGGATATTAAGGACATGTATAATAACGATCATCATGCAAAAAAAGTTCGCAAAATTTTGAAGAATGAAGACTATAACAGCTGTACTGCCCGGAAGAAATTACTCATATCATAAGTCAACAAAATCAAACGAATGGAATTCCCCAGAAAATCCAATAATAAGCCCCAGGAATTCTGGAAAAAAGTGATTTTTAGCAACGAATGCAAGTTTTGCATATTCGGGAAAAAGGTCCGTAAGCTTGTGTGGCGAAAGAATGGTACAGCCCTCGACATCCAAAACCGTGCCCCAACCGTTAAGCACGGTGGTGGTGGCATTATGGTTTGGGTATGTTTGGCGGCCAGTGGAGTTGGAAATCTTGTTTGCATTGAGTCCACAATGGATCACAAGATGTATATCAACATCCTAAAAGAAAATTTACATCAAAGAGTCACGAAACGGGGACTGGAGGATGACTTTTGGTTCCAACAGGACAACGACCTAAAGCATTGTGCCATCAATACGAAGCCTTGGGTGCTCTATAATGTGAAAAATCGGTTAAATTCGCAGTCCCCAGATCTCAATCCCATTGAGCATTTGTGGGAGCTCCAGAAGCGCAGGATCCGCCAGCACACCATTACATCAAAGGATATGCTAAAAAAAGTGATGGTCTAGTAATGGAATAAAATATCGGTGGAGGACACTACGAAATTGGTCCAGTCAATGCCAAATCGGTTGGCTGAATTCTTAAAACGAAAGGGGTACCTGACTTCGTATAAAATTCAAGTCCTTTTGCCAAAAATATGGAGTTTCCTTTCGATTTTTGTCTTTGTACGCATACTTTTTCTGATGCAAAATCAGGCCATTTTGTACATTTTTGTGAATATTAGGAAAATTATAAAGTGTAAGAAGGGTTAAGATACATCAAACGAAAGGTAAATAAATGTACTATATGTTAAAATAAAAAATAAATTTGTATGATTTTTTTCAAAAGGTTTTTTTAAGCTCTAAAGTTGCGGGACATGTTTGTACGCATACTTTTTCTTGCATGTGTATATCTATCTTACACTGCAAACTTTTCGGTCGGTTTCCACGGACGCGCCTCAAATTTGCGCCTCAAAACTGCTTTCGACTCGTTGCCGCCAAAAGCAAGCTGTAACTGGTCCACCAGCTCACTCGTCGGTCTTACGAAACGGGTTGCATCTGCGTGCAGCCACTGCAACGTGCTGCCTTTCAATTTGCCAATAAGTAGAACTCTGCTCTGGGTGTCCGACAGCTTATACAACTTGGCTATATTGTCCCACTGGGAGACCCATGAGTGGACCCATTAGGACTTCCTTGGCTAAACCAAATCCGGCTGACAAAAAAATCGTCTCGCCTGCCTCTGCCAACACTCGTGCCGTTTTCGCCGTTAGCGCCATTTTCCAGAATTTCAAAATTTCCAGAAATCTCGTTGGCGTCTCCTTGGTCTCTTTCCGCATCATTCGCCGAACCGTTGCTACATTCGCCGTCTCCCTCTAACATGTTGCCGCTGCCGTACTGAAGATTCTCAAGAACTTTCTTGGCATTTTCGATTCCCCGATGCAGCTTCTCCATGGTTTTCAGCCAACTATCCAGTTCAATGCGGTTTTGCTGCATACGCCTTTCCAACTCTGCACATTCCGCCTCCGTGTCCATTATTTCTTGCCCCTTCTGGCTAATCATTGGAGGCAGTCCTCGGCTTTCGGCACAGAGTAAGAAACTATATACATAGAGGCATAGAGTAAGAAACTATATAGAGGTTTCATTTGCTCTGCACGGGCCTCTGCCAAAGCTCTGCTGAGAGCCATGTTCGAAGCTAACTTCTTCTAACTTCGGTTTCTCACCACTTCTAACATGTGCGAAGCACAAGCAATAGTATGGGGAATTCTCGCACCTATCCTTAGGAATAAGAGCGACCAGTGCAGCAATAAGAATTCACCATGGGCATCGATTCAAGCTCGATTCGAACAAATGAAAAACTCTCTTTTTTTCCGTTTTTCCCCTACGTGGCATCACTGGCAAAGTCACGATATTTGAATTTTAACTGCTTGTCAACAAACTCAGCTGATTGACAGTACTACCGTAGCACGCTTAATTCTGATGAACTCTCGATATGCTGGTCACACTGGAAAGGTTAAAGTTTTTGCGCTAGCGTACTCGCTTGTCGATCTGAGTACTGAGTGACCAAACATAAAATATCGGAAATATCATCTCAAAAAATATCAATATTGCCTTTTTTGCCCAAAAAATATCGCGATGATAATATTTTTTTAAGAGGAAAAATATCGATATATTGATATTTTGATATATTTCCGACATCCCTAGTTTCTAGTGACAAGGTAAATAATTTGTAAAGGGATTTCATCAATAGCTCAGCACGCACCCGGGAATATTATCGAACACGTAGAACATGTAAAAGATCAAGTATAACTTTCGGTTTAAGTGGGACCGAGTATTTTGTTCGCCATGGAAATGGTGAAAGAATAGGTTTGTGCTGAATAACCCAAAAAAAAACCATTTGAAACCCGGTATTTTTATATTTCTTATAAAGTCTGGACTTTACATTTCTTTTAACTCTTTGCTTAACCAAGCAATTAAAAAATAATTTATTGGAGTGTAAAAAACTGCAAACAAACTGGTCAGGCCAATTAGAGCCAGAAATAAAATTATTTAGCCTCAGAAAATCTGCCTTGCGAAAACAAGTTACCACTTCAATAGTATCATAAGGGTGCGTAAGTGGTGCCCTACACAGAAAATCAATATTAAAATCTCCTAGAACTACAAACTGATCCCTCATTTTAAACAATATCAATAACGGAAAGGTGATTTAAATAAGCAGGAAGTTTAGACAACGGCGGAATATATGGGTTCACAGGAAACAATAACTTCACGCAAATAAATTCAATAGCATTGAATTCCTTAAAAAATAACAAATTTGAGGTGAGAATTGAGTCCACTAATAGTGAATATACAGCGGAAAAATTTGATTTTTTAGAAGCCCCTTGTTGCAACCCCTATTCTATGGATTCTTCGGATACCGAAACTTTTATAGCTTGCGATCTAAGCAGTCGAATTTTTAATTATTTTTCGTCACAAAATTAAATTAAATTTTTTCTCTGGTGCGGTCGTTACGATTCATATTTTCCTCCTTAAAAGGGGTTTTTGTTTAAAAGAATCTAATTGACACTTGTCCTTTTATCATTTGTAGGGTTTATACAACGACACTATTGACAGGTTGCAAGCCGATTATTTTGAAGATAGAAACTTTATTGGTTTAATTTAATTTAATTTTATTTTTTATTGTTAGATACTATTTAATACTTTAAGTAAGCTATGAAGAACCTCAACTAAACTCTTTAATTTGATTACATAATAAATAAGTATTTTATATAGTTGTAATGACTTTAACAAAAAATTATAATATTATTCTGTTCAAAATAATATCTTAACTTTTATTAAAGTGATTCACAAGTTACAAAAACATCAAAACACATGTGGATAGCTCAAAACAGTTAGGCTTTGTAGGGGTCAGGTTGGCTTTGAAAATAGAAAACCTTACAAGCGTAGAATAACTCAACTTTCATCCCAATTCGTATATACCGCAGGTCAAGAATTAGGGTAAAGCGTAGATCATACTAGTCGCACTACTCGCACACGCAGAGCTTGATCTTCCCTCTCGCCCTGGCGTACAGTCGGTGCGTGCGAAGGAGAATAGAGGAAGAGGAGAAATCAGGAATAGTCCCGTTCATCGCGGCTCGCGAACTTTCCAGTACACATGCCAGCGCACTGTCGGGCAGCAGCTCGTTCATTTCGTTTTGTGATCTTTGGCAATCAAGTCATACTTCTGTGAGTCGAATAGAAGCTAATTACAAGTCCATTCCCCACGTGGAATTTGAGTACCAATAAAGAGCCACAAACGGAAGAATAAAGAAGAGATCAACATAAATCTGTTTCACCGGCGCGTGAATAGAATTCAGCGGGTATTTATACAGACAGAAAATCTGAAACAGTGGACATAATCTAACAGTGAAAATTTCCATGTAGGCAAAAGGCCGGTCCGTACGCTAGGGGCGCTCACGCTTTCAACTGAATAAAGTGCGAATCTACTACGACCGGCCAAGCGCTACGATTATTGCACTCAGCAAAAGTGTGCCTCAGGCGACACGTGCAGCTGAGACTCCGCAACCCAGAATTGACACGCGGTCGGGCCACGCCCACAGGCGCGCCTCTCCGAAACTTGTTAGCGTCCTCAGAATAAGAAGAGCCATCGCGACATAGCTAATTACCCCCGGATCTGATCTGGAGAAAAGTTATTCGGCTGGCGTTTGCTCGGAAGATCACGTGATAACCGGCGACAGACCACGACCACGCTGATCCCTCTTGGACAGTGGTGCGCGGCAACATCCCACGTGCTTCCATAACCTAGCAGCCCGAATCACCCGATCACCACCATCATAGATCGACTGTAAAGAAAAGGAGTCAACAGCGGAAGCAGAACACAAGCCCCGAGTGAGGGCGATCCAGGCTGATCACGTAACAGGATTGAGAACATCTTGAATTAAGTGGTCATGTGAGCGGCTTTTGTGAAATCCGTCGTCGCTGCCGAAACATGCGACCCAGCGCAGCCATCAACTAGCGACCGCACTAGGAATCGCTACTAAGAATGTCGTATTGAGCTTTCCACGTATATCTATAATTTGTTTTCTTTGAATTCCGACCCTGTTCTTACGTTAGTTTTTCTTTTCATTTAGCTTGTAATCCATGTGAATGCCTAATATGTACGCCAACACTTATCCCGTTTAATAACAAATAACAACGCTCTTCCAAGTCTAAATCACACAGCACCTGCATCTTCAATGGGCCCAGCGAAACAGCAGCGAAGGATATATATTCCGTAAGTGACCGCCGATATCGGCTTATATTTTATATGCGAACATTTGTATTTAACCGGGAATTTAAAGCTAGGGCACACATATGAGCATCACATAACTTAGTACGTAAATTTAACTTCGCCCACCTTGAAATTGAAACGAAATTGAAACTGTCAAACTAATCTTGAAATGAATCTGAAATATTATTGAACTGAAGCCAATATGAATTTATGTAATTAAGCCTCAGTATACGGTCCGTCGTTGAACAACGCAGTTAATGTCGAGTTTTCTAAATATGAAGTAATGGAGTAATAAAAGACATTTGACAAGGGGTAACAATGAAAATCTATCGTGTTACTAAGGATGGGAGGGTATAGAATGGGGGCAAATGACACCTAAGCCACCCAACACGCTGGTATTTCTCTCTGAATCTGTTTTGTTAGGGTCCGTCCGAATATATCTGATTATCGCCACTATTTTGAAACCAACCATGTAGAATACAGAAAGTGCACTTAAACTTTTCGTAGTAGAACGGGTGTGCTATATAGATGAGGAGGAAAAAACCCACGCCATATCCGACGAGCTTTGTACCGAGCAAATGCAAGAAGTGCACGATACCAAGTCATCTATACGCTGGAAATTTAACCAATTTCTTGTGAACACCTACTTCGCGGCTACTACAGCTTTGTCACAAAACTGTCCAAATGGAAATGCATGCTCCAACGCATTGATGCCAACAGATATTGTGGTCAACCCAAGTGGCCGACGTCTGCTACAAACCTCGGAATCCGAAGGCGAAATAAATAATTATCTAAATGCGCACTTCCAAATGGCAGACCGCAGGAGGCGCTGAGCCGTAGGAGTGTGGATTTGGCAAGGAAATCAAATTTTATTTCAATTAGTGACTGATATGTTCGACGCCAGCTTGCGGTTCATTATAGTATGTGTTATTGGCCTGCGGGATTGGCATAATTTGGCTGCTTGGCTGCCTGAAATTGAGGACCAAGTAGATTCAGCTTGGATCGTCTTACAACTCGTCTCCTATAATTTTGTTGTGCCTCGTGAATTATGTAAAATGAACTATTTCGACCATGCAATTCCATCTCTGCTGATCCCGCTTGAATGTTTTATATGGGGTGCGTGCTGGCTGAGACCTTTTGGGCCAAATTAGTGTGACACGCACCACAGCTTAATGTTGGAGGAGGGTCTCGCAACAATGTCTTACAGTTTGCATAAATGCATGGGGACCGACTTTACTTTCTTTCGGTTGTCGGAATTCGGAATTTTTATGCATTTACTACGTGACTCCCCAAGGGCATCACAAATGGCTTGCCTTCTTCTGGCCAAGTGTTTAATAAATAAATTACAAAAGGCGAGAAAGGTTCTCAGGGGATAATTGCACTATTCATAGCGTAGGTGATAAAAGAGTCGCCCCTTCAATTTGCATAACGTCTAAAAAAACACACATTTTTGACTATTTCTACAGAAACTAACAATTGTGGACCGCCAGGAGCGATAAATAAATAAACTCTTAGCTATCACATTTTCCTTGTTTTTCTCAGCTTCCGTAGACAAATAAAATTCTTAAGCACGAACACTTTTTAAGGAATAACAAATCTTTGTACAGAATAAGTTTATGTTGGTCCAAATCGGGATTAATGTATGGATCATATTCTGAAATCTTTAAGTCTGACACTCGACTGTAGCGTTCTTTTCTGTTTGAAATTCAAACGAACGGGTTGGGAAGAATATTTCATTTCACTGATTGTGGCCACCTGATGATGAGAGATGCCTGCAGTTGGCATAACGACGCCCCTTAATTAGCAGAAAATATGCGCAAATCGAAAACCAAGGAAAATGGCAAAATTGGCTAATTGGAGGATTTCAGTGCTGGTTTCCGTGTTTACAAAACTCCACTTCAGAAGGCTCTGTTCGGCTTGGGTTTTTCGGGGGATTGGAAAAAACTGTCGCTCCGGGATTAACATTTGATTAATGCGTGGCGCCATGGCATGTGGAAGCCGACTTGGGTCATGTTCGGACCAGTGATGCATCAGAATGCAGCTCACTGCCTCAGGGTTCTATTAACACCCCACTATCAGCACCAGCTAACTGCGGCTCATCCCGCTTGCCGCCCCCCCGCCCTTCCTGCCACCCCCGAGGCATTACATTTTTGCGCCAGCCGCTGGAAGCTGTTTCTCTGTGTAGCCGTCTTCGGCGGAACACATGTCGCCACTTAATGCGTTGAGTGCATACAGAATGAGACGAAATGGAAAATTTGGGAACCGAGTTGGGGACGTGAAATGTGGCAACAACGAGCCAGCTGCAAAATGCAGCATCTTGCTGAGGAGGCGCCTAAGTTGTCGCATCGCACATTCCCACAGTTGACAGCTTGGATGTTTCATCCCGTCTCGCAAGCTATCCATTTTCAAATTGATGGCCTTTTAATCGGCTCCGGTACACAGCCTTTTTCCAGAAAAAATGCTTTAAGGAATTTAAAGATTTTCAATGGGCAGATAGCGTTCGATTTAATTAACTGTTTGGCTATTCAGGCTCATCGCAATCCATTTACTCTTTGGGAGGTCGAACTCGCAATGTTTGTCTTGCTCTGATTTCGCAGCTTTCGGCTGGATAATTAAGAGACCAAATTGATTAATTGCTCTACGGCCGGCTGCTTTTCGGCCGGACAGTGAGTGACCAGTGGCCAGTAGCTTGCAATTAATGAAGGCGCGAAAAAATCAGTGGTAATTGCTGTCCATCCAATCAAAGCGTTTGATTGTCCTGTAGTCCGATTGGTGAACAACTGTTCGATTTGAGTCTATTGATCAGCAGAGTTTGGTGGACCTTGTTCGACAATCATTTGTTACCCTAGACGAGTTAACCATAAGCCCAGTAAGCTGTTCTGATCGGTTCAAAAACATTTTGAACAAGATGTAAGGTGTGGGCAAGTTCTAAAGTCACCTTACTGCGTCAACTTCATTAAACTTAATTTATGCAGCGGTTGATAATAACAGCTGGTAATAAAAACTTAAACAAAATAAAAACCCAGTCAACACAATAAGCTCAGCTGGTGAGAAAAATGCCGACAAAATATAGTGTTTTCGATTATAACAATAAATATGCTGAATTAGCTTAAAATAAATATAGTTTACCAATTCCTGGGTTCTAAGTGATAATATTGGTTAATTTCATCGATTAATTTTCATAAATTATTTTTTTTAGGAAAAATAACATAAATAGTCGCCACTTTACCAACCAATATATCTAGAAAATCCGCTAACCTTTAAAATAGTAACAGTTCCTAACACAATGATAATGGTTATTAACGCGCTACGTAATACATTTACCTTACATCAAAAATTTCAAATCAACCATTTATGTAAACTTTGTATTAGAAATGGTTAATTCAAATGAAAAATACGCTGAGTATTAAATAAATGAGCAATGTTTACACCAACGTTTTTAACTTCTAATTACAAGCAACTGAAGACAAAAGATCTCCGTCGTAATTAATTCTCCGATTTCTGATTCAGCTGTTATCTCGATCGCTGAATACCAATCACAACGAGGGAAATGTATATACTAGCTGCCCTGTTCTGCCTTAACCCTTTACTTGTAAAGTAGTGATACTTAAAATAAACAAAAAAAATTTCTTTTAAAAATCATAAAATTACAATTTGCAAAAAATTTATTTAGAAAGAGCTAACTTTTAATTTAAATTAAGAGCTAGCAATGGAGTTTGGGCTATGGCAGGTTTACTCAGTTTTTAGAGTATATTTATTATTTTCTTATCTATGTATAATAAAGGTAGTCTAGTTTTTTTATTAAGTTTATTAATTTAACCCTAGTTAAATTATATAAGGTGGTTTAGATTAGCGATTTTAAGGAATATTAAAATATTTGTTATGTTTGATGGTATGGGATTTTAAAGGAGATCTATTGGGCTAGTATTTTTAAAAATATTGCTTCTTTGGTTCTTAAGAGAGTTACAGGTGGACAGCAGTGTTTCAGTGATAGATTGTCATTGCAAAACGACTTTAAACAGAAAGATCATGTTAAGTGAAGTCATGACTTTTTAGGGTCCGATTTGTTAATCTTAATGCATAGAGCGCTGAAACCAGTTATATTTTACATGTTGGACAAAAACTCAGAAGTATGTAACCACACACTCACTGATGTAAAAACATATATTTTATTAATTTAATAAAGCCAATTATTTGTGTGTAAAAATTATTTCACAAAAATGATTGCATTTTAATATTATCTCATTTCGCACGCTGCAAGGAAAACGACATGGATAGAAACGCAGCTTTTATATTTTATTGCAGATTGCCGAACACAAATTTGCAATCATTACGAAATGAAAATGTAACTACATTAAAATCCCAGCGGAACTGGTACACGAAATAATGTGGCACAGGATATAACCGTTGTCCTAAAGTGTTGTTTTTAAAGTGTTTATTGTGTAGAGAATGCCTGCTTTCGTAGCGAATATTAATGGTAGAATTAATTCATCCTTTTTCTGTTAATTCATCATCATCAAGCATCTTTTGAATCAGTCTGTCAGTCTGCCTGTCAGGAAGCAGTGCCGTTGCAAATTCAATTATTCGAAATACAAACCAGTCCGACTGGGCAGTCGAGAAACACTGATCACATTAGGCACTGGTGGGTTTTATAAATTGTGTGTGCTGAAATTTGGAATTGTCAGGTCAACCAGCGGGGCCCGCCATTCAAGGGTCCGGCCATCAGGAAATTAGAAACGCATGCCACTTGGGGACCAGGACACAAGGCACAACCCACTCTCCTTGCCCCAAGGGACTGCAACATCGAAATCCGAAGCTCGAATGCTGGGTATCGTTGCATTTCCTGGGCGAGGAGTGGAAGGGTTGAAACTGAGCTGTTAAACGAAATCCATGGCAGCATTGTTTGCGTTGGTCAACACGTTTGACTCCCATTTCCGTTTATGAATTGCACCACCCTGGGGCAGCTTGGGGTGCCATCTGGTCGGCCCAGAGAGATCAGTCTAGGATTTAAGTCCACAAAAAAAGTGGGCTTAAAGACCACTTTCCGTGTGGTGTTTGTGCATCAAAGAGTTGAAGACGCTGTACACTGAATTCAATTACGACTGGGGGTGCCAGAAAGGCACTCGTGTAAATTCATAAAGCGAATTGGTTTATGGCCCTGCTCCGCCGGAGTCGACAGAAACCGAATCTGCGACAAGGAGGAACGCCCCAGCCGACAACAGAAGTCGAATGCGAAGTCGCTCCACATGTCGTCCCGTTCGCCAGACTGGGGGACTGCCAAAAACATGGCAAAGCGAAATTCCCCAATATGTTTATGGGCAAAGTTCAAAGACTTTTGTTTGCCTTTTGATGGGGTGCAAATTGAAATTGAATTTGGCCGGGTTAAACGCAAAAATCGCCCTCCCTCCCATCTGTTTCATGAAACCAGTGGGCCTCCTCCCGCGCTTAGTGCTGTCACAAAAAAGCAAACATTTGCAGGAAGCGCGCCCGAAATATTTCGGCCGCATAAATCATAACAATGGCCATATTGTATATGTAAAACTGCATGTAACAAGGGCAGCTGCAGCCCCATGCCGCCCCAGTATGTGCCTGTGTGCCACCACAGGCAAACAAAAATCAAAATCAAATGCAGTATAAATCTGCACAAGCTCTCGGAGAATTCGCGGCGGACGGCTTGGGACACATTTTCGAAAGAGATAACTGGAAATGTCATACGGAGGGAGAATTAACGATCGCAGCTTTTCGTGACAGTCTAGAACTTTTTATTGTAAAAAAAAACCCCTTTTCTTGTAACGTTTAAAAAAGTTAAAGTGCTACTCTTAAGTTCTAACTATACTAACCGCTGGAAAATAGTAAGTCATTTTTACGAAGTGAAGACTGGTTACTTCATAGTCGAGACACTCGACCTTACTGCTCGAGACTCGACAACCCTGTTTACGATTTGCAACACTAGAAAACATACAAAAATATTCGATTCAATACTCTAGAGCAACCGACGATGCTTGTAGCCTACTGGAAAAATGTGAACTAACATGTAAATCCACTAGTTATGCAACTACTTAAAAGCTATCGGACATAAAGGTCCGAAAATTGTACCAGTCCTCGAAATAAAAATTTAAAAATTAATGACAACACAAAAAACATTCCGACATAGAAGTGTGAATCTAACTCGCCCCTAAAAATATTCATGGGAAATTGGAAAAATAGATACTTATCGGCCTACTACATGATATTGCTCTCCTAGCAAAATTGGAAAAAATAGTAAAATAAATTATGGATTATTATTTATTACTTGTTTCTTAACAAATATCTATTGCCAATTTTATTATATAACTGCCATAGGAACAATCGGGAAATGGAATATAAAAGTATATATTCCGTCATTATAAACGATTTTAGAATTTCTGAACGATGAGAAAATCGACCTTTATAATTTTTGAAACAACTGTAAGGGTATGTTCTATGTTTGCTTCTGTTTTACTTGGTAATATTTTATGAATTGAAAATTAAAATTCCTTATGCTGAATCAAACATTAGAGCTGAAAAAATTCATTTAACTGTTTCGAAAGTAAAGGCAACATTATTATTACTTTGCGTCAAATTGTATTCTTATTCCAAAATAAAAAAAATCTTTGAAACCAGAGCATCAGATAAAAAGTTCTTAAAAAGTTCATGTATATCGTGAAAAAATAACGAAGAAACATATATTTCAGTATTTTAAACTGTTTTTGTAATCTTTGTTTACATTTAAAAATTAATTTTTTTTTATATGACAGTAAGAGAAAAATGTTATTCTTCTTCAATAACAACTTGATATTTGAATGTTAGCTCTATTTGTTATTTAATTGTTATACCCGTTACTCGTAGAGTAAAAGGGTATATTGTATTCGTGCAAAAGTATGTAACAGGTAGAAGGAAGCGTTTCCGACCCTATAAAGTATATATATTCTTGTTCAGGATCACTATCCGAGTCGATCTAGCCATGTCCATCTGTCCGTCTGTCTGTCCGTCTGTCTGTCTGTCCGTATGAACGCTGAGATCTCGGAAACTATAAAAGCTAGAAGATTGGCATTTTGCATGTAGATTTTAGGAGTTCCTACGCAGCGCAAGTTTGTTTTAAAAAGGTGCCAAAGGTGAACATTTTAATTGATATGTATTTGTTTCGTCAATACCTATCGATTGGCCTAATAAAAGTTTGCCACGCCCACTCTAACGCCCAAAACCCCATTAAACGCTTAAGCCTGGCTAGCGCCTACATTTCCGCCTTTCATGGCCCGTGGTACCAATGTTTTGGTGTAGATGGCGCAATACAATAGCGCCATCTAACGGATGGCTTTGCAACAGCTGGCCAAGGTGCTAATTCGAGCGGCGAAAAACGTACAAGAAGGCATATTTATATTAAGTTGTTTAGCTGAGTAACGGGTATCTAATAGTCGAGGCACTCGACTATAGCGTTCTCTCTTGTTATACCCTTGCAGAGGGTATTATAATTTTGGTCAAAAGTGTGCAACGCAGTGAAGGAGACATCTCCGACCCTATAAAGTATATATATTCTTGATCAGGATCACCTCCTGAGTTGATATAGCCATGTCCGTCTGTCCGTCTGTCTGTTTCTACGCAAACTAGTCTCTCAGTTTTAAAGCTATCGAATTGAAACTTTGCACACACCCTTCTTTCCTTTGCACGCAGTATATATGTCGGAACTATATCCTATAGCCGCCATATAACTGATTGATCGGAAATGCCATAACTTTGGTGTTTGTTAAGTTAGGAAGTTGGGATTTTCAATGGGTTTTATATTTGGCCAATCAATCCGACCTATCAAATTTGATAAGGATCGGCCGACTATATCCTATTGCTGCCATATAACTAAACGATTGGAAATGCCATAACTTTGGTGTTTTTAAAAGTTAGGAAGTTGGGATTTTTTATGAGTATTAAGAATGCATCATATGAATAATTTTGGAGAATATAATTTACAGAGTATTCTGCAAGGGTATATCAACTTCGGCTCCGCCCGAAGTTAGCTTTCCTTTCTTGTTTTTAAAATTTTTTTTGTCAGTACGCAATGGTGTTATTGAATTCTCCAATGTATTGAAAGTGTATAGTTTTAGTCTTGCTAATTATTCCATATATTTATATAAATGATTTACATTATTTAAACATGTTTAAACTGTCTCCAGGCAAAATGCATTAGTATTAATATTGTTAAAATATTTTAGTAGCTAACAATCGTGTTCTGAGTATAATTTAAAAATGCTTTTAACACATAATTATAGAATCCAATAATGTAAATTCTTTTTGCCTGGCGTCATTTTATTTATATGTTTTGTAAGTTTAAGATAAAACAAGAAAGGAAAGCTAACTTCGGGCGGAGCCGAAGTTGATATACCCTTGCAGAATACTCTGTAAATTATATTCTCCAAAATTATTCATATGAAGCATTCCTAATACTCATAAAAAATCCCAACTTCCTAACTTTAAAAACACCAAAGTTATGGCATTTCCAATCGCTCAGTTATATGGCAGCTACAGGATATAGTCGGCCGATCCTTATGAAGTTTGGTAGGTAGGATTGATTGGCCAAAAATAAAACCCATAGAAAATCCCAACTTCCTAACTTAACAAACACCAAAGTTATTGCATTTCCAATCGTTCAGTTATATGGCAGCTATAGGATATAGACGGCCGATCCTTATGAAATTTGATAGGTCGGATTGATTGGCTAAAAATAAAACCCAAAGAAATTCCAACTTCCTAACTTAACAAACACAAATGTTATGGCATTTCCGATCAATCAGTTATATGGCAGCTATAGGATATAGTCGGCCGATCCTTATAAAATTTGGTGGGTCGGATTGATTGGCCAAATATAAAACCCATAGATAATCCCAACTTCCTAACTTTACAAACACCAAAGTTATGGCATTTCCGATGAATCAGTTATATGGCAGCTATAGGATATAGTCGGCCGATCCCGGCCGTTCCGACATATATACTGCGTGCAAAGGAAAGAAGGCTGTGTGCAAAGTTTCAATTCGATAGCTTTAAAACTGAGAGACTAGTTTGCGTAGAAACAGACAGACGGACAGACGGACAGACAGACGGACAGACGGACAGACGGACATGGCTATATCAACTCAGGAGGTGATCCTGATCAAGAATATATATACTTTATAGGGTCGGAGATGTCTCCTTCACTGCGTTGCACACTTTTGACCAAAATTATAATACCCTCTGCAAGGGTATAATAAAAGAAAAGCGAATTTACACAGCAAACAATAACAATAACATAATTTTGTTTTATAAATACGCCAAAAATATATTTTGTATGGTTCTTGTATGTTTAAACGTGATTTTTCTTTATCGTGGATCACAAACATTTTTTAGGATTATATTATGTAAGCTAGTGTAAGATTTCTTTCCGGGGTGTGGAAACTATTTTTGTGAAAAAAACTTTCCCTTCCTTCACCGCAGTCCCCGACCATGCAACGCAACTCTTGCAATAAATTGTCAATTTTTGAAATGTTTGCAATGTAGGCGAGGGCAATTTTATGGCCATTTCGGAGCTGATTTAATGCGCTAAGCGAACGGGATTAGCCGGAGTCGTAAATCTGCAGTTAGATGGGGCGTTATGGTGGCAAACGTGCTGGCATCCCATCCCCGGACAGACGAGACGACACTCAAAGCGGCCTTTTTCATAATTAAGTGGCGCATTGTTGCAGCCCGGAGGCCGCGTGGATTCTCTTGTAGCATCATTAAGACACGTGGGCGGATCATCTTCCTAACAGGCACTTGAACATCACACGGCGAGCAGCAAGTGCAATTTGCGTTGACAACATAAACAGCCGGAGGCACGGGGCAGGAAGGTGCAGCAAGGGGCTGCAGGATGTTGCAACAGCAGCGACTCGAGTGTAAGGCAGCGCCAAGGATGAGCCGCGGGATAATGCTCGACATGCACAGAGTGCCGAGACGAGGGGATGAGGGGAACGGGGCTCAGAACACGCTCTGTTACCCACTTGGCCCGCGGGCCGAGCGATTTCTTAGCCGCTTTTCGAGGAAGGCCAAGTGGGAACTATCCAAGTAGGTTTCTTTCCGCCCGAAGGCCACCACGAATGCCATTATAAACGTCGCAAAGTTAAGCAGCGAATGCATGAAAGTCAAGTGGCGGTTTATTATTTATCCCCTCGTCCTTTTGCCGCTCTCCAGCACAATTAGAAGCTCTGTCTGCTTCATATTTCATGGCGAAATGCAAAAACGGAAGGGTCGAGAGCAGCAAAAACTACAACGAGTGGTTATCTCGACAGTGGAACTGTGACACAGCACAGCAAAGGACATGTGTAAAGGAACACTCCAGGACAGGCGGACTATCAGTGGCCAGGGCACCACAAAGCAACATAAGTCTGGGGAAAAGGATTAAAACATGGAAGGAACAAAAACCATGGGAGGAAGCATTTAGAACAAGTGATGTCGAGCACGTCACCGGCACTCCTTCTGCCAAAAGCGTGCCACAGTTGCTGCACCATCATTAAAGGGCGGAGTAAGCCTGATAATAATGCCCTAACGATTTGGTAATATTCCGAGTAAGGTATTAAGTAAGGTATGTAGTAAGTTAGTAAGCTAGTCCTTGTTAGCAATCACAATCTCATATCTAATGTGTAACGTGGACTTTTCGCAGGGAATTGTCAATAGAATTTTTATCGAGCAGCATATTTCAAGGAACTCTGAGTTTTTCTTCGTCCATATATGGCCAAAATTAAAGAGCATATGATTTGTTGATATTGGTTGGTTGGTGTTGCAAAACGCGCAACAGCTTACAAATTACATAAACGATTTGTTTTTTATATATTTTAATGTTAAAATACGAAAACGGAAGCTATCTCCGGCAAGCCAAAAATATTGCGACTCACATTCACTTTTAGAAAATTATTTTCTTTAATAAAGGGTATGCCTTTCCAGCCAACATAACATAATTTTCATAAGAAAATAAATAAATAAGAAAAATATTTATTGAATTAAGGAAGCCCTATAGTTTTGTAATGTATATATTCCCTGAAAAAAACATAAAGATTATATTTGGAAATAGTGTTACCTCAACCTCGATTTGATCGACGTGACTGCAGCATCGAAGAATCATGCTTCTATTCTATGCTATTATTATTATCGACTAAAAACAAAAAATATTTTAGTATCAACTCTTCGCATTATTGATTTCTTCTTCGCATTATAAAATCTTGGTCAATTGTTTTTAAAAGCCATTTTTATTCAGCAGCGGAAGTAGCTTTGAAGTGTCTTTGCTTCTTTTGTCTTCATAAAGTCGGAATAACAATTTCGGCATATAAAAGTGTGGTCAGTATGATGACAGATATTTGGCATATATGGGATATATTCTCAAGCGTACTCATAAAAACATGCGATTACGAAGGTTTCAATCTGTAGCTCTTAAACTTAGCTCGCAAACTATATAAAAACTGATCAAGAATAAATAAACCTTAAAAGACCGGAAATCTCTGCTTCAATGCGATAACATCTTCTGACCAATTTTATAATACCCTCTGCAAGGGTAATAATATAATCGTTACATATGATGGAATCTGGTTCTTTATTTATTATTAAAATCATCAGTTTCCATCTGTGGAAATATTTATATTTAATTTTAGCTATACTCATTTAAAGGTCAAGGCATTTCCATTTACAAACGTATCGGAGTGGTAAAAGTGTAGAGTGTATGGCTGTCTGTGTAATGTGATCAGCCATCAGCGTTCCCGTGTTTTAAGGCGATTCCAGGAGTGAGTGTTCAGAGTGGGTCAGAGGGGTGGGGGAAAGGTCTCCAGAGGACTACATGCCCAGCCCGCCCATGCCGCCCATGCCCCCGAGGGCCCCCAGTCCAGCTGCCGCCCCGGCATCCGCTGCATCCTCCAGGGGCAGCTCGGTCACCACGGCCTCGGCGGTGGTCAGGAGCGAGGCCACTCCGGCGGCGTCCGAGATGGCGGTGCGGACCACCTTGGTGGGGTCGATGATGCCCCGCTCGATCATGTTGCCGTACTCGCCCTTGAGGGCGTCGTACCCGTAGTCGCCGTCCAGGATCTCTACCTTGGCCACCACCATGGCCCCGTCCACGCCGGCGTTCCTGGCGATCGTCATGCAGGGCATGCGCAGTGCCCGCCGGATGATCTCGATGCCCATGTTCTGGTCCTCGTTGGCGCCCTTCAGGTCGTTCAGCTTCTGGATGCAGCGCAGCAGGGCGGTGCCGCCGCCGGGCACGATGCCCTCCTCCACGGCGGCCCGCGTGGCATTGAGGGCGTCGTTGACGCGGTCCTTCTTCTCGCTGACCTCCACGTCGCTGGAGCCGCCCACCCGGAGCAGGGCCACGCCCGAGCAGAGGCGCGCCAGCCGCTCCTGCAGCTTCTCCTTCTCGTAGGAGGAGGTGGACTCCTTGATGGCCTCGCGCAGCCCCTCCGCCCGCTTCTCCACGTCCGCCCGCTGGCCCCGGCCCTTCAGCAGCATGGTGTCGTCCTTGGTGACCACCACCTCGCCCACGCGCCCGAAGTCGCTCATCTTGACGTCCTCGAGCCGCACCAGGTTGGCCTCGTCCCCGAAGACGAGGCCGCCGGTGGCCACGGCCATGTCCGCCAGCGACTCCTTGCGGTTGTCCCCGAACCCGGGCGCCTTCACCGCGCACACCTGGAGGCCCACCTTCAGCCGGTTCACCACCATGGTGCTGAGGGCCTCCGCCTCGACGTCCTCGGCGATGATGACCAGCGGCTTGCGCTGGGCGTTGGCCAGCTCCAGGGCGGGCACGATGCTCGGGGCCGACTTGATCTTCTTCTCGCAGAAGAGCAGGAGGGCGTCCTGGAACTCCGCCTTGGCCCCCTTGGCGGCGTTGATGAAGTACGGCGATATGTAGCCGCGGTCGAACTTCATGCCCTCGATCACCTCCAGCTCGTCGCAGAGGGTCTTGCCGTCCTTGACCGTGATCACCCCGTCGCGGCCCACCTTCTTGATGGCCTCGCTGATGAGGTTGCCCACCGACTTGTCGCCGTTGGCCGAGATGGTCGCCACCTGGCAGATCTCCTCGGGCGTGCTCACCGGGCGGGACATCTTGCGCAGGTTGTCCTTGACCGTCTCGATGGCCAGCATCACGCCGCGGCGGATCTCCACCGGATTGGCACCGCGCGATATCTTCTCGAAGCCCTCCTTGGCGATGGCCCGGGCCAGGACGGTGGCCGTGGTGGTGCCGTCGCCCGCCTCCTCGTTCGTGTTGTTGGCCACGTCCTGCACCAGCTTGGCCCCGATGTTCTGGAACTTGTCCTTCAGGGCGATCGACTTGGCCACCGTCACGCCGTCCTTGGTGATCTTCGGGGAGCCCCAGCTCTGCTCGATGATCACGTTGCGCCCCTTGGGGCCCATGGTCACGGCCACGGCGTCCGCCAGCACGTCCACGCCCTGCAGCATCATGGCCCGCACCTCCGGCCCGAACTTCACGTCCTTGGCGTAGGAGCGCGCCCACAGGATGTGGCTGATCCGCGCAGTACGCCGCAGTGTGCAACTGGTGAGCATGCGCATCATGACGAGCTGGTGGGGGGATGGAAGTGTTTTAATGCGTTTGGGGTTTGGGGGCACTCACTGACTATTGCCGTTTAGTTATAAATACGTTAGCACTGTTGAGGCTCCAGTGGTTCGATGTGAAATGGGAAACTCGAACAGCAAATGCTCCTGACAAGTCAACTCACTGGCATCCAGCCTACTGAGCCTCTCAAAATAAGCTATAACGATCAACAATTTAGTTGATGCTTCAAATTTGTGAGAAAATTTTAATGTCCTATTCTCACTCGCTTATACCATGCGCTTTGGTGAATTTAAGACGGAAAACTTGTTTTGGGTAAAAACATTATATTGACTTTGACCAAAGAAATCATTTTCAATGGCATTACGTTTAGTTTTATACCGTTTTTTGTTGTCCAATACTTTTTTGACTATCTTGAAACGAATAAAACCACGGCGAAACGCGATTGTCGAGTGCGTAGCCACTCAGCTAACCAATGTCAAAACAAATAGGCCCCCAGCTGATGGTGCAATTCAACAATCTTAGGTGCAACAAATACAATCCTTTTACTGAACTGGGAACGGGTATAAATAGTAAAAAGAGTGAAATTATCAAAGCCATGAAAATATATAAAACTCGCTAACGAAAACACATTTGATAAATAAAATATAAGAAATATACTTTGACCGTTAAAGAGGGTACCATAATGAAGGGCACATTTTTGACCCTATACATGTATGATTAATAATAATAATAATAATATTCTAATATCTAGCTATGTCCGTAAACAAAGCTTACAAAGCTTCTATTACAAATAGTATATAAGACGGAACGGGTCGGATATCATATAGCACCAATGGGAACAATCGGGAAAAATAAAATAAAATTAAAACACAATTATATACACACCATAAAAATTATGCTTAACGATTTCAGAATACTGTTTTACTTTTATAGATCGGAAAATCGACATGGGTTCTCATCGATTCGAAGTATTGATTACTGCAGGACTATATAAACTTCGGCTTGAAATAAACAGCGGCATGTAATATATATTTTTAAGCGCTTAAAATATAAATATGAGAGGAGAAGGGAGTTGGCAATTGAGCTATTTGACAATTAGACTTGATCACAAATTGTAACAGCTGCAAGCAATGGTATTCAATCTTTTGCTTTCCGAAACCTTATATTTTGGTTTTACCTTTAACGAAATTATCATAGTCGCTGGGCTGAATTGTTCTTGGCCACTGAAAGAGGCCACTTCTAGTCCGACGATATCGCTAACCATTATTCAACCCTTCCCTCCAGTTCTTCCCCTTCCCAACGAACTTTTACCTGGACGACAATTTGTAACCGAAAAGTGAAAACCATTTAAATAGTCGTAAAAATGTGCGACGACAGCGACCGAAATACAATAAAAGCCAAGGGGAATGGGCTCCCTCACCACTTTCACCCCTTTCACCCGTTTCCAAGAAACATAAGCTCTTCGCCGGGTATCGTTTGCTAGTCCCTGTCAGCTGCGCTTACAAGCGAACTGAAAATTGAAAACTGCTGAGGCAGCGTAAGGCGAGCCGGAAAATCGAGTGTAGGGGGACCAGAGATCGGAGTGGCGGGACAACAGGCATTGGAGACAACCGGGCGGACGGCGACAAATGGCGGTGCTTGTTCATGAAAATTTAAATTGCAAAATGGGCTTTGTGGGTGGGTGGGTGATTACAGGCACGCCCCACACTTTTCTCCCATCCATTCGCTAATATTTGTGTTTTAATTACCTGAAAGTGTCAGGACGTTCTTAGACGAGCTTGGAGCTTAGTGCAAATTTGCCTTCAGCCTGTGACAACACATGACGCCACCCGATTATTGCATCTTTGGATAAGGCTTGTTAGAATTAAAATACAACTGCTGGCGGAAAATAGATTTATTGGGGAACTGAAAGGCCATGTGGCACGTATTAGATAATACCTAAACGATAGAAGTAAATATTAGAATTGTTTTTTGCTAAAAAGAAAAACATCTCTTAATACCTTAGCTGTTATGCCACATTCCAGGTAATTTGTGTAACTGCTAAAGCTTACTTCACACTACAGTTTAAAATGTTTTTGTTTTAAATTCTTAATTTTTTTTTAATTTGTCGTTACTAGTGGGTCCGGGAAAACTACTAAACATTTGAAGAGAGTTTTTTTTCGTATTTCATCTGGACGTTTGATGTTTCCGAAAGTTAGGAAAGACCTTACAAGTGCTTCCTCCGACATTATCTCAATTGCATGCGAAAAATGTTTGACTAGGTCATTGCCATGTTTAAGTATTTTATGAAATAGGAGGCATAAACAACTGTAGATAAAATTAATATTTCCGAAAAATTTTCCCGTATCCTGAATTAGAACTAGACAGACGGACATGGCTAGATTGAATCAGTTCGAAAAGATAAATCTTAATAAGTATAACTTTGTTGTTTTAAATTTTGTTTTGTTATTTAAGAGTTTGTAATATTTACATATGTACTATGGAATTACGGTTTTAATTAAATTAAAAGCGGATATCTATATCATATAGCTCCCTTAGGAAAATCAAAAAAATAAAAATTATAAACAGTTTTCTTTTGCTGTTTTTCTATTTATCAACATATTTGTCAAAATCTGACGAAAACGGAAAATATAGGCATAAAAATCAGTCGTTTTGTAATAGCTGCAAGGGTATATAAACTTCGGTTTGTCGAAGTTTTCTTCCTTTCTTGTTTTAAATGTTAAACTTGGATACGGATTAGTTTGTAATTTACGAAACGTACTGTAAACGGAAACCAAAATGATGGCTTTTGAAATTATTTCCATTATTTAAATTTGATAAAACTTACTTACATTTAGCTGTATAAATACAGTGTTGGTACGAAGCACAAGAAATTTAAATTTTGCTAACCGAGAAGGGAAAGTAAACAGAAACCGAACACTGCATGATAACCCATTTACTAGAAATGTCTGAAGAGCATCATTAGATGTAATTATCTAAATATGCGGTGCAATATCTGTTAATAAGAACCATATCGATTGCAATAATACATCTCGCTCGGCCTCCCTGCGCACACACATGCCATAAGTGACGCATCTGATTTAATTACAACAGCCGGCGAAAATGAGCAGACATTAATATTACAAGAGAACATTGACCTATTAACGCGACTGCGGGTGTGGGGACGGGGAATTGGAGTAGGCTGAGGAGAACCCACGCGTCATTAGGAAAATGGCAACGAAATTAAAGAAAATTAGCAGTCGGCCGTGCGGCTGACTGGAGATGGCAAATGAGGCACATTTATTCGAATGTAATCCATTATGAAATCGCATAATGAAGAGATTAGCACACGCATTCGCAACGCAATTAATAAATGACCCGAAAGAAGGCCAACGACAAAGCAAGAAAACTGACCTCCGTCTGTCCATTTGCGTGTTGAGTCCGCGAAGAAATCCAATAAATTAGGCAAGCGGTAATCATTAGTTTCATTTCATTTGTGTATAACTATAGGACACAGACAAATAAATCAGGTGAAGTTCCAGTCCGAGTGTTATTGATAATTATATTGTTGGCGAGGACGTAATGAGACAACAGCTCAGAGCATAATGGGGGTGAACCATCTGGCCTCTTATTAACCTATTGATGCTCAGCTTTTGTGTTAACTTTTCCCAACAATGCTTACCTAAAAGTCTTTGCACTTCATTTAACTTCTCTTTCGACCCGCCGTCCAGGAACTTTCCCAGACGCGATTTTCCCTTTTCCTTCAACCACCCCCATAATCGATAATTAACCACAAAACTTGGCACGCAACAGGAAAAAGGATGGGACCGGTAAATGGATCGAAAAGAGGCACTGAGCCTAAGTATAAGAAGGGTAATGGCACGGCACAAAGTTTAATTAAAACAAGAAAGAGCGCTTGAGTCGAACGACACGACTACCAGATACCCGCATTATAATAAATGATCAATCAAACTTTAATAATATAGCACTCAAAAAGATGGTGTGTTTTGTAAAATTGTTTGTTGTATTGTTAATGCAAACTTAAGGAAGACAATATGAACAAATTTATTTTATTTTATTTGAAAATGTTAGTCTGCGTGAAGGAATTTGGTTGAAACAATTAAGTTCTTGGTGTTCGAACAGAAATAGCGATTCTGATCTGGAAGATACTTTATTTCTTTTTTCAAAATTGCTTTATTTTCCCTTTTGCAAACTTTTGTATAATGACAACATACCCCTTTTCTCTAAGAGTAAAGGCAACAGATATGTAAAAGTGGTGGTCAAAATCTTACCAAAGTTGAAAGGAAAAGCGGATTTTTCGGGAAAGTTTGTTAGTCTATTGTTTGAGGAAAAAATTGAAAAAAATATTATTAATGGGATGGGAAAAATAAACGATAAAAGGCAAGAAAAGCTTTTGGCCCTTAGAGCTCTGTATTTGCGAGAACATTTTTATTGTTATAATTTTTTTTGCAACATTTCTAGGGTTCTGTAACCGCAATTTGGACTCCTGATTCTGAAAGTACTCATCGAGGTACTCAATCATCATCATCATCATAGGTGTGGACATAGAGATACAAAATCCAAAACAAACCTTTTGTAAACTACTGTGAAATATTCTTTAAATTGCCAGAAAAATACCAAAGATGTTTATTATGTGTAAATACCAAATGCTTTTTTTTTTATATTTTGGAGTCGACATTTTGTATTTCACTGTTTTAAAATTAATATTAATATAATTTGTAAATTAATATACACTAATGCCTTAATTTTCAAGGGCTAGCTTAGCCAACGAATCCCTAAGTGGAATGTGACTAGAATCGATAACAAATTTCAGAATCTGAAATCCAAAACCAGTTATATTTCCGTATTGCAATGTTATATTTTATCAATAATTAATTTATTTTTAAGCTAATAGCATTTTTGAAAGTATAAAATAAAATAAATTTTTGGATTTTTTAAGGACAGTTTAAAATAACTTATTAAATAATATAAAACTGGAGTGACATTTGTTGGAGAAAAGTACTACGCAAGCTACTACGTTTTGGTAGTTTAAGAAGTGATACTAGAGTATAAAAATAAGTTTAATTGCAGACCAATTAAGTTAAAATTAAAAAAAAATGGTATGTCAAAGCTCAAATGTTATCTATCTTATTGTATATAAATAAGAAAATATTTTCTGATTGTTCGTTAGCGAACAAAATATACTTCGGCAAGCCGAAGTTTTGATTCTCCTGCAGCTATATTTAAAATGTAATATTCATTAAGTCGACTATATATTGATTTTTATGCGCATATATTTTCGATACATTTTGCAATCGTTTTACCATTTCGTTTGGTGATTCTGAAGCTCTGATGTTTCCAAAAAATGTTGTATTGCTCAGTTAAGTTATGCTTTCATTTAAAATGCGATGTCTAGTAACGACTAAATCGGGGACAGCTGAATAATTCCAGAGCAGGACTGGTAAAGGTGAACAGCGAATTTGATGGCTTCTTCTGCTGCATTTCTACGGTTGTTTAATGTGGTCAGTTGCCGTCAAGTTGCATGCCCCTCTGGCTTGCCACAGATTCCCCCCGCTTCTCTTGGTTCTTTGCAGTTGGCTGCACTCTTTGATTAGCCGAAACGGCTTGGCGTGGGCTCGGCTGCTGTCTGGTTTGCTTTTAAACACCCAGACCCCACCTCTGACCCCTGACCCCTGACCCTGATCCACTACCACCCCCCTCCCGTTGTCTGGGCATGCTCACATGAGCCGGAAGCGCATTATAAAGGGCATTTCCGGTATTTAGGTTAGGTCCCTTGGTTCGCATTATACGAGTTCGTATGTTCGGCGAATTCGGCGCGTTGGTTATGGGAGGTCAGGTGGAAAAGGTCACACTGGGTTAAGCATGGCGTGTGTGACGGCTTTCGGCATAAGAAATTTACAGAAGGGGATAACAACTTTCCACTTTGTTCCCTCCGAAAACAGTGAAAAAGTTACGCAATCAAAAATTATGCTGTCTGGTTGAATGAAAAACAAGCTCAGACTCGTAGATGCAATGCATTTCGAGGCAATCATAAGTCCGACACATCCCGAAAACTTTTGGTCGATCGAAAAGTTTTGCCTTAAAGCAGTCATCGCTTGCCGCCAAATTTGAAAAAAATAGGGGAAGAGCAAAGTTTGAACTGTCCAAAAAGTGTTTTGGGATAAGCGCAAACTTTCGCACACAAACGCTTTTTGACGGTCATTTTAATAAATTGAAAATCTGCGGAAGGGACGCAGGTCCAAAATCGATAACGGGACTCAAAGGACGATTGCAACTTTTGCTCCTTTCTGGGCGACAATGTTTGGGCAGGCTCATAAAATCTGTTTACAGGCTTATAAATAAGCAACACGATTTGTTTTTCTTATAAAACTTTTACTTCCTCTTGCTATATCGCTTCTAAAGACATAACTTATGCACGTCAAGGACCTCGAAACTAAGCAAATCTCGGATCAGCCTGAATGTCTTCTTCATGGCCAAAAGTTTTTAACATTTTTATTGAGTTTGCTTTGTAATTTAAATTGTTTGCCCTCAACTTGTTGACATGACAGAGGATGCCTAACCAAGTTTGGGTTGAAGGGGATAAGCATGGTGAGGAGTAGAAGGATTCCCTCTGCCAGATGACAGCATAAACCAATAGTATTTTATCTCTCCTAGTGACTTTCAATCAATCGCATCAGAGTTCATTGTAGCGTCTAACAATTTGTTGTCTGCCTGGTCGCCCTTTCCCACATGTATGTATGTATGTGCATTCAAATACATCGCGACGGAATAATCGAAGCTGTATTATATCCGTCAGCGGCAGCCATGAAATGGGCAAAACAGGAATACCAATGCTGGACCAGCTTGGGGACCGGTATTTATATACGATATGTATAGTGCACACAAAGCCAGATCTTCCCCCTTTCATTTTTTGCACAATTGCGAACATCGCCGATGAAGCTTTGCCAGGGGGCGTATACGTTATGCATACTTGAATTGGGTTGTGCTGTTCAGTGAAACATGAGGTTACCATTAACCTTACAGCAAAAGCAAATTAATAAGCGGAAGCTTCAAGTTAAATTACATATATCTAAGCTTAAGTGTCTTTAAATGGCTTTAATCTAAAATATATTTTAAGACACATTATCTTATTATTTTTTATGTTTGTGTAGAGAGTTCAAAATAATTAAATGACTAAAGACAATTGTGTGACACCCTCCGCATTATATATACAAATTTGTAACAAACTGCTACACACAAAACAAAAATGCATTTCCGAACCGTTAACGTAAAGTTAACACCAAGCTAATATCACAAACAACTACGAAAAGTAATTAAAGATCCCCGACTCATGAATACTTGTTAATTTACTATGTTTATAGGAGACTCACCACGAAAATTATAAATCAATAATGAATAGTAGCGGTACCATAAAATAGTAATTCCACTATTAAATTAGATTTCTGTTTTTAATTATAAAATTTCGATTTAAATGTGTAAAAGTATGTGCAGACTTTTCACAGCATGACCCTATAAGATAAAGTCTAAACTTTTCAGTGTCTGACATATAAGTCCTGGTTACAAGTCAATTTTTTAAAAATTACTTAATTTCAATTCAATTTTTCCAATTAATTTTTTTTCTAACCCTGCCAGAACGGTGTTTTTTTTTAATTAATACTTTGATACTGACACTCCATCGTCTGGATTAAATGGAAACTTCAGATTGCCCGAATCATGATCAAGTCAATTATAGCTGTTATCTCGATGGCAGCAATAAATTAAAAAAATGGGTGCTTACATAGTTCAAGATGCTGCTCATTTTGTAGAAATTCTACTTTCGCTTGTATCACAAGTCCCACTTGCTGCAACATGTAAAGAACCTCTTTACAATTGTCTCCTCAGACCAAGCTGCTCTGATGTGTGTGTTTATGGAAGAGAAACAACAACATAATTCATTTTGTCACTTGTATTTTCTCGTTATTAAATTGTTTTCTGAGACACCTCCTACCGCAATTCCTTTGCCCTTTGCTCCTTTCCCTTCTCTCATTCGCTTTTGCCCTACCCGTGGCTGGTAGTCAAAATTTATGCAAATTATAATACGGAAATACACAAGTTATATTCGGAGACACAATAAACAAGATGTGTGTAACATGCTGGGTGCGAAACAAAGAGGAGCACCAGCGTTAATTCGCCCCGGCTCAACCCGTTCTGAGTTCGGTGGTGTGAGGTCCTTGGTCCTTGGTCCTGACATAATTGCGAGGACTGCACGAGTGCAGAGTGGCGCTTTAAGCCAATATGCAGCACCCCGGTGCCATTGTTGCGCTGCACGAAGTCGAGAAGTTGTCCCACATAATTGAAACAATTCCATTTGTTGTTGCCATCTTCTCACATTATGCTCGCCCTCTTTGTTGCATTCTTTTCCTTGTGGCACAGAAGGCCCGGCATGAAATGACTTTCCCGAGTGAATCCGGTAATTATAAAGTACACTGAAGCTTTTCATTTATTGTTTGCACTAAGAGGAATGACAGTAAGGCTAGAAAACACATTATTGATTGACTCTTGCTGCTACACTCAGAAAAAGAAATCTAGTACTATGTGCTGAATCTAGTACTCTCGAAATACTAAACTAAAGAAATAAAATGCTGCGTTCAACAATGGTTTAAGTATGACTCGACTTAAGTAAGATTTAAGTACCATGCGTTCTACACTTAGAAAATTAGTGGAATTAGGGGAATTATTCCCAAGTTATCATAAAAGTAAATAAAATTTATGTTTATTTTATTTTATTAATTACCAAAACTTATCCTTAAGAATTAAAATTATTTCTTAGTATTAAAATTTACTTGTAAGAAGAAAGGAAGCAAACTTTGTCAAGCCGATGCTTAAATGCCTAGCAGCTTATACCAAAACTAACTATTCTAAAAAACAAGCACATTTGGATTTTTTGCACAAAGATGAAGCTATGTCGATTATACAGTTTTACGCCCATTTTTAAAAAAATTAAAACAGTAATTCGGAAATTGTTTAGACTGCTATGTTTTGAATCTATCAATTTATATTTAAAAACAAAAAAGCTATTATTTTTTCATAGTCATCTGATCAGGCCCGATCAGACTTTTATACTATCTGCAATAAAAAAGGCTTTTGAAAAAGTTTTATTCAGCTTTATAACTAAGAAACAAGTTTGCAACGGACAGACGGATCAGATCGACTCTCTTAGTGATGCTAATGATGTCTGCATCACTGCGTTCCAAGCTTTCCACTCTGCAAGAGTCTACAACTTAAAATAAATTATGTGTTTAAGCATCTACACCAACTCAAGAATTTTTAGAAAAATTTTCCAAATTCCTAAAATGATTAGGGTTTTTATTTAATTGCCATTTTACACCAACATGTTAGTTGCGACGTTCTTGGCAGTTAGCTTTGAATTTAAATTTGGCAAATATGTGAAGGAATTTAATCTTTCGGTAAGGAAAAGGACAAATGTCAATTTCGAAGCTCAAATACTGTCAAACTACTAATCTATAAGTACGAATACAAAAATATATTTAATATTTTAAAAATATTGCCAAAATGGAGGGTTCGAGGCGAATCACTCGAATTCAAGTTGGCAAAAACCATTAAAAAACCTGCTTCAACCTGATTAAACCTTGATTGACCTTAAAAACTGACATGTATAACGATTTAGAATGTTCAGCTTAAATGGAGCAAAGAAGTTTGTTATTTTAAATAATATATTTTTATAAAAAAACAGAACATGCAATTTAACTTTGGCATATATATACATAATTACTTTGTGAATAATGCATAAAAGAATTGGGCCAATATGTTTGTATGTAAATTTAATTTGGGGTTTCCCGAGGTGGCCTTATTAAAAGTTCACTTTAAAAAACATTACTTTTTTAATACAAGTAATTAAACTGTGTAATAGGTTTGTTCCTCGAAATTGAATGACCTCATACAAATATCTTAAGAACTATTATTGAAATCAAATTATCCCTTATCTAAGAAAGTCTCAATAGCATACGAACATAAATTAAACTAAAAAAATAACATTTTCCTTGAGCCGGGAATTCCCCTTAATTACGAATAAAAAAATATATTTATTATTTTGAAAATATTGCCAAAAATTAAAAGATGGCGCTTCTAAAACTGAAATTTATGGAGGGTTCGACGCGAATCACTCGAATTCATGTTGGCAAAAAGCTTTTAAAAACCTTTTCGTCCCTAAAAAGTGACATGTATAACGATTTAGAATGTTCGCCTTAAATGCAGACAAGAAGTTTGTTTTTTTTTAAATAATATATTTTTATAAAAATAACAAACACGGAAGTTAACTTTGGCAAACCAAATATTGAGTACCCTGTAGTTATACATAATTACTTTGTGAATCATGCAATTAAGAATCGGGTGACTCTATGCCAATATGTTTGTATATAAATTTAATTTGGGGTTGCCCGAAATGGCCTTATTAAAAGTTCACTTTAAAAAAATTTAATTTTTTAAAACAAGTAATTAAACTGTGTAAGAGGATTGTTCCTCGAAATTGTATGACCTCATACATGTATCTTAAGAACTATGAAATCAAAATATCCGTTATCTAAGAAAGTCTCAATAGCATGCGAACATAAATTAAACGAAAAAAAAAACATTATTTTTTAGACCGGGAATTTCCCTTAATAGAAAATATAAAGAATGTGTATTTACCTATGTAATAGTATGAATGTATGTTAGTGAATAACGTCAATATTTTGAAAAGGAAGATAATAATAAGATAAGATAATTTCTCACTGTGTGAACAGGCGGCCGACTTTAGACAAATGGCAACAAGTTCAACATTTCTCTGCAGTTCGCGACTAAGCCGTTTCTTGCCTTCTCCCTATTCAATAATCCATTGGCTGGTTGCCAACCAGTTGGCAACTCGGAAGCCATTCCAACTATTATGAATAATTTTCTCTACTCTTTCGGCTCACTCTCTCAATCGCTATTTTTTATTGCATTTTCACATATTTTTGCTGCTGTAGTGGAAAATAAAATGCATAAATTAAAAATTAAACTTTATGGAGCTAATTGGAGTCAGGCAATTTCGGAAACTGTTGGGTCAGCTTGAATTGATAGGTCGAGTCAGGGACGTATTTTTTGGTCGTTGTATAAGTGGAAATTTCCAAACAAAATTCAATTCGACTTTTTGCTTCCATTAAATGAAAAAGGATCAAAAGAAGCAGCTAACAAAAGCATCAGAGAAAAATAGTCTGTGGGTGTTGATTCAATTGTAGTAAACTTTTCCATTAAATGATTTCTGGCTGCAAAATTTTCGAGGGCAATTTAAAGCGAACACATACACACATATACCCAACTCATGAACAATTAACATTGATGGATAGCTCGAAAAACTGGGAGAAGAAGCCCTGGGAATGGAAGTCAATAAAATGCACAGCAATTGCAAATGTCAAGACTTCCATCAATGTGTCGATATTAAACTGGGGAGATGAAGTACAATTTTTTGTTTTCTTATAAAAAGAGCACAAAGAATGATGTTCTTTTTTCTACCTTTAACTTGTTTACAATTATTTGTAAAATAATCTTAATTACCTGCAGTTAGTCCTCACAAATTTTAATTCTTATTTTTGGAATTAACAATCGCAAACTTATGGCAGGTACCCGGTAACTGTTTACACTCCAAATTATACTATTTTGGTTTGTTACAATACGTGTTTTGTCAATGACTATAGTGTGATGATTCAGGCTATGATTACTAGCTCAGGATAAACAATAGCAAACATAAAATTGAACTTGAATATGGTGAAATCAGAAAATCGTAAAATTAAAGGCTTTTGTATCCAATTTATATAAAACCACAAATTTATATTTGATAGTATTATATTTTCGTTGTCCTAAGGTTACAGTAAAAATTACTAAATTATTTTTTATGTTACTATTGTTTCCAATTATAATTTTGAATTTGGTTCAAAAAAGCTTCTGCCTCCAATTAAAATTGCAGTTTCATATTTTTATTTTGATGAAAAAAGGTAACGTTTGTGCTAGGACCTTGAAAAAAATGTATGGTCGATAAAAATTGGGTTACGACTACGACGATATTCACATTGTATTTTAAAGTAGTACTCATGCTTTAAGCTTTTAAGTGATTCGAACATCATAAATAGTTTTTCATAATTTTTCAAAGATATCTTTTTGGAAAAGCTCAGTAAAAATAAAACTAAGGACCCAGATGTTTGGGCGAGCATTAAATAAGTGATCTTTTAGTTCTTCCTTATAAAGAAATGTAATGCTTATTATAAAATTATGAATATCTATTTTCGGTAATTAAGGTTTTATTGATTTTTATCGAAAACAAATTTTGTTAAATCCACGTGAAAAAATTACCGAAAAGGACCTGAATTGATGACCCTACCTTGTAAAAATAGTTTCTAGATGTCGATGTGAAGCAAATATATGGTTGATAAATAACTCCAATCACGTTCAGTAAACGCTTGCAAATGCAAAAAAAAATGTGTTTTTCATTCCTATTGCAACCCTTTGGCATCCATCGAAGTCGATGCAAAACTTGTATTGACAGCACGTTCCGCATGCAGACAGACATTTTGTACACCTTCAGGAGCTCATTTTTACTTTTTACATTCATGTCTAATGTTTTATTGAGAATTTTCTTTTCGATTTTGTTTTATCTTACCATACAGTGAGATTAAAATAATTGTCACTTATTAAATAATAACTTCTGTTTTAAGATCAACCTTGTCGTTATTTTATTTTATACAGCATTCCTCGAAACTTTAACATACGTCTTTAAGAGAACCATTGCCGACCGCCTAGAAATTTATTCAAGTACCAAATCGCAGTCTCAAAACAGCAACAAACGGTGTCACCGGAAATTCCATTTTATTAACGTGAAATTTTAATTTCATATACTGATTACGAAAAGCTAGTTTAAATATAAGTTTTACAGTACACATTGAAAAAAAGTACAATTTTACTGATTTGTGCCGCTGTATAGAAATACATTCTTTTCTTCCCTACATAGGTGTCTTCCCTTTTGCCAAATAAGCATATTTAGTAAATTAAATTTTACACGAAATTAGAATCACTTGTTGTTACAAAATGTAAGATCAGAAATTTAACATGTATATTAAAAAAACAGCTCTCGAAGAGGTTGAAAAGTGATGAGGATCACATTTTAAACATACCAAATTTCGGATATAACATTTTCCGACGAAAAATGATTATACATTCGATCGAATACATTCTAAAACTTTATTTTCAGTCAGCTTTAGCCAAATATTTTATAGCGCTGAATGAGAAAACAGGATATGTAAACTGTTTCTAAAAAAATAGACAGTTGCACGTGTGCAATATTTAGTAAACTAATTCTTAGCTATAGTTTTGTATTTATCTTAGTAAATTAGTAACTTATCACCACCTTTATATCAAAATAGAAACTAAGTGCAACAAAAATCTATAATTCCATATTTTTATGAAAAGTTTATTATTCATTATTTAAATAATGAATTAAATAAGTAAGGGGTTTTATAAAAACCAATTCACTTTGTACAGATGTTTTTCAAAAGTTCTAGAAATAAAATAAAAATTAATCCAAGCACTTGAGCAAAATTTCTAGGTTCAAAAAAAGGAAAATATGCCTTAAAATGCTGTTATCTAAATTACTTTCAATACTTTGAATAATTTTATACCGTTTTGTAAAATATATGATTAAATTACCTTTTTAACCTTCACCATAATTTCTCCAAAACCAATTGATAAAAAAGTTTTAGAAAAAAAAAGAGCTTTAGAATAACAGATTTTCAGTTCTCCAGCTATACAAATAGCATATATAAGTAATTAATTAAGTCAACACCGTCATAGAAAACTGTACAAAATTGATTTATTCAAGCTTTTACTGAATGTAAATCTGGTTACAATATGCGGACTGGCGACTCTTATCGCTTGTCTAGTTTCAAACTTATCTTATTGCATCCTTAAATTTGTTAGGATTGAATATTCCAGGCCAGCGGAATACCAACGAAGAGCAATGAGTTTTTTATGGGTGCTCTTCCTGATGTGTAATACTTACGCAATATTCACAGCTGGTAATTATTGTGGAGGACATTTAGAATGTGAGCTGGCTCTTAAAGGCAGAAGGGTAATGCGCACAGGTGTTTTTATCTGTACCAAAAAACACCAGTTCACCTGCGTGGATAAATATTGCGTTTGCGGAAGACCAGACAAGTGCAAACATAGATGATTAGCCTCTTATGACTTAATATTGTGCACTGTTTTTATTATATACGTTAAGCGAAAAATAACAACACATCATTTTTCCTCACCCCTGGTTTTATTTGGTTTCACAGGATTACAGGTAACCAGTCTAGAGCCATGTCTCCCAGAGATTCGCCAGCGGCCTCACATAATTGGTTTTGACTGCAGTTGGCTGCCAAAACAGTTGCTGAGCCAGCAGCACAACATCCGCGAAATTACCTATGGGCAGGTTCGGTGTTCTTGAACAATGCTTCACTCGATTCGTGGCATAAGGCTGCTGTTGTTGTGGCTTCTGGCCCGTCGCCCGTGATGCCAGCTAATGAAAATGACCGCCACAGATGACTGGGTAATTATGGTGGAACCTGCGAGTGGCGAATCAAAAATGAAAAATGAAAAAGGCCAGAGCTTACTTTCGTTCGTCGATAAGCTCCATTACGAATACGCCGGGCTGGCTTCACTTATTGCTGATCCAACAAACAATATCCGAACTGTCTGTCTGCCAAAAAGAGTTGCCATTGACGGATGTCTGGGCACCAGCCTTTACCATTCGAGAGTTTGATTTTGTTTGCTGCACGGTCTCCATCTCGGTGCAATCAGTCGGAATATTTCCCGCTCTAAGCCTGCTTTGTGGAAAGTGTTGCCACGAAGGAAGCCTCACTTTTCTTGGCTACAGCCAGAATCCCCTTTTGTAGCCCACTGCTTTGCATTCTCGCATTCCCACCCACTCGGCGCTTTGGTGGCCTTATTAAGTTGGCGCCTCGATGGCAACTACTATGAGCCGGGAAAACTTTTTCTGCCGTTCATATACCCGGCATTGCCAGGGTATTATGTACTTCTGCTTTTCGAATTACAGGGGTGTCCGAAATGTTTATGAGACCGAGATCTTGGGATCCATGACGGCTTTTAAAAATTTGTTGACGATTCTACTAAGCGAATTGTAAACTCTGTTTCAGACAAAAATTAAAAAAAATGAAATTTCTGGCCTGATTGTAAAGTGTTCCCATTCGCATATTTAATTACAAAAAAATTTACTGGTAATCGCCAGAAAGTGAGTGATTCACTCGCACATCTTCCCTCTTACAATGTGTTTCCTTTCATATTAAATCTCGATTAAACTAAGCAAATTCTGTTCCGATCTATTTTCTGCACCTTCAAGTAGCTTAAAAGATGGTATTTCTGACTTGATACTACTAGGGTAACTTTGGAACTACAGCTGGCTATGGTTTTCTTATTTATTCGCTCTGGCTCCAATTTTTTGGCATCGTCATGATTGCAACTTCATTGTCAAAGTTGGCCATGCTGGTGAAGAGAATTCCGTGAGGAAAAGCAGAAGTGGGAAACTGCAAGGAAAAGCTCAAAAACTGCGTCGTGCAAATACTGAGAACGAGAGTGGCGAACAACGATGCTGCGGCCTTCCAGTTGGGCGCTAATTATATGTAAATAGCTGGAAAGAAAACGCCGCGCGGGGTGCCAGATAATTGGCCCTCTTGCAACTGCCAAGTATAGTTTTCAGCCGTAGTGATCAAGGGAAAACGGCTGCGAGAGAAAATGGTAAAATTGTCAAAGTGTGGCAGATTTCAAGTGCCGACTCTCAAGACTGCCCTAGAGAAATTTATAAAAATGCAAGAACTCCGACTGCTGAAATGTTGGTAGTTGGATGTTTAACTGCTATTAACTGTTCGAGAATATTTCAGTTTTAATTTAATCTCTCACCTGTTTGACAAAATTAACTTTTTTATGGCAAATGAATTATTTTATTTTCTCACATTAAATAGTAAATTAAAATACTCGATAATAATCAAGAGTTGTTTATCTTTATTGTAATACTTCTGATTTTACACGTTTGCTTTACGCATAAAGTTAAATAGTGAAGTAAACTATACGATTTTTACTCTAGACTACATTTTCTACCCGTTCCCCTTGCGGATGGAGTTCCCTAACAATGAAGAAGGCTGCTGCTTAATTTCCGAAATTTAAATTGTACCAAATGCAATAGCAATTAGCTCAAATGCTGGATAAATTCCTTTGCATTTAGGTCATTAGAGAAGACAAATTTCATAACACTTTTCAGTGTGCGTGAGAACGTATTTCCCTCTGGCATCCCCATCTCCCCCCTAGAGACAACATTCAGAACACAGAACAGAATTACAAAATTTCCCCAAAAAATTCGTAGAAATGCCAAAATAAACGAGTGGCTTTCGGAGGGATGAGATGGTAAGGTAGGAATGTGGAGGATGCTCTCCACATGAGCGACAGTAACCAACACGTACAAAACGCATAAACATTCTTGCCTAAGTGAGTTTGTACATAAATTTGGACCAACTTGCGTTGCAGGATGCGTTACAAGGAGACGTTTTTGTGCGGGTCTCAGGATATGATGATGAGGCAGCGGGGGGAGGGCGGACCAGGATTGTGAGAAGAGCTAAACTTACGCAAAAATCCATGGGAAACCTACCGAGTTTGGCGTTTAGTCGGTTGACTCTGTTTCGGTATCCTATTTTATTTATGTTGCCACTGGCATATGCAACCACTGTGCTGGGGATGGATATCACTCAACCACTCGCTTCTTGTTAACTTCAAACTGAAATTCAGTTTATTGGTCAGTGACTTTTAAGCTAAGCTAAGGCCGAGGATATTATTGTGCTAACATTTTTAAGGCTCTTTATAAAAAATGTAAATAACAGATAATAAGAAATATACATGTTTTTATTCGTATCCAATAAGATATATTTTATCGAGCCATAACATATGCATTAAATTAATTAGGCCAGCTTAAAATGAATTTGTTCACGTACATTTATTGTTGTTATATTACACTAATAGACATGTTATACATACGTTTAGCAATATTAACCAATACGCACGAATTGAAACAAATTAAGAGGAGTATCACCAACCAAGAAGGATTAGTTTTTCAGAGACCTATTTCCGATGTTGCGAAACGAAATATATGTATGGCTTTTCTGCTAATAAAAAATTAGGATTGAACATTTAGACACGTTTAAAAAGCAGCTGACATAGGAAAAATCCAAATACTTATACTAAAATAAAACCGAAATACTCCGAACCTCGATGTTTTTTAACGTATTCAGATATTTGTTAAGAATACATTTTAAATATTATAGTAGCGATCGAAAATGGCATACACTGTCACACGGTCCAGTTTTGTCATAAGCCTGTGATCACTGCAGTTTGTGGTGGTAATCTGAGTTGCTCGAATCACACAATTAATAAAGACTCTGGTTTTTTCTATCTAAAGAGCAAATGAAACTGTTTTTCCACCAGACATACATATTAAGTCACATTATATTTTAATTTGAATGCTCGTTCTCTAGTTCTAAATTGTCTGCAATAGAGGAAGAGACAAAAGATTAACTAAGTTATACAAAAAATAGATAAAGAAATTAACTTGTGTGTAATGTAATCAATAAATTACCAGTAAAATTGATGTGTTAGGACAATACAGGCCCTGTTTTAAGCTAAACAAGAAAGGAAAGCTAACTTCGGGCGGAACCGAAGTTGATATACCCTTGCAGAATACTCTGTAAATTATATTCTCCAAAATTATTCATATGATGCAACTTAATACTCATAAAAAATCCCAACTTTCTAACTTTAAAAACACCAAAGTTGTGGCATTTCCAATCGTTCAGTTATATGGCAGCTATGTATAGGATATAGTCGGCCGATCCTAATGAAATTTGGTAGGTCAGATTGATTGGCCAAATATAAAACCCATAGAAAAGACCAGCTTCCTAACTTAACAAACAACAAAGTTATGGCATTTCCGATCAATCAGTTATATGGCAGCTATAGGATATAGTCGGCCGATCCCGGCCGTTCCGACATATATACTGCGTGCAAAGGTAAGAAGGGTGTGTGCAAAGTTTCAATTCGATAGCTTTAAAACTGAGAGACTAGTTTGCGTAGAAACAGACAGACGGACAGACGGACAGACAGACGGACAGACGGACAGACGGACATGGCTATATCAACTCAGGAGGTGATCCTGATCAAGAATATATATACTTTATAGGGTCGGAGATGTCTCCTTCACTGCGTTGCACACTTTTGACCAAAATTATAATACCCTCTGCAAGGGTATAAAAATTGCATAGCCTTTTATTGTTTGAAAATGTTAGCACAGCTGCATTGAAAATTATTCAAGGAATCATGACAATATCATTGGCTGTTTGTATTATGCAAGCATTCCCGGTCCTTTGAGGCTTGATGGCACTTCCCGAACGCCCACACACACGCAGTCGGAAAAGAAGCAACTTTAGTAGCATATTTAGTGGCGTCGCGACTGAAGAGAGGGCTAAAGAGTGGCGCACGCCGAAAAGAGAGCTCACAGCAAAGAGAGTGCAGCACACATTACTGACCTACATTAAGTAAAAATTTATTTATGCCGGCTGCCAAATTGGTTCCCCAAAGCATTGGCAGTTTCCCCCTTGACCTCCCCACAGGACTATGACGGATATGACTGTTGGTCGGAGCCCCTCTTTCCTTCCTTCTCCTCATCCTCCTCAGACTGTTACTGTTACTATTACTGCCTTTGTGGTTGTTGGCTTTAATAATAATGGTTTGTAATTTGCATAAATAATGTTTGATTTTTGCATTGATGAGAGAAGAGTTCGTTGCACGAGTGTGTGCTTGGGGAATTTTAAATGATTGAAAGCTCGGTCATCATGGGGGAATGCCGGCTAGCTGGCACGGAATTTGTGTTCAATTTTTGCATTTAAATCGATAAATTAGTAAAAACAGTTACTAATAAATCAGTCAGTAATAAGATGAAGAGTAGATTGGCCTATTGAACGTTCTTTTTGTTGATTCGCTTTAAAATAGAGCCATTATTTCTGGCCACGAGGCTAACTTTGTTACCTTAACCCATGGTGACTGCGTTGATTTCTTAACCTGCTACCGCACTGTTAACCCCTTAACAGTGCTCTGGCTCTGGTGCTCTCTTTTGGGACTGGGCTCTCTTGGCTTTTGGGCTTCGTCTCGTTTCGGCAACTTCGCGAGTCCCAGCCGAACTCCTCGAACTCCGAGCCGAAGTGCGCTCGGCACTCGGCACTCCTGACGAATGGCGGCGATTATCGCCCTTTGAGGACTTTGTGTAATCAGTGCGTCCTGCTAAGCAAATTAGTTTAGTATGGTTTTAGTGCGCAACGCTGACGGTCGCGCCAGTTCGCAGCTCTCACACACTAGTGCCGAAAGTGGACGCGCTCGCGATTCGTCACTCGCTTGAATTCAACTCCCCGAGAAAGTGCTTCAAAATCATCGTAGGATAATAGCCCAGCACTGTACGTAAGCGGAGGAAATAGCCAGAATTCAATAAATAAATAAGTGCAAGGCGCAACCGGAGACGCTGGCTGCCAACTTCAATTTCGTACTTCATTTTTCACGACTCGCTTAACGCAAATTATGCCGGTTCCTGGCTCCTTGCTGGGAACTAAGGTCCCGGCTGTTTATCCTTGCATCCTGTTTGCGACCCTCCCTGCTGATTGCATTCTTGGTGGCAAGTCGAGCGTGGCTCATTAAATGGCTGGCGAATTATAAGAGTAGACTGCGAGACCGAATTGAGGGAAAACAATCACAGCATTCCTCTTGGATTGTAGAGCCTGGCAATGGCATTTATGGAAGAGCCCTAGCGGCCTTGTGCAATTGCGGTGTTTTATTCGCCATTTCACTTTGACTGTCACGCCAATTGAATTAATTCCACCGCGGAATTTAGGATTTAATTTGACGTTTAATTATTGCAATTAAAAATGGCCTGCAAAGAGCAGCATTAAAAAAAACTAACGTAGCAGAAGAGATAAAATGGGCCGGATTATGATCACACAGGATGAAACGGAATCATGAAATTCGTTTTAGGAAAAAATTCAATTACTTTTGAAAGTGGTTGACAGCATAAAATAGTATTGCATTTCAACTGTGGTTTGAAATTAAACCCATGCTTAAAGTAAATAAGCAAAAAAGTTTTTTAATGAAAATAAATTAAATAGGAAAATTACAGAAATAATAGAAAAAATTGCAATGCATACTATAACAGCTAATTTTAAAACCAAGAAAATTATCCACAAAAAATGGCAGAGGCACTTTAAGATCATTGTATAGGGTACCACAGCTCCAGGGAAAAGTCTGCTACCTATACCTTGAAAACTACATCTCATTAACACCCCATCAGTAATCAATTCAGCTGAATTTCTCTGTTCAATCTTTTGCGAATATATGCAAATATAATTTCACACGGACTTTTTTTTGCTTAGGATATATGATTTCAAATTATTTAATAACTGGCATGCTTAACGCCCAACTATAAATGTATAAAATAAAAACAAACCTAAGCCCCCAGAACTATAAAAAAAAATTCTAAGTAGAATAATTCTAACAATTTTACAAAAATCATTATTAATAATAATATTTATATTAATAAATATTAATATTCATAATTAAGGGAAAAAACACGTTTTATTATAGAATAAATTAAAATATAAACAACGTGTGACTTCGAGTTTAATCAATTACATCAAAATTTATAATAATTATCTAATATCAGAATTATTGGCAGACGTTTGGTTCAGTTTCTGAAAACACATTAAATAAATATCAACACAAGCCAAAACTTTTTTAACTTTACAATAAGTATTAATCAGCAGGAACTGTTAGAGTTTTATTTGAAAATAATGTGTATAAGTGTATCGAACCCTAACTGCTAAATTAACGTGACGTTGTTCGATATGAAGAAAATTGTTATTTAAATGATATTAGAGTATTTCTTTGAACATTTAAAAAGATAAAACATTCAGATATGAAACAAGAACTTATATAAGCAACATAACAAAGATTCAGTTATAATCAGCTTACCAACTTTGTCTATTTGGGGTATAAAAATTTAAAATTAATTAATTAAAAATTTAAAACGTCAAATAATTATTGATAGGGAATCCAATCAAATTTAAATTACATTTTTGAAAAAATTCGACATGCCCTCAAATTTTGATTTTTTTGATTAATGCATTTTTGATATTGGGGCTCGGCTCATTCTTGATCAGCAGAATCGATATTTTGTCAAATAAAAACACCCTTTAACGAGGTAAGAAAGTCGTGACATTCGGAACAGAGTTGCCGTTCAACCACTATTGTTTTAAGAGGTGTGCATACAAAGACTTTAAGAAAATCATTTGATTGAGGAGAAATAATGGTGAAAGTGTGAATAAGAAAATGTTTTTTTGACTTAGTTGAATTTTTGTTTTAACAAGAAAGGATAAGCTTCGGTTTGCCGAAGTTAGCTTCCCTACCATTGCAGTTAGTACAAATCGACTATATTTTGATTTTTTGCCTATATTACTAAAAACAATGGAGTCCGATATTAATTTAATTAAAACCGTAATTCCATAATATTTAAATATTACAAAATCCCAAAGAACAATAAAGTTAAAAACAACAAAGTTATAATTTTTTTGAATTCTTTTTTCCGATTGTTCCTATGGGAGCTATATGAAAATTTCAAGCAGATAGTTTTGAAACTGAGAGATTAGTTTGCGTAGAAACGGACGGACTGACAGACGGACGGATCGATGGACATGGCTTGATCGACTGATGCTGATAAAGAATATGTGTACTTTATAGGGCCGGAAACTTGCAAACTCTTGACTGAAATTATAATACCCTCTGCAAGGGTATAAAAATGCATCGAAAATCGACATAGCTTCATTGTTTTTAGTAATATAGGCATATAAATCGAAATGTAGTTGTTTTGTAAAAACTGCAAGGGTATATAAACTTACAGAATATTCTGCAAGAGTATATCAACTTCGGCTCCGGCTGAAGTTAGCTTTTCTTTCTTTTTTATACCCTTGCCGAGGGTATTATAATTTTGGTCAAAAGTGTGCAACGCAGTAAAGAAAACATCTCCGACCCTATAAAGTATATATATTCTTGATCAGGATCGCGTCCTGAGTTGACATAAGCATGTCCGTCTGTCCGTCGATCCTTTGCACGCAGTATATAAGTCGGAACGGCCGGGACTATATCCTATAGCCGCCATATAACTGATTGATCGGAAATGCCATAACTTTGGTGTTTGTAGTGTTAGGAAGTTGGAATTTTTTATGGGTTTTATATTTGGCCAATCAATCCGACCTATCAAATTTTATAAGGATCGGCCGACTGTATTCTATAGCTGCCATATAGCTGAACGATTGGAAATGCCAAAACTTTTGTGTTTTTAAAGTTAGGAAGTTGGGATTTTTTATGAGTATTAAGAATGCATCATTTGAATAATTTTGAAGAATATTATTTACAGAATATTTTGCAAGGGTATATCAACTTCGGCTCCGCCCAAAGTTAGCTTTAATTTCTTGTTTTAGAATTAAAATTAAAAACTATTTGACCAAAATTGACAGAACAACGTACAGTGGTATTTGTATAGGAAATAGTAATCCTATTTTACCAAAACAGCATGATGTACAAAAGATGGGTTACAAACATCATTATAAAAGAAGCAAGGATAAAAGCAATGGTCAAGAGCCTCGATTATTTAACAAGTTTCGCGGTTTGTGGCGTTAGAGTAAAATTTTAAAAATAAACTTGCGGTGTAGGAAACTGCACGAAACAAAAGCTAAAGATTTCCGATTTAGCGAATCCTTCTTCCTATAGCTTACCTTTCAACGAATACAATATAAACCACGAAGTTTTTAAAATTTCAAATTTCGTCTAGATGCGTACATTCTTAAAGCCCTGTTTACAGTTATTATTACAGTTATATTGCGTTACGGGCGAAACTCTTTTTACATAGCTGACGGATAGATGCCTAACAAGAAAGGAAAGCTAACTTCGAGCGGAGCCGAAGTTGAAATACCCTTGCAGAATATTCTGTAAATTATATTCTCCAAAATTATTCATATAATGCATTCTTAACACTAATAAAAATCCCAACTTCCTAACTTTAAAAACACCAAAGTTATGGCATTTTCAATCGTTCAGTTATATGGCAGCTATAGAATGTCTGTCTGTTTATACGCAAACTAGTCTCTCAGTTTAAAAGATATCGAATTGAAACTTTGCACACACCCTTATTCCTTTGCACGCAGTATATAAGTCGGAACGGCCGGGATCGGCCAACTATATCCTATAGCTGTCATACAACTGATTGATCGGGATTGCCATAACTTTGTTGTTTGTAAAGTTAGGAAGTTGGGATTTTCTAAGGGTTTTATTTTTGACCAGTCAATCATAAGGATCGATACCAAATTTCATAAGGATCGGCCGACTATATCATATAGCCGCCATATAACTGATTGATCGGAAATGCCATACCTTTGATGTTTGTTAAGTTAGGAAAAAATATCACTGTTCAAATGCCTAGTACCACCTTGGGCTCAATAGGAAGGTTCGTTGACAGGCAACCCTCCACAACGGCCAAAACACTATCCACGATTTTGGGGTCCGTACCTTCAGAAGAGGATGGCCAACATGACGGAAAATCTCAGATTAATAGCACAATGATACAAAAACATCGAATTGGTTACAAGTACTTGGTTCGACATGTAAATCCGAACAAATCAAATAACGATGTCAAAGGATGTAACGGGGCCTTAAAAAGTTTATTCCAAAAAAACAATAGTGTGTATCAAAACAAATTAATCTGCTTATAATAATAATAATATTAATTTACCCTCTATGGATTCTCGGCCGTAATAGACACGGACGACTCCAGAAACGACACCATCAAATTGTACGACTGATGTTTTTAAAATCTTTGAAATAAACCTAAAAGCTGCTTGAATGACGTTTTAAAAAATATGCCTAATGTTAAATATTTTTCACAAGAGTAGCATTCTGCAACAATTTTTGCAAAAATGTTTAAATTATATGTTTTCATATTACTTTATATTAAAGTTAAGTTTATATTATTAAATTTACTTTTTTAAGGCAAATCTGAAAAGCCGTTACTTGTTCGTGGGTGACTTTAAAAATCTATGGCTGCAGCCCAAGCTCACTGCCGAAAATGCAACTAAGAGCAAAGCTATTGGGATGCGATGCAATCAGTTTCACCATTTACTTGGACCCACGAATAAGTCGAGTATTGCTGCAAGCCCCAATACTTCTCATGCTAGCTAGAGCGCACTTAAATCTGTTTTGTGCAGCTATTTTACTTGAAAGAACAATAAATCACACCCTAGCTCAAGTAATACATTCGCATCGACGTTGTAAGGCCTTTATACCATAGGAGAAAAAAAATGTTTAAAACAGTCCTAGATGAAAACTTCAACAAAACAGCAAGAAATCGGGGAAGGAAATTGGTAGTTTAACTGGTAGATTAACGTTTGCTTCCTTTCTTGTCTTATAAATTATTTCTGAAAGCTTAACTAATCTTAAATGCTTCATGAAATAATGAGCTTACCTTCATCACATCGAACTTATCAAAAATACCATCCCTGCATACACATATGTAGTTGATAATGTAGTTGAGGGAGTATCGACTCTTTGGTATCGTCAAACTTTTAATAGCATATTTTCGTTTGTAGCTCGAAAACTGCAAGCTGAAGGGCGAACACAGCCGAGCTTTAACTTAATTAATGGGAGCCCACGTCAAGTGTCAGACTGCCGAGGGGAAATGGAATAGCATTTGGCTTTGTTGTGTCTACAAATTTGTGAAGCGCTCTTCGTCAGTGCTAATGAATTGGTGGGGAGTGTGGTGCAAAATTATCAAATAAAACGGACAGCCGACCACACAATTACACACAATATTTTCGCACACGCACCCCGAACGGAAGCCATATAAACATATAAACAACATGAACATGAAATTTCGCTGCTGAAAGCGTGTACACTGTGCATAACTCGTGGTGGAATGCGTCCCAATAAGCGACATAAAATATGCGAGGACGCACACACGCAGTGAGTGAGGGAAATATTTTATGCACTTTATGCGGCCTGGACGGCGCTTGCTGCTGGGGATCGCTAATTAGGCAATGTGCACTTGATTGTGTTATAATCATTAAAACCGGAAATGCATGGCCAACCCAACCCACATAACACAACGAGTGCAGACTCACACACGCATGCATATCCGTATGCTGTCAGGTGCTGCGAAAATTTCATTGCATACTTTCGGTCTGGTGGCAAAAATGTTTCACCAAAGCTTTGCGTTTCCATCACAAAAACAAATAGAGGTGCCACCTTAGGTGCTTTTCCCAAATTTTCCATTATTTCCGAGCGTTGAAAGCGGCGCAAGCGATCTTGCATATATTAATTAAGTCTCATGGAGGATTTCTAAGGGCTCGGAATACGGCCAGTTGTACCCCAAAATAATGGAAAGTCACATCAATGGCTTTGCCGGAAACGGAAGTGGGGAAAGCAAACACGTGTCGGAAAAAGGACTGCTTGCAACAATGTGTGAGTGTGCGCCCTCACAGCAGGCGCGCGTATTGCATATGTAAAGCGGCTTGTAAGCTGGCCAATTTTTTATGCATTTATGCATTTTCGTCCCCGTTCCCCCCTCGCCCACTGGCCGCTTTTTATTAAAGTTGCCCGTTAAGAAACGCGCAGAAACCACAGCAACAACCCGGGCACGCCCCAGTTGCCCACGTCCAAACGCCTTTTTGTAGGTTAATCAAATGCAAGACGAGGAAAATGCACAAGCTGCGTGGCAGCGGGCAAATGCAACCGCTCTGCTGCTTCTGGCTAGTTAGTGTAAGCGGGTGTTGGAGCAAACATTTTGCCATTTTTGTACACGCATTTCGCATGGCTTGTTATATTAAAAGAAATTTCCCCACCGAGGAGAGACAAGGCGAAGAAAAACAAGTAAGCATCTCATGGCATCTGACAGCCAAGATGGACGGCGCTGTGATTTGATTTTTATTCCGAGCTATGCACAACAGCAGCTGGCAGTCAGTGGACAGATGAGTTATTGCAAATGATGTAAATGCACGCTGTGGATGTGGCTCTAATTAAATAGAGGGCAAGAAGTGCTGAAACTGTGCATTCATAAAAACCACCCATTTTAGACATTAAAACAAGAAATTGTCTTGGAAGTATTCTCCCTTTCATAATAGTCAGTCATTTTTTCTTTGCAGTAGAAATTTAAATGTGGTAAAGCGGTTAAATGTTTGTAATTTATGAATTTATGACAATTTTCGGTTAACAATTTTTGAGGGGATTGTCTACACTTGGATATTGAACACGAACATAGTTAGCTACCGTATAGGGTCATTAAAAAAATATATTTTTTTAAATGTTTTATTCTAATTTGTAACGAATTTTTTCTGATTTGTAACGGTTTTTGTTTTATTTTTGCTACTTTCCGATGACCTTAATCTTTTAAAGCAAAGTATTGTTTTTTTTGCTAGTTAAATTAAATAAATATATTTTCTCTTTGACATACCAAAATGCCATTTATGAGGATTTATTTAATATTTCATATGGTGGTAATATTTAGTTAAAAATTGATTTGTCCTGCAATTTTATGAGTAAATATTTTGTATTTATGTATTAAGTATTTGAAAAAAAAAACAATTCGATTAATAACTTATTTATAATTTTTTCATAATGAAAAAAAATCTTCAATGCCAATATATTATTTTAAATAAAAGAAGAATGGAAGCTAATGGAAAGGTTCGAGCAGCTTTAAAACTGAGGAACTAGTTTGCCTAGAAACGGACGGACAGACGTACATGGCTAGATCGACTCTTCTGGTGATGCTGATCAAGAATACATATACTTGATAGGATCGGAAATGTCTCCTTTACTGCGTTGCTAACTTTTGACTGAAATTATAATACCCTCGCAGGGGTATACAAATATGGATATTTTTAAGTTCGTGTTTACCAAGGCATTAGATGTGGAAAAAAGGTGTTAAAAAAAGAATACGAAACTTTTAAATTTTTTACATTAAATGTAAACTACATTTTTCTTTTGTCTCTCGAGCTCTAATAAACCAATGTCGGTCCTAATTTCTAATACTCATTATAGAGATTCCTGCGTTTACACACATACATGCCAGAGCTCGTCCAAATTTAAGAAAGCTGGTGAACTTAAGAATTGCGCCTTTAAAAATAGTTGAGTACAAATTTTAATTAATTATATTGCTTAAATGTTAAAACTTCCTCAAACCAAAAAAAGTAATTAACCCGTATTATATTTAAGCTAAAAGAAAAATATTAATTGTCCTAACCGTTCTCTTTAACTAATTTTATATTCTTCAACATTTTTTATAAAATAATTTTGTTTAAATTTTATTAGTATTAAAACTAACACTTAATGAATTAATAAACAATAACGAAAATACTCGCTGTATTACCTAAATTTGACGCACAGAAAACCAAAATACTTGCAAAAATGGTTTCTTATGATTAAAATATTAATATTGTTCGAAGGTCGAGCTCAAGCATAATCGTTAAAATGATATTATTAGGATATCGATGACGGATTTGAATGGTTAAAGTTACCGCAAATATCAAAAGTAATTTTTCACAATAAGGTGACACAACAAAAGGAGCATGAAAAAGATATATAATCTCATTCGGCCGCGCTTCCAACATATTTTTTATTGTTAAAAAGTGCTAGCAGGGCTTAGTGTAATTTAATGCCATTTTCTGCATATAGCCCGCGGCAACTACAAAGCGCAAAGTACATACCAACACAGACAGAAGTTTGCACCAGTCTAGGTGACATAAACAAGCCCTTTATTTGGCATTCTGCTGCAGTTTTTGACACGCGAAAGTAGCAAAACGCTTTCAAAAAAGAATGTCAAATAAAATGAAAAAAATGCAGTAAGAAAAAAATGCAAAAGGAAAAGAAATCGAGGAAGCGGATGGAACAGAAAAAAAAGGAATATGGGTATAATAAACACGGAAGACCGGCATTCGTTACCCTTTTTTGGTATACCAAAATTTAAGTGAAATAACAACTGGCTCTTACTTAAGACTTTTTATAAAAAGAAATTCGAAAAGGTTTTATTTGAGGTTTATAAAATATATATATACAAATCTGAAATAATCGTTACTTTAAACTCAGTGGTGACAAAGCTCAAACTACATTACTTAACCCATGGTTATAAATTAAATTTTTTTTATTTATAAGTTAAAAATAATAATAAAATACAATTCTTTGGTATTTCACAAATTCAATATACCCTTTCGTTCCACGAGCAACGGGCACCAGAATGCGGAGTCCAGAGGGAGACATCATTTGTTATTTCATTTCCGAGGCATGCCAGCGGAAAAGCCCGAGAAAGCAGGAATGCCGTGGATTAGCAACTGTCATTGACAGTTGGAAATCATAGACGCCATTTAGCCGTCTGCAAATTGCTGGCCGCATTTCTTTGTTTGTCATTTAACGATTGACAGCTGGCGATAAACAGCACGAAACAAAATGAAACGGTACGGAGACTTGGCCGAAACAAAGGCTGCCACACAATAATCGAAATGAAAGCAGTCGAAGGTAAGACACCGCCAGGCCGTCAAATAGAAATGTTAATGACGCACCCAGGCCCACATCGAAAGGTGTCAATTGTCTTGACTTTTTGCTTGGCCAAGATTGCTGGGGCACTCCGTGTTCTTTCTTTTCTCGGCTATTTATCATTATGCCGTTGGTGGACTTGCCGGGCAGATTTGCCTTGGGAGCGTCGGTGGGTCCCGGGTCTCTAAGCTGTTTATCAAAGATAACGGACGATGAACGGAACAATGGCCTGACGTAATGCGATGCTAAATCGCGACTTGAGTACATTCGCTTGGGATTCTTCTTCACTCATAATTTAATACAGCCAATGCAATGTGTCAATTAGTTCGCCGGTAAAAGATACTTTAAAAACCTTTTTAATTATACTAAAAAATAAATAAATATTAAAAAAGTATCACATTTGTTTTAATCAAAACTTTAATAAATTCACATAAAATCAGATGAACAAAGGAATGGACTTACAAATAAAAAAAAGGATATAAAAAAAGGAGTTCTATTACTCTAAAAAATAAGACAGTCCACATTTTGCCACAGAATGTTCCTATCCATTTCATCGAAATTTTAGCCCATTTTGGCTTATTAGTTCCCGAATTTTCCGGGTGTGGTTCATGAGATTCGGTTGTTAAGCTGCATGTCAACCATTTTAGCCAATTTATTAAATAAACAGCCATTTTTCAGGTTTCGTCCAATTTTCCGCACACTCTTGTTATCTCTTTAATGCAGCCCATTCCCTTCACTCTTTCACCCTTGGCACCGCTTTTTGTGACCGCTATCTTTATGATTTTTCCAGCGAACACAGGGAACGGACAATCCCGCCGAACAATGCCGTAAATGGCCAAAGGCCACACAGAGGTGACAAAACCCTTGGAAAAGAATAATAATAACAGAATTCAGCCCGGCAATATTTTTCATTAATTTCCACTGGTCAACTGAAACAGCGAATGGGCAGTGGACAAGGATGATCAACGGTGGCGACATTAAGCAGATAATAGTAATATTAATAACGGAAATGGCAGACCCTTTTCTGACCGACCCATCGATAAAAAGTGAGGTCGGCTGCCGTGGAAATCATGGCCAGGGATCTGACCGCAATTAGTTGATTGTCAGCACTCAATTTCTTCAAAGATGGAAAGTGCTTTCAATTTCATAAGCGAGAAGGCCCCAACCCCTCCACCCCCCTCCCGGTATCTGTCCCATGCCATCTCTGGCACTTACTGTGGGCCACACTCGACGGGAAATTAAACTTGTCCAAAAGTTTAAATGCCTTTCTGCCGCTTTCCGTTGCGTTGCGCTTGACTTTTGTTTTCAAGTTTGTTCAGATTCCGCATTGGCCTGGCCATACTTGTGCGTCTTCTGCCAACTGGTTTTCCCCTTCTCTGTGTGTGAGTGGGTGCGCTCTGCTCGAGTTTTCTAATATTGCCGCTCCCAGCAATTAAAGAAGCTACGGCCTTCGCATACAAAATGTATTAAATGATATGTATAGAAGAGGCAGCGAAGGGGGAATGAAGGGGAGGTGGAAAATATGTAACCGAAAACGACTTGCGGTTAGAAAATGTTGCACTCTGCTTATGTGGTGCCAATTGAAGCATGTCAAGTTACCCATACGCCTCGTTGGATTGCAATTGCCTCAATTGCGTAGAGCATTTACGTATTTCAAGGACCTTTTGACTCGCGACCTAAGTCGAGATTGCTGCCAGTGAAAATGTCAGCATGTCAACAAATAAAAATATTTTACTTTTCTAGCTATTTTCAATAGGTACTTTTGAAATCGCTTATGCATTTAATTTTTAAGAGAAGGTGTATTTCAAAAATTTATGTTCGTCCGTATGAATGTCGGGATCTCGAAAACTATAAGAGCTAGGGTTTCTTACGCATCGCAAGTTTATTTCAAAATGTTTCTTTAAACAAAAGCATATCTATCGACACACTACAAATCGTACCTTAGAAGTTATAGGACAGATAAAGTGTTAATAATGACGTCACTGCATATTTGAAAATATGGGTTATATATTTGAATAACGGGTATTTATAGAATATTATATGAATACCATTAACAGTCAATGGAGTGCTTAGTTTTTTATTTTTTTCTCAATGCATACAGCTATTTTAAGAACTAAGATTTCTGTCTTTCGTTTGTTTTCCGACACTATAAAGTATATATATTCTTGATCAGCATTACCAGGAGAGACGATCTAGCCATGTCCGTCTGTCCGTCTGTCCGTCCGTCCGTTTCTACGCAAACTTGTCAGTTGTGAAAGTTTTAAAGCTATCTGCTTGAAACTTTTCCGAAAGTTGTCTTTCTAGGTAGTATATATGTCAGAACGAGCCGGATCGGTCGACTATATCATATAGCTCCCATAGGAACAATCGGAAAAAAATGTAATATCTTTCGGATTTGGTCATTTTTAAATACTACGGAATTACGATTTAATTAAATTAAAATCGGAAATCTATATCAAATAGCTCCCATAAAAAAAATAAAAAATTAAAAAAAAAAATTTGATTAGTCCATTTTGCTGTTTTTCTATTTATCAAAATATTTCTTTGAAATATAGTAATTATATACTATATCAATATTACGTTTTAAGTTTTATCAAATGCGGACAACAATATCATATAGCTGCCATAGAAACGATGGCAAAATGCAGCTCAAAATCGACATAGCTTCATTGTTTTTAGTAGTATAGAAATCGAAACGTAGTCGATTTGTAATAACTGCAAGGGTAGACAAACTTTTCTTCCTTTCTTGTTGGTTTATCAATTTTAAAATAATAATTCCGTGTATCCTTGTTTATGCAGCTTTACTCATTTAAAATAAAAAAATCAGGCCGTGTGCTTATATGTTTTTCTTAAGCAAAAACTGTGTTTTGAAAAAACATTTAAAAACGTTGGCGGTTTTGGTGGATATTTATGTTAATATGCAAAAATAAAGTGCGATTTTGTCCACCTATAAAAGCTTCGTTTTTTATTTATGTTCATTTTGTGTTTATTTTAACCTACATACATCTAAAAGAGCTCATGGTAATTGGGATACATATTTAAAAACTCGCATTTTACTCATGGAATCTTTTTCTTATTATTTCAAAGAAATCTATTTTTATTTTGTGGTATTACGTGTAGATTGTTGTATTGAATGAATTTTATCCGATCTAATTTTAACTGGGTTAGAAATAAGACAAGAAAGGAAACAAGACGAAGTTTATTTACCCTATACTATTTTAAATTTCAATTGCGATGCTTAAAACAATGAATCTAGTTCGGGTTATATATTAATTAATAATTTTTTGATCGTTCCTTCGGCAGCCATATGATTTTTATAAAAGTAACACCGTAATTCTGTAATCGCGAAATTACTATGGCTCGGAGTATATAGCTATAGATTAAGAAACACTGAAATGTGCGCTTTAATGCGTTGCCAACCTTTGAGTGAAATAATGCACTTTGCAGAAAGGGAATACAAATGCTATATTTATGTACTGTTTTTATACTTTTAAAACAGTTGTGTCCCGCTTTTTTTCAGCTCTCTGGATTTTTTAAATTAGTTTGAGCTACCAAAACAAAAACCTCTTTTTGATGAGATTTTTTATGTTCAACACTGTGGGCTATTATATACGAACTTTCTTTTTGCGTGTTTATTAATGCTTTTACGCTAAAAAGTATTTGTTTTCTTACAATATAGCCTTTTAAACATGCTCCTTTCCTCACCGTTTTTTCCATTTTGCATTTCGCATAACATACAATCCTGCATAATGAATTGCGACAGCAGGGAGTGTGTGTGCATTAATAATGAATTCTATTTAATAATAAAATGACAAACAATTACTGCAGCACAGGTGAAGGGGAGCAGGGTGAAAACTGGCTATAAAAACTGCTTTGAAAAATTAAAAGCATGCCACTTATTTCCTATATATAGTTTAATGTGAATGTGCGTTTTTTCGTCCTCCCAATTGCAGTGAAAAACCTCCGCAGGGGATTCGAACTCTGGTTCAACGTCTGTAGTGATGCATTGGAAATGTTTTCCAGCCTCTCGGCCCAGAGCTGAGCAAAACAATGTGCATAAATACTTGAGGGCTACAGAATATCGAAAGTGAAGCAACGGCCAGAGTCAGATCCCAACCGAAGCAGCCAAGTGCCGGAGAAATTAGAGGGCATACATCTACGGGGGGCGAGAGAAAGGGGAAAAGCCCGGAACGGCGCTAGCGAATAAAAAATGAAAATTAATATATTTCCGCTGACAGCGGATGCAGCGACGATTGCCGCGCGTCGCCAGAACAGACGGGGCGCGGGGAAACTGCAGCGGAAGCGGAAAATGCCGGAAATATCCCCACGTCTAATTGCTGCCGCTGCCACCGCCGCCGCAGCCTCGCTCCTCTGCCTCTCCCTCTCGCTCTCCGTCTGCGCCGCCCAGGAGAGCGACGACGAGGGGGAGCTGCACCACCTGGACCAGCTGCACCACCAGCACCAGGACTTCATCATCGGCGAGTCCGAGGAGCACGATCATATCGCCCACCATTTGGGTAAGTGAAGATCCATATTCCTTTAATCATCCATCTTTATTCACTGGTATGGTTAATTCGCTGTAAGGTCGGTATTTTTATACGAATTTTTATTGGCTATACATATAGTGTCAGTTAAAATTTTGTTTTACCATGTGATAATACAACATTTAAATACTATGTACGAAAATTTGAATCCAAAAATTCTGCAAACTGAGTGAGATATACGCAATCTCTGGCTTGCGTTGAACATCGTGACTGGTCACAGAATCATTGGATTTAAAAATTCGAGTTTTTTTCCGATTTTTAAAGGCACTTGAAAGTCAAGAGCCTCGGTTTTCGCCCAAAATCCAAGTTATTTGTTGTTGTAAAAAAAACTTGACAGCGTTACCTGAGAAAATTAGTAAAGAGGTACTGTGCAAAAATTTTAAACGATTAATTCAGTAGTTTAGGCAGGATCGTGTTCACCGACTTTGAAAATGGCATTCCCACAATCTCTTTAATCGAACCACGAATATTTTGGACAACCCAGTTGAATTTTGAATTACAAATGGGAGTTTTTTAGCTTAAATATATATCATTTTTGACCGTCTAGACGATGTGGGTCTCCTTTAAAAATAATACAGATTGCATATAACATTAAGTATTTTGGAAAAGTTAAAGAAGAGCGAACCTACTTGAGTGTGTGATCACAAAATACATTCTAACATTAATGAAAATCTACTACGATGGTCCGATCATAACAAATACGAAAAATAATAAGTTGGAAATAGCGGAGAAAGTAAAGATATAGAAATGATAAAGAAAGTCGTGACGAGGAAATGGAAAAATATTCGATATTTATTTATCTATTGTGACTAGCAACATCTACCCCTATGGATTACCTGGGTTAGCAGCACTTCCTTTGCCAATTTTGGGCATCACGACACTCACTTTTTCCAATCTCTTCAAAGTTCGAACGAGCTCACCAGCGAAAAGATTCCTCAGTTTTTCTGATCGTTGTTATCGAACTGGGATCCAGCACTTTCCATTTGCTTTGTCTGCTGTGTGCCGGTCACAAGGTCAACTTTGACGCCTTTGCCAAGTGGCAACAAAAAGTTTTGAGTGGCTTAAACTCTGCACCCTCGCCAAAGCTATCGGGATGTCATTCCAAGTGAATTATGTGACTGGCAGTCTGACCGGGCCTAAAAAACAGCTTGGCTCATTGGGCACACATTGGGGCAGGATAAACGCTGCGGGGGAGGGGGAAGGGGAAGGAGCCAGAAGCACGTGCTTGGTTGGCTTTAGTGGCTGTTTAAGTTGTCATTGTCCGCCCAGAGCCCACAGCATAATTAAGGGGCTCACATGGCGTATGCGTATTCCGGCTGGCTCCTGACCTGACACACGCTTCCTCCCCGCCCCGGACCCCCGCCTCCACCAAGCTCAGACACACAAGTGACCACTTAAGTTTCTTTGTCTATGGCTTGTGGCCAACAAGCCGAATCCTGCGCCAGGCGGCTCAACAAGTGGACAAACGTTGACATTGCACACAATGTTCAACCTCTGAAAATATATTCTCTCCCTCGGCGAATGTGAGATGTTTGTGCTCGTGCTAGTATCTACTTATGACAAAAAGTGATTGACATTGTGATTGATGGCACTTTGGGTTGTCAGTTTCTGGCTTTATGACTTGAGTTGATGACCAACTATTTCATGAGTTTCTCGAAAAGGGTTTTTACGTAAAAACGATTCTCGTTTAAATGTCGGGGATTAGCATATGGCTTTGTTAGTGTACTTTTTTGGGAACACTGAACATTTTCGATTTATTAATGGAATTGCACATACTTAGGGCAGCCAAACCAATCAGTAACTTGGTAATGTCTGTCAAGAATATAAATAAATTACAGGGATATGCCTTTCAAATAACTGACTTCAATTATTTTACATTTATAAGCGAACAAGTCAGGGTCCTTGCACGGTATACACATCGTTGTGATCAACAAGCGAAGTCTCTCTGGTTATATTCGTCTGCAAAACCTTGGCCCATATAATTGGACATGTGTCTTCTGTAACGCCCAGTTCTTATTTCAATCGTCAAACCAAAAAACCAACTAGAAAATAGGAAAAAATGTGTTGTTGCAAAACCATACATGTATATATAATATATTTTTAAAAAATACCATAAATGTTTGTTGAACACTGCTGTTATGTATATTACAAAAATTAACATTACAGAAATCCCTACTATTAAATATTACTGTGTTTATCTTCCCTTTCTGACATTGTGTGCAGAAAATAAGAATTTAAATAAATAATTAAAAAAACAATCGTAAAACATATCCATACAATATTGATGCTTTTATTTTAAGTGATAAAGGACTGAACAGTTTAGCGGTATATTTCTATAATGTTATTATGTTATTATGCATCAGTAAATACGGCAGTAAGTTGGGGGTATATCACCGTATATCTAGTTTTCGCTTAATTTTCGCTTAAGTCAAATTTAATTTCCGCATGATATCAAAGAATCATTGCTCCCTGCACTACGTGTCAATTTACAAATGTTCACATCCTTGCAGAGGGCGTTATATTTTCAGTATACAGTTTGCGACCCTATAAAGTACATATTTATTGATGTCCGTCTTTCCCTGTTTCTCAGTTTTAAAGCCATTTGGATGAAGTTTTGCAATAACTTGTCGTTGTTTCTTAACGTATATCTATATACTCCGAGATGTAGTCATTTTTACCGATTCCAGAACTACCGTTTTACTACTAAATCGTATAGCTGCGACGTTGAAAACGTTATCGGAAAGTCGACCTAACTTCATTGCTTTTAATTATACCATTGTCAGGGTATATAAGATTCGGCTTCCTCTCTGCTTCTCTTGTTTCAGCTGAAATTGCCGCTGATGTGCAGGCAATTGTTTGACAATTTTTCAACCATTTCTCCATGGACTGCAAAAATGTTTCGCCCTTCGAGGGCTCTGCCTTCTATGTCAATTCCCTTTTATTCGCAGCCATTTCTGGTTGTCTATGTCCGTGTATTTGTGCTCGTTGTTGTGCGTGCTGGCTTTTTTCACACGCTTACGGGCTGCAACTAAAAGTATGCACGACTTTTTCACGCTGTGCTGGGCTGCAGGTCCTGGCATGTCCTGGCAGGTCCTGGCAGCCAACCGAGTGGAGCGGTAATCAAAATGGGGTGATGGGGCAGCAGGCACAGTGCCGAACAATCACTGCGGCTATTGGCCTTTGAGGCTGTGTTGTCGTTTATTTGCCTTAGTTCTTGTAATTTGTGTTTTATGTTGGTCCACTCTTGTTTTTCTTTCCGTTTGCTGTTGCGCTTTTTCGCTGTTGCCTCCTGGCGAATCCCTGTTAAAGCTTCATTTTTCGTGTTCCGCTGTCCGTTTGAAAATGTCTTTGTTGTTGGCTCGCTTCCCCACCTGATCTCCTTTAAGTGCTCAGTCAAATTTAATTTCTTCGACTGTTTATCTTTGGTAAGGGGCCGGCTTTGCGTCTCACCAGGTATCTCGACAGACATCAAAAAAGCCGGTCCGCCCAATTAGGCAAATGTTTCCATCGCAAATAGGCCGAAATGGCTTGATGCCAAAAGAGAAAAATGTATGCAATGTTATACTTGTTTACACAAAATTTTATACCAGAAATTTTCAATTTTTAAAAATGTGTCAAAAAGGAAAATAATAAATAGTTCTAATAACTCAAAAAACTCGTATGTTTTAGTACATTTACCAAAACCAAATTTCGTGCCCTATTTAGGTATCAAAGTCTTTGATAAAAAGATCATCCAACATATATTTTTAGAATTTGTAATATGATTTTGCTACCGTCCATTAACATTTTCTTAGAATCTGTAATAGATTATTAGTCGCTTTCCCGAATAATTATGTTACTTATTAAGAGAATTTCTAGAAGCATTTCAGGTTCAAATTGTTACATGATTTTACTATCAAAATGACAAAACATATTTCTTTAAATACAATTGTTACGAAAGGCTACTTTTTAATGAGAAGGAGTTTATTGGTGATTGACAAAGTGATATACTTATATCCCATATTAAATTTAAGTCTGGTTCCTTAAAGATTATTTAATTAATTGCGTAAAAAGCTGCTCGCAGCATCACAACAAACTCTGCTGTGTTTTGAAGCTCTTAGCCGATCATGTATGGATAGAAATTAAAAAGTTTTTGGCGACTATTAAATTTAAAGTTTGATTTCCCGTTTCGGCCACTGCGCCTCGTCCGCAATGAAAACGCTAATCAAATTCGCAACATAATATAACCTGAACAATATCTCCCTGCTGGCCAAGGAAAGTGCAAGAAAACTGCGGCAAAGTAAGATCAGGCTGACAAAGTTGGCTAAGGAACTTGGCCAGCGGGAGATTGATGAGCATGAGCGGGCCGTGAAGGTGTTGCGCTGAGATAAGACACAGCTGAAATGGAGCTCCCTCCCCTCCCTCTCCCCTGTGCAAATGCGGCTAATTGGAATCATTAGCCGGGCCAAAGCAAACACTTACAGACAGTTGGGAATCATAGACAAATTTGCGCAAATTTCGGGCAGTTGTTGACACCTCCCGAAATGATAATCCGGCGATTCCCCGGTTCCTGCCTGTCGGGCAGGCCAATAAATCATCTGGGCCGCCGGCAGACGGCGAAGAGAATTGGCTTAAGTGCGTTAGGAAAATCAACGGCGGCTGACTGTGGCAGCAGGTGCTCGGCTTCTCAGGCGGCCCTGCCACCGCAGTAAATATGTGCCCCATATTGAGGCTCTGAAACTGAACTCGAAACTGAGCTGAACTGAGAGGGCCTAAAGCTGTCTGCGGATGTTTGAGCTTCGCCCGCGTTTTTGTTGCATAATTTTCGGGGCTCTGGCCAAATACATTTTCATTTGTTTGCCCATGTTTTTTGCCCGGTTTTGTTTTGGCTACGCCTTCGCCGTGTTTGGGCTGCTCCTGCTTCCTGTAACTGCGTGTTCCTCTTCCGCGGAATTCCGGTTCCGCTCCGCGCCCTTGTAGCTGCCACATTGTCTGCCAGCGACATTGTTCGGATGGGAAATTTAAGGCATATTTCTTGGCGCTGGGCCGCGGGAAAAATGGCATAATAAATAAATCTACTTTGAATTAGCGCCATTTACTTTACATTTATTCTCTGCCGCCGTGCAATTTATAGCGCTCAACGCACTCCTCCCCTCACCAGCCTTCACTTCCATTTTTTTATTTGAAGATATTTTCGCGTTTGTTGTTTCTGTCGTTTCAATTTGGCGGCGCGTGCTTTTTGGCTAATGAAGTTTTGAGGTTAGACAGCAGGAAAATGGGAGCCGCCTCGAGGTGTGCAGCTAAGTGGACACGAAACGTGGCTCGCTTTAATACACATTTTGGGAATACATCAGACTTATTTCAGCGAGAATTAAGTGTCCGTCCGATTGCAAATTGTAGTAATAATTTATGAAAAAACGTTTGGTATTAACAAATTGATAACAATCTAATTAAATTCCTTAAAAAACAGCTGAAAAGACTTTGTTCTTAAAAAAACTAGTCCCTCAGTTATAAAGCAATTTGACGAAACTTGGCAAAAAGTCTTCTTTCTATTGCAGGTAGTATATAAGTATATAGAATTAGCAATTTCAGATATACAAGTTTACCTTTATAAAATCATTGTTTTTAAGTATCGACACCGAAATATAGATTATTTTCACGATTTTAAATGCTTAAATGGAATAGCACGAAAAGTTAAAGACTTTATGCTTGGTAAACATGTTTACATTTTTATATTTATAAAAAAATGGTGTTATTGATAGGTAACAAAAATCCTATTTTCGATGGCTGGTGTGGTATACGCTCACAGGAAAATCGGAAACACAAATAGGATTATGAGTTTGGAATAAAAAATAGCAAACTTAATTTTTCTTTTTTTTCTTTTTTGTATTTAAAACACAATAAAACATAAATAAATCAGCCCGAGCATGTATTTTTATACGAAAACAGTTCTTCGAGATAGTTCGCTAAAAAAATTGAAAAGCTTCGTCTATTCTTCTTTAATTAGGGCCATGATTTCTATTCTACTAATTAATATTTCTTAATATTATAAATTCATTTAAAACAAGAGAGAACGCCCCGACTATCAGATACCCGTTACTCAGGTAAAGGGAGTGCGAGGGAGATGGAGATAGAAACTTTGATCACGCATAACTTTTTAACGAATGGTCCGATTTGAAAAATTTCTTCTACATTTCGATAGGTATTGATAAACACAATAAAACTGCATTTTTACTTTTCCGAAATATTTAAATTTTTAAAATCGTATATACGCGATTGTGGGCGTTAAAGGGGGCGTGGCACCTTTTTGAAACAAACTTGCGCTGCGTAGGAACTCCTAGAATCTGCATGCAAAATGCCAATCTTCTAGCTTTTATAGTTTCCGAGATCTCAGCGTTCATACGGACAGACAGACGGACAGACAGACGGACAGACAGACGGACAGACAGACGGACAGACAGACGGACAGACAGACGGACAGACGGACATGGCTATATCGACTCGGCTAGTGACCCTGATCAAGAATATATATACTTTATAGGGTCGGAAACGCTTTCTTCTAGCTGTTACATACTTTTGCACGAATACAATATACCCTTTTACTCTACGAGTAACGGGTATAATTAGCAGGTTTTTAAATGTGTGGTATAACCAAGATACTTTCTGTCAATGGGTTTAATGTTCAACTATAATTTCCAAAACATTCTTCTATATGAGCCTTGACTTGAACTTTTTCAAAAATGCAGTTGTTTTGAGGCTTTTAAAATGCAACACAGTTGCCGGCAGTCTCGAGGTGTCCATCACAATACCCGAGTTCCAAGACTTTGCTCTTCTCTTCGTAAGTCTCGCTGTGAATCTTTCACGGTCACGTCGTATTGCCTGCAAATCACGTCATACTAGGCACAAAAAGAGCAAAACGGACAAGACCAGAATAGGGAACTTTTTGGGCAACTTTCGGAAGACTTTCATTCGGTTTTTTTGGAGCTCAGACTCAAGTTGGGGCACGTAACGGTCCCTCGGAACATTTGTTGGCTGGCTCGATGCGTTTTCCATGTCTGCACATGGACCGAAAGCCACAAGAAGCGAGGAATCCACTGGCATGCTCTGGGAAAATGGGTAGTGTTGTATGGAACACAAAATATTACAAACAGCAGCCAGACCAAGTCGCACACAAAAGTTGCTCTCCATCAGTTGATTTCTGCCTGCTCCCTCTTTCCCGAATCTCAAAACAATTTCTCCAATATACGTACAAGAAATCGAATTTATTGCTCACTCTTATGCGTTTGCGGAAGCCACAAAATGTATTTGCATTGCCAGCCAGCTGCGACAGATGTGGGAAAAGTCGGAAAAGCCGGAGCAGCCGCCTCCTGCCCAGTTAGCATGTGCTATGCTTTTATTAAAATGCAAACGCTTTCGACTCGAGAAGTCGCAACACGAAAATTAATTGAAAATTCACTGCCCGTTCCCTGCCTCGGCCTTAAGTTTTCCTCAGCTCCATTTCCACACACACACAGCGAATGGGAATCCATTTGCGCTATTGACTCGACTGTCTGCACGCACAGAGACACGCGTTCAAGGTCTCTCCGGTTATAGATGACAGTATTTTATGGCGCAGCCGGAGTGCCCGGAAAATGCGGTGCAGAAGTATGTGTGCCAAGGTGTCGGGCCAAAGGGAAATGGAAATCAATATCAAAACAGTCGGCGACTTGGGAAAGTGTCAATAGCTCTTTTCTGTATCGAAAAGAGAGCTCTTTAACAAACTGCAGCTTTAGGTGAGCACTGCTATTTTGCCGAATTTGAAAATGTCAGTAATTAATTTAACATTCATTTTATTTTGATAAATTTTTGGATATATTGGTGTGTTAATTAACTTATACGATTTATACCAGCTAAATTTCCCCAAGGCTGGCCTGCAGTTCGTGTTTCAACATTCTAAACGCGAGCTCATAAAAGTAAATCTATTTACCCATTTGCCAGCATTTGCTAAATATTTTATGACGCGTGCCCGAAAATGCAATTCACCTGTTAGCTGCGGGAATTGAACACCTTTTTCCCGCAATCGATTTCAGCTGCTCCACCGATGCAGCTGCACAAAAGTCAAATTGCAACTTCATTTTGTGGCTGCGAAAATTACAAGCTGAGCGCCTGCAAAGAAAGGCGCTGAAAAAAGCAACGACCCTAAAATATTGGAAAAGTTCAAGAAACGAGAAGTTTTTCTCCCTTGGTATTCTGGGCGCGTTGGGTGCGGTTTTTGGGGTTTAAAGCTTGCCAATTTCAAAGAAGTGCGGACGAGCCGGGGTATCTGTTTATATTCCTTACACACTCCTCACCGCAAATTGAATTTGCACTAAGGATAACCAAGCCAATATTAACTACCTCTCTAAATATATCCGTCTCTTCGTTCCATCTCTCCTGCCCTGGATAAACTCTCAACGCTTTTCATGCCTCGGTGGCACTCGGAATGAAATCTCGCAGCGGAAATGCAAAATAAGGATGAGCTACTTGAAGACATTCGCGAGGATACGGTCGTCAATGCGATTCCCGAGAAAGGTAAGTAACTTGCTCCCCACCTCATCCACATCCCCCGATTGCCCATGTGGCCCAACTTGAATTTCCATATACTCGGTTTCCAAAAGATTTGTATATCCCTGTGACAGGACTCGTGCACATTAGCCTAGAATGCATGCTTTAAGGGCTTTTAGATGCTTAATGTCAGCAATTGTTTATGTATTGTCTTGATTGTTTCCGCTGGATTATTTGAAGGTTGAAATTACTAATTTATTTATGATTGTGTGATTTGGTTTCATTCATTGTGCTGGTGCCCACTCAACTAATACAAATTCGTTTATTTACCGCTTTAAATTTAGTAAACAATGGCCACTATTCATTAGAAATGCGGCTATTTTAAAGCTTTTCAAATTTAATTACGTATAAATGAATCGCCACTTAAACTATTAAACACTACCGTTGGTAGGCAGTATTTCCTAAATGCACATATATTTTTAAGCCTGAAGCATAGATTATGCTCTTGTTATGTATATATATATTCATCAATTCATCGAAGCAGGATAAGTATTTGGTTTTGTAGGGTGGGTTACAAAACTAAGCGTTAATTTTCCCACCGACGTCTGCTAAGGATTTATATTCATTCTTTTGGTTATGTGTAAGATATTATACGACATTGTTTCCTAAAATAAAAGCTAAATTCCTTTGCTTTAGGTAATCTGTTAAGCAAACTTTTACGACAATGTTTTCTTAAATATATATTGTAGAATTCTTTCAATAAAACATTTGCTTCCTTAAAATTAGTCCCTTACAGAAATACCAAAAAAAAGGGTTAAATTCAGTTTGTATTTCATTTTTCAGTTTCAGCGTAATGCGATGAAAAATGTAAGAGAATATAAACCCCCCCTTTTGCTATCAATCCGTTCAAGAGTTATTCAAAAACATAATTATGAGAGTCTTTTTAAAATGAAATACAAAATTATTTTGTCTGTGAAAATGCATTAAACCGTGAGTTGAGGGTCCTAAAATCTAAATGATAGGCCCTATATTTCTTTTATTTTTTAAGTTTTTTATTAGTTACATTATTTCTCCAGAAATCATAGCCAAAAGCTTATTGTTGAGTTCACATTTCTCCAGACTTAACACGACCCCTGTGATTTCCTTCTAGTCTCCAACTCCTATACCTTTTGAGATTTCCAAACTTTTGATCGAATATAGGCATCAACTGCAGCAAATGTGCCACATTTACGCTAAGGCCAGTGAATTGCTCAGGTATTTCTTTGCTCGGCTCTGTACTTCGACATGAGACCCACTATAAGTACCTTAGGGTGATCTTGGATAGAGGGCTCACTTTTCAAAAGCACACGGCGATGATCAAGCATACTGTACTTTCGAAGGCTGGCTACTTTCGCCGAGAAATAAACTCTCATATAAATCCATTCTGAGTCCAATTTGGAAATATGCCCTACAAATCTACGGCATAACGGCCAAATCTAACCTTAATAAAATTAGAGTTGCACAAAGTAAGATTGTTAGATCCATTTGTAACGCCCCCTGGTTTATGAAAACGAGAGACATACAAAGAGATCTAAAAATCCTAAAGATAGGCGATGTATGTCGAACACACGCGGAAAATTTCAGACGTCTTGGTTTCACCCTAACTCATCGGCGAAAAGGCTGTTATGGAGACCGAGAAAAAGAAGATTAAAACAAGAAAGGAAAGCTAACTTCGGACGTAGCCGAAGTTGATATACCCTTGCAGAATATTCTGTAAATTATATTCTTCAAAATTATTCATATGATGTATTCTTAATACTCATAAAAAGTCCCAACTTCCTAACTTTAAAAACACCAAAGTTATGGCATTTCCAATCGTTCAGTTATATGGCAGCTATAGGATATAGTCAGCCGATGCTTATGAAATTTGGTAGGTCGGATTGATTGGCCAAAAATAAAACCCATAGAAAATTCCAACTTCCTAACTTTACAAACACCAAAGTTATGGCATTTCCGATCAATCAGTTATATGGCGGCTATAGGATATAGTCGTCCGATCCTTATGAAATTCGGTAGGTCGGATTAATTGGCCAAAAATAAAACTCATAGAAAATCCCAACTTCCTAACTTTAAAAACACTAACGTTATGGCTTTTCCGATCGTTCAGTTATATGGCAGCTATATGATATAGTCGCCCGATCCGGCTCGTTCCGACTTATATACTACCTGCAATAGAAAGACAACTTTTGGGAAAGTTTCAAGCAGATAGCTTTAAAACTGAGGGACTAGTTTGCGTAGAAACGGACGGACAGACGGACAGACGGACATGGCTAGATCGACTCTCCTGGTGGTGCTGATCAAGAATATATATACTTTATAGGGTCGGAAATGTTTGCGTTGCAAACTTTTGACTGAAATTATAATACCCTCTGCAAGGGTATAAAGATACCACCCACATGACCTTTATTTACAACCTGCTCAAGCTGACACATAGGTAGCAGTATACCTTTTAAGTTTTGCAATAAATATACAATTTTTTAAAAATAGCAACTCATTTCAGATCTGTAAAATTAACATGTTTTGCTTATTTTGATGCAACGCTTAACCAATTCGATGATGACTCTTAAGCAAGTTTACTATCGACAAAATTGGAATTTTTCTCCAGGTGGCGTTCAGTTAAAATCAGGGGTCACAACTGTTTATGTTGCTTTTGTGGTTAAATGGGAACGGCTTCTCGTCATGGTGTTGGGAAACTTTGACGGTAAATAAAATAAAAACTTATGATATAAAAAAAGACCATGTAAAAAAGTTGTGCCGAAAGTCACACCTCCAACATAAAAAAGTGTTGATATTATGTGATGAAAAATGATTAAACAATTCACCAAATAAATACACCTTCTAAAACTTTTTCATTCAGCACGCTGAAAAATTAAACATTTTGGTTTTTTTATAGTCGTCAAAATCAATGGATTGCGCCAAAAGCTACAAAATTTAAATCCATTCGAATTTGACCAATCGCGTTAATTGGAAATTGTAAAAAATATATATATTTGGGAGGGGGTGTGCAAAAAGCAACATGCTTGCCACCTAAATTATCTTATTTATAAAACTACTAAGCACAGTTACTAGCTCTACCAGTAATACATTGTATCTAATAAGCTCGAACACATTAATTGAAAGAAGTTCGTTCGCAAACACGGTCAATTGATATTCCAATTATGAATATTAAGACTAATTAATTGTCAGGCCGACGGTCACATCCACCTGGGCCTCAAGCCGTAGCGTTTTTATATCTCTTAAGCTTATCCCCAGTGTCGTCACGTGCTCAGTTCTTGTCAGCCGGCGTCTCCTGCACCTTCCTCGTCCTTTGTCCTTCGTCCCTCGTTCCCCTACTTTCGACCGGCGCCATTAAGGCAGTCGCTTTCCCCGCGCTTTCCCGCTTTTATCGTCCCTCGAGTGTCTCTGAATACGAGTTGCTTTGGCCCTTGTCGCAGTCTTTTTTCTCGCTTTTAAATTTTATTTATTGTAAATTGTATTTGAAACGTGCTGAGGTTCAGTTTTCTCTGCAGAGAAGACGGCGGACAAATGTCAAGCTCGCCCTTGGCATGAATATGGGCTATGGGCTATGGGCTATGGGCTATGGGAGAAAGTAAGGCATGGCTGCACGAGTGTGTGTATCTCGCACACATCTTGTGCGAGTGTGTGAGTGTGTCGTGCAACTTAATAGAGTTGTTTAGCATTTAAATAGCGCCATTTACTTGTTGTTGCTGCTTCAGGATGTTGCTGTTGCGCTTATTAAGTTGGAATGCCAGTCAAGACGGCTTGACTTAATAAAGTTGGCTTTAAGCAGCGGAAGGAAAGTGGGAAATTGTGCCTAGTGAGCTTGAGAAAGTGGTCCATTAGGCACTGACAACTAAGCCAAAGCAGTTTATAATATCAAATGGGAGACTTGCTTGGGCATGATTTAAGGGTATTCAAATTGCATTTGTCCTGGCCACTTTAAGACGTCCCCAATGAGCAGAAGGTAACTGGAAGATAGACAACATTTCGGATGAGTTAGGGGCATCACTTAAGCTGCGTTTTCCTCAATCCACTAAGCCTCCAAAGAACAGACGCTAAACGGCGATTTGCAATTTCATTCCTCACATCATAAACATTATGCTAAGCACCCAGCGTCTTGGGATCCGCAGGTTTCTGTGGCACATATCCACTTCGGATACAAAGCAAATGCCCATTAAATCCTAATTTCATATGCCCATAAATCCACTAAACAATCACACTTCCAATCCCAAAGACGAAGCGCAAAATATGTAACAAATTTCCACATATTCACACACGACCGCCTCGCAGAAAGTAGGCCATAAAAGCCCTCACACACGCAGGCATATCCTTATTGTGGATGTATCAATAAGCGGAGGCGAATCAAATGAGTTGGCAAAAGGCGGCAGACGATGACAAAACAGCTTGTGATGGGCCCAGTTGGGCTTTGACGAATCGATGGTTGTGTGATCGAACTTGTTAGTGGGGCTACTCGGCACTCGGCACTCGGCTGCATTATTATTATTATCAAGTGAGGCGCACGAGAGATACCAAGTGCGAGCTGGGAAATGCTCTTTCACATTTAATCCCTCGGTGGTGGGACCTAGATCACGATTTCGAATTGCTAAAAAATCGGGTAAAGATTTGTAAATATATGATATTTAACCTTTTTATTAATTTAATTACTTTATTATCCTAATGTTAAATATAAAGGACTTATAACTGAACGAATTGAAGGCTATTAAAAACAGCTCTAGGCATTTTTTATTGTCAAATAAAAGGGATGACCGATGTATGACAATGAGAACTGACCTGTGGGGCGAAACCAACTTCGCGCTTTTATGAAAAGGACGACTCATTTTTATTTTTTTGAAAGTCTGCGGCATACACATACACCTTCTGGGGTAAGATCGCTTCGCTACGCCACTTGCTCTGTATATAATTTTCACAGTGATGTGCCATGAAAATGCTCTCCACGCGTAGAGCGATTCCCAACCGACCGTTACCCGAGCAAAAGTAAGGGTATCGTTGACAACTCGAAACGTGATGTTTAGGAAGAGATTAGGCGACAATAAACGGCAGGATGGGGACACACAAAAACGACGAACACAAAGTTGCCCTTCTCCCGACGTTGCGCATTTTGCCCGCCGCAATTGAGATTTACGGCCGCATCAATAAACATCAAAAAATTCGCCCGCCACTTTCTTGGCCATCACCCTTGCTTATCGCCTTGTTTACGCATTTTAAGTACAAGATTGTTATGTGTTGATTTGCCTTAACCGATGCGTGCCCCGCATATGAGAAAAGGCCTTCGTCTGCCAGAGTTTCACTTGTTTTTCCTACATTTATGTTTTTATTTTATTTTATTCTCGAGCGTATGCGGAGCGCAAACTTCGTTGAGGTTTCTGAGCATGTCAGCGACAAACAAGAGCAAACACAAACACAAAGCGGCGGCTAAGTTTTCAGCCCCGCCCTCAGATTTTCCCCTCCCCTTTGCTCAACAAGCAAACCACAAATCTGTTGCATACTTGCGGGCGCGCCTTTAAAGTCAACGCGCTTTTCCAACGCTCCGCTGAGCATTGGTGTGAGGAGTGTGGGTGTGTGGGTGTGAGGAGTGTGGGTGGCTGCGATGTGGGTGGCAGCGCGGTGGAGGGACTTTGATTGACTGGTTGAGAACTGACTGACAGGCCAGTCTGGGCCACGATTGTTGATGTTGATGTTGACGTGGGTTATGTTAAACAGAATGGAATGGTCATGCTCCCAGCCGCAAATATCCGATCCAAATCAGGGCTCACAAATTAAATTAAATGAAACGCTGCATTCCTTAATTTGCATTCATTTATTATGTGGAAGCTGTCATATAATTGAAAAGTTAAGTTCAGAGTAAGCAGTACAAAGAACACGGGCTTGTACGCCTGGAATTATCTTCAATACAAAGAAACCTGCCCCAGTTTCTTACCCTACGAGTTTGACTTGCATTTCACAAAACTAAATTTTGGTATATATTGCCTGATAAATGTAATGATAATGGCTTTAAGCTGTTCCAAGAAAATTAGTTGTAACGGAAGTAAGGACTGATTAAATTACATTTTTTTCAATTCCAACCAAGCACTCGACCTTTTATTTTTTTAGAATATGGGCAAACATTTCCGAACATTTATTTTCTCACTGTACTTTATTAATTCCCGACTTTTTTACAAAACCTATTTCAAGTTCGTAATTTATACAAAATTTCATTTATCTGATATATATTTAGCATGCTGTTTTGATGGTCGAATTATCTTAGAATCAAGGCTCTTAACTTAAACACAACGAACATAAGTTAAGCTCCCCTATTCTAAGGCAAGTAAGACCTTGGGTTTAAATAATTTGGCAACACAATAATATATTATGGTGGAGTTGGTCTTTTGTCCATTCGAAACAAAGGTAGATACAGATGTTTCAACGGTCGAATATAGGAAACAACCTGATATGTACCTTGTTTTAGATTAGATCGAGAGCCAGTCGGTACTCATTACTTCTCCTCCCTTGCAGATCTTCCAAAGTTCGGGGAACTCTTGCAGAACGTGACGGTGCCCGTGAGTCGGGAGGCCATACTCCAGTGCGTAGTCGATAATTTGCAGACCTACAAGGTGAGTTTTTATCTCAAAATGGAAAGCCTCCAAGGTCCCATTTTTAATTTTCCCATTTGATTTATTTTAATTTTGTAAGCCGTTTTTAAGTTTATTTTCTCGTTCGTACTTCAAAGTGCGTTCCACATTAAAGGGGAATCAATCTAAGCAGATGATAGTGGATTTTCGTTAGTTTTTCGTACGAACTTGAGGATCATATTATAAGCACACATTTTTGAGACTAAGTGGCAGATCTATTGAGAGAAAGTTGACGAATATTTTAAAAATGTTTGTAATATTTAACAAAACAAATCAATACCAAATTTAACATATAATAAAAAAATTAGACATATCTAAAATGCTTGCGTACGATTTAATTTATCGCTCCATGATTTTTTATTAATGATTTGTCGCGCAAACATTTTAGCATCGTAGTTTAAAAAAATGTAACCCAAGTGAAATAAATAGTAAGGTATGTTGTATTAAAATATTAAGAACAACCATTTTCTCAAAAAAAAGGAAAAAAGATGTCCAAACATATGTTGGACCTTTTGATTCTAATGTAATATAGACTTTTCTTGCATTAAAAAGCCAATGCTTATTAGTTACTTTCATTTTAACGTTTGTGTCAAATAAGAAAGGGGTTTCGGAACACCATGCGCTGTCAGCTATAACCATTTTCACTTAATCTACTAATGCGGAATGTGTTTGGGCCTAGTTTTCCACCTTTGCGTGTCGTCCTCCTGGTTGAGTTGACCCTTTTGTTGGGCACGTTCCGGGCCCATTGGCGGTACTTTGTCTTCGTGACACACTAAAAGGTAAACAAAACGAAAAATAAATCTCAATGAATTGCCGAAACGAAAATAGCAAATCGCATACACCACCATTTTGTCGTGCGATTTGATTATATCCAGCCAGGTTATTAGAGCTCATTGTGCTGTATTGTAATGTCCAACGATGTTATCATTATCACTGTTGCGTGGGGCAAACAAGCTGAAAGCTAGTGAAAGTGATGTCCAGTAGTATGGAAGACAACAGTTTCTCTACCTTATAGCTTGAGTGCCCCGTGGACGTAGTTGGGCTCAAAGCCGAGTTTATTTGATCGCCAGAAAACGAAGCCGGAGCGAGAACAACCTCAGTAACCGGTGATCAAAGAGAACTCGGCTCTAAGGACGATCTCAGTTCTTCAGTTGAATTAGATTTGATACCATGTTAGAAGTGTCCCGGACCGTATAGCAATTAGAACTCAAAGCTATGCAATCAGGAATACTCAGAATCTAGCACAAAACTTGAGATTAGTACGATGGCCTTCCAGTTTCTTTGAGCTATATTTCATAATACCCCCGATGACAAAGCCGCCTCAAGGAAAGGTCTTTATCAACCCGAGTACTAAGAATATAGAACAACATTGAAATCCATCTAGCATGGGCACAGTTTCCACTAATTCTCATCGGTTAGGCGCATTATCCAAAGGGCTTTTCACTCCTCGGTGACATTTTTCCTGGGCGTAATAAATGAGCTCCGGCCACGCCACTGGGGCATTAGCACTGGGTCGAGGAATCGCTGAACGTTTTAGTTTTACAACTCAAATCTACCCGAATATAAACGACTTCTTTACTCCAGCGTACATTTTTTGTTATTCTAGATTGCGTGGCTACGTGTCGATACACAGACCATTTTAACGATACAAAATCACGTCATAACCAAAAATCATCGCATGAGCATAACTCACGCCGAGAAACGTGCCTGGATTTTGCGTATACGTGATGTAAAGGAGTCCGACAAAGGCTGGTAATGTACCCACTATCAGGCTGCATATTTAGATATCTGCCCCATGCTTTTTTACTATGGGTTAAAGTATGAGAAGGCCGCAAACAGTTCCTTAATTGTTCGCACTGCTAGCCAATATTTATGCCTTACCTTTTGTAAAGTCTTAAATCTAATAAACAAATCTCGTTTACATCGTTCGCAGGTACATGTGCCAAATAAACACGGATCCGATGAAGAGTCAAGTTGGCTACCTGGACGTCGTCGGTGAGTATTCGAGTGGGGATTGCGTAAAGCTGGCAAAACAGAGCAAAGCTTGTGAAATGAAATTGATGCATGTAACTCCGAAGGGAGCTCAAATGAATTGTAATTTGCCTTGAGTGGCTCGGCGCTGGAACAAAGTTGCTGTTGATAGTTTTTCAAATAGCACTAATTGCTCAGCCAAGTGGCGATTGAAGGCAGAAACTGGGTTAGGGAAACGCAGTTGTGCAACTTTCAACGACTCCCGATTGGGTTTAATTGCAAAATGAAGAAGCGAGCATTCGACTTAAGCCGCATGCCGTATGCCAACGGGCTTTTGTCGGAAAGTTTTCACTTAGCCAACACATTAGTTCGTTCCCGCAAACGGCGGAGAGCGGCAGGTAATGAAACCATTTACATGCTACGTGCACCTGCACCTGCACCTGCGCCTGTCCCATCCATGTCCAGGTCGTCCATGTCCCGACGTTAATTATTCAGACGGCGTAGACGTCGGAGCGGCACCGAAAAACCTCAGAGCACACAGAGCGGCAGATCCGCCCCGTAGGCGAATTTAAAATGAACATGCCGCCCCGTTTCGGAGCTGGGTTTTGTGTCTCGTTTCCGGTTGCCTCGCACCGTCCGCATAAGTAACCACTCTGGTTGATTGTGTTTTCATTGATGTTGAAATTCATTAAGGACCCAGTCGTCCGCCCCGATACACTGAGCGCAACAGCGGCTTGCCATGAAATAATTTACACACAACCGCACTAAGTCCATAAGCAAAATGGCAAGCCGCTTTAAATCAGCGCGGATTTTCCAGCTGCCACTGACAAAGTGCTCGATTTTGTGGTGCTCCACCCATCTCCATCTCCATTTCCATCCGCACACCCCCTCCCCCTTCGGCAATCCGGGCCACGCGATGGCAACCAACTATTATTGTTGTCGCCGCCGTTGTAGTTTTCCACACCGCGGAATAGGCAAATAAACGGCGGCGCGAAAGTGATCAGAACTTATAAGCCAGTCGCTGGGAAATGGAAAAGGGTAAGCTGATAAACCGAAATTGACAAAGGCTGGAGAAATGTTGTGACCTCATTTGGGAAAACGGAACGATGTTGACTTACCTAAACATTATCAAGTCTTAATAATATTTATATACAGTGAAACGGAAACTTTAAACCAAAGTCTTGAGTTACGTGCCTTTCAGCGGTCGTAAACATTCTATAAAGCAGTTGCTCTTAGAGCGGATGTGTTTAGTTTGATTAGTTGACGTCGTTTCGAATGTCCAGTGTAGTAACTGTAATGGTAAAAATACTTTATTTTTATTAATTGGTAACCTTCAAATTTTAGAAAGAGATTTTTAAATTATATAAATTTATATATGAAATTATATTTTGTTATTTTTATCTTTGTTTCGCGAGAATAAAAATATAAAATATTGTCAACACAACTGGGTTGGACGAAGCTTAAGAACGTTTAATAATAAAAACTATATAATCTGATTGGAGGAAGCAACTTTAATATTAATAACTTGTTGAAGCCGATCTAAACAAAAAATTTGTCCACTCTTTTGAAAAAAAAAGCCAAAAAACCTGGTTAGTGCCCTAATTATAATACAATCTTGAAGTACTAAAACAATTAAAGTATAAATAAATAAGACAACCAGAAGGAAAAAATATTAAGCCTCTTGACAAGCTGCCAACTAATTTAATCGTTAAATCCTCTTAAAAAAGTCACTAAAATGAAAAATAAGCGAGCAACCGAAAAATATGGTCAGGAAACAAATTTTGAAACAAATTTCCTTATTTTTACTCACAATTTCGGCGCTGAAGTTGTATGGCCTTGTTTTGTTGGCTAGTTTGTTGTTTTTGGCGATGATTGTTTTTGTTAAGCCGATGGACTGGCATGAGTGTGGAAGCCAGCCAGGCATTGAATAATTTATATAAGGCAATATGTTCTCGCACCGACGTTTTGCCTATGGTTAAATGGGCTTGGTTTGACCCCAGCCGAGGGGTCAGCTCAGAAAATGGGAGAGCTGATTTGAAAAGCGCTTAAAAAATATGAATAAGCGATTAAACAAATATCAATTTTGAGGATACCTTTGAATTCGATTGTTGTGGAGGAATAAATCCAGCTTTGCGGCCGATACTCTCAAAAATGATTTTCATTCGTGTTAGGCTTTATCGCTTTAAGTGCACAAAGTTAGTTTAGGCTCTTATCGAAAATCCCGAAATCAGTCAAACTCATATCTGCCATTTGCCGTCATCTCAATCCAATTGAAATTAATTTCTTTAACGCCAATTTAATCACGCACCATTTCACCTGATTTCATAACTTATCAACTCATGCCGCGCACAATAATGGCGGCTAAGAAAAGAAATTGCCAGGCACGCCCACTTAGGCCGCCCCCCGATTTGGCCCCTGTGACATGAGTCGAGCTATTAAAGGAAAGTCAACACGGGCAAAGGAAAAGCAGCTGGAGCGGAGCCTACATTCAATTTGTAGGACATGACGTATTCAGCTGTGTGGGCCGGGTGAAAAGTCAAAGTACATTTTGTAAAACATGCACATCATTGTTGGCATGAAGACTTTGAAGTCACATTGTGTGTGAGTCATAACTTGCGGCAGTGAAGGATATCAAAAGCAATAAAAAATAAAATGCTGTTTTTGGAGGAAATCAATTTGGAAACTAATTCTTTTTACGATGTTAAAATCCATTTTGATGACACATTCTTTGCCTACTTCAGGAAACGTTCCTTAAAAATCTGAAACACACAAAAATCTAACTAGAATAAAAAAAAGTTTCCCTTCTTGGGTCCATCATCAGGGTCCCTTAATTTTTGGACACTTATTTTTTGCCTTTATTAATTGTTTCTTTTTGGCCAAGTGCAGAATAGTCGAGCGTAAAATTATAATTAATTGCACCGCTGGGCATACAGACACAAAGCTCTTCAGTTTCCTATGGCATGGAAATGTTAAGTTTTCAGAAACTTGTGAGCTACCTTTTGGTCTGCCGTGGGAAAAATATTGAAGCATTTGCTTTAATTGTAGATGCCTCTGAACTACAAATAAAACTTTTATGTGAAAACTAGTAACAAATTAGCAACGTTTTAATTGGTGTTCCTAAAAAGATGTTATTATACAACAGCAGTTTAAACAATTTAATGGCAATGTCTTTATTAAATTGCTCTCTTTCATGTACACACATCTTCATCACCGTCAACAAACTGGAACTGAACCTGCTGCCAACTGTCTGACACCCGGCGAACAATTCGCTGTCCCACGCTGCGTATGAATAATATGCCGCTTTAAAACTCGTATCTCCGCCTACGTGCGCGCACGTGTTTCGGGGTCCGCCCACAGTTCCGCCCGACATACTGGACTACCCGACCAGCACCGATATGGTAATACGTGAGGGCTCCAACGTAACCCTCAAGTGCGCCGCCACGGGATCGCCAACCCCGACGATAACCTGGCGCCGCGAAGGTGGCGAACTGATTCCGCTCCCCAATGGCGCCGAGGGTGAGTTGCATGCCACGGGGTTTGTGGATTGGGATTGGGGTGGGGGCTCTGGGTTTGGGATTGCATGAGCGTGCTCTCGCAGCATTAAATTTCATTACAAAACATTTTAGAGGTACTTTCCTCTCCGCGGTAATTAACTCATGTGTGCCGGTGTCAAAGAGGTCGGCAACTGGCCCAATAGTATCAAATCCGAGCTACATAATTTGCTTTACTGCGGCTGATGGAAGTTAACTGGGTAAATTATTAGTCGCAGCCACATGCAGATCGGCCTGTGGCTTAAATAAGATAAGGGTACAGCACCAGATTGAAATCACAATCGACCAGGAAAAATTAGTATTTTTAGCACTTTTAGATATCTCTACATCTAAAATATATTATATTAAAATAAAAAGGCTTGCAGAAATTTGCTTTCCTTCTGGTTTTATATAGTATAACTATTTAAGATACATATAAGGTTTTTCTTATATTAAAATCAAATGGCTTGCAGAAGTTTGGTTTTCTACTTGTTATATATAGCATTTATAGACCAACACATCATTTGATACGCTTAAAAGTATAAAAACTTCGGCTTGCGAAAGTAAGCTGTCTTCCTTGTTTTAAAATTTATATTCATTGATATTTATATGGATATAAACCAAAAAGCTACACTGTACTCCAGTTATGCGGAGTACAAAAATGCAATGCCTTATTACAAGTAATATAAATAAATATTATTATATATGTTCATTTGCTAAGGAGGTAAACCTTTTCACATAGGTAATTTAATATATAAATATTTAATACAGAAGTGATTTATGTGGGAACTGGATATATTATTGTCGAAGCTGTTTAAATTTTAAATGTCGTCTTAATTGTACTGGAAGCTAAGTTTTTATTGTGGTGCTCTGAGAAATCAAAATAGTATGTAGATTTTCCTCGGGCTGAGGGCGGGAATCAAGATGCCGGAGAACTCCGTCTTCCAAGCCCACTGTGTGAATATGGCTACGAAAAAGTATTGCTGAAATAGATAAGTTTGCCCAGCGGAGCCTCCGATATTAATAGATATTACATTTCCATCCGCAGCCGTCGCGTTCAACGGATCCTTCCTGACCATCGCCAAAGTGCGGCGGCTGAACATGGGCGCCTACCTCTGCATCGCCTCCAATGGCATCCCGCCAACAGTCAGCAAGCGTGTGATGCTCATTGTGCACTGTGAGTATCCGGGGCGGGGCGGCCCATCAATTTTAGCATATTTAAATATTTATAGTTCTGCGCCAGGACACCGCATGCTGCTCCTGCTGCTTTTGCCACTCGAGGGGGCAGGGCGCAAGGGGCAGGGTGCTCCAGGCGAGACCGCAATGGGAAACACCAGACACAGTCACAGACTGCGACATACACAAAGCCCCACTTGAAATCTTGCCATGCTAAATATGCCCTGCATTTTAATTTTCCAGTGCGAGTGTGGGGCGGGGGGAGGGGGTCCGGAAAATGCTGTATACTTTTAGGTGCCAAGCATAAAGCAAATAATTAAGTGTGTGCTCAGCTCCCCGCCCCCTCGCAGCTAGTTAGCATTTCAGGGCACTTTGCCTGGCTCCTTCTCGCTAATTAAATAAAAATTAAAATTGCTCAACAATTTGTTAGGTAAGTTCACGGCACATATTTAAGCGAGGCTGCCAGAGAAGTTGCTCTGGAGGAATGCTCTTCGGTCATCCAACCACAATTCGGTTCGGTTCGCTTCAGATCGGTTTCGATTGCAAAGCATTTTTTGTGGCTTTGCTATAAAATTAAAAAGCAATTAGTTGGAAACAATAAATGGCAACCGCAGCGAATTGCCGGAATTGAACGGCAGCATAAAGCACTAGAAAAACAATAACGATAACGAACGGAATTTCTCTATAAATGGGAATTCTTTGTTTCTTCGCCCGCAACACCCGCACACCCACATACACACACTTCGCTTCAATCGCTCAAACATTCCACACCTGACGCAGAACTTCGGCCCACATATTTCCCACCACTGACTCCTGGCTCCGGCATTTCGCATTTCTCTACTCCTTTGCAGTTCCCCCCATGATTTGGATACAAAATCAATTAGTCGGCGCTGCCCTCACTCAGAACATAACCCTGGAATGCCAGTCGGAGGCCTATCCCAAGTCCATCAACTATTGGATGAAGAACGATACGATTATCGTGCCGGGTGAGTGTTTCAAAGGACATCAAGGGAAGCGACTCTGGGGATGGCAAACAGCTCCCACAGTCTTTGTCGGGATAGTGATCAGTAGAGCAGACCTTTGAAAACAATAATTGTAAAGAAAGTTGTTAGAGAAAGTATTTTCCTTAACTCCGCATAGGCTTCATACTTCAATTGAGAATGTTCTGACAGACACTTCGTTACTGCTCAAAATTAATTTATACACAAATATGGTTTAGTGATATGTGACATTGTTTCGTTATCCTAATAAAAAATGACATTTTTACACTTTCAGAGGTACTTAAAGAATTAAAGGGCTTCAAGTTAAAGGGGATCAACAATTCCATAAAAATGAGTTACTAAAAGGGCTTGCTTGGAATAGGAATATTCATTTAATAACTATCTCTATCGACCGTTACATGTTCCCAGTTAAACTTCGACAGTGTAAGGTTTCCCTTTGCTCAGCCTCTCATCCAGTTCGTTCAATTTAATTTTCTAAGGGCCTTTAACGATGGATGGGTCCATGCCTTCATTTAACCTCTTCAACTCCCCCACTCATCTTCAGTGAGAAATGGACTGAGCACGATGACAAAAAGTCCTGCAGAGCACAAGTAAAAAAGCGATGAAAAAATAAACATTCAGCCGAACACTCGAATCCGCGGTCGCAGAATAACTGCGGTGGTGCACCCCCGTCCCCCCCTTCCACTTAACCCCCTACTGCCCCGTGGACAGGAAAAGGCATCGTCATCGGCATAGAGGCCGGCGGAAAAAAGTCACAGACATGCAGTCGGTACGCTTCCTTTTTCCAGTCATTTTCAAGTTGTTTTTTGCCAGCGGAGAAAATGGGAAAAGTGATTGAAAATGACCTCAAGTCAGAAGCAGTTGCCGGGAACTGTCCGACCGCCGTTGGCTTTTAATGGAGTTTTCTGTTTTAGTTCTGAGATAGTCAGATGATTTTCCATAACCGCAGAAACCGCCCAACTGTTACAGAGAAGCTATTTAAAGAGACTTGATTAGGCGGCGAAAGTGCCCAGCTGGCGGGGGCAACTAAAATACACTACCCATCTGCTCCCCCCGAAACCCAATTATTTCTAATCAAGAACAGGGCCAAAATCTTCATCTCTTCCGGGCCATCACAATGGCATTTTGCTGGGGTAATCAGTCGCCTAGCCGGCATGCATAACAATTACCGAACCTGGACAAAATGTAATGCTCGGCTTAGTGCTACTAAATCTAACCGACATCAAACGTAAATCAAAACCTGCATGACAAACAAAAACGGGACAAGCAACAATACCGAGAGCAGACTGCTTTTTGTATAAATTAAAACGAACCGTTTCACAGGGGCAGCAGGGTCTGAAAACCCAGCCAGGAGCAAGGTGGGTCCATTTGAGCTGGGCTAAGCCGAGCTGAGTAGAGTTCCTTCCCAGTTAAATTACTTTGACAAGAAGCTGTCGAGCAGGGAGTTCAGTTCGAAAAGGGGCACAGTGCACTGCGGTTTCGGGAAAAGGTCCTTACACCGCCCTACGTTTCTGCTTTCAGGTGAGCGCTTTGTGCCGGAAACCTTTGAATCGGGCTACAAAATAACCATGCGCCTCACCATATTCGAGGTGGACATCCTGGACTTCGGGGCGTATCGATGTGTGGCCAAAAACTCCCTGGGCGACACTGACGGCGCGATCAAACTGTACCGTAAGTATTGGCGTAAGTAACAATAACTACATGAATACCATAGCAGAGCCAATAGCAATAACAATAACCGTAGCCGAAAGCCAAACAACAATGGCCATAAGTCGGAGCGCCCCCGGCAATTAGGCGCAAACTATTTGCCCTGCCGAAGCTTTTAATTAATTTGAGTCAATGACTCTGCGTGAGCCGACGGCAATGTGTGTTTGCCGGATAGCTTCACAAAACAAAGGGTCTTTCGGAGTTCGAAGGTGACCATTTTCCCAGTGTCAGTGATTGATTTACGAGCAGCAGGCTATTCCGGCCCGAAACCCTTGCTCCACTCTTTGGTAGGGAAAGTTAAACATATGGAAATTTCCAGGAAATTAATGGCAATCCCCAAATAGTAGGAGTTGACGAAAAAACTTCATTAAACAATCAAGCCTGTGGGTTTTCAAATTCAAGATGTATCGCTTACACAAATATCCAAATATTCCAAAATGAGAACACTAAATATCTTTATTTTCCCTTTGCATGGCGGCAAAGATTCAAATAATAATACCTCGCATAGTTGGTGCAATGGGAAAATTGATAATTTTAGTGAAATCCGAATCCATTGAGTTCAATTAACCTGCAAAATGTTGGTTCTTTGCTCTTAAAGTAGCTGGTTCAGATGTAGTTTCAGCAAAGTTGGGCATCACCGACTGTAATTCAGCTGCTTTGAATCGATGAACAATCCCTACCTTCCTCCACAGATATTCCCCAGACCACCACGATGACGACAATGGCTCCGACCGTTTCGATCAACACAGTGCCCGTGGTCATGGTGAAGTACAACAAAGGTGAGTAATCCCGAGTTCTTGGGTCCCCGGAAACTAAGCCACATCTCCGAATCGCAGAGCAACGCAACCAGAATGCCAATGGTAACAACAACCCGTACAACTACAACCCCGGCATCGGCCAACAGAACACAAAGCTGCAGCGCGGCAAGTCCAACAACAAGGGCCTGGATCAGTCCTCCTCGGGATTGAACAATGTCTTCGTGGGCGCCACGTCCAGTCTGTGGAACTCGCAGGATCACCTCTCCTCCTCGCGGGGAAGGGATCACCATCAGCAGCAGCACCACCAGCAGCAGCAACAAGGCCACGGTGAGTTGGGTTCCCCTCGGAACCTCCTGGGAATTGGCCCTCTAAGCCACTCGCAGGCTCAGCAATTGATGGGAAATCCTTCTCTGGGGGCGATGGAGCATACCATAAATATTTCGCCTTTTATTTTATGCTTATGACAAATCATAACGACTTTGGCTGCTTGGCTTAAGGGTCCCTGGCATGTCGTTGTCGCCACTTGTTAGATATAGATACTTTTGGCTCACGCTGCGACAGAACTTTGGCATGAAACCAAGGGAATTGACTAGCGGATACCGTAAAAAAAATAATACTTTTTGTATGTAAGGAGGCTCTTAGGTTTTAATATCACTTATAAGGGTGTACAAAAATAAGCAACAATACTGTATTTTGTGTCCGAAAGTCCTAAGGATTTATTATGGTGCTATTTTTCACTGCATACTTTTAGACACCATTATTAATGGTTTCAAAACGCGATTGATTTCTTCTGCACCCACAAAAATGTTATTAAACATTCTTTGAAAATAAAGGTGAGTGTATAAAAGTATCAGAAGTTCCGATAGTCCAACATACTCCTCCATCAATTGCGAAAGCGTATAAATATTTGGCCAACACATTTTTGTATCTTTTCTTGTCTGTCTGCTGGTGTGTATTTTTTGTCGGGTTGTCAGAGAAAATATGACTTTCTATCATGCAACGGCAAGGTTTCTGGGATCTGTTCGGTCTCCATCTAATCTCCACCCCAGTTGCTGAGTTGACAATGTGTCTGCTATAATGTGCTGCTAATGCGGACCATCGTAATGTACAATCATAATAAATAATAATGGGCTTTTGCTATTTGTTGTTGGCCAAAAGGAAGGAAAAATTTAGCCCGAGGTGCCGATGAAACTATCGAACTGGTTGGTTAAAGCGCAAGTCAAAGTCCCCGTGGAGCAGCTGGCAATCGATAAGCATAAAGTTTTACACTTGCTTTCCGATTTCCCGTTTCCCGTTTCCCCTGTCCCTTGTCCCTTCCCCCCCCCCCCGCGTTTTCCACATCCTCCGCCGATCACACAATTGGCGACAAGTTCCTTTCCGCCCCTCCGCAAGGACGAACGCATAAAACTTTACAGGCCCTTTGCTGCGATGTGGAAATTTTCTGCATACGCGCTCGACTAAAAATAAAATGCACTCGACAAAATCAAATCGAACAAATTGAATATGAGAGTGGGCGTGGTGCTGCAGAGGGGGTGCGGCAGCGAAAAGCGCAATATAAAAATAGCAGACAAATTGCACACAAGGCGTCAAGGCGGTAGAGTTGCCGCTGCCCCCAAACTTATCCCGTCGTTTTTGGCAAACGCAAGCAGAAATGTTGCATCCCTCGCAGGATGGCCATCCATTTAAAGGGGGGGTGGGTGAGGTGGGGGGGGGGGGTGGAAATGGTTGGTAAATGGGGCTCTTGGATGCGGGTGCTACAATGACGACAACTTTCAAGCGCTGCATGCAACGTCGTAAGCGCTGCGTTTACAGTTAGATTTATTACCTGCTAGATGTTGCACATATCGTGCCAGGAGGGGGTTGTGCATAGTGTAGCAGGATAACCACCCACCTCCAAGGGGGGTGGTGGGGGGATGGCGGTTCGCTTATCGTTGCCGCGTTTTGCATATGTCGCGACTGTTTTTGCTCGGCCGCTGACACTTTAAGGCGGAACAAGCCAGCGACAAGCGAGTTTCATGACCAAAGCGCCCGTTTTGGGCGACATGGCCCCGCACCCCACCCCCCGCCCACATACATTTATTTGCGGGGACATGGGAATGTGTTAAGCGAAAGTGATGCCGTCACCAGGGATTTTCAAAATTCAATAGGTATTTTGAATTTGAACTTCCTTCTATTTTCTACTTATTTCATTTATGTTAACTAAAAAATTGATTTCCAATTCATATTATGTTTGCGTTTCATCACATTGTATTCAACTGTGTTAATTGCCCTTTGCATACTTAAAGCCTTTAGCTATTCAATGAGACGAAATTACATACACATGTTGTGCGCTTGGAAAAAGTAATTGCAGCTGAGGTCGGAAATTAAGCAAACACAATCAATAAGCAGGTATTTACTCACCTGTAATAGGACTAGTAATTGGAAAGCAAAAATCCAGCTCTATTCTGCTTCAAATGTACACTTCACACCAACGAATCACTATGAAACTTCGAATTCCATCTAATTGCAGTGGTCGGGCTAACTGAGTCCGTTTATCTTGCGCCCAGATGTGCGAACACTTGTCCGCATGCCAATTAAATTCAATTTCCAATTATCAATGGAGTCGAACGGCTCGTTCGCTCGGTCAGCGCTTAGTTCGCCCCAGGCCACAAAACCCGGTGTCCCCATTAAGTGCTGCAGATGCATTCGGCTCGCCACTTAAACTGTCATTAAAATGTTGCAATCAACCACAGGAGCTGCTGCCTCCTCCTGGCACTGTCATATTTAATTTGTGCGGCCAACAGGCAAACAATATGGCACAAATTACAAGGAAATGCAATAAAAGAAAATTGCACTGGCCGGGGAGGTCACATGCAGAAATGCAGAACTCGGCCTGCGACTGCGACTCCAACTGGAATCCTGGACGGATGATTACTTCAGCATTCAGTGTCTGGCAATAATTTGCCTGTAATTTGCACAGGCCGGCCGCGCTCGGAGTGAAAAATGATGAAGTAAATGAAATGCAACAGACATCGCGTGCTTCGGAGGGGGGAAAACAGGGGAGTGGGGAGTGGGGATCGGGGAAAACTGCACAATAAATATGACGCATGGCAGCACCAAAGTGAGTCTTGAGTGCTGAGTGCAGGCTGCACTTTTTCTTTCATTTCGTCTAAGTGCAACAGGCTCGGAAGTCGAGGTGTGAAAGCCGCTCGCTAATGGAGTTGTGGCTGAACCCAGAGCTAATCCCCATCCCTTCTTTGAACACGGCTTATCCTGCGGATTGATAGAGATAGCAGGTATCATAAGCCGAAGCAGTTTATTTCTATTAGCTCAATTGCTCCCCGCGGACCGCTCGGGGAATTATGCAAAAAGACTTAAAGTTTCGAGTAGTTTTAAGAGTGTTCTGTTTGAGCCAAAGCGTTTTGCTTCGGCAAACAGGGCCTTCTTTGCTTTCTCTCCTTTCCGTCCCCCCTCCCGTTTGCGTCTAAGCTCTTTAAGGACACCGCTGGGACTTTCCCAACATCCAACCTCCCACCTCCACCTCCAACCCCTCCCCCTGCTCACCCACACCGAGGCACGCATAAACACATGCTCAAACGTCAATAAAAATCAGCCACACACACACACACACAGACGACTCGATGCGTGTTGGTGTTGCCGGCTTTCACACATGGAAATGTTTGCAGACGCCAGCAAAACAACCAAGGCAACGCCAGCCAGGAATGGCAGCCAAAGGAGTTTTGTGGAAAAGCTGCTTACGGAAAACAAAAATAAAAAAGCAGGAGACACACACTGGCACAATCACACACCCACCCACACACACACACCCACACACCCACACATGGACTGGCAAATACATTTCCAGCCCGGTGCAAAGCAATTTGCGCATTTCCGTTATAAAAATAAAAGGGTTCTCGTTAAAAACAATACGAAAAGTCCCTGAATGGACCGAAGGTGGCAGCTCCGAAAATGAAGGACCAGCCGTCGGGCCATATTTCATAGTTATGACAAAGTTCGTTTAATGCAATGGAGTTCGACTGCGTCGATTACGGATTGTGGGGTCAAAGGCGTTTCACTCGATCCTGTTTTTTGCTTTTCCGACATATATAGGTGAGGGCTGGGCGCCAAAAGGCAAAAATCATAAAGGTGCTTAAAACTAACATTTCGAAGCTCATGCAATTATCTATGTTCCCAAGCAGTTGGAGAAGTTTGTTTGTTAAGTTTCCACGAATGTTGAGAGAACTGTCTATGCACTACTGGACGAAACTTTAAATGCTTTTTCTCAAAACCACAGCTTGAAATGCGCCGTACAACCTAAAGCTTCATTGCTCAAATTTATGGTATTTTAAATAAAAGTGCTCTCACATGGCGTTTTTTAAATTTTTATGAAAAAAATGTTTATTGTTTTAATAAGAACCTATTTTTTTTAATGCAATTATGGAAATTCGGTCAACGAAAGGGTCGCCTTATTTCGCCAATTAGTTTTTTTGTTTTTTTAAATGGGGAAAATTACAATAAATGTTCATCCGCAATTGAAAAGATAAAAAAAAAGTATAAGCAAGTGTCCGAAAAAAACAATTCCAATACATATGTCGGGAGGGGTCTGAGATAGCTGCAATAGAATAAATAATTGAATAAAAAATTTTTGTTTTAATTTCAAATAAGCTAGTTTTGTTCGTTTCTATAAAATATTTGTGTGAAAATGTTGTATTATCTATTTGGATGGCGCTGCTACAGCTTCTTACTGACTGGTTCAATTACGACTCCAAATATAGTTTAGTGACTTTTATTTGAAACGGAAAAACATAAGATTTTGTGGTTTTACATCTTCTCTCCCGGAAGCACAGAAAGCAAAAGCGTGCCCCGATCCTTTTTCTGCAGCATCGATATTCTAATATCAAAAGATTTGCAAACAGATTTAAAAAAGATAATGCCAACCTAAATAAACTAAAATAAATGTAATATGTTTATGCAGAACTGTTGTAGACATGACCACTCCTTGTTTTCCTTTCTTTTCCCACATGGGATATAAATGTCAAGTACAGTATGCGAACGGACTGAACGGACTGAAATGCTTTGTAATATTATTATTTAATTATCTTATCGTTAGTTGCTGCCCAACTCTTTTGGTGTTACTACAGCAGACATGGACTATACTAAAAAAATTAGTTAGCAATGATTTCTTGGATAAAAGCTGCGGAGTTGCTACAGTGGCGGCGATTTCCCACTCTCCCCCAAAAAACTTCAATGTTTTATTGATATTTATTACCCCAACCTGACTGTAGTCCGTAGAATGTTTATATTCCAGGTTGCTCGCAGGCTCAAACCAAACAAGATTTTCGCAAACAATTGTTTGCCATCCACCTAATGACCAATGGCCTTACGTCAAAGTCAAACAGAACCAAATCGAGGAGGAGGAAAAAGCAACCGAAACGCCCCATTCCATTGCACTCAGGGCAGAGCCCAACAGGCAAACAAATGTCCAATGAACCAGATTTCCGGGCAAACAAACAGCCGAAAAGGGAAGACGACTCGCAAAAAATACTGTTCGATAAATTGATGGCAAAAACAATACACAGCCTACCCACCCCTCCCCCCTCACTTCACAGCCCCCTCCCCCGCCACCGATCGCCATGTGTCCTGAATGCCCCCCACAAGTCGCCTCCTTGTTTGGAATGCATGGCGCAAGGGTTTAACGCACTTAAGCAATAAAAATCGAAACAATTTTCGATGCTGCCAAGTGAAATTGAAACAAAATGGCAGCGAGGACGAGTGGGGGGGGGAGGGGGTGGAATACTTTCGCTTCTTGCGAAGAGATTGAGTGGGAAACTGTATAAGTGAGAATGTTATAAATAAGTGGGGCAGGCAAAGTTGTGTCCCTTTTGCCAGCAATACTTTCTGCTCCGCCAGTTGACAAACAGTTTGGGTTTGTGTATCCTGTATCCTGAGCTCACTGTCCCCTCCGACTTTCCCGCCTTCCCCGCTCCCCCCGGCCCTTCGGTGCCCGGTCGTTTTATCTCTTTCGCATTGTCGCCTGGTACAAATGGCTGGTCATAAACGCATCCTGGGTCTATTGTTTATGCTCGTTGGCGTGTGGCAAGCGCATAATTGAAAAAGGACATTCAGCTGATGACATTCGAGTCGCAGCGATATGAAGGGCGCATCATAAAGTGGCATGTGTCAGTTGATTAAGTCGGTGAAGTAAAAACAAAGAGTCACAAAAGAACCATATATATTTCAATCAATCATCGAAGTCCTTTCCCCTCCTCTACTTCCAGGATCCGATCACAGCGCCTCCTATCGTTCCGACGGCAAGAGCCCGCACCCCATAAAGCATGATGCCAAGTCCCTGACCGACGACCTGGATCGCATGCAGGACCTCAAGGGCTGGGCCCACCGCATCGCACCCTGTTTGCCGATCCTGCCGATCCTGACCCTTTCCCTGATCTTGGGATCCGGCTATCTGGGGGCGTGGCCGGGCTAATCTAGTCGAGGAAAGTGTACAAAAACCATGGAAACCCAGTGCTAGTCTAACTAAGATAAACTACTTCGTAAGCAATACCCTTATAAATCGTGTTGGTCAAGACAAATGTATAATTTTTGTGCTATTCGGAAAGTTGCTTACTGTAAAAAGTTGTTGATGTTTAAGGTAAATCTAGAATTTAAGCGGAAAGTGGATTGATCGATTATTGAATGGAGGGAACTGGAATTCGCAACGGAAATACAAAGTATTAGAATGCATAAGGGCTTAAACCGTAAAAATGTTCTAGGCTTTTTACGAAAGTTGCTATTTATATTTCTGGTCTAATAAAAACGATTGATTATTTTTGTTTTCCATATTCTCCATAGTATGGAGTCCATACTGATGAATAAAGATTGGGACGTTCTGCTCCAGTTTGATACATTTTTTTTTTAAATTTTTTTTTTTTGTTTTTTTTTTTTTTTTAACTGAAACTTAAGTAATCTTCAAATCTCAATACTAATGAGAAATATGCCAGTATCTCACAGATACTTTTAAACCTACAAGCAAAGGACAAACATTTTAGATTAATTTAGTTTTGATCACTAATATTTTAGATTTACAATAAATTTGTTATGCTAAAGTAAATAAAAGTGTCCGAGGCCAGGAATATAAATATCAACATACGTGTCTACAAAATGAGACTAGATCCTAGATTATATCTAAGTCACCGGGCTCAACCGATAACCATATTTTTATTGTCAGCCCTGTTCTAGCTTAGTTTCAAAGCACTGCAAGCTGTATAATAAATATAACATAAACAATTACACTTTGTTTTAAGAAAAAATAAAATGCCGTCTTAAATCATGTAAACTTCAGAGAAAATGTGTGTTTTTCTTTGCTTACTTAAACAGAAATCGACCAATCTATATCCCATTATTATACCTTTTGTTCAGTTGGAAAGCTTGGATCATTGTTAATATGCCATTCAAAAGAGGGTTTAAGAATAAAACATCTAAACCTATATATAAAGTATAAAGTCCTTGAAATGTTTTAGGTAAGAAGACTACTATGCAACACCAATAAATTTATAATTAAATTTATCATGTTCATCAAATAAGAAAAGTTGCTTGTCGATTAACCCACGTCCGTATAACCAACATTGCGAGTGGCAATAGTATTATTTCTTTGGGATATTTCTATCTCCTTACCATTGTTTGGGAGGTACAAGTATTTTCTACATTTTTGTAATGTCGCTGGTTTCTGCGAAAAAAATGCATAGGTAAGTTAAAGGGTAAACCATTTTTTATACTCTCATCCCTTTTAGTATTAAAAGACAAACCTCACATCACAACCCAGATTAGAAATACAATAAGCCTCAAGAAAACTAATAATTAACAATTATTTTTAAATTTAGTATCTCAGTTTAAAACCTTTTAGGAACACACATTACCAACCTTAACTCTCTTCCAACTTCTATTGACTATACGTTCTATCAACAATTTAGCAACAATCACGAACCAACCGATACACAATTCGATTTTCCAAAAACAACAGCAAATCAAGACGTGAAGCAACTGCAGTCTTAATTGAACATAGACCTGAATATGATATCTACCTAAACCTCATCCACTAAACACTATAAATAAAACGAGGACGGAAGCTAACTTCGGCAAGCCGAAGTTTTAATACCCTTGCAGACTTTGCCGAATTTGCTAAAAGTGAAAATGTAGCGAAAGGAATAAGGTATACATAAATAAACTAGATTTGCATCGGTTTCAAGTCAATTGCTTTTATACTGCAAAAATGTCATATACAAATAGAACAAGAGAGAACGCTATAGTCGAGTGCCTCGACTATTAGATACCCGTTACTCAGCTATCCAGAAATCCTTATCGAGAATCAACGTTGACTCTGTTAAGCACCTTGGCCAGCTGTTCCAAAGTCATCCGTCAGATGGCGCCATGAAAGGCGGAAATGTAGGCGCTAGCCAGGCTTAAGCGTTTAATGGGTTTTTGGGCGTTAGAGTGGGCGTGGCAAACTTTTATTAGGCCAATCGATATTTATTGACGAAACAAATACATATCAATTAAAATTTTCATAATATCATCAAAACTGTGGCCACAGCTTGTGGCTTGTGGGCGTCAGAGGGGGCGTGGCACCAATTTGAAACAAACTTGCGCTGCGTAGGAACTCCTAAAATCTACATGCAAAATGCCAATCTTCTAGCTTTTATAGTTTCCGAGATCTCAGCGTTCATACGGACAGACAGACGGACAGACGGACATGGCTAGATCGACTCGGCTAGTGATCCTGAACAAGAATATATATACTTTATAGGGTCGGAAACGCTTCCTTCTACCTGTTACATACTTTTGCACGAATACAATATATCTTTTTACTCTACGAGTAACGGGTATAAAAAAAATAGGGATACTTTCGAAGCCTTTAACAAGTTTTCCTATCTCCTTTAAGATATAGACTTCCGAGCGGCAATCGCTTTTACCCTAATTAAGATATGCGTAAATAAATAAGAATTGGAAAAATTTATGTTAGTAGATTACACACTGCGCGAAATATTCTGATAATCATCAAATTTGGACCGATTTCACCCTATTGTTCCTATGGGAGCTATAGGATATAGACGTCCGATCGTCAAGCGCTTTCACCTTGATCAATGTATGCATAAAATTTAAGATTTGGAAAGAATTATGTCAATAGCTTTTACACTGCGCGAAATATCTTCCATTCCTGCAAGTTATATCCGATTGTTCCTATGGGAGCTATAGGATATAGACATCCGATCGGGGCGGTTTTCAAACTTGTTTTAGGACGACTGTGAAAGTTTCAGATCGCTAGCTTTTAAACTGAGCTCGCAAACTGTATTGAAACAGACGGACAGACGGACAGACGGACATGGCTATATCGACTCCCCTATTGATCCTGATCAAGAATATATATACTTTATAGGGTCGAAAACGTCCCCTTCACTGCGTTACAAACTTCTGACCAAAATTATAATACCCTCTGCAAGGGTATAAAAAATGTTAAAAATGTCTTTAACCTCGACGATGCTCCCGCAAGATTCTTCGGAGCTTTAGTATCGTTCACACGCCTAGAGGTAATATCTTAGCCAAACTCCTCGATCATTCAGATTTCATACTGTTAAACAGCAAATCAGTAACCCACTTCTCCCACTTACTTACACCTTTCTTTCGCCTCATCCATCGTTGCCCCAGAGTTTTTCTGGAAAACCATTGGCGACCCTCACTGACCGTTTCCCGTTCTCCATAAACCTCAACAAACTTTTACCTTCCTAGTCCTCTAGACCAACCTTTAAATGCAGACTGGTATTCTTACGGAAAATTAGTCGATATTAATTCTGATTTTAACCAAGTATCCAAAAATGTTAATAATGAAGCATCTTATATAAGAAAAATTATATTATATATATTATATTATACAATATAATATTACATATATTATGGAATCATAAGCTATCTGTACTGAAAAAGACCAATATATCTAAATAAGCCATTCTCAAACAAAGTATAGTGATTTTAGCATCATTGAATGCAAAAAGTCAACGAAAAATATAAAAGAGCTTTGAAAGAATCCAAACGGCCCTCTCTTCTAAATTACAGAACCGAATTTAACGCCTTCCATCCCCATCAAAATCTTGGGCCAATTAGTCGTCTCTACTCCACAAAAATGCAAACTTTTGCACTTGCCGAAGATTCTAGCTTCTCACCAACTTTTCGTTCTAATAAACTTCATTTAATCACTACAATACCCAAACAATACTGAAGTCTGGCTACTTGAAACAGAAAAATACATCTCATTCTTGGAATTCAGATGCCTATTCAATATTCCTGAAAAGTAAAACTCTATGATTAAATTGAATCTCCTACATTATGATCAAGAACCCCCCTGTCTTATTTAAACACAGAATTCTTAATCATTTCACCACAATCATGCACTACAATTCAAACATAGCCTGGTACTTCCCATTCTAATGCTACAAAAACCATGGACTGACATTAAACCATACCACCCAATATTTCTTAACTCTTGCCTCGCAAAAACGATAGACAAAATCATCACAAAGAGGTGATCAGTGTTTGGAGTTCTTTAAGGAAAAGCGATGTCCTGGTTGATGTGGCTGTTATATAAAATGAACATGTGGTGGACAAGACATCGCTTTTCCTTAAAGAACACCAAACACTGATCTCTCTCGATTTTAACAAAGCAGTGACAAAATTGGCATTCACTCCATAGTAATCCTGCTCGAGAAATTGACTAGGTTATTTAAATACCATTCCCTCTCAAAAATGGCATCCCTCTAGGCTTTCCCATTTCAATCATACTGTTTATCATAGCTTTCAACAACCTCTCCCACATAACTTCCATACGATTTCAATCTAATAATAGAGCACCCCAAAACAAAACCACACAACAAGCCTTCCATCCTTATTTACCCAAATGGACGAATGGTGCCCAAACTCTGAATCAATAATATCAAAATAAAAATGACAAGTACCCCACACCAACATTCCCAGTACCAACACCAACACACCTAGGACTCCTCATTAACAACAAATACAATTCCCACATCTCAAAACTTAGGTTCGACCTCTCAAAGCCTATAAATTTTATAACACATCTCTGAAATAGTCTTTTCAATTGATTAAAATCATCCTACTCTCAACACACCTTCATATACACCGATGGATCGAAAGCGAATTATTTATCTGGCTTTATTATTACTCATGAAAATGATTAATCAAATTTGGCATTATACCTACATACTTCTCCACCCTAAATCTATCTTTCCTCTCTAAGCTCTCATTAAAAACGTATATTAACCATATTAGCCAAACACTTCTCCAAAATTATCATAACTTGGATTCCAATCAAAATAGTTATATAGGGAAACCACGCCGCAGACTTATTTGGAGACCTAGCATTTAAATCTGCTCATTTACACGCCACATTACAACCCACGATTTTAAACAGTATTTGTATAATCAATTAAAAACTTTCTTGAATTATCAACTCCCAGGTATAAACTATTAAAGCCCACCACATTTCTACATAAATCCAACATAAATAAAACAACTCAGGTTATAATAAATTAATTAAGACTTTGCCAAAGTAAGTTAACCAACGAAAGAAACTGCACCACAAATTGCCCTCTGCTCATTGCAATAAACATTACCCACATCATCAACTCATGTTCTTTATCCCACATAGAAAAGCATTCTTCAAGTCCCTGAACCCCAATCACTGTTGCTCCAATCCCAAAGAAAATAGCATACAAAGTAAAGAAATTAGAAATTAACTTAGTGATTAAAGTTAATCTTTTAATCAAGTTAAGTTAAAACAAGAAAGAAAAGCTAACTTCGGGCGGAGCCGAAGTTTAAATACCCTTGCAGAATATTCTGTAAATTATATTCTTCAAAATTATTCATATGATGCATTCTTAACAATCATAAAAAATCCCAAATTTCTAACTTTTAAAACACCAAAGTTATGGCATTTCCAATCGTTCAGTTATATGACAGCTATATGATTTAGTCGGCCGATAAAATTTGGTAGGTCGGATTGATTGGCCAAATATAAAACCCATAGAAAATCCCAGCTTCCTAACTTTACAAACACCAAAGTTATGGCATTTCCGATCAATCAGTTATATGGCAGCTATAGGATATGGACGGCCGATCCCGGCCGTTCCGACATATATACTGCGTGCAATGGAAAGAAGGGTGTGTGCAAAGTTTCAATTTAATAGCTTTAAAACTGAGAGACTAGTTCGCGTAGAAACAGACAGACGGACAGACGGACAGACGGACGGACGGACGGACGGACGGACGGACAGACGGACAGACGGACAGACGGAAATGGCTATATCAACTCAGGAGGTGATCCTGATCAAGAATATATATACTTTATAGGGTCGGAGATGTCTCCTTCACTGCGTTGCACACTTTTGACCAAAATTATAATACCCTCTGCAAGGGTATAAAAATGAGCAAGTGAAAATGCATAGCGAACGGATTGGTTTCCGAAGCAACCCTTATTATGCAATAGCCCCAAAGCGAATATTTACCGAACCGCAAAATGTACCATACCCAAACAACTGAATCCCCGCCACCCGTTGCCATTGTTTACTTTGCCAGTGAATTTGTGCACCATCGACCCACATGAAAACATTTTTCATTTTCATTAAAAAAGTGAGCACAACAAAAACTCTCGCGACTTTATAATTTAATTTAAAAAGCGGAGGGCAGGCCAAAGCGGTGCAGAGCAGAACGGAGCAACTGCCAGCGCAAAAACATAAAAAATAATTATTAAAATAAATTAAATGTCTGCTGCTGCCCCCATAAACTTCGTCGAGTGGGCAATTAAAGGAGCCAGCGTGTGAGACGCGGGGGCAGAATGGAACGTGGCTAGTTTTTTCTCAGGAGTTGAAGAGTTAAGCGGCAGTCGAAAAAAGCACACATAAACCAAAAAAATCAAATTGCTGCCGCCATGGCATTTTGACTCGAGTTTCACACAACGCCATGGTAAATGGCAAAAAATTGGCATGTGAAACGTTTGCAGAGTCGGAGTCGCCTGTCCCTTGTCCCCTGTCCCCTGTCCCCTCATTTCGGCCGCCTGACCATTGCCACAATAAAGGCTCCAGTTAATAAAGCTAACAGAGCATGTGCTGTAAGTCAGGAAACGTATAAAAGTATATGTCGGTGATATGGGAAGGCAGCGAAAGAGCAGGGAAGGGCAAGGGGAAGTATGCGGACAGACTTAAGAATGACGGAAAATGAGCTCTGTAATGGTGCATGCCCTTCCCCTCATGATACAACCATTAGAAGTTTGATTCTGAAATTATTATTATTTATTATTTATAAATTATTACAACTACTCTTGATTTTAAGCTAAAACTCAAATGAACTGAAACTTAAAATTTCAATTTTTTTGGCACGCCGACAGTGTATGACAGTGTGTAGATAGCAGGCATGTTCTGAACATTTCTGCAGATGACGAAAAAGATGTTTGTCCAGAAAGACAACTTTTAGGAAAGTTTCAAGAAGATAGCTTTAAAACTGTGGGACTAGTTTGGGTAGAAACGGACGGCCAGCGGGACATGGCTGGATCGACTCTCCTGGTGATGCTGATCAAGAATATATATACTTTATAGGGTCGGAAATGTCTCCTTCACTGCGCTGCAAACTTTTGACTCAAATTAAAACACCCTAATAATGTCAAACAAACTTAAACAACCTTACTTTGGCAACTTTTGACAAATGTTTTTTGGCCCGCAGTGCGTTGATATGGACGGAAAGGCTGATGGACATGGCTAGATCGACTTATCTATTGATCGTGATCAAGAATATTTATAATGTGTATGTGTGGTTACTATAAAAACAATATATCGGCGGTGACACCTTCTTCAGGAATATTTTTCAAGGGTATATCAATTTCGGCTCCACCCGAAGTTAGATTTCCTTTCTTGTTTGTTTTTGAAATTGGGAAATTATCTTTGAGCCATTAAAGGCCCCTAAAAACAAATCACCAACCACATTTTGTTTAACGGAATCTTTATTTGTATGGGACTGGCTGGACTTCGCTGTCATTTATCTGGCTCTTCCTACAGTGTGTCCTCGACCACAGTGCGACCTGCCTAAGGCGAACGCGAAGCATGGCGGTGGTAATGCGAGCGGCCGCGTGAAAAGGGGGAACGGGAGGGGCTGCGGTAGCGGCGGTTGTAGCGCGATCCCGACTTGCACTGCGAGCGGGAACGTGAGCGGGAACGGGTGCGGGAGCGGGAGAAGCTCGGCGAACGGGAGCGGGAAAGGAAACGCGGTAGGGAGCGCGAGCGAGAGCGAGAGCGGGACGGCGAGTTGCGGCGCTGGCGGCGATTCACAGGCGAGTAGCGGCGGTAGTGGCGCCACGGAGCCTTCAGCATGCTCTCCTGGAAGGCGGACACCGTGATCCGCTTGCCGTCGATCAGGCCGCCGTTCATGTGCTTGATGGCGCAGGCGCAGTCCTCGGGACGGGCGTACTCCACGAAGGCGTAGCCACGCCCCAGGCGCACCTGGTAGCGGTCAATGGGAAAGTCGACGGCGGTGAGGGCGCCAAAGTGGCCGAAGATCTCGGTGATGTGCTCCTTGGTCACCTGGCGGGTGAGTCCCTTGATGTGGAGACGCACAATGCGGACGGGCTGGCGGAATCTGAAGGCGGGCTTGCCGTTGCGGTAGGCCACTTGGCTGCCCTCGGCGTCGGGATAATCAAAGGGGTCATCTCTGGTCCCTCCACTACCTCCTCCTCCTCCTCGGCTTCCTCCTCCTTCTCCTCTTCTTCCTCTTCCTCCGCTTCCGCCTCCTCCTCCTCCTCCTCCTCCGCCTCCTCCGCCTCCTCCTGATCCTTCGAAACTACGATTGCGCTGCTGTTTCCACTGGTAGCCATCACTCCGCTCATCATCCCACTGACGCTTTGGCGTCGTAGGTCCACGACGCTCATTGTTGGAAGTCCTAATCTTGGTGGTCTCCGGATTCTTGCTGACGGTGGGGGGGTTGACATTGGAGTGGCTCGAACTGGGATTAACAGGCTTTGCCAGAGCTTTCGAAGAGGACCTGGCCTCCGGGGTCTTGACCTGTTTGGCGGACTTGCTGGCCATGGCATTGGCAAGGGGTATCTTCATGCCGGAGGATCGGGCACCGCCGACCTTGATTTTGCCTTCCGAGGAACTGCCCATCGACTGGCCATCTCTGGGCATGGTTATGGGGGTTGGAGCGGCAGTGGGAGTGGCAGTGCTCTTGGTGGCGGTGACGGTGACCGTCTTCGACTGGAAGACGGCCTGGTTGTGGCTACTGGTGGCTGGGATGAGGTTCTGCAGGCCGGAACCGGAGCTGCGCACGCGCGTCTTGCGGTGATGATGCTCCATGGGCACCGTTTGGGGAGCTGGCTTGGCCACCGGAGCATGAGCATGACCAGGAGCACGAGCAGGAGCAGGGGCTAGAGCGGGAGCCGGCACAGGCTGTGGATGTGGATGCGTGGCGAGGACGGCCGGAATGGGAGCCGGCACGGGCAGGGGAATGGGATCCGGTATCAGGATGGCCTGCGCTGGGGACTCCTCCTTGATCACAAGTGGCGCCTTGGCGGTGGAGGAGGCGCCGCGACGCCCCTTCCTGGAGGAGCGCTTCGTGGAGCGGCCGTGTGCGGAGCGATGGTGGCGGCTGCCACGCCCACGTCGGCGGTGCGAGTGGCGCGAGGGGTGGTGGTGGCGCCGATGGCGGTGATAGTGCCGATGGCGGCAGCAGGAGGGCTTCGGACGATCCGGCTTCTTGGTGAACCCGTCCGGCTCCTCATCGCTGTCGCTGGACGAGGAGCTGCTGCTGGTGGAGCTGGAGTAGCTGGAGAACCTCGAGGATGCGGAAGTGCTGAAGCTAGAGTCCGAGTAGCTGGACTCGCTGTCGCCCCAATCGCTGCTCTCCGTGGCGATCGAGGGGGTGGGCGACGTGTTCCTCACCCTTGGACCAGCTCCTCCTCCCTCGGCGGGGATTGCCTCCTTGCGATCCTTGGGCTCCTTGCGCTCCCGGCGATCCTTTCTCTGCCGCTTTGTGGGCGGCTCAACCCCGTCCTTCTCCTTGGGCATCTCTTAAGTCTGATCTCTTGCACTGCGAACAAATTCAGCTGCTGGTGAGTTGCTCACACGTCGGGTGACTGCTGCCAAATGAAAATGGGGAAAGGACAAATGGCGACAACTGACATCTACTGACAACAGCCAAAGCTACTAGATTGGAGAATCTGGATTGCCACCTAACAGTTGGGATAGAATCTACATCTCTGTGCTAATAAATTGCTGAATCTTTGAACACTACTGTTCAATCGATTAAAAGCGTTCTAATAGAAGTAAAAAGGTATCATCTGGTAACAATCCAAAACAAGAAAGAAAAGCTAACTTCGGGCGGAGCCGAAGTTAATATACCCGGAATCGGCCGACTATATCCTACAGCTGCCATATACCTGACTGATCGGAAATGCCATAACTTTGGTGTTTGTAAAGTTAGGAAGTTGAGATTTTTTATGGGTTTTATTTTTGGCCAACCAATATAATTTACAGAATATTCTGCAAGGGTATATTAACTTCGGCTCCGCCCGAAGTTAGCTTTCCTTTCTTGTTTTCCCTCAAAATAAACCTTATTAGTACTTCACGGCTTTTGTGTTCGATATTTACCGGTTTTGTTTTATATCCTTGTAAAGGGATAAAGGTATACCCTAAAAATTGCATGTAAAATTTGCCAGCGTCTTTTATGACAAACAAATTTCTAAAACGCTTATGGGAAAGTTATTAAACATTCTATCACTAGTAAATTTAGTTATCGAAGATCAAAACTAGTTCGTGCGAGTTAAAACATTTAATACGCATAAAAACTGTCGAGGAACTTAATGTAAAGAAAGTGGCCAAAAAACAACAAAATAAGACATTTTTTTCATGACGAAGTTTACAACCAGTTTTTAGACGGTATATATTTATTCATTCACTCAATATCTATCGACACGATAAATTTCCCAGTAATGGTTAGAAGTTATTCGGAAACTATACCCTCTGCAAGGGTATTAATAAAACAAGTTGGGTTTTGAAGGCAATGCTTTTGATAAACAGAAAGGGCGAAAGAACTGAATTCGAGTATAACTATAACAATTGTATCTATAGTAGCTATGTAAAATAAATGTCTAATTCTAATTTATATAGTTACGACCATTAGTGAATGTGTAGAAAAACAACAAAGCTATCTCTCTTTTTTCCTATTAATTATTAACGATCGAGCTTTTGAGATTAACAAACTTTTTATATAAGGCAAAACAAAAGCAAACCCATTTTAAATCTTTATAATTAACACTTATGCTTATTTTAATGAACACAAAACTATGCTAAGCCAATTTTATTATGAATAATTCTTTTAGACCTTTTTTAAGTAAAATTGAAACATAATCTTGATAAATAATTTTTAATTTAGTTTATTTATTTTATTTCATTTAATTTAAAAAAAATAATTTTTGGTCAGAGTGCGTTACGTGGAGTATAGCTTAGATCGGGTGTCAGAACTGTGTGCCAACACAAAAGTCGTATGGGGACTACTCCTGGTCATGGTACATCAAACAACAACTGCTCATATTAAATATATGTTTGATATGGTCATCTTTAATAGTAATTAAAACAAATACTTCTCAAATAAGATATATGTATAATTTTGAAATGGGAATAAAATAAGAAACAACACAGCAAATTGTTTATATCCTTTCCCTGATCGTTCCTATTGAAGCTATATGATATAGTGGACCGATCTGGCCTTAAAACTGAGAGACTAGCTAAATTGTCAATCTTCTTTTGTGATGTTACATGTTGGATTACAGATTGCGTGGGGAAAAAAATGTAAATCATCAATAAACATTATTTATCCCTTTTATTTTTTGGAACAAAATGAATCTTCAAGATGTTTATTTTTATACCCGTTACTCGTAGAGTAAAAGGGTACATTGTATTCGTGCAAAAGTATGTAACAAGTAGAAGGAAGCGTTTCCGACCCTATAAAGTATATATATTCTTGTTCAGGATCACTAGCCGAGTCGATCTAGCCATGTCCGTCTGTCCGTCTGTCTGTCCGTATGAACGCTGAGATCTCGGAAACTATAAAAGCTAGAAGATTGGCATTTTGCATGTAGATTTGAGGAGTTCCTACGCAGCGCAAGTTTGTTTCAAAATGGTGCCACGCCCCCTCTGACGCCCATAAGCCACAAGCTGTGGCCACAGTTTTGATGATATTATGAAAATTTTAATTGATATGTATTTGTTTCGTCAATAAATATCGATTGGCCTAATAAAAGTTTGCCACGCTCACTCTAACGCCCAAAAACCCATTAAACGCTTAAGCCTGGCTAGCGCCTACATTTCCGCCTTTCATGGCGCCATCTAACGGATGACTTTGGAACAGCTGGCCAAGGTGCTCAACAGAGTCAACATTAATTCTATTAAAGGAAATTGCGATGGTTTTCATTTGTCAATACCGAACTATATCCCAAGAACTATGCAAATCAAATCTAGTTAGCCAAATTGGAGGTCTGAGTCAAACAATGGCGTATGTGTGTTGCAATGTGTGTGCAACTGCCCGGCAAAGATATCTCCTTTCAAAAAAGCTATTCGCTATACCCGTTACTCATGTTGTGCAAACATTTAGACTTTAATATACATAATACTATTTAAGAATGTATGTGTTTAGCCAATATAAGTATGTATGTTTAATATTTCTAGTCAATTTATTACAAGAAGGCATATTTATATTAAGTTGTTTAGCTGAGTAACGGGTATCTAATAGTCGAGGCACTTGACTATAGCGTTCTCTCTTGTTTGTGTTTAAAAATAAACATTATTCTTTAAGAATATTATTAAAATAAAACAGATTCAATAATTTGTTACTTTTAAAATAAAACTTCAAATAATAATGTTCCTTGATTTTGTATTTGTTTTCTTTTATCTTTTATATAAAATATTTCATTGGCGCTTTTGTTAAGCATGCCATATATGTGGCTGTATGTGTTAAGGATGCTATGATGCTTAAAAAATATCTAAAAACAAACGATATACTCTTCATGGGTTTAACAAAATGCATCAGCCATTTCCTGTGAGCTTTGGAGACAAATCGTAATTTTTATTCGTACTGCATATTTAACACGTATTAATATTTCATGGTATATGACAAATTAATATAATGTTATCAATATAATTGATAATGGAAATTTGCACCATTATCAAAAGTGGGCAGAGAAACTCGACATTATTGCTGTTGTTGCCGGCGGAATAATTTCTATTGTCAGCGACACTTTTTTTGCACACGCGACATTGATCGGTTTAATGACGCGAAGCCGCAATAAATATTCAGCATTAATATTTGACAGCATATTAAATACAGCCAGTGCCATCACATTTCCAGGCCAACTTTCGTCATCGGGTTAAAGCCAGCACTGACTTTAAATAAAAAGCAATGGTCCGTTTTTGTTTCACTCTAGCCAACTGCTGCCATTGTGAGACTTGACTTCCCCCTTTCTCTTTGATATGGTATGCTTTTTGTCCTGCCCTCTTTCGTATGCAGTGGTTTTTGCCTTTCCCACCCATCTGCTTTCCTTCGCCCAGGACACAGTGTGGCAGGAGTTGTCGAGCCGCCACAATTATGAGGAACCGCCTGACCTGACAAATGCTGCCAAATCAAATAGTTCGTATTTACTTTTGAAATGGATTGCGGCGTCTAATGAGGACTTAGTTTGGGAAACAATTTGTTTGAAAAGAAGGCCACTTTCCCGACAGTTGGGACCGCAACCACCGAAAGCTTTCGTCTAGTGAGGTCAGTTTCCAGGAGAGCTTTTTCGAACTCGATTCGTGTAAAGTAAGGTCAGTGTGTTTGTACAAATTTTACAGACGAAAGAGGGAAGGGTATTGCATTGCAGAATTGCAATAGCTTGCCAAGAAACTTCAGTAAGCTAATCATTTTTTTAAGAAATGTTTTTTAAAGAAATCAATCTACTGTCATGAAGGACCAAAGAGTGGAAAGTACTGTCTTGGTTATAGAATTGTTCCATTTTTTTTTATTTCTGTTATGTTTCATGTTTCTTTGTTATTTTCATGCTTTTTAAAGCCATTAAGTTGGTTATTCAACGCTTAAATAAAGATTAGTACAAAAAAACATCAATTACTATTTTAAATAGTTACGAAAAATGTTTAGTAGTTGGATAATTATGGGCATTGATCAATTTGATCAAGCAAATTTAGTTGAGTGTAGATATTTGTACCTACCCAGGTACATGCCAATTAAAACAAGAGAGAACGCTATAGTCGGGTGCCTCGACTATCAGATACCCGTTACTCAGGTAAAGGGAGTGCGAGGGAGATGGAGATAGAAACTTTGATCACGCATAACTTTTTAACGAATGGTCCGATTTGAATTTCTTCTACATTTCGATAGGTATTGATAAACACAATAAAACTGCATTTTTACTTTTCCGAAATATTTAAATTTTTAAAATCGTATATAAGCGATTGTGGGCGTTAAAGGGGGCGTGGCACCATTTTGAAACAAACTTGCGCTGCGTAGGAACTCCTAAAATCTACATGCCAAATGCCAATCTTCTAGCTTTTATAGTTTCCGAGATCTCAGCGTTCATACGGACAGACAGACGGACAGACAGACGGACAGACAGACGGACAGACGGACATGGCTAGATCGACTCGGCTAGTGATCCTGATCAAGAATATATATACTTTATAGGGTCGGAAACGCTTCCTTCTAGCTGTTACATACTTTTGCACGAATACAATATACCCTTTTACTCTACGAGTAACGGGTATAAAAAAACATCTATTAATTGCATTCAAATTTCTCAATCCTATAATACAATTCAACCCGTTAGTAGCCAAATCACCGTTTTCCCCAGATTAAAAAATTTGGTTAAAATCGATTTACGGACAGATTGTGAAGCTTGCTGTCTTTGTAAAAAAAACATTTTAAACTAGAAGCGAAGTTTTATTACGTAAAACTACAATCAACCAGAACCGAATCTAATTTTGGCAATCCAAAGTTTCTGCTACAAAAAGTTAATATTCTATAAAACGGCTTTATTTCGATTTATTGATAAGTTATGATACATTTTGCAATCGTTTTGTTGGCAGCTTTATGATTTATTTTAAAAACTAAGACCTTCTGAAATTGTTTAAAATTACTATAATACTCTAAGAAACATCGAAGTTATATTTTTTGATTTATTTTTCCAATTGTTTCTGATCGTTTCGATACCTTCACTAAAAATAAGGCTTTTGAATAACTTTAATCAAGGTGCCCTAAAACTGAGTGACTAGCTTGCGTAAAAACTTAATAGGGTTGGAATTGTCCACCTTACTGCTTTGCAAACTTTTGACTGAGAATATAATAACCTTTGAATGGGCATAATTATGAAAGGTACTATACAATTTTGTTTTCAGGGATTCCAACTGTACAAGAATATACCTTATTTTCTGGAGTAAATTAAATGTTCGTTGTATAAAAACTAACTTGTGGATCTATTGTGGCGACTTAAAGTATTATATTTTTTCGGAAAGATGGAAAACTCTTGCAGTTTCATTCGAATTTCCCAGACATATTCCGATACTCATTTTCAAAAGATAATCACAGAATCTTTGTAAGTTCTGTAACTTCCAAAAGAAGCTCAATATCATATTCAATGATGTTTTAAAATCTATAACTTAATATATATATACACATATTTATACAATATCATATATTGTAAGATCTTATACATTAAGAAAAAATACTTATGTATAAATTCATGTTTTTCCAAGTTTTTAATATAAATAAAAACAAATGATTTCCTGGATCAATCCCATTTATTCGACAACAATTTGTTCAATCATTTGAGTTCAATAGCTTGTCAGATTTGTTGACTTTCGCTCAGTGAGTGTGAGATATAAAATTAATTTATGTTTTCATGCGTGCAATTTATGATGCAGTTTATAATCTCTGTCGTAAGATGAGCACTTAAATTCTTGATTTAATTTCGTAATCGAATTAATGCTAACTTAATTTCTCAATTATAGAATCAATAGAATCGGCAAAGCAAAGTTAGGATTTTCTATGGGTTTTATTTTTGGCCAATCAATCCGACCTACCAAATTTCATAAGGATCAGCCGACTATAACTTTGGTGTTTTTAAAGTTAGGAAGTTGCGATTTTTTATGAGTATTACGAATGCATCATATGAATAATTTTGGAGAATAAAATTTACAGAATATTCTGCAAGGGTATATCAACATCGGCTCCGCCCGAAGTTAGCTTTCCTTTCTTGTTTAAATATATTTCCACTACTTATTTAAATAATAAGTATTAAGGAAATTCCTGTACTGTAGACAGCTAATAGTATTTTGTTTGTTTGGATTTTTAAAAGATGATGATTGAACAGTAGTGTTCAAAGATTCAGCAATTCATTAGCACAGAGATGTAGTTTCTATCCCAACTGTTAGGTGGCAATCCAGATCCTCCAATCTAGTAGCTTTGCCTGTTCACTTTGAATTTTCCTGGATGTCAGTTGTCGCCATTTGCCCTTTCCCCATTTTCATTTTGCAGCAGTCACCCGACGTGTAAACAACTCACCAGCAGCTCCGGAATATCCAATTTGTTCGCATTGTAAGAGTTCAGGTTGTGCAAGAGTTCAGATGCCCACGGAGAAGGGCAGCAAGTCGAAGGACGGGGTTGAGCCCCCCACAAAGCGGCAGACGAAGGATCGCCGCGAGAGCAAGGAGCGCAAGAATGGCAAGGAGGTAATCCCCGGCGGGGGAGGAGGAGGAAGTGGAGGAGGAGCTTGTCCAAGCGTGAGGATCAGGTCGTCCACCCCCTCGTTTGTCACGGAGAGCAGCGATTGGGGCGACAGCGAGTCCAGCTACTCGGACTCTAGCTTCAGCTCTACCGCATCCTCGAGGTTCTTCAGCTCCACCAGCTCCACCAGCTCCACCAGCAGCAGCTCCTCGTCCAGCGACAGCGATGAGGAGCCGGAGGGCTCCACCAAGAAGCCGGATCGTCCGAAGTCCTCCTGCTGCCGCCATCGGCGCCACCACCACCCCTCGCGCCACACGCACCGCCGACGTGGGCGTGGCAGCCGCCACCATCGCTCCGCACACGGCCGCTCCACGAAGCGCTCCTCCAGGAAGGGGCGTCGTGGCGCCTCCACCGCCAAGGCGCCACTTGTGATCAAGGAGGAGTCCCCAGCCGCGCAGGCCATCCTGATACCGGATCCCATTCCCCTGCCCGTGCCGGCTTCCATTCCGGCCGTCCTCGCCACGCATCCACATCCGCAACCGCATCCGCAGCCTGTGCCGGCTCCCGCTCTAGCCCCTGCTCCTGCTCGTGCTCCTGGTCATGCTCATGCTCCGGTGGCCAAGCCAGCTCCCCAAACGGTGCCCATGGAGCATCATCACCGCAAGACGCGCGTGCGCAGCTCCGGTTCCGGCCTGCAGAACCTCATCCCAGCCACCAGTAGCCACAACCAGGCCGTCTTCCAGTCGAAGACGGTCACCGTCACCGCCACCAAGAGCACTGCCACTCCCACTGCCGCTCCAACCGCCATAACCATGCCCAGTGATGGCCAGTCGATGGGCAGTTCCTCGGAAGGCAAAATCAAGGTCGGCGGTGCCCGATCCTCCGGCATGAAGATACCCCTTGCCAATGTCATGGCCAGCAAGTCCGCCAACCAGGTCAAGACCCCGGAGGCCAGCTCCTCTTCGAAAGCTCTGGCAAATCCTGTTAATCCCAATTCGAGCCACTCCAATACCAACCACCGTCAGCAAGAATCCGGAGACAAGATTAGGACTTCCAAGCGACCGCGTCGTGGACCTACCACGCCAAAGCGTCAGTGGGATGATGAGCGGAGTGATGGCTACCAGTGGAAACAGCGGCGCAATCGTAGTTTCGAGGGAGGTGGTGGAGGAGGGGGAGAAGGCGGAAGCGGAGGAAGAAGAGGAGAAGAAGGAGGAGGCCGAGGAGGAGGTGGTGAAGGAACCAGAGATGACCCCTTTGATTATCCCGACGCCGAGGGCAGCCAAGTGGCCTACCGCAACGGCAAGCCCACCTTCAGATTCCGCCAGCCCGTCCGCATTGTGCGTCTCCACATCAAGGGACTCACCCGCCAGGTGACCAAGGAGCACATCACCGAGATCTTCGGCCACTTTGGCGCCCTCACCGCCGTCGACTTTCCCATTGACCGCTACCAGGTGCGCCTGGGGCGTGGCTACGCCTTCGTGGAGTACGCCCGTCCCGAGGACTGCGCCTGCGCCATCAAGCACATGAACGGCGGCCTGATCGACGGCAAGCGGATCACGGTGTCCGCCTTCCAGGAGAGCATGCTGAAGGCTCCGTGGCGCCACTACCGCCGCTACTCGCCTGTGAATCGCCGCCAGCGCTGCAACTCGCCGTCCCGCTCTCATTACCAACGCCCCGCGTCTCGTTCGCCTTAGGCAGGTCGCACTGTGGACGAGGACTCACTGTGGGGATAATCGAAGGAGTCATCTCGGGTCCTTCCAACACCTCCTCCTCGTCCTCCCCCTCCTCCCCTCCTGGTCACCGGATTCTTGTTGACGGCGGGGCGGTTGACATTGGAGTGTCTCGAACTGGGATTAACACGTTTTGCCAGAGCTTTTGAAGAGGAGCTGGCCTCCGGGGTCTTGACCTAGTTGGCGGACTTGCTGGCCATGGCAATCGAAAGGGGGAGATCGGGCACCGCCGACCTTGATTTTGCTTTCCGAGGAAGTGCCTATCGACTGGCCATCACTGGGCATGGTTATGGCGGTTGGAGCGGCAGTGGGAGTGGCGGTGCTCTTGGTGACGGTCCTCGACTGAAAGTGGCTTATGGTGGCCGCGATGAGGTTCTGCAATCCGGAACCGGAGCTGCGCACGCGCGTCTTGCAGTGATGATGCTCCATGGGCACCGTTTGGGGAGCTGGCTTGGCCACCGGAGAGTAAGCATGACCATGTGCATGGGCAGGAGCTTGAGCAGATACAGAAGCATGAACATGAACATGATCAGAAGCAGGAGCAGGGGCTAGAGCGGGAGCCGGATCTGCGATCCTTCCTCTGCCGCTTTGAGGGCGGCTCAGCCCCGTCCTTCGCCTTGCTGCCCTTCTCATGAGGCATCTGAACTCTTACACTGCGAACAAATTGGATATTCCGGAGCTGCTGCTGAGTTGCTCACACGTCGGGTGACTGCTGCCAAATGAAAATGGGAAAAGGGCAAATGGCGACAACTGTCATCCAGGAAAATTCAAAGTGAGCAGGCAAAGCTTCTAGATTGGAGGATCTGGATTGCCACCTAACAGTTGGGATAGAAACTACATATCTGTGCTAATGAATTGCTGAATCTTTGAACACTACTGTTCAATCGATTAAAAGCGATCTAATAGAAGTAAAAAGGTCAAAAAAAAATAATATTTATCGGGTCGCTGTCTAGAGTACAGGAATTTCCTTAATAATTATTATTTAATTATAATATTTATTATTATTATATATTTCCACATATTTAAACAAGAAAGGTGAGCTAACTTCGGGCGGATCCGAAGTTGATAGAATATTATGTAAATTATATTCTCCAAAATTATTCATATAATGCTTTCTGATGAATGCCGATCCTTATGAAATTTAGGTCGGATTGATTGGCCAAAAATAAAACCCAAAGAAAATCCCAACTTCCTAACTTTAAAAACTCCAAAGTTATGGCATTTGCGATCAATCAGTTATATGGCGGCTATAGGACATAGTCGGCCGATCCCGTTCCGACTTATATACTGCGTGCAAAGGAACAAAGAGTGTGTGCAAAGTTTCAATTCGATATCTTTAAAACTGAGAGACTAGTTCGCGTAGAAACAGACAGACGGACAGACAGACATGCTTATATCAACTCAGGACGCGATCCTGATCAAGAATATATATACTTTATACGGTCGGAGATGTCTCCTTCACTGCGTTGCACACTTTTGACCAAAATTATAATACCCTCTGCACGGGTATTGTATGGCAGCTATATGATATTGTTGTCCGATTTAAATTTAATTAAAGCCGTTATTCCATAATACTTAAATATTTCCAAATCCCAAAGAACGGACCAACGGACGGACATGTCTAGATCGACTCTACTAGTGTCAGCATCACTAGTAGAGTCGATCTAGACAGAAGAATATATATGCTTTATAGGGTCGGAAATGTCACCTTCACCGCGTTGCAAATATTTGACTGAAATTAGAATACCCTCTGCAAGGGCATAAAAAAATGTTAATTGTATTATTCCTACATTATTTACATTTGAAATTTGCAGGAAGTAGGTATCCGTTTAGCAACACTTGGTAACAACTGTCTAACATGTCAGTTGGTGCTCGTATAATTATATTTCTAAATATCAATTATCATCGAATAATGTCAAACAAACCTAAACAACCTTACTTACAATATAAACATTACATCGGCGGTGACCCCCTCGTCATGAACAAGGGCACTATTGTAAGCCAACCATCCGATCCCGAGATTTTGTCCGAGAGCCAACGGGTTTCGGCCAAAAGTGCACTGACAGCAGCAGGTGGGGGCGGGCCTGATCGCGTTGCTCAGCGCTTTCGCTTCAGCCTGCCCCGCGGAGTGGTACCCGCCCCTCCAGTTGACCGTCACCAAGACGAACATAACACTACTGCCCAGAAAGGGCGTTCGGTTGCAAGTCGATCCGGTGGAGTCGCGCCTAATGTAAACACAATTCGAAACGGGAATAAACAACACAGCCTGCCGTTCCGTCAGCAGAATATTCAATTAAATTCATCCATTCGACGGTCGAAACCAAAATTTATAGCAGCCGCAAACGCCCCCTTACCGCCCGACCCCCCTCGCCCCCCTCGCCGCCCTCCACCACCCAAGGCTATGGCTCAGTTATCCCAGAAGCCGACACCATGGGCATTAAATCAACACAAGCGACACAGGTTGAGGTGTGTGTGTGTGTGTGTGGTGGGGGAGGGGGACTTGGGCAGCCATGTGAGCCGACCAAAAGCCATTGCGGTTCAGTTTGATGCACTTCTCCGATGGCCAACAGCCCGACAGCCCGACACCCCGCCACCCCCTCAATCACCCCCTCCGAGGAGTGTGTGTGAGTTGCCTGCGCAAATCCAAACATTTACAATATTTTGCTAATTAGCAAAATATGTGTGAATAATGCATCTGGCAAGGGGTGGGCGGGGTCAGGGGGCGGGGTACGGGGTACGGGGGCAGTCGAGTGGAGCATCCTGCAGGTGTCATATTAAATTTATGACTGGAGCTGCCCACACAATCAGGAGACACTCATGTGGACTCATGAGAAACTGTGACAAGTGGCAGCAGTGGACAGTCTCAACATTTTGGCCATTTTGGTGATTAGTTGTGGGCAAGCAAGAGCTTCACTGCCGGCATAATGAGCGGCATCAATCAATAAATGGAAAAGGATCGAAAGTCGGCTCACAGATTTATACACGAGCTTTGGAATTGTGGTCATTGTGGGTTATGGGGCTGCTCAGGAAGTGCACCTTAGTTGAAAACTGGGTATTTTGTATCACCTCGAAACACTTAATAATTAAATACACTATATCTCTCACCTATAACAACAAAATGTATGACGCATTTTATGAGCTGCTTTTCTTATTTCACTTGCTTATCAAAATCGCCGCAGGCTTTTTCACAAACTTAAAGTACACAACCCGCTGAGTTCCAATACCCGCAAGACCCGACTTCACAATTACGGGCCACGAATTTAACTGATCCAATCCCCAACTTTTATGAGCTGATTCAGATGTCCAAGTGCGTGTTGTCATATGTATAAACAATCATAAACATAAGAGAGTGCGATTTTCACTTAAAGTGCGGAAGAGATGTAGGGAGAGCTGGTAATCTGGCGAGCTTTTTCACTATATACTACTATATACACTATGGACGGAAGTCTACGTGGTGACGAATCGCACGAAGAGGGTGCGGAATGAGAGTACTCTACATTGACGCAGGATGGAAATTTTGGTTCGTTAGTCCTATTAAAAGAATTTGTTTATTGATCGCGAGGTACTGTTATGGCCTCTAAATTGTCAAACTTACACTTTTTAAGACTGAATTTTTTATTTTTATTGCCGTATTGAGTACCTTAAACTGAACAACATGTTCGCAGGAACCAATTGAAAAAGGTCGTAATGAATGTCAAAATAAAAGTACGACAACATGGGGCCCCCCACATAAGTTTTTTGAATGTTAATTGTTTGTCATAAAAACCAGCTGATTGACAGTAAGACCGTAGCAAAATTTGTTCTGATGAACGCTTAAAAATGCGGTTGCACTGGAAGGATTAAAGCTTCCCCGCTGGCGAACTTGATTTTCAATCTAAGTACTCTTGAAGCCTACAATTTAAATTTAACAGTTGTTTTTTAAGTAATTATAATTATTTGTTTATTTATTACTTCCAAAAACGTATTAATTTTTATACCCGTTACTCGTAGAGTAAAAGGGTATATTGTATTCGTGCAAAAGTATGTAACAGCTAGAAGGAAGCGTTTCCGACCCTATAAAGTATATATATTCTTGATCAGGATCACTAGCCGAGTCGATCTAGCCATGTCCGTCTGTCCGTCTGTCTGTCCGTCTGTCTGTCCGTCTGTCTGTCCGTATGAACGCTGAGATCTCGGAAACTATAAAAGCTAGAAGATTGGCATTTTGCATGTAGATTTTAGAAGTTCCTACGCAGCGCAAGTTTGTTTCAAAATGGTGCCACGCCCCCTTTAACGCCCACAATCGCGTATATACGATTTTAAAAATTTAAATATTTCGGAAAAGTAAAAATGCAGTTTTATTGTGTTTATCAATACCTATCGAAATGTAGAAGAAATTTTTCAAATCGGACCATTCGTTTAAAAGTTATGCGTGATCAAAGTTTATATCTCCATCTCCCTCGCACTCCCTTTACCTGAGTAACGGGTATCTGATAGTCGGGGCACCCGACTATAGCGTTCTCTCTTGTTTTTATTTGTCCCTGTCTTTTTTTCTCGTAGCTTGAACGTGTTGTTGAGGTTGCACTTAATTAAAAGTCATTGTTGATCAGACAAATCCTTCTTGCTTGTAAGTAGTTGTTTTTATACCCTTGCAGAGGGTATTATAATTTTGGTCAAAAGTGTGCAACGCAGTGAAGGAGACATCTCCGACCCTATAAAGTATATATATTCTTGATCAGGATCACCTCCTGAGTTGATATAGCCATGTCCGTCTGTCCGTCTGTCCGTCTGTCCGTCTGTCCGTCTGTCCGTCTGTCTGTCCGTCTGTCTGTTTCTACGCAAACTAGTCTCTCAGTTTTAAAGATATCGAACTGAAACTTTGCACACACCCTTCTTTCCTTTGCACGCAGTATATATGTCGGAACGGCCGGGATCGGCCGACTATATCCTATAGCTGCCATATAACTGATTAATCGGAAATGCCATAACTTTGCTGTTTGTAAAGTTAGGAAGTTGGAATTTTCAACGAGTTTTATATTTGGCCAATCAATCCGACCTACCAAATTTCATAAGGATCGGCCGACTATATCCTATAGCTGCCATATAACTGATTGATCGGAAATGCCATAACTTTGGTGTTTGTAAAGTTAGGAAGTTGGGATTTTCTATGGGTTTTATATTTGGCCAATCAATCCGACCTAACAAATTTCATAAGGATCGGCCGACTATATCCTATAGCTGCCATATAACTGATTGATCGGAAATGCCATACCTTTGGTGTTTGTAAAGTTAGGAAGTTGGGATTTTCTATGGGTTTTATATTTGGCCAATCAATCCGACCTATCAAATTTCATAGGGATCGGCCGACTATATCCTATAGCTGCCATATAACTGAACGATTGGAAATGCCATAACTTTGCTGTTTTTAAAGTTAGGAAGTTGGGATTTTATATGAGTATTAAGAATGCATCATAAGAATAATTTTGGAGAATATAATTTACAGAGTATTCTGCAAGGGTATATCAACTTCGGCTCCGCCCGAAGTTAGCTTTCCTTTCTTGTTTTTTATTATTTTTCCTTTCTTATTTACGCGACTTATTTAACGCCATTTAATAGAGCAGCTCCTAAAGGGAAGGTTGATAATGTGCAATTAGCTACCCTGTTAATGTCTTAATTTAAGGCAACCGATCAGAACGAAAACTTGCATCTATTTCCATATAATCATATACTTTTATGGACTTTTAATTGGCAATTTCCTAAGCTGGTTGGCAACCTTGACGCTTCGTCTATAACTCACCCAGAACTTTTGTCTATTAAACGGCGCCGTAAAAGCGAAAATATAGTCATAATTTATGGCAGTTAAGCAGCTAACAAACTATCCTGCAGATACTCCACGACCTCCAGTTACTCCAGGAGCTTTGCATGTTCGGCCACCATCAGCGGGGGGTGGGGGGTTTGGGGGAAGTCCCGAAGTGGTGGTGGGTTCAGAGGGGAACGGGGAAGGGCGAAGGGTGCTCGTCGGGTTGGGGTGGCAGGTGAAAGAACTGCAGCTGTCGTCGTCGCATCCAGCACAAAACGCGGAAGCGAGTGAAAAGCAATTATCAGGTGTCAAAATTTATATTAGGGAGTCCCAAGCTGAAAAAAGGATACCAACAAGGAAGCAAGCAAAGAAACAAAACAAGAAACTTGAAAATAACTTGGGAGTCCTGCTAGTCCTGCTATACGGATCAAAATTACACTAAGAAAAGTTTTGAAAGTTAAGTTGCTTTAAGAAATACACTGTTTAGTAATTAATTATTATTAAAACTTAAATCAATTTTATATGAATTAACTTCATTTGTTCCTTTATTATTTACTATTATTAAATTTATTAAAAACAACTGCCTTACCTTCAATTTACAGGCTGATATTCTCAAATTTAATTTCGATTATTAAATTCTTGGATTGACAAACAGTTTGTTCTTTGAAAATATTTAAAGAACGATGAATTGGGTGATTTATGAGAATTGCAAAGCATTCTTAAGTTTATTTTTAATTTGAACGTCCTTGTTATTTGGAAATATTTGTTCACAGTGTACTCCTAACCCTTTCAGTAAAAATGATTTGTGGCTCCAGTGCATTGGCACGCAATGAAAAGTTTCTGACGAGGAAAAGGTAGGGGATAGATAGAGCTCAGGACTTCGTCCGGACGCTTTATAAAAACCTTTTTATACTGCATAAAATCTGTTATTGGCATGGAAGCCGTCTCCCTCCGCCATTATTTATTGGCTGTGTGCGTGTGTTGTGCGAGACTGTGTGTTGAGCCTGCTGTGAAGTCAGGGCGAGAGGGGAGGCGGTTGATTAGCGCCCGAAAAGCAACTGATATATAGGAGCAATCTAACATAGAGGTGCAGGGGTGGCCAGCTCAAATCAGTGCCTGACACAATATGGCACGGTTATTGAAAACCGACATCGCGAGTGTGCGTATGTTGAATCAGTTTATGTGAGGGTGATTTTCCGGTCTAGCTCGGTGCACTTGCCACACTAAATGGAAACCTCGCAAGAAAAGTTTCCCGGAGCAGTAAAATTTAATTAAATGATAAATCTTGACGAAAAAGTTTGAAGCACACTTAAATCGATTGCAGTCACTTTCATTTTGCATTTTTTCATAACATTTTTCTACACCTTACAGGGCACCGATAATCTTTAATTCAATTACAAATTTCCAAAAATTTGTAAGTACATGTAGTACATGTACATTGTAAGTTAAACCACTTGGCCGCATTGCTTCAAATATAACAATTTGAAAACGTTTTATTTCATAATGGTAAATGGTTAAAAAAGACGGCCATTGGCGACGATTCTTTTAAATAAATTCCATATAAATTCTGGCTGAATACAGTTGGAAAAGATTTCTGGAACGCCCCGGTCTGTCAAATTTTATTTATTAGTTATTTAAATATGTATCACTGTGACAAGCTGAAATGTACAAACCCTTGCAGCTGTTACAAAAAGTAAATATTCTATAAAACACCTTTTTTCTATCCGGTCCGTTCTGACTTAAATACGATCTGCAATAGAAAATATACGTTTTCAAAAGTTGTAAGTATGAAAGACTAGTTGGCGTATAATGAGACAGACGGACGGACATGTCTAGATTTACTCTTTTGGTGATTTTGTTCAAGAATATATATTTTTATAGGGTGCGAGACGCCTCCTTCACTGCGTTGCAAACTGTTGATACAATTATAAAACCATCTGCAAAGATGGTATCCAAGAAGGAACGCTAAAGTCCAGTTTTCCGACTATTAGATACCCGTACTCAGCAACCCATAATTCCAATAACTAATTATTTTTCAGTGGCATTACTAAGTGGGCGTGTCAAGATTTTTAATTAACTTTGGGCTGCGTAGGCAAAGCTAGAATCCTGATCAAGGGTATACATACTTCATAACTTTATTTTAACTAAGAAAATGGCACTCAGAAAGTTTTTTGCCGTAGAATTGTTTTTTCATTTCCGTTTTTATTCACTTAAAATATGATTTACAGCCAAATTATCCGACTTTTATCCGTTTACTCAATTAGGATTAATTTATAGGACAGCTATTCAAGCTATTTGCCAAGCTCTGGCATCTTTAATTTCGAAAAGATTATTCAATAGCTTGAATGAGCACTTCATTACCGAAATTTAACCTAAAAAAAAATGGTACCATAAAAAAATGTTGAGTATCATTTCTTATAGCTGGGGGATCTAAGGACCAAATCGTGCAAGGATTTCCCACATTAGAGATATTTCACCACTAAAAGAGCGTGACAACAGAAAGATTTCGTCCTTTCAACTTGAAAATGCATATTAAATTCATTTATTTGTTCCATTTGTTCGCCATATTAAAGCCCAAGTTTCAGTAAAATTAGTTCTGACGGAAATTTTAAAGCTTTTAATAGCAGAATTAACAAGAAAGGAAGCAAGCTTCGGCAAGCTGAAGTTTATATACCCTTGCACTATGGGGTTTTTGACCACTTTATGTGGCATTTAGTCATTTTTTAAAAGTGCTCTAATTAAAAAAAAAAAAATGGGAATGCATTAACAGAACATCAATCTGTTATGCCTCATACTCAAAATGTTAATACTTAACAGCATATGTTAGCATAACAGCTGTAAAGTCAGCTGTTGCATACGAAAGCACCAGCGCTAAGTTTGCAATTTTTTCAAAGCGTTCTTTGAAATTAATTTATTCGTGTAAAACACCATTTGAAAAGAAAAAAACAAATGGAAACTGATCTCACAGGCTTGTACTATATGTTAAATGTATTAATTGTTTAAATTATGCGTGTTTATACTTATATTTTGTCATTTTATAAATGCACCTTGAGCTGAATTTTGAGGAACAAATTTCAACTTTGGGAAGAGTTTTGAAATAGAAGTTTGCATTAGTTTTCAATGCGTCCAAGTGTATGTTGTAGCCTGGTCAATTCTGAGCAAAAATCTGTTAGTCTTATTGTGCACTTTTCCGCACTATTGGTGCAATTTGAATTTTTCTTAGATAACCTCACTTTCTCCAACGCCGACTTGGTTGCTGTTTGGAATAGCGAGAAGGGCCGGCTTGAGCAAGAAAAGGCTATACAATGTTTGATGAACAAATTATTTATAATATGAGGATCATTTTGATATGTTTGTCCTGTCAGTTGCCCGTCAATTTGGACAAATTCGAATCATTTTGCCTACCAACTGGAGAATTGTTAGTCGATATGTATCCGTGGCTGCCGTTGAGTTTTGAGTTTGATGAAATTTTTTCTTTTTGCTTTTGTTGCACTTATTATCATCCACTTTTATAGGCATGGAGCAACAAATTTCAGCTCCTTAAATTTCATTAATTTTTTTTTAGTTTTAACCGATCGTTCCTATGGTAGCTATAGGATATTGTTTCCTGATCCAAACGATTTTCACACTATATGTGCCTAGGGACAAATAATGACGATTGGTAAAGTTTCATGTCGATATCTCCAAAACTGACCGAGTTATTAATTAATGCCACAAAAACAGGTCAAAAACCCCATAGTGCCTTGCAATTGTTACAAATCTACTACATTTCGATTTCTATGCCTATATTACGAAAAACAATGAAGGTACATACATATGTCGATTTTACGCGTCATTTTGCCATCGTTTCTATGACAGCTATATGATATTGTTGTCCGATTTTAATTTAATTGAAACTGTAACTCCATAATATTTAAATATTACCAAATCCCAAATCCGATTGTTCCTATGGGAGCTATATGATATAGTCGCCCGATCCGGCTCGTTCCGACTTACATATATACTACCTGCAATAGAAAGACAACTTGTGGGAAAGTTTTGAGCAGATAGCTTTAAAACTTGGGGATGGACAGACGGACATGGCTAGATCGACTCTTCTGGTGATACTAATCAAGAATATATGTATATACTTTATAGGGTCGGAAATGTCTCCTTCAATGCGTTGCACACTTCTGACCAAAATTATAATACCCTCTGCAAGGCTGTAACAATAGATACACGTTTGTATCTTAACTTACTCATTTATTACCAAATCTTAAATGGCTAGAACGGCTACAAGACAGTGTTGTCTGTACAAAATGTACATTTGTTTCTGCGAAATTATTATAGTAACAATTCCAGGTGTTTAATTATGCAAAGGAAGTTTGGCATCAACGTATTTAACAATTCTGCCTTATTGGATTTTAAAGTTATTCTAGAAAAAATTACCATCAAATATAAAAAATTGTTCTTTCTTAAACAAAACGTTCTTTAAAAAAAAGATATCTTGTTTCAAAAATTTTTTTTCCTTGCCTAAATAAGTATTATACCTATTATGTATTCAAAAAAGATAAGTCATTTTATTTATTGTTTTAAGGTATATTTTGATCTAACATATTGAATTACAAAATTATTTTTTCGTTTGAAAATATTTTTTTTTCAACTTAAGTTTACTTAGCTTTTTTAAAAATGTCAAGAGGAAAACGAATGTTTGCGTCAGGCAGAATACAATTACATTAACTTTATGCAACACGTTAACCGGCCCACAAAAACAAGACTTAGCGAGATAAAATCTTCTATTTGAATTCAGCAAGGAGTGGGAATATCGGGAATCGGCTCCTTATCGGGCAATGTTTTGGCAAAAATAAATCCAGTCGACTAAGCCGAGAAGTGTTTACATACCATACTAACAAGAATATATTCTTATCTATAGATAACACCCAGCGTTACCTAGATCAAAAGAATTATATACTTCAAAGTATAAATTGAACCAAAACTGATTAACATCCTCATCGAAGTCGTCTAAAAGAGGGAATTCCCTCATCCCACAATAAATCGCCACGACCAATGACAATTCATATTCCGCCGCACGCACTTGCTTACTATCAACACCCACATCCCCTTTCCTTTGCTAACCCTTCGCTTCGCAATAGAATTCATTCACAAATGTTTGGAACCAGTTTTGCGCGCCCAAAAGTATGCAGAGAGAATTTCCCAGGGCTTCAATCCGATTCAATCGGCTTTCAACCGAGCTGAGAGCGCTTCAGTCGTGGTGAGTTTCCCAAGCACACCCCCCATTGGGCAGCACACACACACACACGCACAGCGCAAGTTAGAAAAAAAGAAGCACAACGAAGTGAAAAGCGCCCGCCAACAAAAAGCAAAATAAAATGTGGCCCGGCAACAACAAAAATCACAGTTGTCTGATTCGTTCGCGGCGCCGCTGCCCACCCTCCCGTCACCCACTAAAAAAGACCACCCTCCCACACACACACCCACCCCCGCCCCAAAAACGACGACGATTCGCCCAAGGAGCATCTTCGGGATCGCTCGGCAGTCGCTTCACGCGACTTTGGCGCCATCGTAATCGAATCGGTGCCTTCAGTGCTACGACAGCGTTCGGCTCGTGCGGTTGACTACTCTGATCCTGCCGGAAAAACGGAAATCTGAACAGAATCCTGAACGGAATCGCGAGTGTTTTGCCGCCAAGTGTTGCTGCATTCGTGTTGCAAGTGAATTAAAATGATGCTCAAAGGCCAGGAGTGACCTGTGCTGAGCGAATTTATCGATAAGAGTTAGTTATTCATTCAATTGTGCAATATTTTTATAGTGAGTTTCATCAACTCAAAGGAGATAAACTAACCAAATTACCATAGAAAAGTGGGTTAATGTGATCGAATACTTTGGGTCTGAAACTCCTTATAAACTTTATAGGAACAACCCGAATACCTTTTAGCTATCAAGAACTAGGTCTAGTTAATCGTGTTAAAATGGTTTCCAAAAACCAACTAATTAATCTGTTTTCTATAAGACTTTCTAGTATGGTCGCAATCACAACTGTAAACTGAAATAACAATCGCTTTCTAATCGCTTGCTTTGATTTCGGCCACTGAAAGCATTCAATAGTCGTTTGCCAGATTTTGCGGATACACCAACAACAAGTATAACTCGCTCGCGTGCCAAGTCGCGCGCGTTTTTAGCCGCTTGTTGGCAATTTAGCCGCGACTTTGGCGACATTTGCCGTCAGCTGCGTGCTCACTGTAATTATGTTTAAAATAAAACAAAAGGCGAGTTATTTATGAAGCAACAACAATCGAGCCACCCTCGGCGGTCAATGGTCGTCACATGATTTGCTTTCCCAGCTGCAATGCGTGCTCCTGATGGGTATCCTGAAATTTGCCTACAAATGTGTCTGGGGCGCCACTCGACGCTGTTTATTACGAGTGCACGGTTTTAGGCCGGCAACACGGCCAACAATTGCATATTTTATGTTTCACGGCTGCCGACTGTAATTTAAAGTTCATTGATATCCATAAAGCGCAGGGCCCATGCAAATCCGCTGTCTGTTGCCCATTTGTTGCAAATATGTTGCAGCGCTTTCGGGGTGCCCCGGATATAATACGTTCCCCCACCCACACCCGCACCCGTACCCACTGATTTCCTGGGGGACGACTGGAATGGACCTGTTTTCGATTTATGGCATTTCTCTATCATTTGCATTTTACATATAATTCCTGATCAGTTGTTATCGCTTGATTGTGATTTCAGCTGGTCCTAAACCAAAGCCGAATGTGCAGTTTATGGCTGGTGCACGTGGCGCCTGAAAACTTGTTATGGAAATTAAAACATGTTGACTCAAATTTGGGATCTCTGTTCTGCTGCAGTACGCTCCTGGGGCTAAGTCCTTAAATCCGTTCAAACACAAAAACACGCCCACACTATCAATTGCAAATTGCCCGGCGTCTACTTCTGTGAGGCATACAAAAATTCCATTTGCCCTCAAGCGATATCGAACTGGCTTGTGAACCCGCTCGTCAGTTTGACATAATGGCCAGCATGTGGGGGACTGGTCTGGTCTGGGCCTTCCTACCATTGTTGTTGCTGTTGTTAATAACAAGCGATAATAATCAACTTCCGTGCTGGAAAGTGAGCGGTGAAGAAAATTCTGAAAATCCGAGTGAAACTTTGCTTAGAGGCGCCGTCAGCTGAGCAGTTTGAGTTATGCAAATTTTATGCAGGGTCCGTTAACTGGGTTTCACCTATTCTAGGCTGGATTGAAAAAAAAAGCAGGAGGCAAATATTTTTGAAAAATGCCGAAGTAGCATCGCGATAAAGAGCTAGCTTTATCACGTGTTAATTAATGTTTGCGTTGGAAATTGAATTTTGACTCATTGTATAGCTCTAGATGTTTGGTCAACGTATATCGCTTCTTTATTGGGCTTCCCTTTTCAGCATAAATATTATTTTTAAAGAAGGAATCCCTTATGGCACACAATTTAAGTCGCAGGGGGAGCTTAGGGTGCGGAGATTTTGCTATAATTTAGCAGCTGATTATACACATTTGGGCATGGGAGAAAAAGTACTGTGCATGTCCGAAACCATAAAAGTTATATATGACTTGGACGCCACAAAGTGGCCATGGGTACCTTTTATTATTTGTCATAAATGTTTGCTTCAGACTGCTTTAAAAAATGAAGCTATGAACAGTTTTAGTATTCGAAGCTAGTTACAGCCTAAAAACATTAGAATGTCTGATCGAAAACCAGATTCAATAAAACGATTTATCCGAAATATTGATTTGCCTTTTCTAACTTTTCACTTAATAATAAAAAACAACAGAAATAATTTATTTATTTTATTATCTCCAATTGACGTTGGCATTTTCAAATTCGCTTGGTGAGGTTTAAGGACTGGAAATAATATCAATATAATATAAAATTATAATAATACATTTGAAAAACCATTCAATATCCAATGAGATTCCCAATATAATAAACAATAGACTGAAATATAAAAAACAAGAAAGAAAGAATTCTTAAATCTTTTCCCAAATTAGAATTCTAATTTGGATTAATTCAAATTAAAAGTGATTCATAAATTATAGAATTTATTCTCCAATCGACATAAAATTACGGAAACTAAATTTAAAATAGCATGATCACTCAACAATAAGAATAAATAAAAATGTTCTTCTAAAATTCCTTTTTTTTTGCTATTTTTTTTTTCTTTGAGGAGTAAGAAATAACATTTTTATTTAGAGTCTTAGGTCAAAGAATCAGCCAACCATTTCTCGAAATTCAGCTTGTAGGATGCTTGCAAGTCTTAAACTTCTGATTATTAAAAGTTGTTAATGATCACCAGATATTGATCCTGATTTCTCGATAATTATTAATCCCCTAGCTCACCAAATGTCCAAAAAAAAACCGCCATGACTAAATATGCAAAGAGGGACTTTCGACACATCCACTTCGATATGGCTTCGGATTGTGGTCAGGCTATGGGCCTAAAGCCAAGCCACCACCTGCCCCGACTCCAGCTCCTGACGTGGCCCGCATGCTCTAAATTATTAATAATATTGCCATGCCCATTTGCTAGACATTTTTAGTGCCTACCGCCAGTCTTGCCCCACCCCCTCCCTCAACATTTGCAGTGCTGTCGCTTGCCTGTTGTCTTTTGTAGTCTACTTTTCTGGGCATGCAATGCGGACTTAAGTGTGTGTGTTATGTGTATGACAAAGGACACATACCACACATGCCGGCAACTTTGCTTTCAATTCCGCTAAATTATGAAAAAATCAATATGAACTCCAGGGGAAGGGAAAAGGAATTTTAATGAAATGTCAGTTTAAAATGGTTCCTGTCAGTTTGCGGGCGCCAGAAAGTAGGCTTTTATTTTTTCAAACCAAAAATCGTTTGCATGTTGAGACTCATGGCCGAGTCAGCTGGAAAGTTAATCACGGTTCCCAAATCATACAGAAGGATTTTATATGTATATTGATATTTGTGTCGGACAGACTATTACTTTTTTGTTGGTCTAGTATTCACTTTATTTCAAAAATAAAATAAATTAGATTTCTTTATTCTGAGCTATAAAATAAAATTTCAAGAATCTAATAATCAATATTTAGGAAGTGATCTTCCTTTGCCATATACAGTATAGAACACTGATTTTTATTACTTTTAATTACTAAACACTAGATTATTAATATAAAATTTTAAAACAAATCGCAACTGAACAAATTATTTCAATTGACAATTATTTTGTTTCCTTTTTATTCTGGTTCGACGTAAAACAGGTTCAGTTTATATTCAACAACTTTTATATTTCTTAATAAATATTCCACCGCAAACACTAACTATTTATGATTCATTTATTCTCAAAGCCAACTTAGGGTAAAACCGTAATGTTTCCATATTTGTCACCAAACCTTTAGGAAATCATTTTAAAATAAAGCGTTTTCAATTCAATTTATATATATTTTTATGAAAAGCGTCAAAGGCCAGTCTGTTCATATGGGCAAAAGAATTGTGTTTTGACGTGTAGCAGGTGGATTGCAAACATGAGTTCACTTGAATTGGCAAACAAGTAAAGAGTTCAAGCTAAGTCACCTGCAAATTATAAGCATGTAAGCAATGTGTTTTTTAAGTAGTGAAACGGTTTTGATCACCCACTTTGCATATAAAGTAATTAGGAACACTGGATGTCCGGATTCAGGAGCAACGGAAAAGTTTGATTACAACTGCAGTGCCCAAAAGTCGTCCACATAAGTTCGTGACACTCGGTGGGTCTTAAAAAAGCGGAGGTGAACTTATCTTAGTTGCGGCATGAGGCACAACTATTTCAGACCTATCAGAGGTCCGTCAGGATGCACGGTTTGATGCTTTATTTACGAGTTCACAGCGGTGCGGCAGCCAACGAAACATTTCATTTCCGCTCCGTAAACAGTTTTGCCCTCCGGACACGTTTAAAAGCCGTGAAACAAAACGAAGCGAGCCAAAATGAAATGAGCAGAGAGGAAGAGCATGCAACACCTCTTCAAGAAGATAGTTGCAGGCTGGTAGTTAATTTCTGGCAGCTGTTCGCCTGCAGAATTTACACAGCCAGAACACGCAAAATAAGCCAAGAGCGGGCTTCACCTGGAGAAAGAAATATGCTGAGCCCGCCTCGATAGCACAGGATACGTCCGGAGAGGAAGGCCGTTGGCCCTCGTGCTTTGGGCTTTGGGCTTTGGGCTTGGGCCTCGGCTCGTGGTCCCGCCACCAGCTCTGGTTTAAACTTGAAACTTTTTAATTTGGCGTATTTTCGACCGGCATCGCGATTATTGTTTGCCATTGTTTCGTAGTTTTGATTCTGTTTTCAAGTACTTTTTGTTGAACTTTGCCCTGTTGCCTGTTTACACGCATAAATAGCAATAGCAACAGCAACAGCAACAGCAATATCCAGAAGTTGCTGCCATTAGAGACGCGCTAATGACTGCCAATTACGAGGCGCGCGGATATTGCCCACTCAATCCCACACCATATTTTCGAGCGGTTTCTGGGAGGGCAAGTTTGAAAATCTTGTTTGTCTTTTACACTTTATTTGAACGGCTTAGTTTCAGCTGGGATCGGATAGCGTACTCTAATGTGTATTTACACATGTCAAAATACATGCTTGTTATTCGAGCCATGTCATTATGCGACTTTCTAATCTTTTAATCTTCTTGACGAACTCAATAACAAATAAAAATGTAACTCTATTACCATCGATACATTTTCAAAAAGCCACATATATAAACGATATCGAACCTTTTCACCTCTTAAAAAATTGTGGCATTAAATAGTTATAATATGAAAACTACAAACGTGTCTTTGTCTTTTTTTTAACATGATTTTTTAAACATATTTTAAGAATTTACAAGTGAATACTCGACAAAACAACTCGATGGTTTCCAGTCACTGACAAACTTAATCAAACAAATCTAAGTACATATATCCAAAATGCAAACCACCTCTACCCAATTCCGTGCGATAAATATTATCCTGCTCCTTATCCTGATGAGTCAGCAATGCCATCTTCAGAGAGTGGAGGTGCCAGCTGAAGTTATCGGTAAGTCAGTTTCTTCTGGAATACAACAAGTTATTAGAAAATAATCTTTTATTATTAAAACTGTATTTTCGCAGGTAAACTGTTTTTATTCCATTTTTAAACAAACAATTAGAGCTCTTCTCGATTTTTTGTGTTAGGATAAGGTTAGATGTAAGTTTGAAAGCAGGTGCAGGGTTATGTACATTAAGTTATGGAAATATAAAGACTCCAGCCACTAAGACACCACTCAGCCATTTGGGAGACCAGATTATCTGAAACTTAAAAAAATGGGCTAAGCCATCCTCTGGAAGAAAATTCGCTGCTTAACTTTGTTTATTAAATTATTAAAACGTTCAAATAAAGAAAGACTGACTATATTTTGTTAAAGAATTCTTGAATATTTAAAAAAGGAACGCATGTTCTCTATTGAAGATAACGTGGCTAAATAAGTTCATGTGTTATTATTATTTAAAAAAATCATTTAACTTAATTTTTGATGGTTTCTGGTTTACCACTTGTTAAAAAACAAAAAATTGTGCAACCTTGATTTGTCTATTTTAAAATTTATGTATGCGTGCAACTTTACGGAGTTATATTTTGCAGTCTTGTGTTAATTTAAAATTCATGTGTAAAGGAAAACCCTAGAAATCTAATGTTAAACCCTTATAATATTAAGGGCATAGCTTAGCCCCTATAACGTACATATATTTTTGATCAGTATCACCAGGCGCTCTGATGTTTCCATATACTCTGATAATTTTTAACGGTTTTACTGCTTCCATAAGAACAATCGAAAAATGTACCGACTTAGTTTCTTTGATTTTAAGCATCGGCTTGCCGATGTTTTGTTTTTGGTAACATATAACATAATTCTCAAATGGATTTAAGATATGACTAGTTGCCAGTCTCTCCATCATTTTTAAATGCTATTTCTCCACCGTTCACATAACAATTTCAGCAGTACTTATTTGTTAATCGTGTTCGAATGTGACGTGAATATTTTGTGTTTTTTTGTTCTGGTAGACTTATTCTTTTATTTTCTTTAAATATTACAAGAATAACAAAATAATAAAATTGTAGAAACTTTTAATATCCTTTATCCGATATGTGAACCGCTTGTCGAAAATACTTTTAAAAGCGTACGAGAAAGAAAGCAAAATTCGGCTATTCGAAGCTTATATACCCTGGCAGCATTAACAAAAGAGTCATTTTTTTAAAACGACTAAGTATAGATTGTAGTTCGTATATGTTTTAAAACTTTGTTGGTTTATCGATTCATTTTTTGTTGGTTCCTATGGCAGCTATATGACATAGTCGTTTTATTTTTAACGTCGTTCGATCCGGACTTAATTACTATGTGCAATAAAAAAAGATTCTTGAAAAACTTTAATTCCTTTAAAATAAGAGATTAGTTTGCGTAGAGGCAATCGGACAGACTAGGTCGAGTCGCCTGGTGTGCTGATCAAAATCATATATACTTAATAGAGATGGAATGTCTGAAATATCAACACTCTCGGCAGCGATATAAACCACAATCCATATTAAATCACATGCTGCTTTCGTCATAATTGAGTTGTTGTAGTCGGCCAAAGCCTATTTTTTAAGGCATGAACCATTTTCTCTCTGAAAGTACTTGAAATCGCTTTTCCATTTAAATAGTCTTAAATACAATTAAATACCTAAGACCAGAAAGATTAATTCGTATTCAGGCACGGAAGATAATTTTGTCTTATTTTTCAGACATTGTTTTTAAATTTTGCTGTCATTTATTTCTGTTATTTAGGATTAAATCCAAAAGTTTGTGAGACCATTTTATTTTCTTTATTGTCTACTTTAAGATTGTAGATGTTTTGTTTAAAAGAGCCGTCCGATTTGCAATGGTATAAAAATACTTCTTTTAAGGTGGCTTAAAAACAGCGTTAATGAAAAAGCTTTTTAGTGCCATACATTTATTTTTGAAATTCTTATGCGGTGTTGGTATATTACCAAATATAATGGCAAAAAATTAATTCTTATTTTTTTACAGTTTCTAAGTCGAAATTTAATTTTTCTATGATTGTACGAAAACCAGCATGTGTCTAAAGCATTCCAGTAGGTGCATATTTAAAAAGTATAATAAAACCGACTAAGTAAACTAAAATGGGCCATTTCTGGTTATACCGCAATAAAATGCAGTTTATTTTATCTATACAGACTGATTTTACTGGATAACTAATTCGTGTGCTAGAGCTCGTCAGTAAAAGAAAAAGTTAAATTTGTTATGAGGATTTTGATATCTAATATCTTAGGTATTAAGATAGCGTACTCTTATGTATATACTCGTAAAATTTTATTTTTACAAAAGGAATAGCAATATCGTATAAATATTTATAGTCAACATTTTTTAACATACAATAGATAAAAGAGAATAGCTGATAGTATCTAACCTCTTTCAAGACTATATAGAATAATCAATATTTAAGCTATCACATTTATCTTAATATTCCAATTATTTTCCAATCAAGCCTGACTACGCTCACAACACAAATATCCCTTGACTTTATTACAGTTGATCCCAAATTTAGTTCCCCAATTGTGAATATGACAGCGCCCGTGGGACGTGATGCCTTCCTATCGTGCGTCGTCCAGGACCTGGGTCCTTACAAGGTGAGTTCGGGGGCAGCCAATCCGTTAATAACCGAACTTAAATTAGCAAATCAGTAGGAAGCGTTCTCTGCGCTGCGGGCTGGGGCTCAATTACACACTCAATAAGCAGCCACAAAACCGAAACCGGCCGCATTAATATTCATTAACATTTCACCATCCCGGACACGGCGTGTAATCTCAAAGACCAAATCTCGACACCCAAAAGCGGGCAACAAGAGTTGAATGGCAGTCGGAATGAAAGTGAAAATAAAAACATAAATAGGGATATGCCGGGCTTACTGGATGACAAAAGCGAAAATCACATAAAAAGTAATTGAAATATGAATGAGGACGTGTTAAGCGAGTCCGGAGTGGCGTCCTTTTCCCCCCCGGTGTCTGTGTCTGTGTCTGCGTCTGTGTTTTATTTGTGTTTGCATTTGCATTCGTTTGTCCCGCTGGGGGAGCAAGTGTATTCGTATCCGTATCTGAATCCGAAGCAGCCACCAGGTAACAGCGGGTGTAGATCTCCATTGAAGCGCAAAGCTTTGTGCCCTCACTTCGCTGGGGTTGGTAACCGGGTCGTCCTGTGTGGCATGAAGGGGAGAATGGGGGGAAAAAGGAGCAGGGGAGCGGGGAGCGGGGAGCAGGGCGCAAGGACGCCAGGGAGGGCCACCCTCAGCCTGGGCCGTGCACAATTAAGCAATGTTCCGCTCAAAGATAATTGAGCAGGCACTTGGGTGTAATTACTTACTTTATGCTGACAGCGTTCTGGGACCCAAAACAAACCCAAATTCAATTTAATCGAAAATAATTCATTAGCCATCGATGGAACCGACTGGAAATTAGCCAGTACTTAATTTATTTATGTGCATACTAAAATATGCGGTTTCACAAATAAGTCAAATAGCTTCACGTGTTGACATGTCGGCCGAATGGAAATGGGCCCAGAAGCTCCGAAGCCTCGTTTTCCCATGCAAAGGTCGAAGTAAAGGGTGTGACCCGCCCCCATGTACTCCCCATGTACAAAATATTTCAGCTTTTTAGCTTACAAGCTGCGTGCTCTATCGCATAATAATTTACCAGGGTAATTGTACAATTACGAGCTTCTCCATGCGACTGTGTGGCGGTGTGTGCGTGTGGATTTAAATTTCTTGAATAGTTCTGGGAATAGATTTTTTGTGTATAATTGAACAGCGTTGCATGCTAGTTATGCTCAGTTTGGCAGTGTGATTCATGACTGACAGGCTGCGATAGCTACTGTATGCTAAATGCAAGGATATGCCCGGCATTTGATTTAATTCAGTGACTTTTCTTATTTATATTCGAATTAAAATAAGAAAAAAGAATACTTAGTGAATAATAGGAAAGGTTAGCTATAAATAAGATTATTTGTTTCATATCGGAGCATTATGTTTCAAGAATTTTGTGTCAAAAATTGCATGTCACGATCGGCATTTTAAAACTTTTCAGCCAACTAATTATAAACTTAGCACACTCCCCAAAGGTATCATATAAAATAAATACTCGATTTTAGGTTTTATGGAATCTATACATAAGTTGGTCTAAAAAATGAGATCCTAAACTAAATTTTTTAAACTTATATGTAATAAGAAACTTTTGCTACCATAAAAAATAAAAAAAAATAAAAACAGATAGAGACCATTACAACATTTTATAAAAACTTCTCATTCGTCTCGCTGTAATGGGATATTTTTCTATTTCTGTATGTTTTTCCTTTAGCGTGCCGAATCAGAAAATTGTATAAAATTTATTTGATTTTATTTTGGAAGTTTGAATTTGGAATTATATCTGAAATGCTTTTTGGTTTTGTTTATCAATTATTACTAAAAAGTTCGTAAATGGAAAAGATCTATACAATTGTACATAGCTTCGCTGTTTTTATACCCTTGCAGAGGGTATTATAATTTTGGTCAAAAGTGTGCAACGCAGTGAAGGAGACATCTCCGACCCTATAAAGTATATATATTCTTGATCAGGATCACCTCCTGAGTTGATATAGCCATGTCCGTCTGTCCGTCTGTCCGTCTGTCCGTCTGTCCGTCTGTCTGTCCGTCTGTCCGTCTGTCCGTCTGTCCGTCTGTCTGTTTCTACGCAAACTAGTCTCTCAGTTTTAAAGATATCGAACTGAAACTTTGCACACACCCTTCTTTCCTTTGCAGTATATATGTCGGAACGGCCGGGATCGGCCGACTATATCCTATAGCTGCCATATAACTGATTGATCGGAAATGCCACAACTTTGATGTTTGTAAAGTTAAGAAGCTGGGATTTTCTATGGGTTTTATATTTAGTTAGTCAATCCGACCTACCAAATTTCATAAGGATCGGCCGACTATATCCTATAGCTGCCATGTAACTGATTGATCGGAAATGCCATAACTTTGGTGTTTGTAAAGTTAGGAAGTTGGGATTTTCTATCGGTTTTATATTTCGCCAATCAATCCCACCTACCAAATTTCATAAGGATCGGCCGACTATATCCTATAGCCGCCATATAACTGATTGATCTGAAATGCCATAACTTTGGTGTTTGTTAAGTTAGGAAGTTGGGATTTTCTATGGGTTTTATTTTTGGCCAATCAATCCGACCTACCAAAGTTCATAAGGATCGGCCGACTATATCTTATAGCTGCCATATAACTGAACGATTGGAAATGCTATAACTTTGGTGTTTTTAAAGTTAGGAAGTTGGGATTTTTTATGAGTATTAAGAATGCATCATATGAATAATTTTGGAGAATATAATTTACAGAGTATTCTGCAAGGGTATATCAACTTCGGCTCCGCCCGAAGTTTGCTTTCCTTTCTTGTTGGAAATAAATCCTTTCATTAAATATTCTATATCAGATTATATTATATAAAAAGAGGGAACTTATAATTTTTCATTTAATAAACAGCAGTACTATTTATGTATCCTGTAGTTGGAAAAATTGTACATAGGTTTTCTCCCCAAATTGGTTTTGCATAGTTTCCAGCGGTCTCAAATAATCAAAACTAAAAGGGTTCTCAACGGAATCGAGCTGCTGTTTTTATGTTTGAAGCATAAGATTGGAACGTTGAGGAATAAAAATATATTTAAAATTGTATAGTATTGAAATGGATTATCAGATTGGGACCGTAAGGAACATGCTACTCTGGTATCCATATCCATACTTTTCTAAAAGTAAACATTTTAAATACAAGACAGTTTCTCTTTATTCAAAATTCAAATTTCAAAATAACCATACATTTCTATCAATAAATAATTGGTTCTGACAATCATTTTAGATTCTTAACCCTCTAACCATACATTCCAGAATAATAAAAGAAACGAATTCAAATAATTTTTTTCTTAAATGTGTACTCAAAAAGTACAAAAGCTTTCGGTTACCTGTTAGGTGAGAAAAAGTGAAATTATGAAGTTGAGTTTTATGTAATTGTCTGATACTCTTAAAAACATTTTTTTTATGTGCAGCGCAAATGCAGTTTGAATTTTGTGCAAATGCACTGCGGCTGAGAGATTTGTCAGTACTTGCACCACTTTCTTCCATTATCCCGATTCAACCTATCCGGAAAATGCTTTAGCTGGTCAAACCGCAAGTCCGATGTTGGATGAGTCACTTTTGCACCTAGTATGAGGATTAGCTGCTAAGGTCCTTGAGAGAGTTGGGACTGCATTGTGCACTGTGTATGAAAGCAAGAGGATGGAGACTGGGTTGTACGTCCATGTGAAGATCGATTGGTTGGATGACCTGGAAAGCTTTTGGCTTGAAATATCACAAGACCTTCAGCAATCGATTCGCGAAAATCCGAGAGCTGAAGTCCATCCATTAGGCCATATAAGCGTTATATTCGGAAATCTTCGATGTTTCGCTTAGATTTGCGTTGTAACGAGCAGTCTCTGCTATTCCTTCAAGCATTTTAGCCCTTTCAAATGGCTGAACACCCACAGTGTATCGCATCCTAGCTAGCTTAATTTTAATAGTTAATAAACATACCTTTCACGAAAAATAATAATGAGCTCAATTGGTTTTATATTTATACTTTTATCACTACAAGTAAACATAAAATGTAGCTGGTCAATATATACCCCACAAATAACACATATTCTGTGCACATGAACAATAAAATTATAGCTAAAAGCTATAGAGAGCTTTAAATCTTCTCGTAAGTTCGTGTTTTTTGTTAAAAGAAAAACCATATTCAATGCTCTTAGTTTTTAAGATAATGTGAATAATATAATAAGTGTCGCACGACACCCTTACCCTGTTAGAGGGTTAATTCTGTTGCTTTACACAGTATTCTCCTTCAGCACATACTGCCGCCATTTATTTATAAAAAAAATAAAAAATTGTTAGCTAAACTTTTTTAAAATTTTCTTTTATATTTTCGATTTTTTTATATATTTTATGTATATACTTATATATGTAAGTTTAATTTTAAGTGTACTCTTTCGGTCTTCGGTTATAATTGGATATCTTTTTCATATGTTAAAATGGCAATGTGGTGTTGTTTTTAACATCGACATTCTGTCGATCCGACAACTGAACAAAGGATGATAACCGTTTAATAAAAGATTGGATCAAAGTGTCGCTGGTGGTCGTTTCCCTCATAAAAACGTAAATCAGAATGGTCTGTTTGGGGATGGACGACAGTGATCCTTCTGCTCCTAGTGATCCTGCTTAAGCACGCTCGCTGTCTTTAGGTATCTTCGAAGAGACCCACCAAATACGCCTCAGAAGCTTCCTGCCGGGCTCCGAAGGCCTCCGACTGGAAACGCAAATCGGGCAAATCCTGGGCGATATCACGCACCAGGAGCTGAAAGGGGAGCTTGCGGATGAGTAGCTCAGTCGACTTCTGGAAACGACGGGTCTCACGAAGGGTCACGGTTTCGGGATTCTTCTCTCCACCGGTGGATGGCGCCGACTTGTGGGCGGCGATTCAGACGAAACAAATTTCACATGATACTAAAACTTTCAGTTTGTTTTCATTTAAGAAATTTTTTCCTAGTTTTTTCTTCTGTTTTGGCGCCCTATATCAGGAAAATATTCTTCAGTTTAGAATTTTATTGACTTTTGTAAGCCTTTCTGAAGTACCCAAATTTTGTGTACTTCTTTATTTAAGTTCAAAGGGATATATATTAAAAAAGAAAGGAAGCAAACTTCGGCAAGCCGAAGTTTATATACCCTTGAAGTTGGACGGGTACAAAAATAGGTTTAATTTTATAATAATTATATAATCCCCTTCATTACAGGTAGCGTGGCTTCGAGTCGACACACAAACCATTCTAACCATACAAAATCATGTTATAACAAAGAACCAACGCATTGGCATAGCCAACTCCGAGCACAAAACCTGGACAATGCGCATTAGGGACATTAAAGAGTCGGACAAAGGCTGGTATGCACATTAAGTGAATTCCCCGATTCGTCATAATAATTGGTAATATTTCAGGTACATGTGCCAAATCAACACGGATCCGATGAAAAGCCAAATGGGGTACCTTGATGTTGTGGGTAAGTGGATGGTGGATGATGGCGAGGGGTTTATTTTTGCTCATTACGTTTCGGTTGTCAAACAATCATACGCCTCGTTGCCAGGACTGGCTCTCCCATTGTTCGAACCGTATTCCACGAAACAAAAATATTAAAAAATTAAATGGAAAAAAGGAAATGAGTTGAGCGAAACGTTCCCGCCGTCCATGGGAGTTCGTGGCTTATTAAATTCCACCAGCTAATACGCGACGAGTTCTGAGGGCGCAACTCTGCAAACGGAGCTGGCCGGGGGCGACTTTCCGTTGCGAGTGCTTAAACATGTTTAACCGTCCACTGAACCGCAGAAATTGTTGATTTTGAATTAAAACGGCAACGGAACACAGAGAGGCATCGTAAGAAGTACTCCCGGCCTATGGAGTGTTCGCCGGGCACATTTGGGCTGTCCATTTGCGGTGCGCTCTGCCCGGGTCTGCCCCCATTCCCCCCTGTGTCCCACTGCCCCTCTGCCCCTCTGCCGCTCCCCTGGTACCCACAGTGCCTAAATACCTCTTGCTGGCAAATCTAAATCAAAGCGCTAAATATTTTAGCCACCATTGCAGTCGGCGCGGCATTCACCGGCAAACACGAAAAAGTATAATCAACTGTGTGTATTTGCACTGGATAATCAGCGGGCAGTGCACAGTGTCACGAGATCAATTGGTTGATTGGTACAATTAAATAGTACGGCTTGTCCCTTGAGAATTAACGAAAGTTACAAATTATTAGTAGTTGCAGTAATATATTAATTTTTCAGTAATTTTTGAGATAATATCTTAACTGTCATTTATTCAATTTTATATTTTGTTGTAATGGACATTTCAGATAAAAGTTCAGAAAATCAAAATACACCCATGTACAGCCTGTCTTTTTTTTCGAATCACTTATGGTCTAAGATTTATTTGGTAAATTTTTCATAGCATTATACAAATATTCTGTTTTTACTAGTGAAGCTTAAAAAGCTATGTGCAAGATAACGAAGAAATCTAAATTCGTTTAGTATTGTATTAATATAACATTTTTGTCGAAATAATACTTTGTAATTGTTTTTATACCCTTGCAAAGGGTATTTTAATTTCAGTGGAAGTCGATCTTCTCTCCCTTGAAAAATAATTGTTTCTTTACTAATTTTTCAATATATAGTATTTAACGATTCGAAATATGGACTTATAAATTATCGACTAAATCAAAGAGCTGACATAGGAACGATCAATAATGTTATCGTTTTAAGCACCAAACTTTTTTGTAACTTGTATTTATTTAGTTTCTTATAATATAATATAATATACTTTAGAAGCCCCGATTTATTGGCTTATCCCGTAAAAATTATTAACGTGAACAAGTGAGGACAGTCGCGCCTAAGACCACTGTGACCCACTCAAAATGGTTTCGCGGGAAAATCGAGGGAGGCGGAAAATCGGCCACGGGAAACGTTCGAGTTGGGAACAAGTGGAGGGTGGACTGTGAACGGTGGTCGCTCCTGATGATTTTCGTGACCGAGTGCAGTTAAATAGTCGACGACAAACCGTAGCGGAAGCGGCACAGCTCTCACCTTTTGGATTTCCATTGCTTCTCCTCTTGTCTGCTTTTCAATTCATACACACTCGTACACGCATGCAGGATGTGCACGATGGACTAGCTTATACTCTCATCGCTGGACGGCATTTGTGACATTAAGCGAATGAAATATTCATTTTAAATAGCCAAATATGTAGCTTTTCGCGAAAAATTCGGTGTTGTTGGACTGATATCTTATAAAGATTGGATGTTTGGTCTTGTGGTAATAATGGAGGCAAATGACAATCGACTAGACAATCTTAGTCTAAGCCATCATGGCCGGCTTCACTTACCTTGCCCCACCTTGCCTTCCACCAGTTTAGAATGGATTTTGTGATCCGGGGGACCCACCACCAATCCAACCAACTTTCAGGGCTGCAATTTTCCCGCTCCCTAGCTAACCTTGGCCACTTAATGACCATCCAGTGGTCGGTGGCCAGCACACAGACTGACTCACCCGCTCCCGAGCTTAACAAGCTGTTTGTCAACACCAGCACATTTTTTGGTCATTTACCGACCACATAATTGCGGGATATTATATGCATACAGTCCAGGGACCAGCCCTCTGCGCGCCCCATTCGCCTCGACCTGGTATTATTACGTTTTCACGGTTCATAGGTTTTCCGCTGTGGGTGTCCGTCCGCTCCTCTGTCCGCTCTTCTGTCCGCTCCTCTGTCCGCTGTCCTTACCGCAGCGACGGTTGTAATAATTTGTGTGTTTCAGGACATGTGAAAAGTTTGTCCTTAAAACAAAGGCAAATGCGAGGACTCCCCATTTCGCCAGAGGGTCGAATGCAGGCGGGAATATCTTTTGGTGGTGGCGGACGAGAATGAATCACCGCCCTGCCTCTGTATCTGCCTCGGCCCACCCGAGGGCGCCAACTAACAATCCGAGCTAATTATTTAAATGAAAAATTACAAATTTAAATTATTTAAAACGATTGCAGCTCATTCTCATTCCCGCTCTTTCTCTCTTTTCCCTCTGTCTCTTCACATGTGCAATGCATTATTTTTGTAATGTTTGTTATAAATATTATCTAACCACGACAAACGTCTGGCGACCTCGATGGCAACCCGATGGCTGACTGCTGACTGCTGTTGCCGTTGCTGGCTGCAGTACCGCCGGATATCCTAGATTATCCTACGAGCACGGACATGGTCGTTCGCGAGGGCAGTAACGTGACGCTCAAATGCGCCGCTACCGGTTCGCCAGAGCCGACAATTACATGGCGACGTGAAAGTGGAGTGCCTATCGAGCTGGCCAGCGGAGAAGAGGGTAAGTCGGGGCTCACATTTTGGTACCACGAGTTCGCGCACTGCAAACTATTCAAATGCACTCGTATGATGGCATTTAACAACACAAGTTATGATAAATCATTTTTAATAGTAACCATAGATCCTGTGTGTTCGTTAAATAACACTGTGTTACAGAATGTGACCTTTATTTTTATACGTTAATGAAACCATTTTTTTAATCGATTTCGGTGCGAGAATCTCCGACTCTAATAAAATTGCTTCAAAGATGGATAACGGAGGTTTTGATCGCTTTTGAAACTCATTAACAGAGAAAAGAATTTAAATTTATTTAAGTTTATTTCACAACATTTTAAAGTAGTTATATATTAAAAGAATTTTGTGAATCTGACTGCTAAAAAAACCCATTAAAAGCGAAAAATACTTAAAATTTTTTTTTTGTCGAACACGGGCTTTGACCTTAACTATTAAGATTTATAACCAAAGCCTGGAAGAACATTTATTATGTCCTCGTTAAATAGAAAGGAAATTTTACCTACCTCGAAATGAGCGGCAGATGATTGAAATTCGTTCTGATAATAGTTTTTGAAATCGATGCGAAGTTCGAACCTTGCCAGTGGACCAAGGTTCAAAAATAATCAAAATCGCAATTTTTACCACCTTGATATTTTTCGTAAAACGCTGACGGAATTTTTTCGTGGGCTGAATCAAATTAGGCACTACAAAATCTATTATTAATCTATTAAAATATTACTAAAATAATGTAAGTTTGTGTGACCAGATTTAATATACCAATTTCCCTCTAAAATAAACATTAACAACCATTTAAAGTATATATTCTTGAGCAGCGGCAGTATCCAGCTGTGTCAGTTTGCCTAGCCGCTAGTTTGATTGTCTATCTATACAATTATGAGTTACTTCTTTCATTTCACGTAAATCAAATAGTAGTCACACTCCTACCCACTTAAGTCATGGTCAGGATCTTAGGCAATGATATGCTATCGGTCTTTAGGATCTAAAAAATTTTGTTGATTAAAAACAATAAAAAAGACAAATATAACTACCATTTTTATTTTTTTTATCAAAAATGATGAAAACATCCAAAGTTTTCCATTAATCTAACAGCGAAACTCCAATTCCATTGACCTTTTAGTAGGAATTTTGTTAAAAGAGACTTTTAGATTTTTCCCAAAAATATTGGACTAAATATTTTGTGTTTCTGAGTCGAGCTCCAAAGCTTAAGCTTAAAAAGGTCGACCTTCTGTGGCGGGTTTTTCATGCTGGCTAAAATGGTTGATAGCTTATTTTCATTTTCTCCCAGTACAGTGAGGCCCCCCTCGAGCGCCCACCCTGCTGATTTGTAAGTACCTTTGCCGTTGTTGCCGACTCCTCCGCCTGTATGAGGCTTGCCATCCAACATTTTGGAGTACTTTTACACAAAAAGGCAGCGGCAACCGAGTTGGCCATCAGCCGTTATAGCCGCAGGCAGGCTCTGGGCCGAGTCCTGCCCAAGGCTATCGAGTGGTAGGGTGGTGGGTGGTGGGTGGTGGTTTGGCTGGGTGGCAGTCCCAATTCGTGGCCATGGCACCTGAACCTGCAGACTGCAGTGTGGCCAGCATGCGAGAGCTCCGCCCAGTCCTGTTTGGCCGTTGATGATGATGACGTTTGACTGACAGAATTAGCAAATGGTTAGGGGCCGATCGTTGGTGGCGGCGATGTGGCGGTTGGTGCAGGCCAGATTTGCTAATTGGCCTTGAAGTGTTCGTCAGTTGAGAGGAGTTGCTATTTCGAGTTCTTAATTTGGAAAGTTAGCTTGCCGAAAACAAGTTCCATTATAAATAGGACATTTTGTTGTTTTTAATGAAATGGGTCTGTGTACTGCTAGACACATGTATTATGGCATCTCAGACTCAGCTTAAAATAACGCATTAAAAAGGGCATTAGTTAATGATTAACTGCAAGGTAAATGTACGACTTTTGACTGCAGATCTTGTAACTTTAAAAACAATTCAGAGTGGAATTTAAAAAACTTCGAATAGAATCGGATGCAGGATTTTGTTGCCCACTGCTATTTATAAACATAATTGTCCGTAATATGCTGAACACAGTGGGCTATAATGCATTGACGTTGGAAACGAAATACAAAACGTACCCCATAACCACCACGCAGCACAAAGAGCAAAATAATAACTGAACTCAAATCAAAGGTGATGCAGAAAAGATCCCCTTAAAACCCCCAAAACAACAAACGTGAAACAGCAAAAAACTCGTACGGCTAAATGAGAGGATGCAAAAAATCAGCATAAAGAGAACAAAAAGCTGGCCAAATGACCTTTTCGCCGGGGCTTAAATGGCTGCCACCCAATCCCGCCCACCCTCGGCCAAACGAGTCCGCTTCCTGTCCGGCGAATGCAAGGCCCTTTTCCATTTTCCCGATTTCATTCGTGTGTGCCTGTGTTTTCAAGTCGGAGGGCTAGACTAGATTGGAAGTCAGGGGGCGTTGCAAAGTTGGTCCGTGATGGAGAGTGTATAATATGAAGCTTCGCCATTAAATCCCTGCCAGCTTTAAATATTCATTTTATTTTCAAGTCCGCAATATTAATATGTTAATAATTAATATACGCCTACTATTTTCAATAAAAATCTAGTAACTAACTAGCGATGTATATGATAGATACATTTTTAATTGGAAAATGTTGATTTTCTCAGTGTTGCCAAATAAGTGAGTCATGTAGCTAGATAATTTTTCAATAAGCAATTATACTTATACACATAAGTACATTTAATATACGGCTGTTGTATATTCGAGCTTAAAGTTTAAATCACTACAATAAAAAGCCAGTAGAAACAGTTAAATTTGCCAGTAAGAAAATAACACCTACTTTTGTGTTTTAAAAACATTTTATTGTGTTGTGTGTTTCATATAATATAATATTTTTGATGTTTGTCTTAAGATAATTTTAAAATATAAAAATGTGACATTTCAAGTCCAAAAGAGTATTTCCCATTTCATTTACACTTTCTCTATTAATTTAAGCACCCTTTTGTGTTTCCAACCAAAGTTTGTTTCGTTTGAAATTTGATTATTTCGTTCCGTGTTCGTTGCCGCTCTGAAATGAAATGAAATGAAACCGGCTGAACAGAAGTAAAGTTTTATGCCATGGCGGGCCACCAACAAAATTACACGTTTTTCGTGGCTATTACGTTTAATGGCCGCACTGTGAAACGTCGGAACCGCACAGAAAAAACAGGTGGGAGAGCTCGGCTAATAAGCGACCGGCTGGGGCTAAAATGGACCCTGGCTCAAAAGGCAAATCAATAAACGAAAAATCGGCGTATTATTATGTCCCCCAACTTTACCTAACAATATCAAGCGCAAACTAGCCAGAACTTCCGGTTCCGGTGCACCCAAACATAACCACCATCATCCGTATCAGTATCGCCGTCTGTGGTCTTGCCGGCTTAAACCAGCCTCAATGTTCACATAATGCAGGCTCCAGTTCGACTATGATAACAGGAATTTTGTTCGGAACGCCAAAACGTCGAGTGGTGCCATGCAAAGTGACCAGTATCTCGTACAAATACATTTTATGTGTGGCACTCAGCTGTTGTTGAATGCACAGCACTGGAATTGCGCACATTTAGAAACTAGCTTAGAGAAATGGTATTACCACTGTAATAATGGCAATGTTTTGTTCATACTTTTGTTGTTAGGATATAATTATAGCCCTTTATTTCTTTTTTCCCACTTCGAGTGTTTCGAAAGGGAAAAACTGCTAATGAAGGAAATGCAATTCAATTCGATTGAGATTAAGTCTTGAGGTTAAAAAAACCTATAACAAAATTTTTGGAAATTTTAAAAGTGTCTTTATAACAACAAAAGAGTAAACAGTTCTGATTACATTTACATGTGAAAATACATGTGCTTGCTTGCAGCTTATATACCACATATAAAAGAAAAGAAGCTATTTGGAAAGTTTCATCCAAATAGCAGCTAGTTCGCAAGAAACAGACAGACAGAAGAACATGCTTATACATATAAACTCGACTGGCCAAGAATATACCACTCACTCAGCAGTGAGCATTCTGAGTTAAATTATATTTAAAATTGTATACTAGTATTAAGCAATTTAAAGTATATGTGTAAAACAATTACACTTTAGTAAAGCTCAGTCCAGAGTTGAAATTATTTGAACAAATATTATTTTAGATAGTTTATGACCATTTACATAGAACAAGACAAAGCCATTTTATAACATTTCGTTCGACCTTCACTACCTAATTTCCCGAGATAAGTTTGATTTTGGACTCATAGATCGTGGAATCTGGGACTCATCGGGAAAAAGCTTGATTCCAATAATTCGTTCAAAACTGCTTAGCTCAAGTGTCAGCTCAGCAACTGCAAACAAACTATTCAATAAGGCTGACATCACCCCAACATTCTTGTTTAATTTTATTATTTATTTTGAATAATAAAAATATATATTGCCATTTCTTCGACTAAGACTACTATTTTTCGGCAAACAAATTATTATTACAAAATTTTAAGAAATCCGGACTCATATTGGACATCCTAAAGCTGAAGATTTTACCGACATACATATTTGATTACTAAAGAGATTATTAATGATGTGAATAGATTGCGATACAATTTTAAAATATTTAAATGAAGATAATGTATAAATTTATTAAATTAATAATAATATTTACCAACAAGGCTTTTCACTGCTCAGATCGAAAAATTGAGCTTCTGTAGCCCATAAACTTATGATTCTTAGAGCTAGTCAGGGCTGATCTGCAAACTAAAGTACATTATATAAAGCCATTCGGTGTTAATCTATTCTTTTGATTGGACTATGTCATGGTTGAATGTCCTCCTCTATTGCACTTTCCATTACTCACATTTGACTTGTTCAAAAACACATTAAGAGGAAATCATTTTGTAATTGCCTGTTAAATAATACTTGCAGTCGTGAGTATTGAAGGCACTGATCTGATAATACCGAACGTGAGACGTCAGCACATGGGCGCCTACCTGTGCATAGCCTCCAACGGAGTTCCGCCCTCGGTGAGCAAACGGATCACGCTTGTTGTGCACTGTAAGTGGAAGTCATCACATGAACTTACTTACCAGATATAAGGCATTTAAGCTTTTTAAACATGTATTATCCCTTCTCAGTCCCACCGATGATTACCGTGCAAAACCAACTAATCGGAGCTGTCGAGGGAAAGGGAGTAACTTTGGAATGCGAGTCGGAGGCCTACCCCAAATCGATCAATTACTGGACCAGGGAACGTGGCGAGATTGTGCCACCAGGTGAGAGCCATAGCACTATACTATATGACTTACTAAAAACGACCTGGACACCAAACATGTGTAATCCTCATCGGAAATCAGTGGGTCCAAACTACTGCATATTGGCAGTACAATTAGTACAATTATTATCGTTACGTAAAGTTGATTTTTGGCATTGAGTTCCGCCATTTTATTACCAGATATTCGGCGAATGCTAAGGGACATTTAAAAGGTCATAAACCGTGGCGAGCACATTAGCACATTAGCACTAAGCCCGAAGCCAAATCAGACTGCCGACCAGACCCTTGGAGGAAAGTTCGCCGCTTTCCCGGGGGAACACACTACCAGCTAACAAACTGATGACCGCTGAGTGCAAACTCCACCCGAAAAAGTTGTTAATTAGCTGATTTAGTCGCGGCACTAGCAAGGACATGCTCGGCAGACAGGACCACAGTCCTGCGGTTTCCGCGATTGTCGGTGAAATGCGATGGCAGTGCGATGGCTTGAAGAAGTGGCTGGGTTGGCTGGGATTGCTGGTTTCGCAGCCGTTGTCATAACTGGAAATTAAATTAATTTACAATTTTGTTTCTGGCAGATTTTAATTGACACCAGAAAAACCGAATCAGCCCCGAACCCCGAACCCCTCGCCACTTCGCCCCGCGGCCCCGTGTTCAGGACTCCGGTGTGACATGAGTTCGTGCATAAATTTATGCCTGTCAGCAACATTGTTGAAACTTTGGCCCGCCCGTACTTACGGTCGATGTGCGCGTGACATGCATTTAATTATTAAATAACGCAAAATTTCAATTAAATATTAATTAGTTTATTATTTTAATGAAATATTAACTCTGAAATCAAACCCCTCGCACATTGCAGGCGGCAAATACTCGGCGAATGTCACGGAAATCGGCGGCTATCGCAATTCGATGCGGCTCCACATAAATCCCCTTACGCAGGCCGAATTCGGGGCTTATCGCTGCGTGGCGAAGAATTCCCTGGGCGACACGGATGGCACAATTAAGCTGTACAGTAAGTAGTTGTGAGATCGCATTTAAGTTTGGTCGCGGTAAGGAACGGAGTTTTGTCGCCGACAGGAATACCCCCGAATGCCGTCAACTACGTGGAGAACTTTGAGGCGCGGCACAAAGGTGAGTGACACCAAATGCATTCGTTGTTATGAGAAAATTGCCAACAATACAATAGAATACCCTTCCCTCGAACTGCGAATGCAAACTGGGCTACCCGGCACCCAAGAGGTAGAGTAAACGGGCAGAGCGCCGGAAAAGCAAAATTTAATAGCCACTTGGCATAAATTTAAGATGAGCTGGAAATATTCATCTTGGCCTGGCGTGGCAGGAATCATGGGAAATACAAGGCTGCGAGAAAAGGTGGAAGCGAGAAAAAACGCATAAATAATTCATATGCCATGCAAATCCGTTTCAAATCGTCAACGCCACGGATCAGGTGGAAGCTGGCAGACCGGTGGAAGGGGATTGGGTTGCAAGTGGGCACTGACACTGAAGCTGGAGCTGAAGCTGAAGCTGAATCTGAATCTGTGGTTGAGGTCAGACTGGAAACTCGTGGGAGGGGCGGGGAGGGGTGGGGAGGGGAGGGGAGGGGTAGCTGAAAGACAACAAACAGCGACAAGTCCATTATGAATATGCATTCTAAATACGAATCCTTTTCGGCAGTAAATTAAAGATACTCAGCTTTTGTGGCGACGCCCTAATAAGACCTCCATAACCACCATTCAATAATTCCTTTCCTTGCACAGGCAAGAAGCGAACGAAAGGCTCGGAGTCGCACCATCCGGCCAGGGCCCAGGAGCACAGTGGCGAGGATATGGAAAATCCGGGAAAAAGAAAAGGTAAGTGGAAGGAGGTGGGAGGGGGGAGTGCGGCGAGTGCGGCATGCCGATTAGGGTTATGGGCCATATTTCAGGCATTTGCCCTGCGGTTTGGGTCCAGCTTAACAGGCCACTTGAGACAGGCGACGGCCATAAAAAGTGGACCCATCTCCTACCCTCCTCGGTGTTTAACAGATTTTCACACTAATTTGCAAAACAGAAAGACCCACAGAAAGCGGGGAATAAGGGAAAACGAAGGAGGGCTGAGCAAAGAGCGGAATAGTAGCACACTTTTTTGGGCCACACTTTTTGGGCAGGTGGAAGTTTCCAAGGGAATAATTGTATATCAATAAACACGCTCGGCTTGGCATTATGGCAATTTAATGATTTGTAAATACTTGGCCACAATCAAATAAATTCTTTCCTGGTCGTCGGTGACCAAAAATTGAAATCCTGATTCCTTCGGTTTTTTATTGATTAAATGAATTGTAGGAGAAGTTATTTTTTCGACCTGAATAAATTGAGCCCAACAACCTTTCGAGGTCAGCATTATTTCCCTGATGCTTTAAAGATTCGTTAAAATAAATTTATCAGTATATCAAATTTTGGTCAATAAATCCATTTTGTAGAAAAGAACTGGACTGTTTTTAGCATTTTCAAACGAGCTTAATCTGAGTGCAGGATATATTACATTTTCATCATAGCTGCAAAGGAAATACTTGAATGACTTCTGCCAGGATCAAAGTTTATTTGCAAGCATTGCCCTCGATGGTAGGTTTATTATCGTTTCGTTATTGCGACTTCACCATTTAGTAGACCGAATGAGAGTCAAAGTCCTTGGCTTGTTTTGAAGGCCTACCAATCCACCGCAAGGGCAATCCTTCCACTCTGACTAAACCAGAACCTCCGACCAGGCTAGCTAATCACTTCGCTCAAAAGCCTTATCCAATTTCCGCTGCTGCCCAGTCGCCCCATTAACATACGTGTGTCCCCCTTTCCCCGCAGCCGATTTGAGCCTCAGTGCGGAGAGCATCGACAGCATTTACGGATCCTCGGCAGCTCGGACTCGGCGGCAGGACCTCGGCGGACTGCCGCTCCTCGCAGTGGCATTGGTCCTGGCTCTGACGACGGCGGGAGTGATGCGGCAAGCCCAGATGACACTGCCGCCACAAACACTGACGCATGTTTGACACAGACGCCGCACTGACAAGGACATGGCCATGGATATGGAGTCAGCGCTAAATCCGGACTTGGAGCCGGAGCAAAGTCTGCAGTCTGCGGCAGTGGCAGTGGCAGTGCAATGATGATTGAGTTTGTCAATGCCAAACGCTGCTTGGCGCTGATTTATGGCTCGTTGCGGCTGCTTTCAGTTAAAGTTTGTCAACGCCGAATTACATATTTCAAGTGCGCCACCCGGCGGGTGGTCCGCATCTGTAGCCAGTAAGTAAACTAGGCTTCCTAATTCCAAATCGCGCCATTGTTAAGCCGTGGGATTTTAGTTAGGGTTCGAGTTCAGCCTTCAGTGCAACCAAATCAACTACGGCACTTGTACATAGACGTATTGCAAGGTTTTCGAATAACTCTAGCAGGTAAAAAGACTGGAGTTGGCAAGGGGCTATGTATTATAAGTATTGTATAAACCGGATGTGGCAAGAGTCTAAGTGGGCGACATGTACTTACCGTTTGACAACAAATTATAAAGTTTAGTTTTAAAGCAGTTTAAATAAGTCTTCGGTAAAGAAAATATGAAAGGTAAAGATAATAATTCGCGGAGTTTCAAAACTTTATGAAAAAATACCATCATATCCGATATGCAAAGAGAAATAAATATCCGCCAAAAGCTTAACAGCTTTAATGTAAAAACAAAAAAATATTTATTAATTAGCTCAGCAGCTGGCTGTGTTCCCAAAAACTTAAACCAACAAAAAGCTTCATTTATTTTTCTTTACCTTGCTTCATTGCTCCTGAAATATATTAAAACCATATAAAACGTTTAAACATATGTACCACTTCGAACAAAATACATATCATTTATTCAACATTCGAAACTTAGAACAAATTCTATACATTTTTGTTTATTTTATTTCGACAAACAATCAACATTAATAAAGAAAACGGTTATTCAAACAAAATATAAAAAATACTAGACATGCAGTAAATTTAAATGGGCAAATTAATCTCACGATTAAGTGCGGATGGGGGCTCCATTTAATATATATTTAGCAAAATGTATATTTCCAGACGAAAATAAATTGTTAAAAAAGCTAATTATATCAGTTATGTTTATATCGCTATTATATACACATACATACGTTTATTAAATATCAATATTAATTAATAATTTTAAGCATCACATGTACATGACAGTGTAAGCAAATTGCCGAATCGACAGGAATATTTATAAAATAAATAAAAGTTTAACATTAATGTGTTAAGAAAAACATATCTTTATAAATGTGGGACATGGAGTGAATTCAATGTGGATTGGGCGAAGTTTCTGGTTGGTAAGTATACGTGTAGTGAACAGATTTCTAAGGGGTTTGATTCCCAATTTTGAATTTTATTAACTTTTTAAATATGGTCGGTCTCTATCATCAACAGATAATAAGGAACGAGTTCCTAGAACATGTAATGAAAAGTTAAAGAGTATCTATTTCAAGTAAAATGTGCCATTTTCAGAATCAAGGAGTCCGCCTGTACCAATAAACCCAACTTTTATCTCAGGAGTGAAATGTCGATTTTATTTTGTTGGTAAGGTTAATTTAATTTTATAAGCGAAAATATTAATGATTAGAAATAATGGTTATTTTGTAAATCGAAAAACATATGGCTAGAAAATGATAGTTTATTTTTTTTATTTTTTTAACTCTTTATTTCTAATTCAAATCTTCTCTAATCTCAAAAAATTAAAGTATTTCCAAAATTAATTGTCTTTAAACAAAAAGTAAAAACAGTTTCACAAACCCTTAAACACACAACTAATTTAAATATTTCCTTAAATCCGCCAACTTTGGCTGGACACAATAATAGGTGTACGAAGATAAATGTTTAAATTAAATCAATATTTCACTATGATTTGTCTTCTTTTATATTAAACTAAGTATCTGGCAAAACAGGTGCAAAAGTCTTTCCAGAGCCTCCTTTTCAAATGTTTAGATCAATTAAAATCGATATTTAAAAATTAGTTCACACCTAATATATTGTCCATTAATTTTTGTAATTGTAAAAATTGTGGGCTTGGCTTTTTCGTGCATTGAAAAATATATATAAGAAACCACAACTCAAAAATCCTTAAATTTTTAAAACTATTTATTAGCTTAGGTTTAGGGTGTTATGTAAAAATATTTTTGAATATAGTCAGATTTCAGGCTATTTTAAGAAAGACTGAGCATTTTTAAAAAGTAGCTTTTAAAACAATTTAATATAATTTTATTTAAATATAGGAATTGTTTTTTGGTTCTTGGATGACTTATGTAAATGTAAAACAACAAATTCTACACTTGTCTTTTTTCTTGACGTAAGAAATAGTTTTTCTTTTTTTAAAAAAGATATATATATAAATATCTATATGTCTTTTAAATATATCTTTACTTGATGTACATCTTCTTCTTAAAAGTCTTATGCCTTTTATTTTCGCGATCAACAGTTTGTGTCAGGCTGAGATCGGCTAGTTGAACTTTGATTGTTTTAAAGTGTTGTGCCTTGCTCAACTTGTTGAAATGCTGAACTATTTGATTTTGAAGTAATTTAAGTTATCAACAAGACCTAGAAAGGCATACATTTCAAATATACATTTAACTGGGCTCTAAAAAACCAAATTAAAAACGGCTACAAATTTGAAATAAAACAAAAAATCGCTCTCATTAAGAAATCTTTAAGTGCTGGCCAACACGCAAAACCTAACCATCATAGCAAAGCCAAAATTAGAAAATACAACTCGGAAAACTCTTCAAAAAGGCTCCTCAGGCTAATAAAAGCCCTTTCCAGTCGGTGTGAGCGTGTGTGTGGGACCCTGTCGGTGTGTGTGCGTGTGTATTACGGCTAGTTTTTATTACATTTGTTTCCAGGAATTTTCAGACATGCCAAAACAGGTGCAACCGCAGCACAGTTCGGCTTACGTGAGCTGCTTGTTTGCTCCTTTTTTAGTGCATTTTCATGGATTTTTCTCTCGCATGGTTTTTCCTGCCCGAGTGGCGGAGTGCCATGACCCATGGGTATATCTGACAGACATTTTGCATATTATCCATATAAATCTCAAGGTTAAAGTTGTAAATATGCATTTACATCACCGAAGATTGGGTAACGTTCACCAAAGCCATTGCCCAAATGACCTAAATATTTTCGATTTTAATAATGTCAAAATGTTTGCATCCTGATGGCTTTGCACGTTGGCTGTTAAAAAAGTGATTAAACGTATTTCTTTTGCATGACATTCGTTTTAAGCTTACAGAATGTACAAAATATGAAAAGTATAGAAGTGTTTAAAGGGCTTCTGGTTGCCAAATTTAGTAAATAGATACATAAGTTAGAATAGAATGGCCGATAGATTATCTGTTTAGCGATCAATTTACACGAGACAGCGTTTAAGTAAACAGATAAACAAGTGTTTCGTGTATTAAATAAATTCGAATTATTTTACTTTGCAATAAATAAAAGTTGTTCAGCTACATATACTTAATTTAATAACGATTTATTCTTGAAGCGAGAACATTTATTCATAAAATGGAATGTTTTAGGAACGACTAATTCTTCGAAGTTTTATTGGTACGGTTTTGTAAAATCAAAAATTTTTCCGTTCTATTTCGGGTAGAAAATAGTAATTTGGAATTATAATAATAATGTTGCCAAAAATATCCTCACGAAGAGCTTTTGAAAAAGTTACGAAGTAAATCTTCGTACTTCGCCTGCCCCTTTTGGGATTCTTTAAATAAGGAGCACAACAAAAAAAATAAAATTAATAGGAAACAATAAAGTTGTATTTTTATTTCCATTTTATCTTGGATTGTCCTAATTGGAGCTATATGTACTCCCTGCTACAGAAAGGAGACTTTTGGAAAGTTTCATCCAAATAGCTTTAAAACTGAGCGTCTAGTTTGCGATGAAACTGACAGACGGACATGGCTAGATCAACTATGGGAAATGTGCTCTCCCCTGCATTGCACTTCTGACTGAATTATAATACGTCCTGTTAAATTTGGATTTGAACTCGTGTGGTGTGTATTGAAAGTTTTGATTAAAAGTGTTATATTAAATAAAATGTAACTTTATATAGGCGATTTTAATACAAGCGAAGAACACAACGAGACTCGACTGTCGCTTGGAATTTGGTTGTGCCAATTTGGATTCGTAAGCTTTTAAATAACTGAAGATACAATTACGATTTATAAAACAAAGTTAAATGGAAATAAACTTTGTGTTATAGAAGAAATTAAAATATAACCAACATGTGACCTCGAGTTTAATCAACAACTTCAATTAATTTCAAAAGGTCAACAAAAACCAACACTCAAACCAAAAGGGGGTAACACGACCTACAAATTCAGCAATTAACAATTTCAGCTTAAAACGACAGAACTCCATATATGTAAAAAACAATGAAGTTTGGCAACTCACAATTCCAAAACAAAGCTTCTCTGATCGTAACATTTAGGAGTTCAGATAGCTGATGAGGGTGAGGTGACGTGCAGACGAAACTTGCACTCCCCAGAAATTAAAATATAACCAACGTTATGACCTCGAGTTTAATCAATAACTTCAATTTAAACAAATATAGCAACTACAGTAAAATTAAAGGATTTTCCTTATCAAACATTGTCTCTTAGTCATAAACAAATAGGTCAGGTAATGACTACACATCCAAATTTAACTAAAAAATATTATTTTTGATTGCTGAAATATGATAAAAGGTAAAATTATTAACCACTTAAAATGTAAAGTACCCCAGGGTATTGTATACATTTCGGCTAAATACACGTTATAGATTGTACTATACATCGTTGTCAAGGTTGTCCTTGCTTTTAATTATAAAACTAGGTGATTGTTGTAAGCTTTACTGTTGTTTACCCTGATTTGGTTAGCTTTTATTTGCAAATCAAACCAATAAACGTCTTTTCTGCTACAGACAAACACATATACTCCAGTTTGCTAATTGTAAACGGTAGTTCTGAGTGATTGCGTTAACTCCGTTGGCGATAGAAATCTAGGGTAATTTCGGTCTTTATAGTCACATCCCGGTTATTGTCAATGTTTCGTCCGGGTAGATTTAATTACAATTATTTACAATTTACAATTATTCTGTTATTTTCTTTCCGTCCTATCGGTTTCGCAACACCTTACTTAATTTTTGGCCCGCTCACCTCAATTTTCCGAAATTCAATTACCAGTAAGCAATTACATAGGTTTAGATACGCTACCCGAAGCAATCTCATATATTAGCATAATTACAAGCAGTTGGCGCAGAACTCGAAAGAAATTCAATTCAGTGGCGCCAGCTGTCGGCGGCAAATGGCATCTGGGTACAATTAACATTACTTAAATACACATTAAGGTTAAAGACGCGCAATTTCTTCATGTTTTGCGGCTATTTTTTCAGCGTTGAGTTGTTTATCAACTGAGGGGGTCCTAAAAATTGCGTGACGCACAAAAGGAAAGCATTTTGGGGTACAAAGCGAAGGAAGAGGAAAAACGCGAACCAAGGCACAAGGGGACTCAATGGTGAACAGGAAGGGCAATGAAAATAAACACAGTAATTAAGTTAATGAGCATTTTGAGATTTATTATTAATTTTCTTTTGTTCTCCCTGAATTGTGGTGCAAAATCATTCCGAAAAATGTTCTGTGGCTATTTATTATAATTATTGGCAAGCTTTCGCTTTCGTCCTAGTTTTTTCTGTAGCCTTTAATTTGCATTTAAAACGCTCCGAGCGCGGAAAAATGCGCTAATCCACATTCTGGATTTTGTTTCGCCATAATTGTTTTATTTTGTTTGCGACTGCGAGAGTGCCCTTAATTGTTATTTAAATGCTTTGCAAATAATTTTAAATATTTGCAGGCAAATAAAAAATAATCGTTTTCTGAAAGCTTTTGGTAAAAATGGTTTGCTAATTTATAGGTGTCGTAAAAGTCTCTGCGGGCATACAAATTTTGTCATCATACTACCAGTGATTACGCCATCCTCATATGAGAAGGACCGCATTTAGCAATTGTCCTTAATTTTACGATTTCGCATTCAAGTTTATGGCTTTGCAAAGACAGTAAACCAAAACAAAAACTTTTGTGAAAAAGGGCAACCATTTAAGACCTGCACAAAGTTGCAAACATATAAGCAACATGACCATTAAAAAAACAAAAGTTCTCTGTTTGTGTAACCCCTGAAGCAACTATATATAACAGAAAAACCTTGAAATCACGGGCTAAAACAAATGGGTAAGCCATTTTAGTTAATAGAAATAGTTGTTTCAATTGAAGACAGCAATTTATTAATCAATTTCCATGCAATTAGCCAAATAAGTCCCATTTGAGGAACATATTCCAGCCCAATGCATTTCCAGTTGAAGCCATTATCAGTGGCCCGCAGTATAATGATAGTGCTAATGACGAGAGGCCGAAAGCGATTAGGCGGGCTCACAAAACGTGTAAACAAATTGCCAGCTAACTAAAGGACTAATCGCCCGAAAGACCCTTCCCCACACACCCCGCAAAGGGCCCAAAAGGTCCCTTGGACCCTGTCAGATATCCCACATAATCATGTCTGACTCGCTCCCATCCTGTAAACAAAACTACAATTAATCAAAGATTTTTACCTAACGGGACTATATTACACGAGGCTTTGGTTAATTGCATAAATAAAACTCTGACGGCCGGAGTGGGTGGAAAAAAGCTTAATTAAGCCTGCTCCACCACCTGCCGACTCCCCGTGGACTGGCAAATAAATAATAAAAACACAAATTGACACAAACGCACACAACAATGGGGGATTGGTGGTGATGGTGATGAAGCAAACAAGGAATGGCTCACGAAATACAAGGACGGAATAGGCAACCAGGAAGTGCAGTGTCCTCAGACAGATTCTGGGCGAAGGGAGAGCGAAGGATATGGCCATAACAGACCCAGCCAAAGGTTATCGTTTTAAGGTCCTTTCATGAGCCGGGCTTTTATTAACCTTCTCGCACTGGGTTCGTTAAGTGGGGCCATGCGGCACTATCCATTTATGTGAGTGGTCCGTGGTTTGCCACTTAAGAGATTTTAATTGCCATTCTCGGGTGTGTGGGATTTAACTCGCGCTGATCAAGAAATACAAAATTATGAGACAGCTTTGTGCTTGAAACATAATTAAGAAAGAGAAGCAATGCATTTAATAAGACTTGTATCCACAAAATTGGGTTTCTAAAAGCAATAACACTTGTTAGGGGAACTAACAAGTTCTTTAACGATTTTAAAAATTAGAGTTTAAATGTCTTTTAAAAACTATTTTGTAGATTATTTTAAAGGTGGAGTCGGAATAACGATTTTAAGGATAATGCGTTCTTTTGCAATAACTCCTTTTAAAAATGCTAAAGTTGTGGGACTTACAATCCGATTTAATACTTTCATACATGCTGTAATGTATGTTTATGACCTTGACGTCCTTCTGGACCCAAATGATAAACACAGCCAGAGGAGTGTTTGCATTTATTAAATGGAGGCCAATGACCGATGATCTCTAGGTCAAATTGACTTTATTTACTTCTTTAGTCCGTATCCTTGGAATACGGTATGATGTACATATATATGGCCAGATCAAGTATATGGTGCCGATTATTAAGTTATTTCCTGTGTTTACTCAAGCTATTAAACTCCACAATATGAGAAAAAAGCGATATTTCGACTATATAGCCTAAAAATCATCGTTCTTCCAAGGATTATAAATTGCTTTTAAAATCGATTTACCGGCGGATGGTTCAGGTATATAGCTTGTTAGCTTGCAGAAATTTTACGCGTGTATATAGTGAAACTTATGGGTAAATCTATTGAAATTTACCAATTTATTTCGTTAAGTTGTACCATATAAATGAACACCTTAATCTCTATAGCCTACATGGGAAGGTAAAATAATGTTAAATTTGCTTGTCAAGGCCGCATCATTGACATGTTCATTGATTTTTGAATTAATAGTTAATATTATTAATATTATTAAGTTAATATTTGTTTTTGAAACGGACAATAATTGCGGATACCTGCAATGGCAACTGTATTTTTCAGCACAATGCATCAACAAAAAAAATAAAATAAAATATACATTCTTCTATACATCAGACCTTTCTAGTTTCTTAAATAAATATGTTTTTCAATTTTGTAGTTTTATTCATAAAAAATTGTAACTTAAATAAATTAAAAATACCCCAATTAGGTACAAATTAAATATAACTAAGCTCGACCTTATAATTTTTATACCCGTTACTCGTAGAGTAAAAGGGTATATTGTATTCGTGCAAAAGTATGTAACAGCTAGAAGGAAGCGTTTCCGACCCTATAAAGTATATATATTCTTGATCAGGATCACTAGCCGAGTCGATCTAGCCATGTCCGTCTGTCCGTCTGTCCGTCTGTCCGTCTGTCCGTCTGTCTGTCCGTCTGTCTGTCTGTCTGTCTGTCCGTATGAACGCTGAGATCTCGGAAACTATAAAAGCTAGAAGATTGGCATTTTGCATGTAGATTTGAGAAGTTCCTACGCAGCGCAAGTTTGTTTCAAAATGGTGCCACGCCCCCTTTAACGCCCACAATCGCTTATATACGATTTTAAAAATTTAAATATTTCGGAAAAGTAAAAATGCAGTTTTGTTGTGTTTATCAATACCTATCGAAATGTAGAAAATTTTTCAAATCGGACCATTCGTTAAAAAGTTATGCGTGATCAAAGTTTCTATCTCCATCTCCCTCGCACTCCCATTACCTGAGTAACGGGTATCTGATAGTCGGGGCACCCGACTATAGCGTTCTCTCTTGTTGTAGTTGATTTTCTGAAAATAATTGTTTAATTTATTGTAACTTTCTACTTGCTATGGTCATAAGATTTCTGCTACCATCATTCTTTATTTAAGTACGAAACGTGTATTATTATATAGATAATAATTGTTGTTTTCCAACAAATAATAAATATTATAATTCCACACTTCCTTACACTTATCTTTCGCTTCGGAAACCTGAAAAACCGCACACATGACACAACTATACAGCCAAATTAAAAGTGCTGATCTGAACTGTGGTTTATTGGACAACTTGCGAAGCTAAAATAGTATGGGATCGACCGCCACTATCCAAAAAACAAATATAGGTCCTTAACTAATTTTACATTTTTTGCTGGCCCAGCAACTCCTTCGGTTTCCTTCCGACCCATTGAACCCATTGAACATTGGTCTAACGACTGCGGCCAGACTCCTGCGGATCGATGTTGGACACCCACTGCACGGGGTTGACGTAGATGTTGGAAATGGTGCCGCGCAGGGTGTCGAATCCCTGGTTGAGGGGCACCGGCTTGGCCCGCTTGTCCACCTGCTTCATCCAGTTCTTCCAGGCGCCCTGCGAGCGCAGCTTGCGGTCCTCCTCCAGCTTAGCCTTGTTATCCTGCAGCTTGCGCAGGCGCTCCCGCTCGCCCTGCTGCTGCTCCTTCTTGATGCGCTCCCACTCCTTGATCCGCGTCTTGGTCAGCTCGGGCGCTACCTTCCTCAGAGGACCACTGGTCGAGCAGGAGCTGGAACCGGATGCGGACCCCGATCCCGATCCGGAACCGGAAATCGAGCTGGAGGCCGTGGAGTTGCCCGAGCTCGACTGGCTGCAGGATGAGGGCTTCTTGCGGAGGAGCTGCTGCTGCTGCTCCTTGCGGCGACACCACTCCTGGAAGCGCTCCTGCGAGAGCTGCTGGCGCAGGGCCGCCTCCGCCTCCCGCTTCTCGCGCTCCTGCTTGGCGGCCAGCAGGTTCTTCTGCTTCTGGGCCGCCTTGCGCGCCTTCCAGTCCTCGTAGGCCGCCTGCCCCTGCCGCTCCTTGCTCTCCTCCAGGTTCTTGTAGAAGGTGGACGTGTCCGAGGTGACGCTGGCCAGGCTCAGCGAGGGCACCACGTTGCTGCGCCCGTCCGCGGGCTGCAGTGCTCCGCCGTACATCTCCGTCCAGCTGCAGGTGGACACCGAGGAGCCGTCGTGGAGGCGGCTGCCGACGCGGGTGCTGCCCCGAGTGCTGCCCCTGGTGCTGCTTCGGCTGCCCAGGTCGTAGGTGCGACTGGACAACTGGCCCTGGTCCGACTCGCCGCCGATGTCCTTGGAGGCCGCCTGCTTGAGGAAGGTCCTGCCGCTGAGGCCATCCGCCTTGTCCTGCTTGAAGAAGGTCCTGCTGCTGATGTTGTCCAGGGAGTCCTGCTTGAAGAAGGTCCTGCCGCTGAGGCTGTCCAAGTTGTCCTGCTCCTCGGCGCGCTGCGTCACCGTGGGCGTGCAGCTGTCGAAGGAGCTGAGGCTCTGCACGTCCTGATCGAAGTTCATCACGGTCTCCGTGTCCGTGGCAGTCGCGTCGTCCGCTCTGGTCATCTGGCTCTTGCGCTCCACCTCCTCTCCACCCACTTCACCCGGGTCCTCCGAGTCGTCGTCTGTGAAGTTCAGCATGCCGCTGTGCAAGGCGTCGTTGGCCTCCTCCTCGTCCAGTTGATTGCAGAAGCTCAGGATCGAGTCCGATTCGCTGCCCGAGTCGTCGGTGCGATCCTCTAAAGAGTCGTTTAATGTGATGTTCGCATCCGTGTCCGCCTCCTCACAGTGGTCCCCCGCCTCTCCCTTGTCCCCGGGCTCTGTTTCCCCGCCAAGGCCATCGGTTTCCCCGTCTGTCTGACCCACGAACCTCACGGTGGGAGCTCCGTAGGTGCGGTTCGTGTAGCCCAGCACCGACTCCGAGTCCTCGTCACTGATGTCGGACGAGGAGGGTGGGCGCAGGGTGTGACGCCCAGACACCTGCTGGCGATCCACCACCGTGCCATCGCTGCTCCGACGCGCTACGAAGGCCATTCCGGGCAGTCTGCGAAGATCGACGAGAGTGAGTGAATTCAGGAAGGATTTCTCTCGAGTTGTCGAGATGAACTGCCTTGTTGTGTTGACTGAGTGTCTGTAGAAGAAATCTAAAAGCAGCCCAGCTGAGGGTTCCAGCTCGGATTGCTTAGGCTGACTAGAGCAGTGGAGACTGGTAACTCTGGGAACACGGACTGGGTAACACCCACAACGTTTGGGGATCTACATGCGATTCATCAGCTTCTTTAAAATGTTTTTCTAATACATGAACATCATTTTATAACTAACTAATTATATAAATTTCGTTACCAAATAATTATTCAATACTTTAATTTAATTCTTTTTATTAAATTAGCTATTTTAAGGATTTCAGAACAATGGGCTTTTAAAATCGCGACTGGGGAACGGACTTGGCTAGATCATTTATAACATCCTCTGTAAGGGTATAAAAATATTTCTAAAATTGTTTAAATTGGAGAATGTATGATGATAAATCTGCGTGATTTATTTTACCCCTGTATATGTACCTAAATTCTGTTAAAGAAAATGTACATTTTTATAAGTCTTCCAGTCAGAATGACCGACCAAACTAAGAACTGATTATTGCAACCCAAGCTAAAGTTCTTGTGGAATTCTACAATGAACAAAATTTAAGGAAAACATGTCCTAAAAATGGGGTGTACACCTAACATAAAAGTTTAATTCTAATTTTAATTTCTTAGAACGTAATCTACTGATAACCTTTGAAGTAGGAAGAAAATTCTATATTATTATGAAAATTATATTCTGAATTAATTATAAGAAAACATTGGACTTAAAATTGGGACTAGGCTTTAGTCTACACAGAGATAAATAAACAAGTAAGAATGAGAACCAACTGAATTGAGTTCAAGATCAATTTGAACGTATTTGTCGTGAATAACTATCCCTTCTACTAAAAAGGAAAACTAGAGTAATTGAGAGCTCAAATAAGGTAGAATCGTATTAAATTGTATTTTATTTGTTTTGCTTTAATATTCATATTTATTAATAATTTTAAAATCTTTTGAGTTAAGATACAAATATTCCCCTGATTTTTTATTCAACATAGTGCTAAAAGGATTGTTTGTTTATAAAAATAGTCCCTAATAACTGTCCTTTATACGTAGAACTAAAGAATTTTTGATATTTACTGACGCCTTAACTGCTTATCCACGCAACATATTTCTTCATGGGTAATAGAAGTTCAAGTTGGATCAAAATATTTTGGATAATGTTTAGAAATGGTGAACGGAAAGATCTGAATAGTATATAATAATACAAATAAATAGACAACCAAAAACGAAAGCACGAACAAATACGACTTGAATTAAACTCGGCACCTCGATAACTTGGAAGCCGTTTCACAGGTCCGGACTTCACAGACCGCTGGACCACTTACATATCATACATATCTCAATTTGAGAACAATATCCTCATTTTGAGATTCTTAAGATCAATTTAAGCATCATTTAAGCTCATATTGAGGATATTTTTACTAATTCCGAAGTTATATATTTAAGTATTCGCGTTCTCAAAATGAGCGTATCAAAAAAAAATCCTTTATTGAGCTTTAAGTCGAAATCTGCAATGGACTAATTTTAAAGAAACAATTTTTCTTCGTGTTGAACTGATTAATAAAAGAAGTAAGAATATTTCCAGATTACTTTAACCTTCAAAATCAAAATATTTACACACAATTAAAGAATAAATTAACTACTGAATCAAATCTATGAAAACGCAATGACCATTTGTAGTATTTGGTAAAATGTTCTTAATTTGATCACATTAAAAATTCTTTGACCTTAAACAATTTTTAAATGTATTTTTCTTTGCCAATTACTGTTTAAAGTTATTTGTAGCCTACAAAAGTAAGGTTGCACTCTAATTTGATTAAATTTCAATACTGTATACAAAAGAGTTGCCATGGCTTAGTGTAGGTTTTCGAATTGCTGAATTTTCTGATAGTTAAATTTTTATGAAACAAATGTCAAATTCAGACATTTAGGGAAAATCCAAAATGTCATTTTTAAAATTTGGCTTCCTTAAAAAAAAGAACGGAGGCTTTTAACTCATGCAACTCGCTCTGAATTTATGAATATCATTTCGAAACCATAAACCAACAAATTGTTATCAAATTTCTGGGCTGACATTTTGCGAATTTGATATTTTGTGACTGCGCCAGACTACTCGCACGTCCAGACCGAGCTCGAGTCCGAAACAAAATGAAAACATTTTAACTAATGACAAACAATCACTTAAACAACGAGTCGAACGACAACGAGATGGTTGTGGTTTCACACAGGTAATTAAAACCCTACACCACACACATATCCACACACATGAGCGGGTGTTTGAGCGCAAAGTCGCCGGCTCAAAAATCGTTTATTATCCTGTGGCCCGGCGTGTTGGTTATTCCTTTTTCTGCTCTTGGCCAGGTAATGAGCGGCTCTTTCGCTTTTAATGAGCTACGGCACACACGGAGATACAGGGCACATGCGGCACTCAGGTGTAATAAAAAACTTATCGCAGCTGGCTGTTAGGCGCTTTCGGTCGCAGCGTTTGACAAACACAAAGGAAATGATTTTGTGGGTCGTTAATTGTTGTATCGTCGTTTAGCTTCGTCTTGGCCCTCAAATTAAAACGGGATGGTGGGTGACACAATTAAGTTGGCCCTTTTTTCAACGAGCTGCCAAATGACTTGTCAAAAAGTGGGCGTGGCTGGGTATGTGGCTTGCGTGTGCCTTCTATTATAGGCTCTATGTTCTATTTCGGGAATCAGGTCAAATGACAATATGTTTGAAAGCCATTAGACAAATCGTACAATATAAAAGAGCACTGAAAAGCTTTTGTTTGGAAATTGTTGTGGATCAATTATGTCATTACTTTCGAACTACATATGTAATAAGCTTACAAAATAACATCGCCAATTTGCTCCGGAATTGAAATTATGATTCTCTTTCAACGCTTTAGTTGAATGCGACTGGAAGATATCCGTTACTTAGCTAACCAAGCTCATAATAAGTCCGCTCCCAGCTAATGGCGCACTTCAAAATTTTAGGTGGCGCCATCTCCCGAACTGCAGTGCCAACACCGCAAGCTAAGAGCAATCAGCACCGTAACCCCCGATAACAGTTTTCTTAATGGTGCTTTTGTGGTCTCAGAGTGGGCGTTAGAATGGGCGTGGCAACATTTTTAAACTAGTAAGCCTTAGCTCGTGTATTTTCCGAGATCTTGACGTTCATACGGACGGACAAACGTAGACAAACGTCAAGGCCTAATCAAGTTAGCTATGGATCCTGATCAAGAATATGTATACTTAATAGGGATACATACTTCTCAACGATTACAATATATCGGAGGTTTATATACAGCTTTAACAAAAAAGCAATATACCTTAAAACGACTTCACAAATATCGATTTTATGTGTATATGTTTAAAAACAATGTAACTATGTCGACTTGCCAATCAATTTTTCTATCGTTCCCATGGCAGATTCAGTCGATTTTTTAACTAGAGAACTTTAAAACTAAGAGACTGATACGGACAAGGTTATATCAACTGGTCTAGTGATGATGATTAAGTGTCTGTATACTTTATAGTGTCCTTCACTGCGTTGCAAATCTTTCACTAAAATTATAATACCCTTTTCAAGAGTGTAATAAGCATAGATCAAATATGGACTAGCCTAATATTTGGTGTAATATTTTTCATAGTTCCTTTGTTTTATAAATTTATAAAATTTGAAAGATTAAACATGTTTGGGTGTTTTGACGTTTTACAATTAGTTATTTCGTTTATCCGTAAGTGACAAAACAAACATTTTTTAGTTCGAGCTGTTTAATACAATAGTAATAATGTGCTGAAGTCACATCTATTTTATTAAACACCAGCAACAATTTGGCTCCATCGGCTCCAATTATTATAGATTTTCACTTTCACCGCCTTTTTTACTTTCAATCTTTAATATTTTAAATAAGTGCAGCAGATTTACGTTTTTATATATGTAGCAGACACATTCTGCACAAATCTAAAAGCAATTTTTTCTTTCCCGTGCCCGAATTCGTATTGCGCCATGAAAGTATAAAAAGAAGACAAGGACCACCTAAGCACGACATGTATTTTACATTTATTGAAATTCATTGCATTTAATAACTTTGGATGAAAATATTTCACCAATAATATCTCATAAAATGTTATAGCATAAACTGATGCATTGACTAAAGAAATTTCAACAAGTGGTCATTATCAAATGCTTCAGTTACATATTTCGGGCACGCAACCAATAAAACTTTCATTTTTAATTATAATTATAGTTTTTAACCGTGTTTTTGTCACGGACAAATCCATTGAATATTGGGCGATTGTTCGCAGGTTGTTGGTCTTCGGGCGCTCGTTTAATTAAAAACGTGACAATTTTACCTGTGGCCAATGCGGCGCATATTTCATACGCCATGTGTGACCACTGACCGACTCCCCGACTGCCGCTGTTGGAGCCAAGCGAGACTACTTCCATTTGAAAATATATAAAATGTTGTTTACATTCATAACAAACATTTCGCGTTTCGCCGTCGAATGTCGTTACATTTCACTTTCGCCAGCCACAAATTTAATTAAGTGTATGAATATGACGGCGGTGGAGAACGAGGCCACAGGGGATTGTTTTTTAATCAATGAAGCGTCAAATTGAACTGATTAATTTGGTCTGCTTGTCAAATGAAACTTTTTTACACTTTGTCCATGAGGTCACAAAAAGGTTTTGAAATGCACGGATTTACGAGTTCGACACGTTTAAATATAATCGACTTAACGACACTTAGCCGATTGTGACATCTCACTGCGACTTACCAAAAATACAGATGGTTCCTAAAGTGCGCCACGAGGAGAGTTGTTTGTATATCCAGTTTCTCACTCGAGGCTGTGCGTATTAAAGTGAAAAGAAAATATAATTATTTCTTGCTGTTTTTGAAAATGTAAGAGTAAATATGTGTTTAATCCGACAGCTCCAAAAAGCAAATGCCCTCTGCGATCTGTGATGATTTAACCTAATTAAAATGAGTGTAGCTGCCAGACAGAGCTAAAAAGTCATTGACAATCTTTCCACCCCAATCTCAGTCTGTTCATCGACGTCTTCAATTCTTTGGCAGCTCACGCACAACACGATATGAAGGCTGAACTGTCTTTCAAACCGCAAACAAATCAGATAAGTAACTCCATGAAACGAAAAGAGAATCCGTGAGGAGGGAAAACAAAACCAGACAACCTTTGGAAAACGAAGCTACCGGGCAATTTACTTAAGTGACTTATGCCCAGCGAACAAGTTTCGACAGTAAATATTTTAGTCTGCCTAATTGCAGAAAAATCTCACGCAAGCCTCGAAAATTTTCTTTACGATAAAATTTTTAGCCTAATTTAAAGAAACGTGGAAAAGCAACCAACGGCGAACCGAAGATAAAGCCAGTTTTTCTATTATTTTTTAACAATAAGCAAACGCACCTCTTAACGAGTTTAGAAGGTCGTAACGATAGCATCTTTGAAAAGTGTTTTATATCAACTTTTGTGACGAAACTAATGGTACAAATTAAACCAAAATGGTATACAAATTTTTCATTTTTTAGTTGTAAGGTAAAACATCTGTATAGGCAAGAAGCAAACAAGTTTTACTGCAGCGTAGCGAATGAAAATTTTTAGATCTGCAATAAATATGTAAAAATAAAATATATTTTGAAAATTTTCATGCAGATAACTTTAAAGCTGGCACACAATTTTGCACAAAAACGAACGTAAGTTTTTTTTAAGCTTACATACTTTCATTATTACATACCCATAATTTGTAAAAATGTCAAGTAGAGATTAACCATTGTAACCATTCGACCACGCACGAAAAGGAGTTGAGGTATTTTATTCGGAAATGCAAATCCGAATTTGGGAAAAAAATATATTCGGGGATATATTTAAAAAAGTTTAAAAAAATATTTTTATGTTTTAATATGGAATTTGAGCTTACACGCAATACGAAATTACCAATAGAAACAGATTTGTTTAATCTGTTACTTTGCCATAACCATGTTTATTTCACAAGTTCGTTGCAGAACAAAGGGCAACATCTTTTCCATCATTATTCATTTCGAACCATTTATTTTAGAAGTTATCAAAAATTGAGTTTAACAAAGTCAGTGAAACCTTAAAATTGGTTTTCAGTTGCCAGTCGTGGCTTTGGACTGCAGCGTTTCTTGTTCTTTATCCTCATCACTTTTAAACTTACAATTTTGAATGTGCGATTTCTAAATCAGTTTTAAAGCAAGGGATTTTCTTGTTTCTTGATTTATTACTATCAAATTTTTACCCTGCTGACACTTTGCGCTCTCGATGTCAACAACAGCGGAAGCGCCAGTTCTCAACTTCAATTATCTCTGGGCACGCCGAGCTGATTGGCTGGCAGGTAACTTTTCATATTTAATTAAGAAACTTTTAAACAATCGCCGTTGAAATATTGCCGACGACTTATCGGCGGTAGTAGAGCCAAAAAATCGTATCCCCCTGCTCGCAAACTCAGCAGCGTAAATTTGAGTGTCGCTTGAAATCTCGTTTGACATAGTTTTTGAGAGAATGTCGGTTTGGAAGGCAGACTCCGAGCAGACACAGTCAACCGCAGCACACACACATGCACAAATCCACATCGAAGGATGGAATAAAGGACGAGATGGTGTGAGGAGATACTGGCGAGACGTTGCAGTTACAGTTGCCCCTAAGCCGTAATTGGTTGCGTCACTGCATAAGTCACGAGTTCGCCTCTAGTCTTCGAGTCCTTCGAGTCCTTCGAGTCCTCCGAGTCCTCCGAGCCCACACAGTCGCAATCACAGACACCCACACTGCATGCGCCAGTTGGAAAGTATGCAGTATTTAAATAAGATAAATGCAGGCGACCACTAATTGAATTGCTGACAAGATTCCCAACTCCCACCCACAGCCTGGCAAACCCGTCCAGATTGTTGTCGTCTCTCGGAATTTCGGTAATTAATAATTTCACGTAAGCGGAAATGTGAAACAAGCATGAAGACCGTATCAGGATCAGCAGGAGCAGCTGGCATCGGAACAGGAGCAAGTTTGCTCAACAGGCTCTATCTGATTGTTGTCGGGCGAAATTGGGTTCAGACTGTGTGTCAGTGGCTTAAAGTTTCTAGTGGTTGCAAGTTTGTTTAGCCATAAGCAGTTCATGAGCGAAAAAGTGGGAGTGAATAAAACACGTGTGTGACAAGTGCAGTTTTGGCAATAGACTCAGCAGAGATGACGGGATGCTTTAAACTATCCGTTCTCTTAAAAAGAAGAAGCCAGTATGGGGCAGCCAAGACTTTATGGCCTTGAAATAAACTTGGAAATCTAAATTATTAAAGAAACCCATTTGTGAGACAGCTATTGGGAAAAGGTATTAAGATCTTATAAAACATAAAAAAATGTTTAATAATTTAAATATTTAATAATACAGGAAGCAAACGTCAAAAGTTAATGATTCTATCGATTATATATCCATAGATTTTAATGCTTGAAAACAAATGAAGCCAAGCCGATTTTTCGTTACATTTTATCATCGTTCCTAATGGAGCTCTTTGATCGGACGACTACGATTAAACCGTAGTCGTTAAAAATAACTATATAATTTGATAATTTTATTTCCCTTTTCCCGATTGCTTACTATAGGTTGATATAGTAGGTCAATTCGTCCCAGTCCAACTTATGTACTTCCTGGAATAAAAATAAGATTTTTTACTAAGTTTTATCCAAATTGCTTTAAAGAGGGACTAGTTATACGGTCGAAAATGTGCCCTAAACTCCGTTGCAAACTTTTGACTGAATTTACAATACCCTCTACCAAGGTATAAAAACAGAATCTTTGCAAGTTAGTTTTAGACTTTTTGATTTAAAGTAAGACTCAAAGTAACGATTTTTATTAATTTATGCCTAAAGAATAATACAAATATTTTATTTAATTTCAATTCCAAAAATGTTTGGTTTTCTTTTCCTTGGGTCAAACTTTTTTGACACGAACATTGGGATGTATTGTTTGTTTCTTAATTAAAAGGAATTAGTGTTACAACCAATCGCTACACTATTATAAGAATATGAATAAGGCTATGTATTTCATACTCAATTTAAATTTTTTCGCTTTAATTTTCATCTTTTGCTGTATTTAGTTATTTCATATATGGAAATACTACATTTTTAAAATACTTTATTTGACTATTTTCGGAATAGATTTCAATATCTGAAATATTTAATCTAAATTTAAGCCATATTAATTTAAGATTTTTGAATAGTGTATATAAAAAGAAAACAATTTTATATCCAACATTTTCCACATAAAATTAATTATTTTAATATGAATTGCATTTATTATTGAGATTTGATATTCAATTTTATTATGAAGTTTTGCATTCAATAGTATTAGATTCAATTGCAACAAATAAATAGAATTTCTACAGATATGTGTTGTATTTTAAATAAAGAGGAATATTGAAGAGCTAGCTTACATACAAATCTTTTGCACTGTTGATATAAAGATTAGGTGTATTTGGTGGATTTAGTAATATTGCATTCGGTTTAATCATTTAAATGGCCTACCCATCAGCTTTTTCTTATTTCCCTTATAATTTGCTATATGTGTAATTCTAATATAAACAGCCCCAAGCAGACAAGGTGAGGTGAGTAGAGTGTCTCGGGCCAGACGACAGCAGAATGGGTTAAAGGCCTTAACCCCCTGGTGAACACTTTTAACTGCATTCCCTCTCCTTTTTTTTTTTTGTTAGCCAGGAAAGAGAAAAAATAAGCTGAAATAAAACTGATTTCATTACCTTGATTAGTTGGTCTCTTCAAGTCTTTCCCTGCTATTTGTCCGTTTGTTTGCCTGACTTTTTCCGCACACACATTTTGAAATGCCACGATTCGCTTATGATGGCAGCCAGCGCAGGATAAGGACGGAGTGGCAGGACCTGATGTTGAGGCTGGGCTTTTGGCCAGCACCGCTTTGCATTCGCCGTTTTTTGGGTTCAATGCAAACATTAACCTCATTAGCATTCCGCCGTGAATGGATACGGTGGATACTGCCTTCCCTTCTCCTCTTCGGGCTCACTTACATTGCTCCTTTTTATTTTTAATGGATTAATTTTAATAGTTCAATCCGATTTGTTTGTTTTCAATTGACCAGTAAGTGCCATTTGTGGCAATCGCTTTAACAGTTTTTTACTAATTAAATAAAGGGCTCGACGGCAGACTTAATCATATTAATTATAAATTATCTTCATATTAATTACAATTAAAAAGAAGATAGACGCGATTTATTAAAATAAAGATAAAAGTCCGTAAAAGTTTATACTAATGATTTTAAGAAAAATTGTCTTATAGTATGAATTATTAATACTCTGAAAGCTTCATGCAAGTCATAATTAGATGTACAATAATTTTAATGTAAATGTAGGGAAAATATATTTCTAGTTAATCTTATCTATGTAATCCACGAAAAAGGTTAGGAATGAAGACATTACCAAGAATCGTTCTACGGTTTGCTAGAAAGTGTAAGTTTATTAACAGTAGTCTACTAGAATAAAAAGATAAACTAAGATTTGCATCCCAGTGACGGGCTCCTTAAAGAAATAAGTATAGCTTTTGATTACTGATTCAATGAGGACAATATGTCTTCCATATTGTGGACTCCCGACAGAGAGCCTATAATCAAGAACCGGACGGTCACCTTTTATAAAACCAAGCACGCCTCTAACTTTAACACGTAAAATTGCCACTCAGATAAATTAGGATCCTTATAAGTACATGAACTGGAAACCCTAACAAGTCTAGTTTCCGAAGTAAGTAATTTACAGAGTAAAGAGATATAATGGATCTAAAAGGTGCTGCAAAGGAGAAGTAATAATAATTTTAAAAAGCTTAGATGTACCGCTTTAATTAATGGCATTTATCTTTTTACCTTTCTTGTAAAGAGAAATCCCAAATGATTCCTTTCAAATTTAAGGATATTGGAACCAGGCTGCGTTGAATTAATGGAAGTGAAATAAATCGGCTATTGCCTGATCTGTGGTTGCCGTCATGTTTTGAAACGACAGTGAGAAAGTATTATAATTAGTTTTAGCATTGGTACTAACAAACTTTAAACACTGTTCCGGGTCCTTATTATAAATATCTAAAAAACAGATTGAGAAGCGGTATTTAACTCTTTGCTAAACCTTCAACCAATATGTCTTATTGGATATTAACAGACAGTAAAGCCTGTGCTTTCAAAAATTGCTCAGTGGGGTGGACATTCCTCGAGATTAATAATAAAGTTCGTATGAATAAATAAATATCTTTTTATAACCCATAGAAGCAGTTTTGCTGTCTTTTTTATCATTCAGGAGCCGATTCCTACAGAAATTACTATCAGCGGCTACGAATCAATTTCAAGTAAGCTAAGGTAATCAGAATATTAAAAAAATTAGTCACAATATGCCAAAATAATAAGTATTCGACTGTAAAGGGTAAAGAAGATTTGGCTTAAGTTCCTTGGTTAAAATGGTTGGAAACTCTGAAATTACGATATCTCAATTGAGGCAGCACTCAGAATGTTAAACTATCAAAAGCTCCACTTGCACCCCAGTGACTCCTTACTTCAGCACACTTTAAGCAATGGCCCTCGACTAATCCTTACCTGGTGTGGGCTGTACCTGGCAACTTTCCTTTCTGCGTCGAAGTTGCAGCAGGGAGGAAAAAGCAGCTTAATTAAGCATAATATGGCTCTTTTCTCGCCTAGAGCATTCCGACAAGTTCTGCAGTTTTTTATGCTGCTGCCTAAGTAGCTGTTGGTAATTTTTTCTAAGCCACACTCACAGACCGACACTTCGCCGGGGTGACGTGAACCTTGCACAATTTTAATTGCATTTCCGCTATTTTTGATGCCTCTTGAATTTATAATTCCATCGGACTGGCGGCGCCTTCTGCTTCTCCGCCTTTCGCTTCTTTCACTGGGCACGTCCTGAGAAAAATAATTCAATTAATTACAAAGCGGACAGGTGCAAGGCAGCTACACTTAATATTAATCATACGCACCGTGAATCCCGGAAAAAAGGCTATAAGGACCGCAACCGTAAAAAAGCATGGCCCTCCGACTCGCATTTGTATCTAATAAACATGTTTATTTCATTAGAGCTACACATGCGGCTATTTCATCCGACCCCTGCCCCTGCCACGCCCCTAGGGATATCATTTGCCCCTAGACCCAACGATTCCGACATGAAAAATGCGTTCGCGAAAAGTTGCCAAGAGTCCGCTCACTTTATGATTGGGGAATTTTTCGTGGCGCCACTAATGTGCCATTCCTGCCTCACGTTTTTACTCTTATTTTTTTGCTTTTTTTACCCACCTACTTCCACAGAATTTCATGCCACCGTTGGCTTTTCCCACAGAGGCTCTGCTGTCGACATCATTACAAATAAATTGAGCGTGAAAGATACATTTCGCCAGCATTGACATGCCGCAATGATAGGCACATTTTCCTAGACTCTCTGGAGATTCCTCAAGGCGAGACCGCGAGCTTCTGACTGGTCTTATTTAACTTTAAAATAACCTGCCTATATCTGAGTGAATATTTCGCTGACTGGGAAAAGATTTTTTTACTATTAAAAGAAGTTATTTTCTTTAACTAAGTAAGTTAAGTTAACTATAAATAATTAAACTTTTTCCACATTTTTCTGAATCTATAGAGAATGGTTTATTATTGATGCTTAAGCTTGAAATTAAGAAAAGGTGATTAATATTAAAATTCCCCATTAATGGCCCTTTTAAAAACGGATGAAACACGGATAAAAACCGAGTTTAATTATATATATAGATACTTTAAGATGGAACCTGAAAAAAACAAGCAATTAATTAAACCAAAGATTCACCGGACAATCGATTTTTAAAGGTTTTTTAAGCTGAGTAAAAAAGGGTATTTTTCCACTGTTATCTCCGTTAACAGCTTAAAATTCACAGTTTTTACACGCTTATAAAATCGATTTACTGATTTTTGATTTAATAGCCTGTAAACTTTTAAAAGTTTCATCTTTGGGTATGCGATACAATTAAATTTCGTTTTTATGAGTGTATTTTTTAAGGGCAATTTATGGGACCAGCTCCAAGTTTTTCAAATTTTGTCAAGCTCCTGCATCTCTAATAACGAACCATTCTTCATAGCTATTATGGGAAGGTTGAAAAAGGTTAAATACCAGAATTTGAGAAAAATAAAATAGAAAAAAATACAAGCCAAAATCGTATCTTAAATTTAAGCATACAAATTAGGCCTTAAAAAATGTTGAGTGGCATTTTCTTTATCTGGGAGTCAAACTGCACCGAAAAACTAAAGATTCATCTCTAAAGTAATTTGTCGATTTACATTTGTAGGCTAGTGTTATTTGGGAATTAACCTTAGACATCATTAAACTCTTGTAGCGAACAAGAACTTTTATAAAAAGAGTAAGTTGTTTGATTTATAAAATTATTTAATTATTTAGTTATTTCAGTTCTAAACTTCCTTGTTATACCCTTGGAACTTGGTAATATTTAAATACTATGGAATTATTATATTACATATTATATTATATATTTAAATATATTATATATTATATTATATATATTACATATTATAAGTATAAAGCTCCCAAAAAAATTTAAAAAAAAATTAAATAAATATATTGTAGTAGTCTCCTCGTCATACTCTATGAGTGCGAGTTGTCATTACGTGTACGTGTATATATTCTTGATCTATCCATGTCAGTTTGTCCGTCTGTCAGTTTTAAGGCTATATGTCTGAAACTTTACCAACTTCTAGTTTTTAATGCAGGTAGAATATAATTTTGAACGGGCTGGATCGGACGATCAATTGAAATTAATCAATTAACATAGAAATATAGTCTTTTTATGGAATATTTAATTTTGGTAAGTCCTGCAAGGGTTTATAAACTTCTGCTTAGTTTTATTTTGCTTTTTTTCTTGTTGCTAATAATCACAAAATCGAGTGATTCCTCTTTAGAGGGTGGCCTTTGTGTAAGAAATAAGTATTTCTTCGTAATCACTGTTAAAGTATCTACCAAATGTAAAAAGTCAACGTATTTGGGATTCTTACTTCAGACTCCGATTATAGCATTTCCTGTTAGCATTTTACGATCTCTACTAACTGTAATTATCGGTAATTCTGGCCTTTTGACTGACACTCATTAACCAAAGGCAACCTTGCAGAAAAAAAGGTTTGTTACGGTTTTAATGAAGACCGTTTTGAAGATAATGTCTGTATAATTGGCCCAGATTAAAGGTTCCCATTGTCAGGTAAATACGATTGCAATAGAAATAAAATGTTGCACCTGTGGGTCAAAACCCTAAAAAGCTTTCCGGTTATGATAATCCGTAAAGGATTTAGCATGTCGTCAAATGATTTAATTATACAGTGAGCCCGAGAAACACGAAAAGCTCAATATAAATTCAAATTTTACAGTTCCCCCATTCCACGCACACAAGATGCAAAATATGTATTTATTATATAAGTGCTCCATGTGCGACAATTTCAAAATGAGAATACAAAAGTCAATTTATTGAAGGCTGAAAACAGAGGGAAAGCGTGAGCGAGATGGCTGCTAGAAATGTAAGCATATAAACATAACCATGAAAGATATTTGATATAATAACATACGTGACCGCATTCACAATTTTCAAATCAAACCTTGGCAGACGAAGGATAAAGGGGCGTGCCCCTGTCTGTCTATTGCCATGCATGTGAAATGAATTCGATGCTGAAAGGCATGGGCGGTCGGGGGGCGGGGTGCCACTCTGTTAAGTGTGCTCGGCATGCTGTGAAATTTGTTAACATTTATGCATTATCATTTCGGCTTACGACACTTAATGATAGCCAAGACAATAGATAAGGCGGAGTGTGTGAGGAATGTATCAGGGCTATCTGGCGATATTCGGCTGTCGGATTTTCATATTTTCAATTCATATCATTCAGTCAGTTTTGAAAGGCACAACTTTCACTCAGAAACAAGTATTTGCTCAAATTAAGAAATCTATTTCCTTAGCTATAATACAAAGGATATCGTTGACTTAAAAGAGGAATGCGTTGTCGTCAATATATCATTTAAGGGTATACATTACAAGGAGTCATTCAAAATTGTTATTTGGTTGGGACGTGGTTCTATAGAACTTTAGTTCTGGTCCTGTCAACTGCGTCCCTGCTTACACCGCAATTTAAAAGGTCACTCCTTCCAGCCTCGGTTTAATATTTATTGATACATACAATTTATTATTTAATAAAAAAAGTATATTTTTCAAAAAAATTTGTTTTTATTTTTGGTGTAGAAAAATATTGGAAATAAAAACCTAACCCTTAACCTCGAGCCAGAAAAACATTAAATGAAATATTGTAACATTCTGGTTTTTAACGATTTTTTTTGCATTTGTCTATTGTTAAAATACGAATTTTTCAATTAAAATAATGTTAATAGATGTTTGCTCAGAAATACTACAACATTAACATTTACTGCTCGTATGTACGTCATTTCCCGTTTGGTGACCAATTTAAAACCCTCGCACATATTTATTTTAGTTGCCACACTCAATCCATAATCTGCACACTACAGTGAGAAATTAGTTGGCTCAGTGTCGACCCGTTGCCATAAGCCCAATTAAGTTTGTGGTTTCCGCATTGTCATATTTTTGAATTTGCTCCCTTACCTTTTTTGACAGTTGCCTGGAGAGGAATGGGCCTTCTCACAGCAAATTCGATGTGGTGCAGAGTTGTGGAGGAGGCTGGCATCGCGGCGTATAATTAACAATAATGAAGTCGTAAAACCGCAATGCAATCAGCGATGCGCAAAACACACAGCACACACCCGTCCAAACAAACAGTCGAAAGGCCGAATCGCACACAATGCACGAGCCGCCAAAGGGGATTGGTATTGGGATTGGAGTTCGGGAACGCGTTTGAATTCCTGTGCAGCGGCCCACCCCGCGACCCACCACCCAACTTGAAGTCAGGGTCACACGGGCATTATAAAATATTTATAAACCATTTGCACGCATAATTAGCCTGTCATTACATTTTGAGATTTTCGGTGTTCGCTTTTCGCCTGTTTGTTTGCGTGTGTGTCAGTTGGCTCAATTGTGCATGCACTTGTGTCCGTGAGCTTAAATTCGTGTCTGGGCATCGCTTCACCATTGAGATACCGTCATTTTACGAACAGAATTACTACCCCTAGGCACCCTGTTGCACTTAAACACATACAATGTGAAAAACACCTTAACATTGTGACGATCCAATCTGAATTTTCATCTAAAATTCATCTAAATTGTGTTATACTTGGACACGCATAGTTATGTTATCCGATGACTTATCGCGTCTGAAATATATAACGATCTCTGGAAGAAGTCTCTTAAATTGTTGCATTTCCTCCCGTGATGCAGTCCGCAAATAAATTGTATTTACTTTGATTTTTATTAAACATTTAGTCAACAATTAATTATGTAGACAAGGTCAGCTTTTCCGCTTTTTCAGCTTTTTGCCTCCAGCTGCACTAGTTAATTAAATCAAAAACAAGAAAGGAAAGCTAACTTCGGGCGGAGCCGAAGTTGATATACCCTTGCAGAATACTCTGTAAATTATATTCTCCAAAATTATTCATATGATGCAACTTAATACTCATAAAAAATCCCAACTTTCTAACTTTAAAAACACCAAAGTTATGGCATTTCCAATCGTTCAGTTATATGGCAGCTATAGGATATAGTCGGCCGATCCTTATGAAGCTTGGTAGGTCGGATTGATTGGCCAAATATAAAACCCATAGAAAATCCCAACTTCCTAACTTTACAAACACCAAAGTTATGGCATTTCCGATCAATCAGTTATATAGCAGCTATAGGATATAGTCGGCCGATCCTTATGAAATTTGGTAGGTCGGATTGATTGGCCAAATATAAAACCCATAGAAAATTCCAGCTTCCTAACTTAACAAAGACCAAAGTTATGGCATTTCCGATCAATCAGTTATATGGCAGCTATAGGATATAGTCGGTCGATCCCGGCCGTTCCGACATATATACTGCGTGCAAAGGAAACAAGGGTGTGTGCAAAGTTTCAATTCGATAGCTTTAAAACTGAGAGACTAGTTTGCGTAGAAACAGACAGACGGACAGACAGACGGACAGACAGACGGACAGACAGACGGACAGACAGACGGACAGACGGACAGACGGACATGGCTATATCAACTCAGGAGGTGATCCTGATCAAGAATATATATACTTTATAGGGTCGGAGATGTCTCCTTCACTGCGTTGCACACCTTTGACCAAAATTATAATACCCTCTGCAAGGGTATAATTAAACATTGCCTGCCGCTGATGTTGATAGACTTGATGCCTTTAGTCCATATAGCAATTACAGTAATTATGTTTTTATCATGCAAAGCTAGCGAAACTGCGTATTTTTTAAATTGCTATAACACTTACTTAGCGATTTGTCCTCTTGCGCGAAAATATTCACTGTTCTTCAAAAGTGTTGGGTGTTTTTACTTAAAAATGGTGGTGAGGAAAAGGGATCATTTCACTTGTTTAAACCAAACCACAAACGCAAGCAAATTTCGACAAGCCAAAGTTGTAATACTCTTGAAAACATACTGCAAATTGTATGATAAGTGTAAAAGTGTACATTTGACAAAACACCATCATTACAGCGATACTTTCGCCCAGTTGCTTGTAGCAATATGACAGCTATAGGATATAGATGTCCTATCGGCCAAATTTCACAGTTTTGTGTTAAAAGCTTTTAGAGTACGCGAATAAACTGCATAAAACCTTACGGCTAATATGGTAGATATTTGAAGGCTGTAGGATATAGTCATACAATTTTGATAGATTATTAGATTTCGTCCGATTGCGAGTTTAGGTCTCTAGCTTTAAAACTGAACTCCCAAACAGTATAGAAATAAAAGGACATGGCCATAATAACTCGTCTAATGATGGTTATCAAGAATATATAAATATCTTTTATAGGAAATCTAAAAAATACAATTAAATTATTAATAGCACTTATTCTTTTGTTGCCTTACAATTTTTGGAAATTTAGTCTATAATCGCGAGATTTTAAATCCATCAGCAAAATCACGTCATCGAATTGTGGTCATAATTGTGAATTCCTTAGGTTCCGCTTTTTTTTGGCGAAACAACCAATTGGCAATCAAGTAAACGAATTAAATAATTAACAAGAAAGGAAAGCTAACTTCGGGCCGAGCCGAAGTTGATATACCCTTGCAGAATATTCTGTAAATTATATTCTCCAAAATTATTCATATGATGCATTCTTAATACTCATAAAATATCCCATCTTCCTAACTTTAAAAACACCAAAGTTAAGGCATTTCCAATCGTTCTATAGGATACAGTCGGCCGATCCCGGCCGTTCCGACTTATATACTGCGTGCAAAGGAAAGAAGGGTGTGTGCAAAGTTTCAATTCGATATCTTTAAAACTGAGAGACTAGTTTGCGTCGAAACAGACAGACGGACATACTTATTTCAACTCAGGACGCGATCCTGATCAAGAATATATGTATGTACGGAGATGTCTCCTTCACTTGCACACTTTTGACCAAAAATATAATATCCTACCCTTGCAGAGGATAACAGAGGAAAACAATAAATAAAATTGAAATTCTTTTTATGATACTTGAATATTAATATAAAAACAGGAAAGGTAGCAAACTTAGGCAAGCCGAAGCTTATATACCCTTGAAGCTGTTACAAAAATGTAATACTCTATTTTCGATTTGGATGCTTGAAAGCAATGAAGCTCAATTTTCCGAATTTTTCGATCTTTCCTTTGGCTGCTATACGATTTAAAAAAAAAAAAACATTAATTTCGAAATCGTTCACAATGATTTTATTTCACAGTACAAGGACATCTGTTAAGGAACGACGAAGTCTTAATTTTATTTCCCCTTTTCTCTGATTGTTCCTATGGAAGCTATATGATATTATATAATAGGCAGGAAGACTTTTTGCATCCAAAAAGCTCTTATACTGAGGTACCTTTTTGCGTAAAAACGGACAGACGAATATATATTTTATAGGGTCGCAGATGTGCCCTTCTCTGCGTTGCAAACTTTTGAAATTAAATAAAATATTAAATAATAAACTCCGCAAGGGTATAAAAACAAGGCTAGATATTTAGCTCAACTCATTGCCTTTTTTTGTCCCGCCGCGCCTAACAATTATACTACGCTAAAATTTGCAGCAAGTTGTCCACCATTTCAGGTAAGATTCGGTACATTTTGAAGAGCTTTCGTACTCCTCATTTTACCTCGAGTTCTTGTAATTAATAATCTTAAAAAATAAAGTGATTATTCTGAAGTTTTTCTAACTTAAGTATTAAGTAGAAAACTTAAAGAATAAAAGGATTTTGGTCGAGTCACTCCAAGAAAACACGTGTGCATTGAGGTGTTTATATAGAGTGCATTACTTTACGATCCCTGAACTCTTGATAGGTTTCGAAATGCGAGCGCAGCCTTTTCGTTGGAATGGTCGAGGTAAACAGGACTGATGCGACCATTTATTTTATATTTTTCGCAGGTTGAAAGTAATACGAGTGTCATTACAAAGTAATTATGCCCTTCGCGAAGTGAGACCCACGATGGCCAGAATCCAGGGAGGTGGTGGGGCATGAAGTGGAGGTGGAGCGTCGAAATGTCATGTCATGTTGCGACAGGCGTCTGACCATTATGCACTGCGAACTGCGAGCTGCGAACTGCGCCTGCGAGCCTCCATATACACATATATACAAATGGGCTCGGGTTCGGCCATAAAGTAATCAGCGGAAATGTCAATGGGCCGCCGCCATTTACTGATGTGTCGGCAACTGAGGTTTGCACCGTCAGCCGCGCCGTCATCGCCAAGGCACGTGTATTCTTTATATTCCGCTAGTTTGTTGGCAGCCGTTGTTATTGTGGTGTTGCTGTGCCCGGGCATTGTAATTAAAATTTTCCGCTGCATATGGAAGTGCAATTGGCTGGGCTGCAGGTTTAATTGCGCGGCTGTGTGTGCGATGGCAAACATCGTACAGGTCCACATTGACGCGTAGCAATGGGGGAGAAATAACTCAAAACCCTACTGCCTGCCGAACGTTTGCCGTAGAGGTAGCCTTCAGTTAAAAGTTGGAGCCTTGGCCGCCAGGTTAAAAACTTTAAAAGCCAAAAAATTATTCCGTTCACTAGTGTCTTCATTGCTCCTCCGTTCAACAGGCTCACACATTCCCAAAAACCCAAAACCAAAACTCAAGAGATGGCGTTCTGTGGCCACGTAAGCGCATCTGGAGAAATAGTGCTCAGGGACGAGATCTTCAGCAGCAAGACCAGGCTCAGGCGATCCTCGTCGCCCAGCGATTCGCCAAACTCGATCTCCTCGCCGGACTCGCTCCCCCAAAACTCCACCTCACGCACCTACTCCGTCAAGGACGACACCGCAAATCCTTCGCCCCACTCCGCGGGCAATTGGTCGGTCCTGTACGACGGACTCGGGCGGTCTGGCAGCCGCAGCAACCTGGTTCCCTCGCTGTGTCTCAGCTCTCAGAAGAGCTCCTTCAACTACCTCAGACACGTGGAAGGCATTAAGGTAGGACTTTTTGGGGTCACAACTAACCACACAAATCAATGGGAAATCAATAACAACACTGTTAAATTATTACTGATTTTCAGATGAAATTTAGCTCAGTATGTATGCATGTGTTTGTACAGCAGATCTTATCTGCTAGTAATTCCAAAATCATCCAAAAACTATTTGCAAATTGGAAAAGGTTAATTGTAAAATAAAACTTGAATAGTATAGTAAATTTAAGGTAAACAAGAAAAAAGAAAACTTCGGCAAGCCCAATTAGTAAAATAAATGAAGCTATGTCGATTTTGCGCCGCATTTTGCCATCGTTTCTATAGCAGCTATATGATATTGTTGTCCGATTTTAATTTAATTAAAACCGTGCAAACTTTTGACAGAAATTATAATACCTCTGCAAGGATATAATAAAAACCATTTTATTTAGGGAGTAAATTTCAATTTGCTAAAATTAAATTCGGAGTAATTTGTGTCCTACATGTCTTTAATAGATGGTCTCCGAATAAACACGACTGGTGTTATAAAGTTTTTGTTCTACCGATGTATTTTTGCACCAGGTCGTTTAGTTTACAGTTTACTCCGACTTGACATTTGACCTTGTCTAATCCTCCGCGTGCAGGTGGACCGCGAGCCACAGGCGGCCTACGAGAACTGGTACTCGGCCAAGCAGCGGCAGCGTCTGAAGCGGCAGCAGCTGCTCAAGCAGGAGCGGGACTGCAAGCAGCAGATGGTGGAGGAGCGCAAGGAGCTGGCCAGGATGTGCTACGACCAGTGGCTGAAGGACAAGGCCCGCCGGGCGGCGAGCCTGCAACTGGAGAGCCACCTCCAGGCGGCAGCCATGAAGGCCAGCCTGGCGCTGGGCAGGACTCCCCTGCTGACCCCGTCCCAGTCTCCGACGCCTTCCCCTTCGCTGGCCTCTGGCCCAAGCTCGTCGGCAGCCAGCAGGCCCACTCGCAACGCGTCCAAGGACGAGATCCGCCAGGTCGTGGAGGAGTGGTGGCTGAAGAAGCAGCAGCAGAGCCAGGCGCAGCGCCAGCAGAAGCGCCAAGCCATGTTGTCCAGGGCGCTGGATGAGGAGCGGCGCAGGCAGCTCGCCCAGGTTGCCTGGAAGAAGTGGATGAGCAACGTGGACGCGAAGCCCAAGCCGGTGCCCCTCAATCAGGGCATGGACTCGCTGCGAGGCACCATCTCGCAGCTCTACGTGAACCCCACGCCCTGGCTGGGTCCTATAAAGCCGCCGAGGAAGTAGTCCTTGGGATCGTCCGCTCTATTCAGATTCTTTTGTCTATGCAAACTTCACCAGTGATTCAAATTGTCCAGAAATTATTTAAAATATAGAAACAGTGTAAGCTGAGCTTTTGGGAAAACTATGAAAATGGGATAAGCTAAAGTATTGCAGGAAATTTGTAGCATGCTCCCAATTAAAGCTGAATATATCAGGCCTTCAGCTTATTAATGCGATCATTTCGATTTATGTTTTGAAAATACGACTATGAATTTACTCAATTACTGCTTATCGTTTATCTCAGCCAATTTTAATTTTAATTAAATTTGTTGACTTTGTTGGCTTAAAACTACATTTCAGGCCACATTGCAGCTTTTGGCATACTTATGTATGTTAAGACAATTACCAACTGATACAAAATATATCATAACGCATTCTTGGGGAAAGAAAGTAGTTACACCAAAATTAAGAACATTTTAAATTGTATTTTTCGAACAGTGCCAAAACATACTTTTATCTTAAGAATTTAATTAATCTTTGAACAACTCTGAAATTTGTCCCCTAATAATCTTCAACTACCAAATAATGGTCACACACGATTTTCATGCAATTTGAAAGTCAATTTATACAATTGCGCCAATACACAGTTTAACCAATTTTGTAAACCAATACGAAAAGCAGGGCAAGGGCAATTGCGAAGGGGCACTTACGATAGCAAATAACAATTTGCAAGAAAAACACAAAAGAAACGAGGTAAGCAAAAATCGAAACTAAAACTGCAGAGGACAGTACACTCAATAAGATTTCAATTGTTGTCGGACAAGATACATTTTCGGGCAGGCAATAAGCTGAGGAAATGGTGTAAAGGCTCTGCCCGTTTTCATTGGATTTGGGAAGACTGGCCGACCCGACTGTCGTGTGTCTGATCCTGTGCGTCTGTAAAGTTACAAAATTATATTGTTCCGAAATAAAATAAAGCATGTTTTAGGCGGCATGAAGTGGAAAACAGAGGTTCCCAGAGCTGGGAGTGAGAAACCGAAATGCAAACAAACAAAGCCAAAGGCCTAAAGTTCATTTGCACAATTTCCGAGCGCTCGGCTAGCTCGAAGCTCCCCCTGCAGCAAAGTCAAAGGCCAGCCGGTCCAGGCAAACAAAAAGACCAAAAAGACGCTGAAAATCCTTTTGATGAGGTCAACGTTGGTTTGGTTTCCTGCTCGCACACGCATGGGAAGTGCACTGTGATTGGAGTGACGACGAAAACCGTGTTAATGTCCTTGATATTACAGGGCCAAATGGCTTAAATTAATGTTTATTTAGAGGGCGATCAAAAATTGAATACCCTTGAAGAGGGCAATTGAAATTCAGTCAACGCAGTCATTCCCACCAACTTTTATTAGTACAATATATTTTTTTTGAACAACCAAACCATTTGTTTAAAGTATAAGGCTAAAGCATTTTAAGCCTAATTATACACTTTTTAAACCTCTCTGGGAGTAATTGATGAATTTAAAAAGGAAAACATTTTCATTTTTAAGCCTCAATTTACTTGAAATTCATTTTAAACAATTTATTAGTCTTACCTCTCCTCCGAGTTTATAAAATACAAAGCATATTTCTAACTCTATAAAACAGTATAAAAATGCCTGGATTAAGTTTATATTCACAGGTAAAATTATTATTTATTTATATGTTTTCTAATGAATAATGTACAAATGATATTGAACAACGGTTGTTTTGTGCTTTATCTCTTGTCGCAAATTAACTGAAATCGAAAAAGAGAGAAAAATTAAAGATGGCGTCCAAAAGTACCCTGCGTTATTCGAAATTCGAACTGCCGTATTTGCCTTAATCGTCGTTCGGTTGAGTTTTCGAACATATCTGGAATAATTTGATACGGAATTCCTCAAATTTTATTTACACTACACCGAGTGTAAAGAGTAAATCAGAAGGTAATTATATAACACAAGAATATGTATTACTTAACTAAATTAGTTCGGTGTTCTTGGGCGTCGTTTATCTGGCTCTTTTGCCAGTGTGCACTTGGCCAGGTCGATGGCTACCCATGCATGTTCGGCTGTTTGTTCGAAATACAGGGAAATGATGGGGAAACAGGAATGGTTGGCAAGGGGCAAGACCTGAATATCGAGCACTGGCAGGATTAAATTTGGAAGGTATTGAAGCATGTTATTCGTCATCAATGTTGTTTGCACTAACTAGTTTGTGTTGCTTGTGATGCTTTTGTTGTTAATGTTGTTGTTGTTGTTGCTGCTGTTTGTTTTCATCATCCGAATGTTGTTGTTGTTGCATCAGACGCTTTTGTTCCTATTGCATGGCAACTTGGCCTGAGAATCAAGGGTAGAGCTCAGAGTCAAGTCGTTTCCAGGTTGTTTGCATTGTTTACGCACTTTCGCTTTGATATTATTGTAGTGTGCATTTCGGCTTGATAGCCACATGACCAGGGTAATGGTCAGATTGAGCAGCCGCCTCCGGGACCGCAATCAACCCTGCAGGCTGAACACACACAGTCGAACGCCTCGCTGGCCATCCAAATGTCCGATAGACGGACATGTATCTTTTGAGAGACCGGGAAGATCTTGTATTTTGTTTTAATAAAGGTTTAATAATAAAGATTATAAGATAATCGCGAATTGGTAAGAGTTGGAATTTCGATCGCGTCACACTTCTGTAAGCTAACAATAATTATGTTGGAGTTAGGTTAAATAACATTTGCCTGACGTTATGTGACGTTTTCCAAACGAAGTCGGTGTGTACTATACTTAAAATACACGGTGTACCAAACGTTTCCTTATCCCTGCAGTTTTGCACTAATGCTAAATAGAAAACATTATTTTTGATTAGATCAACCAAATTTAACAGAAGATAAAACAAATTGTTTGGTGAAATCGACCAATTAAAAAATATGGTTGCCTGCGTAACAATTTTGTATTTAAATATTACCAAAATAGTTATTGTTACATCGTAATAGTAATTTTTGTTGCTTTTTAAAATATTTTCAAATAGTGAATTACTTCTATTAAAACGTAACAAGTTTCATTTCTGTTGCTCTATACTTTTAGGTTTTGTGTTTATCTTTCACTTCCGATTGTATATTTTCCAACTGGTTTTAGTGCGCATTTATCAAGACCAACAGGACCTGTTGAACAGGTCACTGACGGATTAAAGCTTTATGATCTTCCAAGTTTACACACAATTTTAACCGGTTTGGGGTTTTTTTTTAATTATTATTTCCTAGTTAAATAGTTATTTACCTTTTTAAAGGTAGTGTAGTATCACTGAAATAGTAATTTTACAGAGTTTTGAACATTTTTATGGTAAGTTTCATTTCCAATGTATAGTAGTCCTGCTATTCGCTCGTTGATTTTTCATTTTCGTGGTCCATCTAATTTATTTAAAAATATTTAATTAACCAGTTTCTATTGGCTACGGATTTTTAAGTACTTTTTGAAGTTAAGTTAATAGTAAAACTGACATAAACGTATTACGTAATGTACTACGTAGAAGCAACTGTTCATAATTAACCATCATCGATGGCTTGGGAAATTATAACTATTTTATTAGGAAATTTGAGCTGATTTTTATGAGTGTTATTGTATGTACCTAGAAACTACTATTCAGATTTACATGAAAGAGTTATAAGTTATGTGCTTAAGACACAAATAAATAAAAACGAGGACGGAAGCTAACTTCGGCAAGCCGAGGTTTTAATACCCTTACAGACTTTGCCGAAATTGCTAAAACTGAAAAAGTAGCGAAAGGAATAAGGTATACATAAATAAACTAGATTTGCATCGTTTGATGTCAATTGCTTTTATACTGCAAAAATGTCATATAAAAATAGAAAAAAAGGGATACTTTCGCAGCCTTTAACAATTTTTCCTACGGAAGCTATAAGATATAGACGTCCGATCGGCAAGCGCTTTTACCCTAATCAAGATATGCGTAAATAAATAAGACTTGGAAAAATTTATGTCAGTAGCTTACACACTACGCGAAAAATTCAGAAAATCATCAAATTTTGTCCGATTTCACCCTGTTGTTCCTATGGGAGCTATAGGATATAGACGTCCGATCGTCACGTGCTTTTACCCTAATCAAGGTATGCATAAAAAAATATGATTTGGAAAGATTTATGTTAATAGCTTTTACACTGCGCGAAATATCTTCCATTCTTGAAAGTTATATCCGATTGTTCCTATGGGAGCTATAGGATATAGACAACCGATCGGGGCGGTTTTCAAACTTGATCTGCGTACACATGTTTTAGGACAACTTTGAAAGTTTCAGATCGCTAGCTTTTCAATGAGCTCGCAAACGGTATTGAAACAGACGGACAGACGGACGAACGGACAGACGGACATGGCTATATCGAATCCTCTATTGATCCTGATCAAGAATATATATACTTTACTGGGGTCGGAAACGTCTCCTGCACTACGTTACAAACTTCTAACCAAAATTATAATGCCCTCTGCAAGGGTATTAACATACTTAACTTGTCTAGCAATCCCAACCTACAACAAGAAAGGAAAACTAACTTCGGGCGAAGCCTAAGTTGATATAACTGAACGATTGGAAATGCCATAACTTTGGTGTTTTTAAAGTTAGGAAGTTGGGATTTTTTATGAGTATTAAGAATGCATCATATGAATAATTTTGGAGAATATAATGTACATAATATTCTGCAAGGGTATATCAACTTCGGCTCCGCCGAAGTTAGCTTTCCTTTCTTGTTTTTTTAAAAATTTCTTATGAAATTTACGCTACTTTTGAATTCGCTCTTGACTGTAAATATAGTCATACACGTTCTGCATCGCTCTTATGTTTAGTCCTCAGATCCAATTGTTTATATACTTATTGGCCCATCTCACTTTTAGAAGCTTCGAGCCTTTGTTTTCCACACCGAACATCACTCATAATCTCCACATTTGGAGGCAGCAGGCATCTCCTGACGCCCACGTTATTGATCGCATGACATTAGTTTGATAAATATCTGGTCCATTGTCTGAGCATAAAACCTCGGCTTCCACGGATCCGCTGGCCTGACCCAGTCTTCCTTTATTTTGCACCTGCCTTTGTCAAACACTCAATGGTCCGACAGACTTGGCTCCCCTTTCTCCATTGCATTATTTATGGGCACAGCGAGCAGTCCCCTTGCACAGTTGTTAGGGAGGCGGGAGGTTTCATTGTTTTTACCACTAAACACGGGGCAATATATCTTTTTCTACCACTGGAAATCGAGTTAATCTATGGACTGACATTTTTTCTACCTTAGTGAAAGGACATGAAAGATTGGTCTTTTCTTATGCAAAATTGTTGGGAGAAGAAAAGAGGTCACGGTATTCAAAGGTAGCTTTGTGAACAGTCAGAGCTGGGAGATTTTCACACCCTTGCCGAGGGTGTTATAATTTCAGTCAACAGTTTGCAATTCCGAAACTAGATAAGTATATTATATAATATATTTATACCCTTGCAGAGGGTATTATAATTTTGGTCAAAAGTGTGCAACGCAGTGAAGGAGACATCTCCGACCCTATAAAGTATATATATTCTTGATCAGGATCACCTCCTGAGTTGATATAGCCATGTCCGTCTGTCCGTCTGACTGTTTCTACGCAAAATAGTCTCTCAGTTTCAAAGCTATCGAAATGAAACTTTGCATACACCCTTCTTTCCTTTGCACGCAGTATATATGTCGGAACGGACGTGATCGGCCGACTATATCCTATAGCTGCCATATTTTTAGCCAATTAATCCGACCTATCAAATTTCATAAGGATCGGCCGACTATATCCTATAGCTGCCATATAACTGAACGATTGGAAATGCCATAACTTTGGTGTTTTTAAAGTTAGGAAGTTTGGATTTTTTATGAGTATTAAGAATGCATCATATGTATAATTTTGTAGAATATAATTTACAGAGTATTCTGCAAGGGTTTATCAACTTCGGCTCTGCCCAAAGGTAGCTTTCCTTTCTTGTTTTAACGTGCTTTCTCTTGTCAAGGTCACCAGCCCTTAACATATTATTTTTATTTTTTATAAATTATTTTGAACTAAATGATGTAATTCAGAAGTGCAAAATCCAATCATACTTTTCGAATAAAAAATGTCATTCTCAAATCGCAATACTCACCCAATTGTTAGGTCAATTATGAAGAAGATTCTTTAAGCTTAACTTTTACGTTGATAGGGCACTAGTTCCATTTGCACGCAAGGAATTTTAAATCAACAATTAATTAAGAACAAATTGAAATTCATGACTGGCGCTAATCAGGCCCACATTTACATGAAACCAATAGCCAGAGAACGCTGAAAAAACTATTAAAGGGCAGACGCAAAAAACAGGAAAAATGATGTCAGCAATTAGGCAAACTATGACACTCCAAAGAAACGCACTGCGAGGAAAAGCGGGGAAATGGAGGGAAAAATCGAGGGCCGAAGTGGATTTGAATGTAGCCGGCAAACGTGGACATCATTAAAAACTCATTTACATGCAGGCTGGGCTGCCTCGCAGGACATTTAGCCGGGGAAAGGACGAATCTGGCTAACTCACGGCGTACTCGGTGGCCCGATGACTCTGTGACTCGCTGACTGACTAGGGCAGTTTGTTAATTTTAGATTTGAGACACGTTTCCAACTCAATTTTATCGCATGTTACGCCTTGCTGCCTTTTCGCTTTACGCCCAATGTCGACGGGCTGGGCACATTTCCCAGCTTTCCCACTTTCCTCCCCCCGTCAACGAATTTTGATTTCAAGTGCCGTCATTTCCATGCAAAGACTGGTCCAATTAGGGGACGAGGTATAATTTATGCGCCTCAAGAACCGTCTACAAATTGGCCATTGTTGCCATTGCTATTGATAGGCCCCGGTCCCCATTCCGTCCCCCAGTTCCGAGTGCAACTCCTCACATGCCGCCAACTTTAAAATACAAAGTTAGACAATAGCATCATACACAAAGTTTTAATATCATTTTTTGCATAATATTTTCTCAGGTAAGAAAAGTTTTTTCGACTAGGCCGGACTAGGCACCTGACTGACCGCACGCATGGGAATTTCGACAGGTGCTTCGCAGCAAACTCATAAAGCTAATTAAGAAATGTGCCAAAGTTGGTCTGCAAAGTTGTGTGGCTTACTTTAGGGCCAATCTACTCAGCCCAACACTCTGGAAATGGGGCAAGTTTATTAAAAGCCGGCAAACAAAGTTTAAATGTACGGCCAAGCGGTTTGTTTTAATTCAATCAAGTATTTTGACTTGCATAATAATGATTTCCATATACGAAATATTGTCCATGGGAGTTGCTAGAAAACTTATCATGGGCGGGCCTAACTGAATTCAGGTTTATTATTTAATTGTTATTCTCATCCCTGATCACTGTAGATTAGAAATACATTAAGGTGCCCGAACCTATAAAGTATAAATAAAGAGATAATAACCCAAAAATATTGCACTATTTTTAAAATGTATTTGTGCTGGAAGGCTGCGTTTTTTACGTTCTTAACACTTATAATACTTATTTCACAATTTCTATGTTTTTTTAGCATGATAAAAAAACCACGTTAAATGTACAAAAATTATACAAACTTTTCCTTTACACAGAGAAAAACCTTAAGCATCTCCTGGTATAAAATCGTTCCTCAATTTAAAAATTTAAGGAAAGATATCTCCAGAAAAATGGTGCAAATATTTCGAAACGTTTGAACATTTTTTTCTATTTTCCCACTTTTCTTTTATTCTTTATAAAAAGTTCTTAAAAATATATTACACTGGCACACGTCAACAAGTTTCCACTATTTAAATTTATATACTTCTCCATAATAGTTAAGTCCCAGAATTAAACTTATTCTCGATCACCATTACGGATTTTACGGTATACATTGACGACATTTTTAATTATCTGAGTAATATATTTGCAATTTTCTTGACGGTTTTTACATAATCATATACTAAGCACTTACCGCACAATAAAAAAAAAACAGAACGCCCCTTTTATTTTCGCACGGAACTTATTAAAATTTGTATTCTTCAATTTCACGCTCAAGGATTTTTATGAGAATATTTATTGAAAAGAATATTTTTTTGCTAAAAGGAGGAAAATAATTTATATTTTTCTTATCAAGAAAAATAAAATTGCTACTAACCAAAAATATATATTTTGTGTAAACATTATCTTAAAAATTCTCAGAGTAACCAAGAAATTAAAACTTTAAGTGTCCCCCTCCTTAATATCAAGGGAAGAAGGTTCAAAAATTCAAATATTTATTAAATTATTCTTCCCAATAAGAAAGAAAACGTGCTCTCGGAAAAACCTTAATAAAAAAAGCTATAAATGCAGATTGATTACAATAGTCGAATTTAAAAATATGTAATGCCTGTACTAATATAATAAGTGAATATGTTTATCAGTATATACATTCATGGGCTTCCATCTGCCCGTTAAAAGCTTTTCGATGAATAAATTTTAATATTCTTTGCAAGTGTAAAAAAAACCTGAAGTTAGTTGGGTAGTTCTTAGTTCCTGGCATATAGTGTTAGAAATGTAAATTCCCAAGTTGGAACAAATGCTTCTTATTTAACTATTTTGCATATTTACTCAAGCAATATGCATTGCTTCCCTTGCGCAACTAAGCTCAACTTATTTGCAGGCCTTTATTTAATCAGGCATAGTTTTAAAGTTGAGAACAAAAAGTTTTGGCCCTGCAATTGTTTTGCTCAAATGCCTTTGACGATTTGTTTAGCCCTGTGCTCGTTGGGACATGAGATGCGAATATTTGTCGCAATCAAATAAAAACTTTGCAGGATTATAAAAAGGGAAGGAATATGAGCATTCCCAAGGGAAATTGTAGGTAGAGCCTAAGGAAAGCCATGAGCCAGCCTAGCCACTTTGGGTTGAAAAACCTAATAACTGTTAAATCACCTTGCAAAATGTTCATTTCACAGCGCTATAAACACGCATAGAACATCGAGCATCGGGCCTCGTCCTTGGTCGCTCGACCCCTTGTCGACTTAAACACTTACAAGGTCTTAACCACCTTTTGTTATTTTGCCTGCGTAGCCCTGTCTGTCACTTTAATCTGCCTGCCACACGCAGAGAAGCCGGTAAGAAGGCAAAATCATACGAAGGACACTCACATGAGCGAAGTTTGGAAGCCTGGCGAGGCTTGCAAAGTTATTAACACGCGGCTCCGACTTAAATAAGTCATATTCCAGCCGCCTTTCAGCCCACTTCACCGACTGACTTCTTGTCTTGGCTGCAAAGGGGTGGGGATGTTAATGGGGTTTTCCCATTAATTGCACGACTGGCCTGAAAGTGAAATCTTTGCGCAGAAAAAGTTAGCTTAAATGACTGCATCACAGTTTAGGGCCACAGTTGCTAATTTAAAACACTTTCAGGCATTAAAAGCGTTATTTATTCAAAAATAAATCATTTAGAATGAAAGGTATTTCACTGCACATCGTAAAAGTATATTTTCTTTATGGTATGAAATGGAAAAAATATTGGTGTGATTTTTGCCACGGAACTCTTTTTAAAATGTGCAAATCACATATATGTAGCTGTATATTATTCTATGGCAGAATATATAAAATTCAGCGTAGCAATGTAACAATATGTATTTGTCAGATATTTCAAGCACGGAGAACACATATCCGACTTATTCAGATCAAACCCTTAGATTTGAAGAGTATATCCTACAAAACACAAACAAAATTTAACGAGAGAAATATAGTGACATCATATTTTGTGACGAAAAATAATTATACCTTTTACTAAGTATATAAAGTGTTTCTTTTTTTCCTATTCGGCCCGCTTAAGTAATATATTTAAGCCTCAGGAATTTTCTCTTAGGGACTGCCGAATGAGACCATTTTAAAAACTATTAAATTTCATATTAATTTTCAAACCTGCCGGCATGTGTGGCATGAATTTCATGAATTTGTTTGAGCGCCATAAACAGGGGCTTTTCGGATTTAATGAATTCGTTTGAATCTCAGGGCTATTTCGATTTCATGCATTCAATAAATTACGACATATTGCGTAAAAACGGACTTGGATAGATGGACTCGCTCTGGAATACACATGTACATTTTTGGCTCAGAAATGTTTCCTTTACTGCGTTGTAGAGAAATTATTTTACCAAGGGTATAAACAGAAGGAACTCTATAGGCAAATGTCTCTGTTCAAAATTACGAATTTGCCTCAGCAAATGGTCACGATTTTTTACAGAAAAATTTCAGCGTTTTTCCGGGTCTTATTTTATATCTCGAGTTATTATATATTTGATATTTGTAGGTTGTATTTGTATGTTTATTAAACTTTTGATATAGTCATATAAACGCATAACCCTACATGTACAAGAAAAGATTTCTTGTTTCAAGAAATTTTTTTAATCAAGAAAATTGTTTTAAAAATTAAAGATCGGCATTTTATTTTGATTTCTCTTTTTTTATACCCTTGCAGAGGGTATAATTTTGGTCAGAAGTTTGTAACGCAGTGAAGGAGACGTTTCCGACCCTATAAAGTATACATATAAGTTAACACCTAAAATTATATAAAGACCCAGACATAAGTAAGAGTAAGCATTGATTGCACAACAAATGCCCCCAATAAAGTTCACACGAACTAAGCCACGCTGAGCTTGCACCTTTCGGTCAGCGATCGTGGGAATGCAGAATAGCCAATTTTCAAAGTTGATCGAACCTGGCCAAGTGCATACAACAAAAACTATAACTTGAATGCATTGGCCAATGACAATTCAAATAGGCCAACAGCGACAGCGAAGAATAGCAGCAACCAATAATAATAAAGAACGTTAGCAGAAACAGCAGCAGCGGCGTAGTCATAATGAATAATTGTTTAGCTTAATTAAAGTTAGTTCTTAATCCAACTCAATAAAGAAAAGAATGATTTTTTTATATAAAATTATAATCAATCTTTTAACTTATATATTGATCAAGAATATATAAATTTTATAGGGTCGGAAATGTCTCCTTCACTGCGCTGCAAACTTTGGCCTGAAATTATAATACCATCTGCAAGGGTATTCCAATTTATTTTGCATTTTTTCTATTTATCAAAATATTCCTTTAAGATATAGTAATTACTTACTATATTACTTACTATATCAGAATTACGCTTTTAGCTTTGTCAAAATCGGACAACAATATCATATAGCTAAAACAGAAACGATGGCCAAATGCAGCGCTTCATTGTTTTTAGTAATAAAGGGATAGAAATCGGAATGTAGTCGTTTTTTAATAATGGAAAGGGTATATAAACTGCGGCTTGCCGAAGCTTGCTTCTTTTCTTGTTTTCTTTAATTTTTTGTTAATTTCCATATACAGCATATAATCACGGGCATTGTTCAACCTTTCCATTACAATTCCAAAAGATTTCATACAAAATGATGCCTTTGAAATAGTTTTACCTTGGGGTAATAATTTCGATTTCTATCAATGAAAGTTTCGTGAGTTACATCCACAGCAAATGGAATTCCGTTTTTTCGAGGGCGTAGGGGTTAGACTGCCATTTGGTTTTGCTGTCGATAAAGGCAAATCTTGTCGCAGACGGCGCCGTTGTCGAACTACTTGTTTGTAAATTATAAAACAAGAAGGAACGCTATAGTCGTGTACTCCGACTATTAGATACCCATCACTTTGTTCACCAACTTTAAAATAAGTATGTATGCCTCCGGCAAGTCGCAAGCGTCATTTGTGTGAAAAACATACTTTCAGGCAAAGATTCCATTTTAATATTATTGTTGAGTTGAGGGTGTTAGTATGGGGTGGGCTAAATTTTAAAACTTGAATCTGAATGTTGAGTCCACATCTCTAGCTCATACAAGTCCTGACATCTAGACGTTCATACACGTTGAAACGCTATCTTATACCCGTTACATACTACTCCATGAATACCATATACCTTTTTACTGTTCAAGCAAGGGGTATAATAATGCCGGTTGCATTGCCAACGAATCTGATGATTCTGATTCTACCGATGCCGCTTTTCCGCTTTTCCACTTTTCTGCTGTTTGCTGGTGGATGTGGTTAAATGCATAAGCGGCGTGGGGCACTACACGGAACTTTTTATGCCGCTCGCCTAAGTTGCACATATTTGGCTTAGCTTTTGAACTAGCAAACGTTGAGCTGTTCCAGAGGCAATAGTAAAAATTTGTTGGGGGGATAATTATGGAATGGTGCATATCAGCTTTCACTTTTGTAGAGGTTTTACACATTGGGAATGTTAAAATTTCAACATTGGTGCCTATATCAATATCAATTTTCGATTCTTCCCCGAAAAACAACGATATTATCGATGCTTTAAAGCCAGGCTTTTCTGCAAAATAATTTAATCAATTTTTATTATTATATTACCGTTTATACATAATACTGTTTGTTTATAATTTGGAAACCCTTGCATCACCGATCACGGTAATGATAATCGAGACAAATAACCTGATGAAGGTGCATATCACAAGATCTGGATAACGAACGAATTGCAATTGCAATGTTTGAAAAAGTGAATATGCCCAGAAATACCAATCGTAATAAAATCACTATTTGCTTTATTCCGATTGATTCACTGCATTTCGGAGGCCCAAGCCCCCAAGAACCCCCTGGATCCGCCCCTGAGCTAAGCAGCCGATGTGGCGAGACGATTGGAGCTGCAGCAGTGTGGCAGTGTGGCAGTTCGGCCCGCTTGCATGTCCGCCCCGCCATCGTACTCGACTGTCGGCGCTGTCAAATAACTGACATTACCCTCCGCCGCCGCTCCACTGCACCACTCCCCCTGACCCCTGACCCCAGACCTCTGACCCGCTGAACCGCTGCACCACCGCACCACCGCAGACGACGCCGTGTTGTCGTCATCGCTCCAGCGTCGCACTCTTTCGTGACTGTAAACAATAAAAAATTTCGATTAGAATGTAGGAGCAACAACCGTCCGCGGCAACTCCAGCTGCGTCGGCAACGGCAATCAAGTTGTGCGAGGCACACCGATCAGTGCGGGGGAGGGGGGGGGGCTGTGGCACAGACGTAAAATTATAATGGGAAAAAGTAGCTAAATTGCATATTAATAGAAAATGAAACCTAAAATGTTATGCAGCGCAAACGTGCGGGGGCCGAATTTTGTGGGCCACCCATTTCATTGCACCCATTTGCTTAAACTGAGCTAGGTTGTAGAAATGAGACGAACTTGCCCATTTAATCTAGGTTATATTGCATTTATAGAATAGTACATGTACATGTAGAAATAAAATCGAACAGACTGTTAGCAAAAGGTAACCACTACGAAAAACTATGCTCGAAACTGGCCTTCATCATTCTGATTTGTTAATTTATAGAATTTAATTTGTAACACTTTCAAAAGTAACGAGGTTTAGTCTTGGGACGAAAGTAGTTTCCGCCAACATATATAAAAATTTTGAAATTGTTTTTGAGATGTTACATTATTTATGTGTATCTCGTTATTAGTGTAAGGGCATCAAGTATTATTATAACTTCAATCAGAAGTTTGCACCGCAGTGAAGGAGATATTCCGACCCTATAAAATATATACATTTTTGATCAGCATCACTAGGAGACTCGATCTAGCCAAGTCCGTCTATCCGTCCGTCCGTCCGACTGTCCGTTTCTAAGCAAACTTGTCCCTCAGTTTGAAAGCTATCTGCTTAAAACTTTCCCAAAAGTTGTCTTTCTATTGCAATATATAAGTCGGAACGAGCCTGTTTGGGCAGACTATATCATACAGCTCCTATAGAAACAATCGGAAACAAAATTTAATTTTAATATTAAAAAAACAAGAGAGAACGCTATAGTCGAGTGCCTCGACTATTAGATACCCGTTACTCAGCTAAACAACTTAATATAAATATGCCTTCTTGTAATAAATTGACTAGAAATATTAAACATACATACATACATAATAGTATTATGTATATTAAAGTCTAAATGTTTGCACAACACGAGTAACGGGTAAAGCGAATAGCTTTTTTGAAAGGAGTTATCTTTGCCGGGCAATTGCAACTGTGTACAATGTAAATACATACATATGTACATATATGCTTACATAAATACACACATACGCCATTGTTTGACTCAAACTTCCAATTTGGCTAACTTGATTTGATTTGCATAGTTCTTGGGATATAGTTCGGTATTAACAAATGAAAACAAATGAAATTAGCGTTGACTCTGTTGAGCACCTTGGTCAGCTGTTCCAAAGTCATCCGTTAGATGGCGCCATAAAAGGCGGCAATGTAGGCGCTATCCAGGCTAAAGCGTTTAATGGGTTTTTGGGCGTTAGAGTGGGCGTGGCAAACTTTTATTAGGCCAATCGATATTTATTGACGAAACAAATACATATCAATTAAAATGTTCATAATATCATCAAAACTGTGGCCACAGCTTGTGGCTTATGGGCGTCAGAGGGGGCGTGGCACCATTTTGAAACAAACTTGCGCTGCGTAGGAACTCCTCAAATCTACATGCAAAATGCCAATCTTCTAGCTTTTCTAGTTTCCGAGATCTCAGCGTTCATACGGACAGACAGACGGACAGACAGACAGACGGACAGACAGACGGACAGACGGACATGGCTAGATCGACTCGGCTAGTGACCTTGATCAAGAATATATATACTTTATAGGGTCGGAAACGCTTCCTTCTACCTGTTACATACTTTTGCACGAATACAATATACCCTTTTACTCTACGAGTAACGGGTATAATGATTGTAGTGTTATTGAATTACTCGAGGTCATAAGTTGGTTATATTTTAATTTCTTCGATAACACAACGATTTATTCTTACTTCCACTTAACTTTCATCACACTTACACTCCCTGAGGAGCGAACCCGACTATGATAGGACTAGCTAGTTTCGTCTGCACGTCACCTCAGACTCATCAGCTATCTACGGGGATGGAAGCGTCAGAAACTCCCTAATGTTACGATCAGAGGTTTTTTTTTTTTTTTTTGGCAATTGTGAGTTGCCAAAGTTCATTGGTTTTAACATAGGTGGAGTTCTGTCGTTAAAGCTTCTATCAGTGTGTGAAAGTTTTCAGTGTTTTGTCTAGCGAAAAACCCTCTGTTTTTTCGATATGTAGACTGGTAAATACAACAAATAGTTGAAGATTATAACCAACGTATGACCTCGAGTAATTTAATAACACTACAATTATTGTTTAACAAGGTCGATACAAAACCAACATAAATTAAAAAAATGTTTAAAAATGTATCACAACATAAAAAATGTTGTTAAACGAAAGTTTGCTAAAACTGAACTACGCTTTAAATTAATCCAGCACCAAGCTAAAAAAAATTAAGTGTCCAGCCCAATCAATAAATCAAAAAGCAACACCTGTTTTGGTATTTAATAGTGCTAAATGAGTAAGTATGGATTCACTAGGGTACAACTTTGGCTTCACGGCGCGGGCAAATTCCCACCTTTGGAGGAACCTGTTGGGGCAACACACTTTCCGAATCTTGGGCCATCTCTTCCAGCAAGCTAATGCTCTTCAATCCACCCACTGATTGGGGTTGATGAAGATGTCGGAAACGGTGCCGCGGAGGGACTGGATTCCCTGGCTGGTGGGCACCGGCTTGGGTCGCTGGGCCACGTTGCTCATCCACCGCCGGAAGGCCTGTTCCGCCTGCTGTCGTCGGAGCGCCTTCTCCTGCTCCCGCTGCCGCTCGACGTCCCGCTGCTCCAGACGGCGCCGCTCGGCCATCCTGATCTTCTGCAGCTCCCACTTCTGCAGGTGCTGGTGGTGCTGCGCGGGAGCGTTTGCTTTTGGCTGCGGTATTTGGGCGGGAGGGGAGGGCTTGGCCTGCCGCGCCTTCTGCTGGCACCACCGCTCGTACTCCCCCTTGGCCAACCGCTGGCGCAGCGCCGTCCGCTCCCGCTGCGCCTCCCGCTCGGCCTGCTCCTGCCGCAGCCTGCACTGGCACTGGCGCCGCTTGCCGCTCAGCCAGTTCTCGTAGGCGTCGCCGGCGGAGCGCTCCATGTGCAGCGGGTCGAGGCGGCGGGTGTAGGTGAGCGGCGGCGAGGCAAAGCCGCCCCCGCCCCCTTCTGATCCCAGGCGCAGCGAGGGCAGGCTGAAGCTGTGCGGCTCCTCCTCCCGGGACATGGCCTCCTCCCAGCTGCACATCGAGGTCGTCGAGTCCTTGTCGCCGGAACTGCCCTCCCGGGAGGAGGTGGATCTGCTGCTGCTGCCGCTGGCGGGGCTACTGCTGGGGCTGTCCAGGTCCAGGCAGAGCGATTCGGACTCGAGCCCATCTTCGCGGTGTCCCACCATCGTGGCCAAGGTGCCCAGTGACCCGAGCGAGGAGCAGCGCAGAGTGGAGGACTCCGTCTCGTCCAAGGAGTGCGTTTCGCTGGACGACACGGAGCTGCCCACGTAGCGCACCGTGCTGGGGCTTCCCATGGAGGGCAGCGGGCTGTCCTTGTCGTAGGTCTTGATGTAGGTCCTGGAGCCCTTCCTCTGCGGCAGCCGCCCGCTGGCCTCCTCCTCTCCCGGCGGGCAGGCTGGGTTCTGCTGGGGCTGGAAGTTGAACACCTCGCAGTCGATGAGGGCTCCCTGACTGTCGACCCGTCCCAGAAAGGCCATTTGGCAAGCGTTCGGTTTCTGGGGGTCTTCCGGTTAGTCCTGCTGATTACCTTTGCTGGACTCACCTACCTTTTTGTGCACCCAATTATAACTTCAATACGTCGTCTGAGGAAGACGATATATGTAACACCTTACAGTCTGAAAACCAGTCAACTTTTCAGTCTATGGAAAGTGTTTGAGTTTGTGTGTGGGAATAGCAAACAATAAACTTACTTATAGCTTTGACATAAGTCTCTAATAAAGCACTGATTGAATCAATTTCCAGTCACGCCGGAGTTTTTATACTCTTGCAGCTCTACCCCAAATTGATTATTTTGTTTTTCCCGATCATTTCTACTCTGTTCGCATAAAAGTTATATATTGATACCTTTTACACAGCGCGGAAAACAGCAATTCATGTATGAAAATGCATTTTAATAGTTTACTAACGTTTCCACGATTATATTCTTTCAATACTGCGGCTTGTAACAATTACTCAGGTAATTTTTTAACACGTGTGTTCAGACCTCTTTGCACACACTTATTTCTCATATGAGAAATAACTAAAAACAGGATATAACAAGATTGGCTGTTGAGCTTTTTGACAATAAGAACTTTCAAAATCTTAAAATAAGAAAACAAAATGCATGATTTTAAAGCAGGATTTTCCTTATTTTTATACCCTTGCAGAGGGTATTATAATTTCAGTCAAAAGTTAGCAACATCTGCGGCCCTATAAAGTATTCTGATCAAAATCACTACGCCCGTCGATATAACCATGTCCGTCCGTTTGTTCGTTTCTACACAAGCTCTGTTGCACTATACTATAGCAAATAGCTCCCATAAGAACAATCAGGAAAAAAGGGAAATCAAATTATAGCTTCGTTGTTTATACCCTTGCAGAGGGTATTATAATTTTGGTCAGAAAGGAGACTTTTCCGACCCCATAAAGTATATATATTCTTGATCAGGATCAATAGGGGAGTCGATATAGCCATGTCCGTCTGTCGTCTGTTTCATTACCGTTTGCGAGCTCAGTCGTTTCTATCTGAAACTTTCACATTCGTCCTAAAACAAGTGTACGCAGATCAAGTTTGAAAACCTCGATCGGATGTCTATATCCTATAGCTCCCATAGGAACAATCGGATATAACTTACAAGAATGGAAGATATTTCGCACATTGTAATAGCTATTGACATGAACCTTTACAAATCTTATTTTTTATGCATACCTTGATCAGGGTAAAAGCGCGTGCCGATCGAACGTCCATATACTATAGCTCTCATAGGAACAATAGGGTGAAATCGGTTAAAATTAAATGATTTTTAGGATATTTCGCGCAGTATATAAGCTATTGACATGAATCTTTCCAAATCGTATTTTTTGTATGCATTCCTTGATCAAGGTAAAAGCGCGTGCCCATCGGTCGTCTATATCCTATAGCTCCCATAAAATATTTCAGAATATTTCGCCCAGTGTATAAGCTATTGACATAAAGTTATCCAAGTCTTATTTATTTACGCATCCCTTAATCAGGATAAAAGCGCTTGCCGATCGGACGTCTATATCTTAAAGCTTTCGTAGTAAAAATTGTTAAAGGCGGCGAAAATATCCATTTTTTAATATTTTTAAATGAAGTTTTTTCAGTATAAAAGCTATTGACATGAAACTATGCAAATCTTATTAATTTATGTATACCTTATTATTTTCGCTACTTTTTCAATTTGAGCAATTTCGGCAATGTCTGCAAGGGTATTAAAACATCTTGTTTCATTCATTTTATTTTGCTTCGGGAGGAGTATTGTCAATATCTTTATATGAAAGCTTAAGAAAATAATAAATTATGAGGATTTTGGCTTCATTTATGGTACCATGCAATTTTATGTTTTAAACAAGAAAGGAAAGCTAACTTCGGGCGGAGCCGAAGTTGATATACCCTTGCAGAATATTATGCATATTATATTCTCCAAAATTATTCATATGATGCATTCTTAACACTCATAAAAAATCCCAAATTCCTAACTTTAAAAAGATCAAAGTTATGGCATTTCCAACCGTTCAGTTATATGGCAGCTATAGGATATAGTCGGCCGATCCTTATGAAGTTTGGTAGGTCGGATTGATTGGCTAAAAATAAAACACATAGAAAATCCCAACTTCCTAACTTTACAAACACGAAAGTTATGGCATTTCCGATCAATCAGCTATATGACAAAGGTATTAAGTTTGCACCTGCACGAATAAGCACCTGCAATTCGGCACACACAGTTGTTAATGAGCGGCACTAAGCTGATTTCACAAAGGACTTGTAGCAGACTACCAGGTATTACATCACAAGTTCAATCTGAGTCCCACACTAGCAAACTCTGTGAATCAAAACATTTTCGTACATTCATAGTGGCTTCTCATCGGTATTTCCATCTCCCAGCCCCAGGTATAGAAATACCCTGTTATGCATTGATTGCGTTGAATGCTTTGCCTGCCCCTTACACAATGGGGTAATTATGGACTATAGATACATACACTTGACATGGCTTCCAATAATATCTATTATAAGATGAGGTATTTCGGGAAAATTAAAATAAAATTACGAGTTCGGGATATATAACGCTTTTGATGTCCCGCTTTTTATACCCTTGCAGAGGGTATTATAATTTTGGTCAGAAGTTTGTAACGCAGTGAAGGAGACGTTTCCGACCCTATAAAGTATATATATTCTTGATCAGGATCAATAGGGGAGTCGATATAGCCATGTCCGTCTGTCCCTCTGTTTCAATAACGTTTGCGAGCTCAGTTTAAAAGCTAGCGATCTGAAACTTTTACACTCGTCCTAAAACATGTGTACGCAGATCAAGTTTGAAAATCGCCCCGATCGGACGTCTATATCCTATAGCTCCCATAGGAACAATAGGGTGAAATCGGTCCAAATTTGATAATTATCAGAATATTTCGCGCAGTGTGTAAGCTACTAACATAAATTTTTTATTATGTTATTTACGCATATCTTGATTAGGGTAAAAGCGCTTGCCGCTCGGAAGTCTATATCTTAAAGGAGATAGGAAAAATTGTTAAAGGCTGCGAAAGTATCCATTTTTTTCTATTTGTATATGACATTTTTGCAGTATAAAAGCAATTGACTTGAAACGATGCAAATTTAGTTTACTTATGTATACCTTATTCCTTTCGCTACTCTTTCACTTTTAGCAATTTCGGCAAAGTCTGCAAGGGTATTAAAACTTCGGCTTGCTGAAGTTAGCTTCCGTCCTCGTTTAAGATTAAACTTAAAGCTCGGCTGGCCAATAAAATAGGTGTATGAAGCAAAATATTATACTGTAGCTAATAAATACAAATATTTGGTTGCAGAATGTAAGGTATTAGGAAAATATACCTAAATAGGGACTTAATAACCATTAAAATCGTATTAGATGCAGTGCGAGGAGCCCCATTTGACGAGTACGAGCTGAAGGAAAAATGTATAAATCCATTGCCTTGTTAATGAAACTTAGTAAGCAAATGCCTAATAACCGGAAGAATATGTAAAACTCGGGAAGCACCTATAAAATTATAATCTACATCGAAATGTAGTCGTTTTGTAATAACTGGGTATATAAACATCGGCTTGCCGAAGTTTGCTTCCTTTCTTGTTAACATTTATTTCAAAATTTTTTTTTGCAAAAAAATAAAATTTAATTTAGCATTACTCTAGTTTTTATTACATAAATTTTTACTGAAATCATTTTCTTTGCCATTTAATAAAGGTATTCAAAAATTTGCATTCCCACAAAAATATGTTCAAGAAATTATGTATAAAGGCCTAAGTAAGGACAATTCAACAATATTTAAATAATTCCCTACAAGTCAGCAAAACGTCTCTATTATTCTCATGATACCTTCAAGCCTTAAAAAATTGTTGTTTTATATTATATTTTTTCTAAAAACAATTAATTTCTTCTTCACTGTGTTACAAACTTCTGAACAAAGGTCTTACTTAGGGAGTAATAACTCAATTCGAAACTACTTTTTAGGTATAGTAGCTTCTAGATGGAGTATGAGTAATTTAAATTTATAACAAAGTGACAACAAAGTGCAAGCTTTAATTTAGTTCCAATAGCAATCCGTGGAATTTTCGTATTTTAGCAAGCATTCCATACATTAGTATAACAACAAGAAAGGAAAGCTAACTTCGGGCGGAGCCGAAGTTGATATACCCTTGCAGAATACTCTGTAAATTATATTCTCCAAAATTATTCATATGATGCAACTTAATACTCATAAAAAATCCCAACTTTCTAACTTTAAAAACACCAAAGTTATGGCATTTCCAATCGTTCAGTTATATGTCAGCTATAGGATATAGTCGGCCGATCCTTATGAAGTTTGGTAGGTCGGATTGATTGGCTAAAAATAAAACCCATAGAAAATCCCAACTTCCTAACTTTACAAACACCAAAGTTATGGCATTTCCTATCAATCAGTTATATGGCGGCAATAGGATATAGTCGGCCGATCCTTATGAAATTTGGTAGGTCGGATTGATTGGCCAAATATAAAACCCATAGAAAATTCCAGCTTCCTAACTTTACAAACATCAAAGTTATGGCATTTCCGATCAATCAGTTATATGGCAGCTATAGGATATAGTCGGCCGATCCCGGCTGTTCCGACATATATGCTGCGTGCAAAGGAAAGAAGGGTGTGTGCAAAGTTTCAGTTCGATATCTTTAAAACTGAGAGACTAGTTTTCGTAGAAACAGACAGACGGACAGACGGACAGACGGACATGGCTATATCAACTCAGGAGGTGATCCTGATCAAGAATATATATACTTTATAGGGTCGGAGATGTCTCCTTCACTGCGTTGCACACTTTTGACCAAAATTATAATACCCTCTGCAAGGGTATAAAAACGCTACTAACTAAGCATTCATTATGCGGTAATTATTTCGGCTCCAATCGAGTGCACATTCGGATGCATTTTTGGACTTTGTAGAAAGTGAATTGAAAAATGGGAGCAAAGAAAAACAAATCCTGCGGCCCCAATTAATTTGTTCACACAAATCACGCGAATTATCGAAAATTAGATAGCAGCTGCTGACCTGCTGCCGATGCGGCTATTGTTTTTAATGCAGCTGCATCGAAAAACAATAGGCGGAGTTGGCCGGAAAGCTGTTATCCCATGATTGCGGTGAGTTTTCGGTGGCTTTGCTTAGGCCTCGCCGGTCGCTACGCAGTGAAACAATAATGTCCGCAAATTGACGCCACAAGCTGTTGGTTCAATGAGAGTCCACTCGCACGCACAGATGCACATGCAGGGGCGCCCATCTGCGTCTGCGGCACTTCCTCTGCCCCGCCGTACAGTGCTGCCAGGAACTCCCAAGCAAAATTTTCTAGATTTAAAAAAACAATGGAAATAGCAATAGAAATTGCTAAAAATTCTTTGAAATAGGCCAAAATGCTAGATCAATAACATTTAACTTTTAAACTTATTATGCATATATTTAAGGAAAGATACTAATTTTAAATACAAATAAATAACAATTTTTCTGTGTCTTAATTAATCATATTCATTATATATTATATATATTTATATTTAAAGAAAACAAAAATTAAAAATAATAATATGAAAGTAAAAATACAGAAAGAATTAAAAGGAACATGATTTTACAATATTATCTATTATATATAACTTAATTACAGAATTCTTATAATATTACCCAATTCGTCAGCTTCACTTAAATCCGAATACTTTGTATTGCCAGTGATTTGCGTCGAGTATTTTTAGGGAAGACAACAATTATGGCAAATTTTTTTGTGTCTCTGTAATCCACACCCGTTGAAATATTTGAAGTTTATTATTTCCAATTTTTATTTAAATTATTGGAATGTATAACCTTATATACAATATCGCATTTAATTTTTTTAGGCTCATGGCGTTTACCAAATTCATCTGAGAGAATATACGCTCTACTTCAGCATTCGAACATGGCAATGAAAGAACTTTTAGGGCGAATTCAGCTAAATTTTTAAATGGGTCCTTGAACTTTAAGACTTCCGCCCAATATTTGCTGGTGTCCTCTTTAAACTCCCATTTTATAAATTGAATTTTAACAATTTGGTTATTGATATCATCAATGTTTTTACATATCTCAAATTTAAAGTTGCTAGATTTGTTACTAAAAACAAATCGAAAAAAAAGTTGAAATTTCTTTTTAAGTTGCTAGATCTAGCAACTAAATAGCTAAACTGGCAGGTCTGTATTGAATGGAATCTCCAACTTGCCGGTTCCCCAGTTCCCCGTTTCCGCCGACCGTGGATTTGGAGCCCCGCTCTCTGGCGCTCCTCCTGCTGCTCGACTCTGGCTTTGGTGCTGCTTTTATTTGCCGGCTTGCTTTCTGCTGGTTAGCCGGGTGAATTTCCCGAAATTTTCAGCTCCCAGGCAGTCTCTGGTTCGACGTCACCGTCGCGCGTGCTGCCGACAGAAATACAAGCCGCCATATTGGCCCTCTTTACCGCCCACCGCCAGCGCCTCCTTCCCCCTCCTTCTCCTCCTCCGCCACCGCCTACAAGCGAACCAACAACAAGCAATAATTATCGTTGCGGGTGCCCCGGCAACACGTTGTTTGGAATGCATTGTGAGTGAATTGATGGTTGTGAAAGCTGCAAAAAAATTAGTCACACGACTCACTAATTGGAAGATCAGAGTATGCGCCGTTCAGATTTGATATTTGAAATCACTGCTTAAGATTATTTGAACGCGTTGGCTTCAACTCCTGTCAATTTTCTTATCTACAAGTCAAGCCTTTTCACCATTTGGGGTACATGTGTGGAGTTAAACACGAATCCTGAAGCGGATCCTGCTGATTATATATATACACTGAACAGCAAAACTCGTAACTTAGTATAACAACTGACAGTTTAGAAGCTCGAAACATTTCTTTGACATTATGAATGTTAATGCTCTTACTTGTATTTGAAGCTCCATAAATTTGTAAAAGTATATAAAGCAAGGTTAGAATAAGTCACTAATAATCCACAAATTATGTGTTTAATCCAATTTCGGAGGAACATGATGTCAGCTCACGGTCATTTTATCGTTCACTAATTACTTTAACCCAAGTAAACACATTTTTCTGCCCACGCAGAAGGGAATCAGTGCAGGATTGTCAAACATTTTAATTTCAATGAATACCAAAAACGCTTTACATTTATTTTTTGGACTCTTACAGAGGGTAAGTTGAGTCAGAATAAAGCCCTTTAAAGTGTACATATATATTCTTGCTTCCTATGGCGATAGCCATAGGAACCATAAAAAACGCCTATATCATATGGCTCTCATAAAAAAAATCCGAAAATGAATTGGGAAACCGTCAAAACTTGTTTGATTTTCAATATACCTGAGACCATACTCCTTATAAGTGATATAATAAAAATTGAATTTTTAATTATTGTTTAGAGAAATGAATATTTATTTATATAAAAGTCAAATAAAGCTGAAAAATGTTTTATAAAAGCCGACTAAAATTTGTGTTACAGGGGCAGAGCTAAGTTTCTATCCTGGTAGGCATCTATTATTCAAACTGAAAACATTTGTCAGTTAAGCATGAGTTTCTAATGTAAAACAAAATGTTAGTTATATACATTAATTATTATAAAAACTGAGTGATTATATTCATAAATCATAGTTAATAAGTTGGTTTTTAATGTTTTGTTGTACTGCTAGAATTAAAACTTCTCTGCGAAAGTCAACCCAAAAAAAAAAAATAAATTTATATTTTTTCCAGGCTACACCTTTAATTAAATTTTAATTTTAAGAGGAAATAAATCTGGTCTTATAAAAACGTGACTGGTAAAATGTGACCTGTTAAAGTAATTTGATTTTTAAATCAATTTTGAATCAATTAATGGTGATGACACCGGTCTGTGTTGAATCGTCTAGAAAGGAGAAATGTTTAAGACCAGAACTCTGACTGATTTGACAGTGCTGAACATCTACTGAAAACTGATGAGAAGGTTAATTTTTAATGAAATTATTATTTTTCCCAAACAGGTTTCTCTAGACACTTCTACTTCTGACATTGCAACTTTGAGCAGGTTTCCTACCGCCTGAAAAGATTTAATTTCGATATCCTGCACCTTTTGTCACTTGTGGTTTGAATTCAATTTAACTCCATACATTTAGTTATTGTGATGAATTTGTAGCTAAAGCTTCAACAAATTTGGTTTTAATTAATAACTGAATATTTCCATTCCAAAAGCGCCAAACATGTTTACATACGGACCAAATTGCCAATTAGTTTCTGCATAACAAATTAAAAGATACGTCTGGCTATTTTCTACACCGCTCATTTCAAAGCTTTAGTTTCAAAAATAGTTCAGCTGTAGAAAGTATGATTAATGATTAAAGCTAGCTAAAAAATAATTCAATTGGTAAAATACAAATATAGTAAGATTAGATTGTATAGTTTACATTTTCAGACATTGTTTTTCAACTTTGTCTGCAAGAGCACTCGAACTAGTTGCATCATTGCGTGCACAAATTTAGGCACTTGATTGAAAGGGATATTTTCGTTTGCAAAAATATCCTCGTTGGGGACTGAACTGGTGTGGTGAATTAGTCAAAACTGAGATGGCTAACTGTGGTTTTTCTCAATTGTAAAGCATTCGATTCAATCTACCCATTTTTCTCCAATTCAATTTCATACAAAAAAAAACTTATGAGTTGCATGTTTCGAGTCCAAGTGACACCACCAAAATTCACACTCAAAAAGGGAATAATAGAAAATTAGGCCAGTAAGAGGACATTGTAAAATGGGAAATTTACTCACGAACCCATGCGATAGGCTTTTACTGTAGAGTTATAATCAAAAGTTGAATATTAGTTTTAAATTGTGCAAAAATAATTAGCAGAGTGAGCCACTTTTATGTTATCAGCTCCGTAAGAGTTATGTTAGCACCGGGTTCTGTTAAACGATAAATACTTCTCACCACTTTAAAATGATAAATAATATACAATTTAACAAAAGTTTTTTATTTTAATATTATTTTAAATATATAGTACCTTGTGTTAGTGAATTAAATTAGAGATTTCAATATGGCCTACCATATAATTTATAACCAAAAAACAATATGAGCAGTTTCCGTTTTGATATCGGCTACAAAGTAAGTTCCAGTCTTAAATTTTATTTGGTATTTCGGCGGAGCCGAAGTTGAAATACCCTTGCAGAATAATCTGTAAATTATATTCTCCAAAATTATTCATATGATGCATTCTTAACTCTCATAAAAATCCCAACTTTAAAAACACCAAAGTTATGGCATTTCCAATCGTTCAGTTATATGGCAGATATATAATATAGTCGGCCGATCCTTATGAAATTTGGTATGTCGGATTGATTGGTCAAAAATAAAACCCATAGAAAATCCCAACTTCCTAACTTTACAAACACTAAAGTTATTTCCGATCGTTCAGTTATATGGCAGCTATAGGATATAGTCGGCCGATCCCTGCCGTTCTGACTTATATACTGCGTGCAAAGGAAAGAAGGGTGTGTGCAAAGTTTCAATTCGATATCTTTAAAACTGAGAGACTAGTTCGCGTAAAAACATACAGACGGCCATACAGACAGACGGACAGACAGACGGACATGGCTATATCAACTCAGGAGGTGATCCTGATCAAGAATATATATACTTTATAAGGTCGGAGATGTCTCCTTTACTGCGTTGCACACTTTTGACCAAAATTATAATACCCTCTGCAAGGGTGGCGGACAATATTTTCTGTAAATAAATATTATCATTATTATTTTATTTTGTGTATATAATATGAATTTATAATCGTTTAACTTTATAGCAAGAGGTTCTTCTGTTCAGCATGGCCAGCTATATTGTCCTTACCGCGATTTAAGAACGCTCCTTACTGGCTTGGAATACCACAAAAAATAAACAATTTAAATAATTAAAAGCGAATTCTTTAGGTTGAATGATAGTGAAAGTTGGTGTAATTAAGTTCAAAACGCAACATCTGATAATATTTAAATGTCACAATGACGTGTATTACTCGGTATCACAAATATAATTACCTGTTAGCAACTGTAATCGAAAAAATTATTGTTTTGAATTCATCGTGCAATAAAGATATTTATATTGATGGTGGGTTCTGTTGCTTTCATTTCGCCAATGAAATGGGTTTTTAGTATCACCGCAGACTACCAATACAAATGCACATGCGGCTTAAGGCTGGGTTAACACTGCGCCGAGTTATTGTGTTAAAGTAGAGTTTAGCTTTATTTTGATACATTTTCCATGAAATAATTCAATACTTTGACATTTTCCGCCTATTGCTTGGTATCTATATAATACTATCAGCGCTATCACAGCTGTTAAAATATGGCTGACGGACAATAACAAGTATTTACCTTTCATAGTAAAATCAATTTGTTCCTTAAATTTAGTCTTATAGCACTGTAAAAATAAAATTCATAGAACCCTTCAAAATCAAAACAAGGGACGGCTGTTCGAAACTCGTTATGAAGTTAGCCCAATATGAACAGGATAATCGAGTTATGCAATCGATAGCCAACTAGAGAGGAAGCTCGGGCAGTGTGAAGAGTACGTTATTCAGCACATAAGTGCTACTGCTGTTTTCTATTTGACAAAATGAAAAGAACATCAAAAGCATACAAAAGTGAAAGAATTTTTTTTTCGAAAACTTAAACGCACTAAAAAAGTGAAAAAATACCTTAAATATCGGAAAAAATATCTAAAAAGTTGGCAAAAACCATTTGGTTTAAGTACTTTAGCTCTATGATTTATTTAAATTCTTATAAGTAAACTCTGATAATTAAATAATCTATTCAGACTAGACTACTTTTATTGTGTTATTGTGTTAAATTTATCCATTAGCAAAATGCTAAAATATGGATTATAATCTTAATTCTTGAGTGATGTGTTGCCCAAAATTTCAGTCCTTTTTTCTTCAAATTTAGTCAATTATTGAAATAAAACAAGAAAGGAAAGCTAACTTCGGGCGGAGCCGAAGTTTATATACCCTTGCAGAATGCTCTGTAAATTATATTCTCCAAAGTTATTCATATGATGCATTCTTAATACTGATAAAAATCCCCAACTTCCTAACTTTAAAAACACCAAAGTTATGGCATTTCCAATCGTTCAGTTATATGGCAGCTATAGGATATAACCGTTCCGACATATATACTGCGTGCAAAGGAAAGAAGGGTGTGTGCAAAGTTTCAATTCGATAGCTTTAAAACTGAGAGACTAGTTTGCGTAGAAACAGACAGACGGACATGGCTATATCAACTCAGGAGGTGATCCTGACCAAGAATATATATACTTTATAGGGTCGGAGATGTCTCCTTCACTTTTGACCATTTGAGTATTAAGAATGTATTAGGAATGCATATGAATAATTTTGGAGAATTTAATTTACAGAATATTCTGCAAGGGTATTTCAACTTCGGCTCCGCCCGAAGTTAGCTTTCCTTTCTTGTTTTTCAATGCTTTTAATGAAATATTTAATGCATAGCTAGTCACAACTCTGATATTTATCAAACTATTTTTTTATATGAAGTAAGGTCTAGCTAGATATTTCAGCACATGTTGGATCGTATGAATGAAAAACATCAGTGCCCCCGTCGCTTTTTCCCCCGTCACCCTTATTGCGTTGCAGCTCGCTATTATGCAGGCGTCTATTATTAACTTGGATGTAATACCCGCAAAGTGCATGCTTTTGACTTTGCTGCATACGTTTCAAAGTCATTAAGCGGCTCACTGGCAAAGCAGATGCTAACCCAATGCATATGTGGACTCCTGGACTCCGTGGTCATTATGCGGCTGGTTATTTTCCACGTTCCGTGGCTGAAGTGCCTATTTGAACCCGGGCAGCGCCTTCAAGTAACAGTTCGAGTTCGAGTTCGAGTTGAAGTTTGCCTTCCGCTTTTCCGCATTTCGTTTTTTGCACCCTCGACCGTTTCAAAAGAAGCACTTAAAAATCGACACGGTATGCAGTTATTTGTTATTTACTGTTGGCGAAAATTGCTTACTTGGAGTCGCTCCGCTCAGCCCATCTGCCCCAAATGCAGACTTATATCTCCGGTTTTCAATCAGCCTAATGACAGAGACAGTCGAAATTTGCTTTTTAATTAAAAGAAAATACCATTCAACATTGCCGAAGAGCAGCCACTCGAAAAACTCAACTACTGGCAGCCCAGCAACTTGGGCAAAGGAAAAACCTGACGGAGATAAAAAGAGAAGCCGAGTCATAATAACAATAACAAACAAGTTTGCCACTTCATTTTGAATGGTCCGGCGACGTTCTGATAGCTACTTAGTGCCCATATTAAAATCCAGCCACAAAGCCAATGCTAACTTTCTGTTCAAATAGATAAACAGCAGCGGAAGACCACATCTGCAACATAAACAGAAGCATCAGTGGAGGCAGTATCAAAAGCTTCGGTTGCTGAAAACGCAAGTTAATCAGCGTTTATGGAAGACTTCCCAAACTATTGCTGCACTTCACGAAACTAAGTTACTTAACGGCTAGCGCTGAAAGTTGGATTGGGACGGGCCGAAATAGTCACCACATTTAGTTCAATCTAGATAATAACAAATTTCAAATTTTCAGTTTGATTTCAAAGTTTATTTTAAGTGATTAATTGCTAGCCATTGCAGAACATTTTTATAATTAACATAAATTTGTAAATAATTAAGCATGTATTAAATGTTGATTTATATCCTTGAAATTCTTTTTCACTGACAAACAACAAAAATATTAGAACATCTACATTGATCTTTTCTGCTTAGGTCGGGTAAATAAAATTTAAATTTTAAGCTACTTTTTAAGGTATGAGTCCTTGGAAGTGTCCCTACATTAATAACAACTTTCATTATTAGCCACTTTAAAATCCGTTCTTTTTAACTTTCATTCAATCGGAGCAAAATATTCAAAGTTCTTTCAAAAAGGTTTAGAAAAAACATTTTAAGCGGTAATAATAACAATGATATCAAATATTGTTAACATTCAATAGACAATATTAGACATAGGTTGGTGATGAAAGAGAACAAATCCAGTAATTCAACACATACAATTTCATTGAGCGTAAGAGCCAGGTAGTGTTCCATTTCAGCGATTATTCAAAATTACAATTATATATTTTTCGTATATGGAAAGGGTCTTGAACTTTCGTTAAAATTTGTTTTTCAGTTTTGTATATCCGCCCGTTTTTTAGGAGTTAATAATTTCATATTTTTATGGGGAAGCACTTGTTTGCTTAGCTCACAGACTGGTTGTTTGGTTGTTTGGTTGTTTGGCTGTTGGGTTGTAATCTGCTAAATGTGCCAGCGCAATGTGGCACCAAGACCCAAGTCCCAAGTCCAAGGCAGCCTCCTCGCCACTCGAGCTAATGACACTTTATGTGGCCAGGACTGGAGTGGCTGGGAACTGCGGGAAGTCCACAGGTCTGCAACCGGCTTGCCAGTCGTCCAAAATCCTAGTGAACCCGCTTGCCAGTGGCCTGCTGCCTCAGTTTGGTGTCTGTGTAATGTGCTTTATGCCTCTTGTCTGTGGCAAGTTTTCAGAGTAAAGGCGTAATCTCCAAGAGCGCTTAGCTTTGATGTGGCAGTTGGGAGATGGTTTTTCCCCTCTGGAGGTGCATAAGTTTGTAAGCTTCGTGTGCATGCCCATATTGATGAACTCGTGACTGGTGGATTGGTGTGGATTCTTCAGAGTGCTGCTGCTTAAAGCCATTTTCCAGCTATAACCACATAACAGTTGTTTCTCGGTCTGCCTCCCCAGCCATTCAGGCCTATCATTTGCATCTAAGTATCTCCATTGAGTGGGGCGTGTCCGGGTCCTACAATTTTAAACACTTCCGCCGCACAATGAAGGCAGAAAATAAATAAAAAATCTTTATTACAACCACTGTTGTCCGCACATGAAAGTTTCCCATTCGGTTGTCTGTCTGGGCAGTAAACGGAAAAATTTACGCGCTGCTAACATGCAACTTGTGGCTCGATCCTTGAGTCAAGGTTTCCCTTCGCTTTTCTTGGAGGGGTTAATGCAATTTGGCCAGGGAGCTTCATAAAGCTTGCAGCTGGAATTTCCCCCAAGCAATTTCATATTAGAGTTCCACTCGAGCAACTTTGTAATTGAAATCAAAGTGTGTAAAGTGAGCTCGAAATCAAACCCAAAGCAACACACATGAACACTTTCGAACCCGAACCCTTTCATCTGCTCCACCCTCGATTGAACTGGGAGACAAAAGATATACTTGGCCATTTATTTTGATTAAAGTTGCCCAGCAATTAAACAATCTGTAACTAGAAACAGTTTCCAGAATTGTCGAGAAGTGTTTGCCAATTGTTTGCATTCACCTCGACTTGGCTTACATTTCACTTGATTGGGTTTCTTCTACTGGAAAATAAAAGCGAACGAGTGTTGAGAGCGCTCTGAGGCTGCTATTCAAATTTTACTTTTCTATTGAACTCCAAGATTCCACTGCACACTGAGTTTAATCCTTTTGAATTCTTGAAAATATGGGATTGATATGGATTTTACATTGATTTCTTTCTTTTATGTATAATAATCATGTATAACTTCCTTCCACACTTCCTCTTTTAAAAATTGTTTGGGCTCTTACCATGAAAATCTTTCCTTCTACTAAATCGGGACATTCCAATTGCATATCTATAACAATATAACTTATTTTCACAAAGACATGGTTTTAACTACCTTTGAATATCACAATTGCCCTATTTTCAGGGACCTGAAGTATATTTAACAAGAAAGGAAGCAAATTTCGGCAAGCCGAAGTTTATATACCCTTGCGGTTTTTACAAACCGACTACATTTCGATTGCTGTACCTATATTACTAAAAACAATGAAGCTGTGCCGACTTTGCACTGCATTTTGCCATCGTTTCTATGGCAGCTATACAACATACATATGTTGTTTGGTTAGTGATAGAACCTACCGAGCAGTGAACTTAAAACCGAGAAATTCCGTTTCTCGAATAGAGAGCTAGGGAACTAAAAATTAGTACAGCTATATTGAGCGGTCTAATAAATATTATTTCTATTTTTCTGTTTGGATTTAATTTGATGTATAACATTTTTTTTAACATGGTGTTATATTTGTTAGTTTATAAACATAATTCCTAACTACTGAAAGTATACGAGGGACAAGAGTATTTTAGCAAACTTACGAAATTTATTTGGGAAAATTACATGTACATTATAGAAAATACGACTTCAAGTTCTTTTTTTTTTTTTGTTAAACACGCTACACAAGGATGGAACTTGTTTTGGTGTATTATTCAAGTTCAAAATAATTTTTATTACCAAGACAGCACAACAAGAACTGAATCCGTGACCTCCAGATCTTGGGAGTACAATTAGTCTAAGTTTCAAGTTTAAATTACTCATTTTTCGCAAAATAATTAATAATATCCTTACTTTGAGTTCTATTTTGAGAATTGGATTCTAATATTGGTGAAACTTGGACATTCAAAGGAAAAAAAAATTGAAATTTACAATTAAAAACGAAAAAAAAACGCTTTGCCTAGAGTTCTTTACAAAAATAAATTAAGTACAAGAAAGGAAAGCTAACTTCGGGCGGAGCCGAAGTTTATATACCCTTGCAGTATATTCTGTAAATTATATTCTCCAAAATTATTCATATGATGCATTCTTAATACTCATAAAAAATCCCAACTTCCTAACTTTAAAAACACCAAAGTTATGTCATTTTCAATCGTTCAGTTATGTATGTATATGTGCAAAGTTTCAATTCGATATCTTTAAAACTGAGAGACTAGATCGCGTAGAAACAGACAGACGGGCAGACGGACATGCTTATATCAACTCAGGACGCGATCCTGATCAAGAATATATATTTTATAGGGTCGAAGATGCCTCCTTCACTGCGTTGCACACTTTTGACCAAAATTATAATACTCTCTGCAAGGGTATAATAATTAGTTCACTTTACCAACATTACCAGTTTGGTACCACTATTATGAAAAATGTGACTATAAGCATTGTGTTTACCATAAACATTTTTACGAAAAACTACACTGTCAAAATTGTGTTTAACATAAATATAAATAACAATTTTTTATAACAACTCAATTATACCCTTTCAGAGGGTATTATAATTTTGGTCAAAAATGTGCAACGCAGTGAAGGAGACATTTCCGACCCTATATAGTATATATATTCTTGATCAGGATCACCTCCTGAGTTGATCTGTCCGTCTGTCTGTTTCTACGCAAACTAGTTTTTTATTGAAACTGTTGGCTTAAGTTTAAAAATGTTAAGCTTTATATGGTCGTAATAAAAAATATTTTAAAATATTCAATATGCATCCCGCAAATATTTAAATATTGCCCGATTCTGACAACAATTCAAAAATACAAAAACAAATTTGTTCAGCTAAAAAATCACTGTTTCAAAAACAATACGTTTGGAAGAATGCAATTATAAGTTGGTGTGCTTGTAAATAATTTTAATATATTGTAAGAGAAATAACGAGATAGAGCGCTACGGATAGAAGCTGGATTAGTATAAAATGTAAGCTAAATATATTAAAATATAGCTGTTTTTTATTTATTGTTTACTGAGAACTCATTTTAAAATCTGAAAGTTGAGCATGTAATCCGATTAATTCCTAATATTAGAAAACACATTCACAAAATGCCTTGACTCTTGTCGTTGAATTTGTGGCATTAATTAGTTTCGTATTCATTACAAAATCTATAATTTATATGAAAATAATTTGAGCAACAGCATGCAAAATTCATGGAAATCATCTTAATAGTAAATCTCAAATCAATTTGCCAAATCCCAAGCACACCCGCACAGATGCAGATACTGGCACACACAGGCACACTCCCACACACGTGCAATCGAGCAACTATAATCACAGGAATTTATCTAAAGTAGGCAGCCAGCGAGAACAGGTCGACGTCATTGAGGAAACGACGACGGCATTTGCATAAACTTGGTGGACACTCGGGCCATCTGAGTATCTGGGAATCTGAGTATCTGCTACTGCAACTGCTACTGCAACTGCAACTGCGTAGGAGATGCATCCCGCAGATAGGCAGGATCTGCCATTGAAGACATTTATCATGCCCATGACGGGCAGAGGCCGATGACGGGCGGCCTTAGCAACTTGGTTAATTATAATGGGTGCGGCTTTTGGGGAGTGCAGTGATTAAGGGCCGATTGGATCAGGAGAGGGGTCCGGGGGGGTGCTGGCAAATTGCAATTCCAGCAGAGACGACGACCGGAAGGAAGTGTAAAATTCAAATATGACAAATGACATGAACTTAAGCGGCTCCTGGTTGCGACACAGGCAGGGGAGATTGACTCGGAAAGATGGTGAGACGGGGGAGCGGGGAGACGGCTTACTCAAAGCCCAAACTCCGTAAGATTTATTGTGTGCCGGGATATGGAAATTATTAATATCGTAATGCCTTGCCATAATTTTAGGCAGACGGAATGCTGTACAGAACCACCAGGAGTCTTAATTAGCAATTTCGTAATTTGTCATTTTGCATGCTGGTCAGGCGCAAACGCAAATATTTTGATGACCTTACGACCCAAATGAATTGTTGGAAAATTGAAAATAAAGAACAGGGGAGGAAAAGGTGGCGACGAAATACGGTTGTCCGGATTAATATTAAATAGTCAAGGCCTTTGGTTGCAGTGCCAAATTATTGCATAATTTAAGACGCCAGATTGCCTTGTGTAATCTTTTGAGCTGTGGAAGCCTCTTGTGGTTAAATTATCATTAAACTTTTAAAGAGCTCGCAAAAAGATGATTGATTTCAGAATTAAATTTAGATTTACCACTTGTGATTCTCAAAGGATGGAGGTAATTCACTAAAGTAAAATATTTTCAAAGTTTGTATTCCAAGTTAAGGCAGCCACAAACCTTTAGCTCTGTCAAATTTATAAAAGGCTTTAGTTTTTCAATTTTGTAGCTTTAAATAGTAGGCTCCTTTCGAACACCATCGGTAAGATTCGTCACTATCTAGACTGCTGTCCTTTGTGATAGGCGTCTGATTTTCGAAAAACTAAATACCTGTAACTGTAGAGAATTGATTATATCTTGAGTCATAATCAATAATGTTCAAAAATATATATTTAGTTAATATCATTTTTTCGGGAAAGCTTTGGGAAAGTTTCTCCTAGATAACTTTAAAACGGAAATAAAGGACTATACTGTTGATGCTGATCAATAATAAATATATGTGTACTGGTAGAAACATAAATTGATGAGTTTTGTTATTAAATAGTTTATTTTAATTATTTGTGTCTTAAAACCTCTAACACGGATTGGAATAATCTTAAAGATTGAATTGTCAGTCAATTGCCAAGTCAATTGTTTTCTTTCTTCCAACATTACTTTAAACGGTAGAAATACAAAAATATATTCCTCAATTTGATATTTCAAGTAATATCGAATCTACACCCGAAGCTAAATCATGAGCGAAAATAGTTGATTCTTTTTGCCTAAGACCGGTAGATTGCAATAATCTAAGAGCTTTAATGTTCAGCCAAGTCAACAGTTTCCTTTCCCCAACCTTAACTTGAAAATTGATTCCACTATTCGACTTTTCGGGTAATAACGAATCAACATTCGAAGTTTAAGTTCGTAAGCGAAAATAGTTGATTGAAATATTTCGCTCTGCTTGTGCAGGAAAACCTCTAGCTCCGATTGGAATAATCGAAGAGCTTTAATTGCCAGCCAAGTCAACAGTTTCCTTTCCCCAAACCCTTAATCAATGCCTCAAGATGCTTCCAATCAGATTCCAGTGCTCGAACCGACCACAAGCTCTGACAATTGAGATGCCAAATGGCAGCAGTGGAGCGCGGTGGGGCTGGTGCCCTTTGACCCCCAATGACAATCGAGACAGGGCAGCGTTTCGAGTTGCTTCGAGCATGTTGTGGTTCCCCACACAAGCTCTCCTGCCGCACCGACCTCCAGGAGCAGCGATTGTAATCCCAGGCGCGTCCAGGAGCAGCCAGCCCAGAACCTGGGCAGATTACAGGGCACGGGCGCTGTGCGGAAAAACTGGAAACACGATAACAATAAAAAGTGGCTGGCTGTTGACACAAAAAACAGGAACTCGGGAAGAGCTCTAAAAACAATTTGACATTTGGCCAGCAAATGCAGGGGGCCATCAGAAAGGGAACTCCCAACAAGGGCCATAAAAAATTAGTGGGTCTGGCTGGAAGGGAGAGCGAGAACCCACGTTATCACAAAACGCCATCATCACCCGACCTGACGGACGTTGTCAACACCCGAACGAGGACTCCGACCATGAGTCAAATGGCCGGGCCAAGAGTTCAAATGCACTCACGCCTATAAGGAGTGGAGCGAAGTGTCTCGCTAGTTTTGCCAAGGTACTTATTTGTATGGGAGTCCTTCCCCAGTAAATGAAATGTCATCGTGATCGTCACCAAAAACTTTTGTTCATTTTAAAATCAAAAACATATTGATATTTATCGCTGCTGTTATGGTTTTCATTTTATAATCGTTACTCTTGCTAGTCCCTACGTTTTATAGCCATTTAATTGGCTGATTATCGTAAAGTTAAATATATCTTATAAAAAAGAAAAAAATTATTTGCATTGTTTTTCTCTTGTGGGGCTCTAATATAAAAAATAATTTCCATAATAAAAATGTCATGAAACTTAATTTCCGTTGTTGGTTACCAAAATCAAACTTTATTTTGGAACGTAAACCAAAAGGGTATATTGCCTTCATTGAAAAGTAAGCAAAAGGTTTTAGATACATAGTGGAGACATAGTGGAGAATTGTTTTTGGGGCAGCAATTATAATTTCAGAACTTATTAGAAAATACACTTTAAAAAATTACTGATTTCGGCAGTAACAGATAAAATAACGCCAGATGGCACCATTTTTTGACAAGCCGGACAACTCTGGAAAATATTTAAAAATCCAAAGAATATTATTTATCCAGTACCAAATTATTTATAAAATCAATTTAGACAATCAGTGGCCTGGTCAGGGATGGCTAGACTTACTTTTGGGTACCTTCCTAGTACCTTGCTAACAAGCAAACCAAAATAGTACCTATACCATCACTGCTTCTAAGTTGGTAAACGAAATCAAATTCTGGCAGGGCGACAAAGCTTTGTGGCCATAATAATACGTGACCTGTCTGATTCTGGCTGGGTTCTCGCTTTGACTGGTTTCGGTTTCTTAAAGTCAGCGATTTGGTTAAACAAAAACCAGCCATAGTAGTGCAGACCTGAGCCGCGAGTGTAAGTCCGTGTGGTTTGCTTACAAATTGATGTGAATTTTTTCACATGTTCACGTGAAACTAACACACGCAAGCCATTCATCATCATCGGGAGCAATGGAAGCGGAGGCAGGGCTGAATATTCCATTTTTCTATAGATTTCCCAGCCTCACACCATAAGGCTCTCATATTTCGGCTAAGAAGCAAATGGGATAAAAGATACATTCATCTATAAGAGTGGGTATGTATGGATGTGTGTGGGTTCTTGTGTGAAAATAAGTTTACAAGTTGCAGCCTACGGCTATTTGCCATGGATAAACTTTTCGGCTGGTGGAAAGGAAATGCAAGACAGCACAGTGTGTCGAAAGGGGTTTAAAAATGTTGGGCTTACTTACAGACAACATCTTATTCTACAAGAAATAGTTTTGTATTTTCACCAAAACTTATTAAACTTATTTAGTATACAAATTTTTTGAAGTAGAAAAAAAATTGTATTACAGCAAGACATTAACTTAAAGAACTTCTTAATTGTTAATCAAGTATGTAAATACGTTGTTCTTTTTTATACAAACCAAAAAGTTAATCGTAAAGTCCCAAATTTGTTCAGCGGATATGGGGTACTGTGGTTATATTTCATAAGATTTCTTACAACTTACATAGCAATGTTGAACTAGTGTGCTTTTCCGTTTAGTATGGCAAGTTGGCTCAGACTTATGGCTATCATAATACTTGCATGAATGGACGCGCGCAAATTTGCTCCCTTAAAATATTGTCTAAGTAAAAAAGTTTTTATGATTTATTTGCTTGATAACTTCCTTACATGGGTCGAAGCAAATTATGAGGATGGCTATCGCTTCCTGCCGATTAGTAATTTGATGACTATTCATTGATTGATGGCCAGGTGGCTCGTGCGCCCATCCAATTTGTGGATGACGAGGGAATTCTGTTAAATAATGGATTCCATTACATAATGATCCAATTTACAACCTGTTGGGATCGCGAATTCTGCATAGCTGGTAGCTAGATTTAAAGTCAAAGCACTCCCACAAAGCTGACAAATTTTATTTCCGCCAAAGTCACGCACCAGGGAACTGCGCCTCACCGACCCACATTCACTACGAGCATTTGCGGAGGGGTTTGGGGGACTCGTTTCAGCAACATTTATACGAATTGTCTTTTGCGCGCTTCATTTCGCATAAACAAATCTCGACCGTTATGTATTTATACCGGAAACGTGCAAATATCGCCCCAGGGACTAGGCGAAGTCGAGTTCCCCAACGCTCCACAACGTGCTCCATATTGTCAGCATTGTTGTGGCCACCGCCTGGTGGTGGTGCCACCACTGCCACCATTGCCACCTGCGTCGCTCAGATTTTTGTTCTGCTATGTTTTCCGCCCCACCCGTTTTTTTTCCTAGGCTTTTTCATCAACTAACTACGTGGAGCTGAAAAAAATTACTTGACGTTTCCGTTGCAGTAAAAACACATGGGCAAAATACAAATAAACAAACATGTATGGCAATGAAGCGAAAACATTGCTCAATCCGAACTCTGCACACTGTTTTGTCTATTTGATAAAAATAGATTTTTTATTTATATATATGATTTATAATAAAAATTAGAAATAAATATTTACTTGGAATATTTTGTCAATTAAATTAAAAAACAAATCAATCCTGAACAAATTCGAAATAATTAAGTGTGTAACAGAAACACTACGATTTGGAAATAGTTTATAGAGGTGTCTAAAAGTTTGCACCATACAATTTAAAATACATTTTTAGACCGGAAGTGCCGACGGATTCATTTCGAAAGACGACTTTACTAATTTTCAATGCATCTTTTACAATTATTTCAAAGCTTTGGTGATTTTTGTAACACCCACATAATCGATTCAGTTTGTAAGATTTCTAGTTGATCAGTGTATTAAGCCATTCGGACAGTTGCCTTTTCATAGTTTACTTTTTGGCTTTCCGCGCCTTTGTGGGCCCCAGTGTTTGCCTTTGGTATGAGTGACTGTGACTGCGATGGGGACTCTGAACGGTGGCTTAGTGCGGTTGGATGGTTGGATGGCTGGCTTGTGGCTTGGGTTGGCTTTTGTGTGCACCTATTGTCAAATTGAATTGTAATAGACACGTTTTTGCAAAAGCCAAGTGTGAGTGCCGCCTCGCATGTGTCTGTGTTCGTAGGAATTGGTGCGATGGCGGTTTCCGTGACACTTTATATTTACAGCTGCGCCCGCCGCTCTCGGCCAGAAACAGGACGAGGGCCTCGGCCGCAGTCAGTTGTGAGTCCGCCGTGGCCGAGACTTAATGTTATACAAACGAAACGTATGCGTCTTCCTTCGAGCGCATAAAAAATATTATTGCATACATTTAGGCAGCTCCTGCCGTCGTCCTCGTCCTCGCATTTGCATTTTCTTATTTAAATGTCGACTTCTAAATGACGACAAATTGTTTTGACGTTGTGTCGCTTTTTGATTTTAAAAATGCTAAGAGACAACAAGTTGAAAAGTCCCACATGAGCCTGAGCCTTTGTGGGGGTAAGTGTATGTGGGCAAAACAATGTACAGCTGAGGGAAAACGTATTTCGTGCTTGCTTAAAGGCTTAAAAGCAGTCCTTCTGTACTTGCTCGAAGAAAGAAAAACTGAAAACCGAAACCAAATTTGTGGTCAGAACATATTAGCATTCAAATATAGTTGGCTTAAAACAAAGTTAGCACCACATTTAATGTAGAAACAAACGATAAGTTGGGACGTTTTCGCTCACTTTCTGCAAAAGACATTTGGCGTGATAGGAAGATTAATTTAAAATTACGTTACGTTTATTTTCCTGATCTTGTTCGCCTCTCAAAACATTGAAGTTTTCAGATCGCCGAAATCCGGACACTTTTCGTCTGGCCCTTTTCGCAGAGAGTAGGAATATGTAGAATCTGTATGCTACCAAAAAATTTATGAATATTTATAGAGATTTAATTTGCTCTGCCCGAACCTCTGTCAAAGCTCTGTTAAAACAGTTTATGGAGAGTTCTCGTCCAGCGCGCTGCAGTGTATTGGAGACATTTTGACTAAATAAACGAATTAAATTGTACGATTCATAATTATGTTATTTGGCTCTTATACTGTTTGTCCTGATTTGGTTATTACTGTTTGTGCTGATTTGGTTATTATACACTTAGAATAAATATATCGAATTCGTTGAAAAGTATGTAACAGGTAGAAACAAGCGTTTCTGGTTATATTAAGGATATAGATATATTCGTAATTAGGGTCAATACCCGAGTCAATTTTATTTCCGTATGAACGAAACGGAAACTACGAGAGCTAGGAAGATTCTAGGTTTTCTAACTCAGCGCAAGTTTTAAAATGTTGCCACTCTATCACCATATATTATGGAGAGGCCAGTTATTATCCGGAGTATGTCTAAACCACACTAAAAATACTAATTCGGTCAATATTAAATGGTTCCAAGTCGCACAATTACTTTCGAAGTTATAGGACATATTAAGTGTTAAATATGACGTCACTACATATTTGAAAACGTTATTCACATTTTTGTGAGAGCGGAAGAGAGCGAAAACTGTTAGCATTTGAAGGAGTGCTGCTCGCTCTCAACTTGCCGTGTTTGCAGTTCAGTTCGGCAGATGGCGCGTTTCTGAAATTATCAAAATGCGAATCTGCTGGGTAAGCTGAGTAACGTGTATCTTGAAGTCGAGGCACTCGACTAAAGCGTTTCTGCTTGTTTTTAATTCACAACTCGACTCAAGGAAAATCTGCTTTCTTCCAGCCAAAGGCAACTGTTCCAGTTTGCAAAGTGTAATCGGTCATTCCGCTTAATAGCGTTATCCATTAATAACGATATACAAATTTGCTTATATTCTTATTAAGCAAGTAAAAAAATTGTGATTTTTAAAAGATGTGCGTGTTTATTTATTGTGAAACCCGCATATTATTTTGGATTAATAGTTTTAAATCAGAAATTTATATCGCCTTTCTTAAGGAGCTCATAAAGCAATCAGCGTTGCACAAGATTTGGCCCCATGGCTGATTTATGTTTAATTAAATGGCCAAAGTTGTCCTGTGCCTCTAGTACTTTTTAAGAACAGCTAAAACTCTGAGAACTTTTCCACCTGTCGCTTAGGTGAAACAATAAAAACGGAAGGCAAGAATAAGGGAAGAGCTGGACAGGCAGGAAATAAATTCAAAGTTATTTAATATGAAAATGGCGTGCAGGAAAAAATGTTGTTGTTATTTGTGCTTCTGTTAGCCACAGGAATACTTGGCCTTAAGCGATTTAGTTTCCACAGTCCTCTTTTAGCCGTATTTCAGACTTGCAAGTTTGATGGGACTCGAGATGAAAATTGACAGACGGTTCGACCGAGGCGAACCCTATTTACTTCACCGCAAGTGATGATATAATTATTCATTTCCATTGAGGAGCCATTGCCACAGTAGCAACTCGCAGCCAATTTAAATGTTAATCAAATTAAGGTACCCACCCGCTCCAATTAACCCGAACCCCGTGCCTCGTAACGCACTCCATATCAAGCATTTTGTATTTCGATTTTTCCGTTTGCGTGCCGGGCCATTTTTTAATAATTTAATCCACTGCAATTGAGCGTCATGGCAGGTATATCAAGCCTAGACAGATTTATCGAAAATACAAACAAAGAGTACACATGCACTGGGTATGAAAGCTAAGAGTGTGGAAAAAAGGAGATGCAAATATTTTTGCGCAAACATTGATTGGCAATCGCACTGAATGGTGGTGCTGAAGGGGTAGACGGGCGGTGGGGCACTTCTGCGTACTGCATGTTAACACACACCCAGATATTTGTAAATTTCCACAGAGGCCATCCCGCCCACACTCCACCCTAGAGTCATGATTAACTACTGAGGCACAATGGAATACAAACCGAATTTTTGATTCGAGTTAAAGTTTATAATAGCGTGGTCTTGCGAAGAGCAAAAGGAAGGTGTTCGTGCCTATAAATTAGATAGCTGTTGACACATATTCGCTGCTAAAAGAGGTATCATAGCGGCTTTCAAGATAATCTGAATATTTTTACAGCTTTTAAATACCCTTCGACTAACTTTAAATAATTTATTTATTAAATGTATACAACTTTTTGGGTTAATAAAAAATTAAAATTAATACATACAAAATAAGGAGAGTACAAACCGAATTTTTGATTCGAGTTAAAGTTTATAATAGCGTGGTCTTGCGAAGAGCAAAAGGAAGGTGTTCGTGCCTATAAATTAGATACTTACTTAATCAGCTTAAACAGCAGAACTTTAATATCTCGGGAAATAAAATATGTTAATAGTTGGTATCCGTCATGCACTTGTTCCAAAAATCTCGCCAATATTTTTCAAAGAAAAGTATTTTGAGCATTTTTAAACACTTAAACATTAAAAATGATTTAAACATTTTTACATTGTAGTTCTTTAGCAAAAAAAAATGTAATATGTTGGATCGGCTTTACAATTCTTTTTTGCTATAAGCTTGCACGGTACGTCAGATAATGAAAAAGCATATTTATATGGTATTAATTTTATTGTTTATATTTATTAAGGTTAATTCAGTCATCTTATATTGAGATTTAAAAAAAAGATTTAGCAAATTCATTGTTCCCTTTAAAAATATTTTCCGTTACAGCGAGTATAATAACAAAAAGTTGAAATAACCCCATTGTGCGACGCATGCTTTTCAAGTGTGTGTCTTCAGTTCAATGCAAAAAAAAAGGAAAAGAAACACAAAAGAGGTGAAAGGTGAAGTGGAGAGTGCGAATTGGAAGGCAGAAGGACTTGTTTTATAAATGAAAATTCATTGAAAACTGATAGCGCGTGAAAAATAAACGAAACGAGAAGTCAGCTAAAAAAGATATGATGTGTCACTGGTCGAAAATGTCGAATGACATAGATGCGCTATTTAAAATTATAGATAGCAGTCAAAAACTAGATATTTTCATAAAAAACTTCTTTATATTTTTAAATGTCTTAATTCATGGTAAAAGGAAGCCATAACAACACCAAAAATTTATTTTGTATGTATTAATTTTAATTTTTTATTAACCCAAAAAGTTGTATACATTTAATAAATAAATTATTTAAAGTTAGTCGAAGGGTATTTAAAAGCTGTAAAAATATTCAGATTATCTTGAAAGCCGCTATGATACCTCTTTTAGCAGCGAATATGTGTCAACAGCTATTTGGTAAAATTTCCATTCACCCAAGCATTTTGTGTCATTCGAATTTCTAGTGGCAATTAGCAGAAAAAGCCAAAGTTCGACTTGTTAGCCATCCATAAGCCGGATAGACACCAATTAAAATATATTGAGGAATTTGCAAGCAAAGGTGAATGAATGCCACTCAACAATGGTTAATCTTACAAAATATAAAAAATAACGTTAAAGTCAAAAGTCCAGACTATAAAATAACCACAAGAGAGCGATCATTAAAAGCACATATAAATTTAAAAATTCTCTTAAGCTTTTGGATCAAAAATACCTTATTTCAAGGAACTTTAGAAATTGAGTATAAAAATCCTATTTTCTTGAAAATTTGAAAGAAAAACTTCTCTTATAAATTATTGTGCATTTCAGTTTTTAAAACCAAAGCTGTAATAGCAATACAATGAAATGTAAGATCTACGAAAATTTTATATACCATTTTAGCTATAACAAAAACGTAATTTTTTTATAAAAGGAATTTTTATCAAGTTTTATAGTAAACCTACAATTTTCGGCCGTTTTCCTGCCTTTATTATTATTTACATTATTCGTAGAGTAAGACTTGTAACCAGTCAGTTTTACTTATTCTCGGTCAGGACAGTCGCGTCGATCTAGCCATGTCGGTCTGTCTGAAGGTCAAATTGATCAAATTGATCAAATTGATCAAATTGATCAAAAAGTCAAATATGATTTTATGTTTTAAAGAACAGAATTGAATTGCGGAGCCATTTGCCGGATTCATATTTATACCCTTGCAAAGCGTATTATAATTTCAGTCAAAAGTTTGCAACGCAGTGAAGACATTTTCGACCCTATAAAGTATATATATTCTTGATCAGCATCACCAGGAGAGTCGATCTAGCCATATCCGTCTGTCCGTCTGACCGTCTGTCCGTCTGTCCGTCCGCCCGTCTGTCCGTCCGTCCGTCTGTCCGTCCGTCTGTCCGTCCGTCTGTCCGTCCGTCTGTCCGTCCCTCAGTTTTAAAGATATCTGCTTAAAACTTTCCCAAAAGTCTGTCTTTCTATTGCAGGTAGTATATAAGTTGGAACGAGCCGGATCGGCCGACTATATCTAATAGCTGTCATATAACTGAACGATCGGAAAGGCCATAAATATGGTGTTTTTAATGTTAGGAAGTTGGTATTTTTTATGAGTATTAAGAATGCATCATATGAATAATTTTGGAGAATATAATTTACAGAATATTCTGCAAGGTATATCAACTTCGGCTCCGCCCGAAGTTAGCTTTCCTTTCTTGTTTTAAATTGGTAATAGTCGGGGCACTCGACTCATTACATTATACTTTGCTCAATTACAATTTTAGATTAAGTCAGGGGATACTCTTTAATCAAAATAAGAAACTAAGCTAGCTTTGGCAAGCTAATACCTTGCAGGTATTACAAAAATGAAATATTTTATAAAACTACAATACTTCAATTTGTATGCATATATGTTTAAAAACATGTTTCATTGTTTCTATGGCAGCTAAGTGATATAGTCGTCCGGTTTCAATAAAATTATAATTATAATTTATGTTTCGGTGTATATCCGAATAAAAAACAATGAAAATAACATTTTTTTCATTTATTTTCCGATTGTTCGTATGGTAGCTATATGATATGGTTATCCGATATGGTTCCTACTCAAATACTATCTACAATAGAAAGAAGAGTTTCATCCCTACAGATTTAAAACTGAGAGACGGACATATGGACATAACTCCTGGTGTTGCTGAGCAAGAATAAATATTCAATATTAGGATAATTGGGAACAGAAAAGTTCGTCCTTAATTAAAAAATGAAACCAAAAATGAAAACTAAATTCTGGTGATATTATATAACCAGAGAATAAATTCGCTAAAATCTATTAAAAATAAAATAAATAGTAAAAATCTTCGTTCAAAAGGATGATGCTCATTATTTTGGCCTAACACGTGAACTGCCAACAAATCATTTAACACACAACTTTCTCAGCCTCTGTCGAAAGTGACAGGCTCACAAGCTTATTAACCCTTGTCAGCAACGCCCCCAGTAACAATTCACTAAACGGATGTTGGCTATGTATACACGAAAAGGCAACAACTACAACATGGCAAACAAAAGCTTCTTTTTACCAAAAAATAAGCCATAAAAAGCAGACTCACTCGATTGCCTCATCGACGAACCGGAAACAATTGACTCGATTACCCGGCAAACAAAAACAACTTGCCAACATAAACATGACAGACCAATAAAAGCAAAAAAGGGCAGAAAACAAAAAAACCTCGCAAAAACATTGTGGAAAGTGTAAAGAGTGCGTGTGAATGGATGTCGGAATGGTCGGGGACTCGGGCTAAATGTGGGTTGAGATGTTTAGTTTTTCGGAGTCTTTCGCACTAAATTTCTACACCATCGCCAAAGGACCTTTTTTGACAGGTTTTTCTGGTTGTTTTGATTTGAATAAATGCATTCGACTCCTCTTCCTTTATTTAATTCCAATGGTCGAATTGTTCACGCTGTTGCAAATGCTTAAACCGCATTGTACAATTTGTGTTATTGTTATTTATGCCACAATTCTCTCTTTTTGCGATTTTCGAAAAACGTTTCTAGAAAACCGCAAATGTTTTATTGTCTGCGTATTTTTTATTGTGGATAAAATATTAATTGGTATTTATGGGCCAGCATGCATTTTGCACATGTCGATTTAACTTGTGTTCACTAAGAATACAAATAGACGTAGTCTGAAAAAATTAAATCGCCTTTAAAACATAAATATGTTTTAAATGTTACATGTTAAAGCCACACATATGTAACGAAATGTTAAATGAAAATATGTATCAAGTAGAGAAATACTAACCTACACAGACAGAATTCCGACGTTCTGACATTGAGTTTTCGAGATCTCAAAATCTAACCAAAGTCTGTACTCAAAATGAGTACATCCTTACTTTGAATACAGTTCTTGGATATAAGCTCACATTGAAAATAGTTTTACTTATGTAATGGTCGGCATTTATAACCAAGTACCAGTTTCAATAAAAACATTTCAGTCAACATTTTTTCAACCAGATAACGGATAAAGGAAAGCTCAAAACATTCCACAGATTTATCTCGTCCCTTATCAGTGTATACTTTAAGGAGGCGATCGGTTATCTAAGCTTAGCTTTATCTTATCAGCTGCTTTGTTAAGCGCAGCCAACTTTAGTCGGGGAAATTATTCTCTTCTCAGCGAAAAAGCTTATTGCAGTGGAAATTTTCGGTATATAAACGCCCACGCGGCTGCAATTGCTCTTCTTTTTCAACCAGCAAAAGTAATATATAATTCACGTATATGTACTCTGCACAACGCCAGAGGTTAAGTTCGAAAAGCCGAAAATTCAATTTTTACCCTCGCTGATCGTGTGAAATTTAATAAATCAAAGAAAACCAAACCAAATTTGTGTCCCCAAGTGCAAAGCCTAGTTAGTGGTTGGCAAAACCCTAGTTGCCACTTGCACGTGCTGGTTTCCGGAAACACTTCCGGCGGGAAGCTGTTTCGGATAAAACTCCCGGGAAGTATATTCCATCACAGGTATGTGTACTTCTGGATAATATTCTTCTAAATAACAGAAGCTATCTATCCCAGTTTCAAGTGTGTACCTGGCCACAAGCCCCGTAAGCAGACGCCTCACGGCTAACACCAGTCCTTGGTCCGCAGCAGCCTACCGGATAAAGTAGTGCGCGGTTTTCCTTACCCTAGTTGGCATGCAGTGAGCCCGTCTAAGCGCAAGACGGCCATATCACCCACATAACAGAAAATTCAACTTTAAAGGCAGTTATTGTGCGCAATCCGAATCGACTGTGCGCAGCAGCCTCGGATCAGGAAACCGAGCTCATCATTAAAATTAATAAGGAAGATTAATTAAGTTAGGCCCAGTGAACTTCTGTATACCTTTGTAGAGCCATTAGAAGTGGTGACGATGGTTGTTGGTCGAGGCTAAGTATCTGGCTTTTGCCAAAATAAATTTCAAAAATAAAAGTTTTCCTTTGCCAATAAAATCTTTATCAATGTACAGAGTTTAACCGTCTGCAACAACAACACCGTGTAACCCATCTCTACGCTGGAAGGCCTTTCAACGCTGGAGCTGTAAACATGTGAGTGATACCTGTGCGAATTTGCATACACATCTTGTATTTTATTTAAGCCGATCCAATCTCAAAATTCAAAATTAAATAAATAAAAAAATATGTTCTTGTATTGAGAGTTTTGGTGACTGCTTTTACATTTATATTGATAGTTTTTGGCAAATAAAAGTAAACAAAGAGAAAAATATAAAATAAAATGAATTAAAACTTTGAACAGAAAAATTAAAAAAAATAAAAAAATAATCAAATTTAAAACCTACCTATATCAACCACTTTCGTCTATCACCAACCACACCCAATAAGAATAAAAATTAATTTTTATGAAATGGTAATCTTTCAATATGGAAAAGTAAATAAATTTTTAAGATTTCTATATTAAAGTTAATTATGTTTAGGCTCATTTCAATAAATTAAGGCAATGTTTTTGAATAATATCCAAATCAAAAATTATAATAAATTGTAATATTAATACTCGCTATGAAAATAATATTTCGTACTTCCCCCCTTTTGGTTAAATAAAAACAATGAAAGTAATTATTTGAAAAAAAAATATGAACGGCTAGAAGAGTATATTTTTTCCTGAATTGACATGGCAACTTAAACTAAATCGAATGTATCTCTAGGGTATCTTCTGAAATATTATAATGAAGATTATGGTTGGGTTGGGTAGAGACCGCAAGCGTCAAATGTCACCGTAGACCTTGCAAAATTTTTCCTGTAGTCGTCTGATTTAAACCTCATTATCTTTTGTCCGTTTTCCCAAGTCTAAATTATCCGATTGATGATATTAGTAACTTTTAGTAATTAGTTTCAGTAGGAATCCTAAAAATTAAAGTATGTTTGGGCAGTTAGAGAAGGCAATTAGACCCACCCCACCGCCGAAAGAGCTAAGGCACCAGAGGATTCCACCCGCCGTTTCTCCTAACTGAATAGAAGTTTGAGAGCCCGAATGATCAGTTGCCTGGTTTATCGTGTACCCCGTGAATCCTGTGCTCGATATCTCGGAATCTCATTCTTAGTCAACATGGGACAATTACAAACTTTTGGCATCCCAACGACGTACCCCCCGTTACAAACTTTTTGGCGCCCAACCGGTGAGGCCACTTTAGGGATCAACACCTTTAGTGGTACAAACATAGATTTGTGTTTAGGTCACTCAATGCTTATATCATTAGTGCTGAAATAGTTTAGACTAGGTAGGTCGGACTATCGCATTAAATGGTAGAAGATGAGTTCGATCCTCTACTAGGACTACGAAGCTGTTATTCAGAAAAGGATAACAGACCGAGAAACCTATGAGTCTTGACCTACACCAAAAGAAAGGAAAGAATATAGCAACAACATCAGCTATAGGAAAAATCTTTTCTTACTCACAAAAAAAAATGCTCGTTTCTTTTAGGTGTTTGTTTTAGTATACCTTATTGTAGGGAAATAGTCTTCCGTGTATAATGAATGAATATTGTGATTTCGACTAAGTACGGATACCAATACTTCAGTATCACTACTATTTTTTTACAGGGCTTTACTTTAACAAAACCAAAAACCATAAAATAAAAGGAGATTTTAAATTGCCAGTAAATATTCTTCCTAAGGGTAGCTGTTGTCCGGAACTCGTTAAAATGCGTTTCATTGCGTTTACTTGCCGAATAGAACCCCTTAAGAAGTTATTAATCTGACAGTTTGAAACGATCCAGTTTTAATGACAATAATCCAGTAATATTTAATTTTCAATTGCCAGTAAAAATTCGTCCTAAGGGTAGCTGTTGTCTGGAACTTGTTAAAATGCAGTTCAATGCGTTTACTTGCCGAATAGAACACCTTTAGATGTTATTAATCTGACAGTTCGAAGTTTAGTTTCAATAATCCGGAAATTTTTAGTAGTTAGACGATACAGGCTAATCCGATTTTTTTTCGTTGCCATTATATGTCAGGTTCAGGAATTATTAAATTTAATAGAGAAAGAAGAAAAAATTAATCAACATGCCAGTTATTAACACGCCTCCACACCCCTCTTCTGTGGATAATATAGAGAATAATTGCGCATTATGTGCAACTGTTATGGATAATACCAATCCTTGTTATTTATTGGCGTGCAAACATGTCTTTCACAAAAATTGTGTAGATGCATGGTTAACAGAAAATTCTTGTTGTTACACTTGTAGTGCCCCAATTACCAGAAAGCAAATTAAATTGGTTGTAGGAAATTGTTCGCCATCCCGATCGCAACAATTGCCACCTTCACACGAATCAGGTCAGCAAGGAGTTAAAACCAGAAGGTTAGCCAGAGCGTTAGTTCAATTAGAAGATGGTAGTTCGGCCAATCTACCCGAACCTGTCCCTTTAAACGCAAGTGGAGCTCAATCCTCGGCTTTGGATGCTAGCCAGAGTACCATCCATGTTGAAGGCATTGCCAATAGACCTTCTCGCGGTAGACCTCGCGCGGTTAGATCAGCCCGCACTACAAATACCCGCCGAAATCAAGCGGTGGATTATAATACCATTCAAAACATGATAGAACAAACGGTCAATAGAGTTATAACGTCTTTAAATATACCTGATCGCTCACAACCTGATAATGTTCAGATGTCAGAAATTCGAGAATCACCTTCTTTCACTTCATCATCTATACATATTAGGCAGACAGTCGACATCATGCAAAAATGGGGAGTTCATTTTGATGGATCAACTGAGGGATTAGGAGTTGAAGAGTTTATTTATAGAATAAAAGTGCTTACTGATGAAACTTTGAATAGTGATTTTATCAGTATGTGTAAGAACATGCATGTCTTGTTCACAGGAAAAGCTCGATCATGGTATTGGAGATACCATAAACAGGTAGATGGAATTGTTTGGTCAAATATTTGCGCTTCACTCCGTCAACAATATAAAGATTATCGATCAGACTTTATGAGCATGGAATTGATCAGAGCACGTAAGCAAAAGCAGGGTGAACCGTTCTCAGCTTTCTATGAGGATGTGGCATCCCTAATTGATAAGGCTTCTATCAAAATTGGAGAGGAGGAGCTTATCGAAATATTAAAGAACAATTTGTTGCAAGATACCAGGCAAAAGTTGCTATACCAGCCAGTCCATTCGGTAGGACACTTACGTCGCTTAGTTCAGATGAGTGAAAACTTATCACATGAGATAAACTGTCGTTCAGATTTCGGTAGGACAAAACAAGTACCTAGTCGCAGACAAGTATATGCTTTAGAAGAAAATAATTCTGAGACAGAGGAGAATGAACAAGCGGATGCTGAACTTGCTGCCTTACGTATATCTCATGCAAAGATAAAGTGTTGGAACTGTGAAGAGTTAGGACACATATGGGAGAATTGTTTAGCTGAACGTCGTATTTTCTGCTACGGCTGTGGTAAGCCAAATGTGTACAAGCCGCAGTGTCAAAACTGTCTCCAAAAGCGGTCGGAAAACCGTCGAACGGGTGCATTCAACAAGAACTGAATGCCCCCGAAAACTTAATTCCAAACACTACATTGGAAAAATATGAAAAATTTAATTTTGTACCAATGCGATTGCGTCCGTACGAAGAGCGGAAGCAAAACTATTTAGAAGTAAGAAATCGTGTATTTCAGGATGTAGAGCCGCAATGCAGTAAACGCATTACTAGATTGAAGTCATATTATGCTGAGGTTAAGAGAAATAGAAAACTACAAATTTCAACTATTTTTAATTACGCTAAAGACTTGCGAAGCTATGCAGAAGTGTCATTCCTCGAGCACACAGAACTTGGTCTGTTGGACACGGGTGCGAACATTAGCTGCATTGGAGCAGAGCTGGCTCAGAAAGATTTTTCAAAGCTTCCTGAATACAAACCATTGAACTCGCGTGCGAAAACAGCAGGCGGGGAAAATCAGGCAATAATAGGTTTTCTTGATATCGAAATGAATTACAAAAGTGTCAAAAAGCCATTGCGATTGTATATTATTCCCAGCATCAAACAAAAACTGATTTTAGGTCACGATTTTTGGACAACCTTTCAGATTGCTCCGAATATTATATCTTCTCTTCAGGCAGAGGAAGAAACAAATGAGGTTTCCGGAGAAAATTTATATCCCTTAAGCGCTACGCAAAGTCAACAACTAGCAGTAGTGAAGCAACTTTTTCCAAAAGCATCTGAAGGACTAGGTCGCACTCCACTGATAGAACATAGCATTGAGGTGGGGAACGCAACACCAGTTAAACAGAGGTTTTATCCTGTTAGTCCCGCAGTAGAGAAATTGCTTTATAAAGAGATTGATCGTATGCTACAGTTGGATGTAATTGAACCTTCCGTGAGCCCTTGGAGTTCACCCATGCGTCTTGTTGTCAAGCCTAACAAAGTTCGACTTTGCCTTGACGCGCGCAGGCTTAACGACGCTACTAAAAAGGATGCTTATCCATTGCCTAGCATCGATGGGATATTTTCAAGATTGCCAAAAGCTAACATCATCTCCAAGATAGACTTAAAGGATGCCTACTGGCAAATTCAGCTAAGCGCAGAGTCCAAGCACTTAACTGCATTCACGGTGCCTGGGCGACCGTTATACCAGTTCAAGGTAATGCCATTTGGCTTGTGTAATGCACCGTCCACGATGTGCCGTTTAATGGACCAGATCATACCACCAGATCTTCGTCATTGTGTCTTTGGGTATTTAGATGACCTTTGCGTTGTCTCTGAAGACTTTGCCTTACATTTGTCAGTATTAGTTCGATTGGCCGAGGAATTTCGTAAAGCCAATCTTACTATTAATGTGGATAAAAGCCAGTTTGGAGTTACAAGTATTAATTACTTAGGGTATGTAATTGGTAGTGGAGGTATCTGTACCGATCCTGCAAAAATTTCGTGCATTGTAAATTGGCCACCGCCCAAAAATCTTAAACAAGTGCGAGGATTTCTCGGTGTTTGTGGCTGGTATAGACGATTTATACATAATTTCTCTGATCTGACCTGTCCAATAACAGATGTACTTTCTAAGAAGGTAAAATTTACTTGGCCACCAGAGGCTCAAGAGGCTATGGATAAATTGAAAACTATACTGACCTCTGCCCCGGTTTTGACAAATCCGGACTTTGATAAAAAGTTTTATCTTCACTGTGATGCCAGCGATTTCGGAGTTGGGGCAGTATTGGTTCAACTGTCTGAAGATCAGGCTGAAATGCCCATTGCTTTCATGTCGAAAAAACTTAGTCGTTCGCAACGTAATTACAGCGTCACCGAACGTGAAATTTTGGCGGTAATACTCGCTATTGAAAAGTTTCGTTGCTACTTAGAATTGCAAGAATTTGAAGTAGTCACCGACCACTCTAGCTTACTGTGGCTCATGAGGCAACAGAATGTGTCTGGCAGACTCGCTCGTTGGATCTTTCGCTTGCAGCAGTTTAAATTCACTTTTTCGCATAGAAAAGGAAAAGATCATGTTGTCCCTGACGCTTTATCTAGGTTATGCGAAAACGAAATATCTGCGTTAGACATAGCTCCTATGATAGATCTTAAATCCGATGCTTTTCAGGATTCTAAATACACGGCGTTAATAGCCAAGTTTACTGCTAACAAAGACAAATTTCCAGATATAAAGATAGTAGATAACTTTTTGTATATTCGTACCGAACATGCTGACGGAACTGAATCCCAAGAAGCACAGTCCTGGAAATTATGGGTTCCAGAAACACTGAAAGAAGATGTTCTAAAGCAAGCACACGATAGTCTTACATCCTCTCATGCGGGAGTGCAAAAGACCATAGCCAAGCTAAGGCGAAATTTATTTTGGCCAGGTTTATCTAAAGATGTTAGAGACTATATTCGAGCTTGTGACGCATGTAAGGAGAACAAAGCACCTAACTATACCTTACGTCCCCCAATGGGAGAGCACTGTCCATCGTACAGACCCTTTCAACGTCTATATATAGACTTGCTCGGACCTTACCCCCGTAGTAAGCAAGGACATGTTGGCTTGTTAATAGTACTTGACCATTTTAGCAAATACAACTGGCTGCAACCTTTAAAAAAATTTACATCGACAGCAATAATAGAGTTTCTATTAAAACAAGTATTTCATAGTGTCGGAGTTCCCGAGACTATAGTTAGCGATAATGGTGTCCAATTTAAAGCCTCTCAATTTAACGCTTTTCTAACCGAATTAGGAATAAACCACGTTTACACCGCTCTTTACTCACCACAAAGTAATGCGGCCGAGCGTGTTAACCGTTCCTTATTAGCTGCTGTCCGTACGTATCTTAAAAATGATCAAACCGAATGGGATTTGCACATCACTAGTATTTCATGTTCTTTAAGATCATCGTTGCACCAATCGCTAGGATGTTCCCCATACCGTGCTTTGTTTGGATTGGATATGATAACACACGGAGCAGATTACAAGCTGCTAAAAGACTTATCCCTTCTAGAAGAACCTATAGTGCCTTTATCTCGGTCTGATAACTTAGCTCTTTTACGAAACGATATTAGAGTAAATATTCGTCGGGCTTACGATCGCAATGTCCGAAAATACAATTTACGCGCTAAGCCGACCAATTTCCGAGAAGGACAGGAAGTATATCGTCGTAATTTTGCCCAGAGTAAATTTGTTCAGAATTACAATGCAAAATTAGGGCCTCAATTTGTAAAAAGCAGAATTCGAAAAAAACTTGGCAATTGCTACTACCAACTGGAGAATTTACAAGGAAAGGAGGTAGGAACCTATCACGCGAAAGACATTCGAAGCTAATTCCCGCTAATATTGCATCTAACGAAGAAATATTATCGGGTGGTGTAATGGTCGGCATTTATAACCAAGTACCAGTTTCAATAAAAACATTTCAGTCAACATTTTTTCAACCAGATAACGGATAAAGGAAAGCTCAAAACATTCCACAGATTTATCTCGTCCCTTATCAGTGTATACTTTAAGGAGGCGATCGGTTATCTAAGCTTAGCTTTATCTTATCAGCTGCTTTGTTAAGCGCAGCCAACTTTAGTCGGGGAAATTATTCTCTTCTCAGCGAAAAAGCTTATTGCAGTGGAAATTTTCGGTATATAAACGCCCACGCGGCTGCAATTGCTCTTCTTTTTCAACCAGCAAAAGTAATATATAATTCACGTATATGTACTCTGCACAACGCCAGAGGTTAAGTTCGAAAAGCCGAAAATTCAATTTTTACCCTCGCTGATCGTGTGAAATTTAATAAATCAAAGAAAACCAAACCAAATTTGTGTCCCCAAGTGCAAAGCCTAGTTAGTGGTTGGCAAAACCCTAGTTGCCACTTGCACGTGCTGGTTTCCGGAAACACTTCCGGCGGGAAGCTGTTTCGGATAAAACTCCCGGGAAGTATATTCCATCACAGGTATGTGTACTTCTGGATAATATTCTTCTAAATAACAGAAGCTATCTATCCCAGTTTCAAGTGTGTACCTGGCCACAAGCCCCGTAAGCAGACGCCTCACGGCTAACACCAGTCCTTGGTCCGCAGCAGCCTACCGGATAAAGTAGTGCGCGGTTTTCCTTACCCTAGTTGGCATGCAGTGAGCCCGTCTAAGCGCAAGACGGCCATATCACCCACATAACAGAAAATTCAACTTTAAAGGCAGTTATTGTGCGCAATCCGAATCGACTGTGCGCAGCAGCCTCGGATCAGGAAACCGAGCTCATCATTAAAATTAATAAGGAAGATTAATTAAGTTAGGCCCAGTGAACTTCTGTATACCTTTGTAGAGCCATTAGAAGTGGTGACGATGGTTGTTGGTCGAGGCTAAGTATCTGGCTTTTGCCAAAATAAATTTCAAAAATAAAAGTTTTCCTTTGCCAATAAAATCTTTATCAATGTACAGAGTTTAACCGTCTGCAACAACAACACCGTGTAACCCATCTCTACGCTGGAAGGCCTTTCAACGCTGGAGCTGTAAACATGTGAGTGATACCTGTGCGAATTTGCATACACATCTTGTATTTTATTTAAGCCGATCCAATCTCAAAATTCAAAATTAAATAAATAAAAAAATATGTTCTTGTATTGAGAGTTTTGGTGACTGCTTTTACATTTATATTGATAGTTTTTGGCAAATAAAAGTAAACAAAGAGAAAAATATAAAATAAAATGAATTAAAACTTTGAACAGAAAAATTAAAAAAAATAAAAAAATAATCAAATTTAAAACCTACCTATATCAACCACTTTCGTCTATCACCAACCACACCCAATAAGAATAAAAATTAATTTTTATGAAATGGTAATCTTTCAATATGGAAAAGTAAATAAATTTTTAAGATTTCTATATTAAAGTTAATTATGTTTAGGCTCATTTCAATAAATTAAGGCAATGTTTTTGAATAATATCCAAATCAAAAATTATAATAAATTGTAATATTAATACTCGCTATGAAAATAATATTTCGTACTTCCCCCCTTTTGGTTAAATAAAAACAATGAAAGTAATTATTTGAAAAAAAAATATGAACGGCTAGAAGAGTATATTTTTTCCTGAATTGACATGGCAACTTAAACTAAATCGAATGTATCTCTAGGGTATCTTCTGAAATATTATAATGAAGATTATGGTTGGGTTGGGTAGAGACCGCAAGCGTCAAATGTCACCGTAGACCTTGCAAAATTTTTCCTGTAGTCGTCTGATTTAAACCTCATTATCTTTTGTCCGTTTTCCCAAGTCTAAATTATCCGATTGATGATATTAGTAACTTTTAGTAATTAGTTTCAGTAGGAATCCTAAAAATTAAAGTATGTTTGGGCAGTTAGAGAAGGCAATTAGACCCACCCCACCGCCGAAAGAGCTAAGGCACCAGAGGATTCCACCCGCCGTTTCTCCTAACTGAATAGAAGTTTGAGAGCCCGAATGATCAGTTGCCTGGTTTATCGTGTACCCCGTGAATCCTGTGCTCGATATCTCGGAATCTCATTCTTAGTCAACATGGGACAATTACAAACTTTTGGCATCCCAACGACGTACCCCCCGTTACACTTATTTTAAGAAAAAATACATTAAAAAAAATAAATAAAATAATTCTGATCTATCCGTTTACCATTTCTAAAAAGCAGCGAAAGTATTTTGCTCAAACTGCCCCTTTTAGCTCCTTCGTGAATATTATAAATGGTTTTAATCAAATAATTACTTACCTTAACTGAAAAAACTTTCGTTTTCCAATTGAAGTTTTATTATAAATATATATTTTGATAAATATTTGTTAGTTCTAAATATGAATATAAAAACAAATACAAAAAAAAAGAAAAAGAAAACAGAAAACAGAAAAAACAAGAGAGAACGCTATAGTCGGGTGCCCCGACTATCAGATACCCGTTACTCAGGTAAAGGGAGTGCGAGGGAGATGGAGATAGAAACTTTGATCACGCATAACTTTTTAACGAATGGTCCGATTTGAAAAATTTCTTCTACATTTCGATAGGTATTGATAAACACAATAAAACTGCATTTTTACTTTTCCGAAATATTTAAATTTTTAAAATCGTATATTAGCGATTGTGGGCGTTAAAGGGGGCGTGGCACTATTTTGAAACAAACTTGCGCTGCGTAGGAACTTCTAAAATCTACATGCAAAATGCCAATCTTCTAGCTTTTATAGTTTCCGAGATCTCAGCGTTCATACGGACAGACAGACAGACAGACAGACGGACAGACAGACGGACAGACGGACAGACGGACAGACGGACATGGCTAGATCGACTCGGCTGGTGATCCTGATCAAGAATATATATACTTTATAGGGTCGGAAACGCTTCCTTCTAGCTGTTACATACTTTTGCACGAATACAATATACCCTTTTACTCTACGAGTAACGGGTATAATTACCTACTTCGGTCGATTCAATTCATTTGAATTTGTTCCCAGTCTAAGGTCAAAAAGTTTCTAAATGTTTACGTTCTTAAAAATGTATAGTCTAACTGAGTACATGGAACTTAAAGTAGGAATTTTAATCTTCGTTGATTTTTTTGAGTGCAAAACGCTTTTCATAAGTTTTCTTTATTTGATGGATCATTTTTATACCCGTTACTCGTAGAGTAAAAGGGTATATTGTATTCGTGCAAAAGTATGTAACAGCTAGAAGGAAGTGTTTCCGACCCTATAAAGTATATATATTCTTGATCAGGATCACTAGCCGAGTCGATCTAGCCATGTCCGTCTGTCCGTCTGTCCGTCTGTCTGTCCGTCTGTCTGTCTGTCTGTCTGTCTGTCTGTCTGTCTGTCCGTATGAACGCTGAGATCTCAGAAACTATAAAAGCTAGAAGATTGGCATTTTGCATATAGATTTTAGAAGTTCCTACGCAGCGCAAGTTTGTTTCAAAAAGGTGCCACGCCCCCTTTAACGCCCACAATCGCTTATATACGATTTTAAAAATTTAAATATTTCGGAAAAGTAAAAATGCAGTTTTATTGTGTTTATCAATACCTATCGAAATGTAGAAGAAATTTATCAAATCGGACCATTCGTTAAAAAGTTATGCGTGATCAAAGTTTCTATCTCCATGTCCCTCGCACTCCCTTTACCTGAGTAACGGGTATCTGATAGTCGGGGCACCCGACTATAGCGTTCTCTCTTGTTTAAAATTATTTGGTGCGTAAGAACAAGATCGCGACAGGTTCTTCAAAGTATTTTGCACAGACTCTATCCGGACTATATGTACATACTAGGGACTCCAAACTGGTGAACAGTACTCTAGAATTGGACGAACTAGAGAAGTAAACAAGAGAGAACGCTATAGTCGGGTGCCCCGACTATCAGATACCCGTTACTCAAGTAAAGGGAGTGCGAGGGAGATGGAGATAGAAACTTTGATCACGCATAACTTTTTAACGAATGGTCCGATTTGAAAAATTTCTTCTACATTTCGATAGGTATTGATAAACACAATAAAACTGCATTTTTACTTTTCCGAAATATTTAAATTTTTAAAATCGTATATAAGCGATTGTGGGTGTTAAAGGGGGCGTGGCACCTTTTTGAAACAAACTTGCGCTGCGTAGGAACTCCTAGAATCTGCATGCAAAATGCCAATCTTCTAGCTTTTATAGTTACCGAGATCTCAGCGTTCATACGGACAGACAGACAGACAGACGGACAGACAGACGGACAGACGGACATGGCTATATCGACTCGGCTAGTGACCCTGATCAAGAATATATATACTTTATAGGGTCGGAAACGCTTCCTTCTAGCTGTTACATACTTTTGCACGAATACAATATACCCTTTTACTCTACGAGTAACGGGTATAAAAATAAGTCTAACTTTAATACAAGAGGCGAGTGATTTACAGAATTAAACGCTTTACTAAAATCAGTGAAAGCTACGTCACTCTGTATTTGATTTATTTCCCTTCTTGTTAAGAAGTATTATAAATGAATAAGGTAAACAATTATTGGAAATGGTTTATTGAAATTGACGGAGAGAATAGCAAAACACACATATAGAGGAAGGAATTCAATGCATTATAAAAGATATTAACGGCCTCAGTCGTTTATAACTAAGATTCTTAAGTGACAAAGCCGGATATAAAAGTATTTAAGCGATAAAAGTTTGACTTACGAAAACAGTGGATTCGATTTACAGACTTTTCCGGTTTTTCATTCCACTCTGTGCCTGCGTCTACAGTCAGCTATAGAATTGGGGGATAGGTGATGATGTTCTTAGTAGACAAATGCCTTCTGGATTTGAAACAAAACACTAGTCCAGTAAACGCCTTATAGGGTTTTTAACGTGGCTTACTTGGGATAGCGCAATGCCAAGCAATCCGTCCATAAAGTCATGCTGCGCTAAAGGAAGTAAGATATTCGAGATTTTATCTGGGCGCCAAGTCGCACTAGGTATATTAAAATCAACTTAATTCTACTAACTGATCTATATCTGACAATTATTAGCAAACGGACTGGATAACGAACAGGTGATTCGCATAAATTGGAAACTCATGTGATGGTAGGATATATAAACAAGTTAATAAATAAAAATAACGGGGAACGATAATTTTATACCACGGTTTTTAAAGTCATTAAATTCTTGGAAATTTGGACCATAAAGATGCAAAATACGCACAAGGAATACCAATATCAAACACCTTTATGAATATTTAATTAATTTATTTATGTTTATTAACGAGCAGGTACTAACTAGTTCTTAAATTAAATTCAAAACAAGAGAGAACGCTATAGTCGTGTGCCTCGACTATTAGATACCCGTTACTCAGCTAAACAACTTAATATAAATATGCAATTGCAACTGTGTACAATGTAAATACATACATATGTATATGCTTACATACATACACACATACGCCATTGTTTGACTCAGACCTCCAATTTGGCTAACTTGATTTGATTTGCATAGTTCTTGGGATATAGTTCGGTATTGACAAATGAAAACCATCGCAATTTCCTTTAATAGAAATCCTTATCGAGAATTAACGTTGACTCTGTTGAGCACCTTGGCCAGCTGTTCCAAAGTCATCCGTTAGATGGCGCCATGAAAGGCGGAAATGTAGGCGCTAGCCAGGCTTAAGCGTTTAATGGGTTTTTGGCAAACTTTTATTAGGCCAAGCGATAGGTATTGACGAAACAAATACATATCAATTAAAATTTTCATAATAGCATCAAAACTGTGGCCACAGCTTGTGGCTTGTGGGCGTCAGAGGGGGCGTGGCACCATTTTGAAATAAACTTGCGCTGCGTAGGAACTCCTAAAATCTATATGCAAAATGCCAATCTTCTAGCTTTTATAGTTTCCGAGATCTCAGCGTTCATACGGACAGACAGACGGACAGACAGACAGACGGACAGACGGACATGGCTGGATCGACTCGGCTAGTGATCCTGAACAAGAATATATATACTTTATAGGGTCGGAAACGCTTCCTTCTACCTGTTACATACTTTTGCACGAATACAATATACCCTATTACTCTACGAGTAACGGGTATACAAATACACACCAAGCAATACTTTGATTTTTTAGCACAATAAAATTTGTAATTCCCAAACGGTTATAAACCCAATCTTCTAAAAGATACTGAAAAGTCAAGACTTCTTAGAATTATTTCTGTACTAAAATCACAATAATAATCAATTACACTATTTGGAAGACAAATTACCCACACTTTCAAATGACTTGGTAAGAACTTATGATCAGATAGTAGGCGCAGTTTAATTATACAATTGGTTGATTTTACCAAGAAATTTTGTTCTGTATATGAAATGTTGTGTAAATTGATTACGCGTTTTGTTTTCCCAAAAATAAAGTGTCTGTATTTTTAGTTCTACATTTTTATTCTGAAATACATTTTTTTAGAGATTTTCCTTTTGTTCATACCTGTCATAATTATAGGGACATAAAACTAAATCGTCAATAGGCTTTGGAGATATAGCTGGTATCATTTAAGTGTTTCTTTAAGTCTCAAAGACTTTATAAGCGATTTAAGATAGTTTTTGTTAGTTCAATAAGAATACATAGAAATGCCTAGATTTGCTTGTCTATATTTAAAACCAAAATTTTAAACCAAGACTCCAAAAATTGTATATTTATTTAAAAACGTGTAAGTTATAAGCAGGAACACATAGTGAGAGAAAATGTTCCGAAATTCCTTGGCCAATAAAATTTCCATACTATCACTATATCCCCGTGTTAGCCAATTTACAGAGCTAAGTTACCTCAATTAAATTGAGGCTTATTTCCGAAAAGCGAAAAACAGTAAACAACACTGTCACTTAATTTAATCACATTTATAAAAACCACTAATTGACTTTTGAACGTTAATGCCTGAGCACCATTGAAAATGCCAGGATACAGACCCACATAATCGTATGGAGCGGGTATGCCAGAAACTGGGGACGGAAAATATAAATATGCCATATACTAATTGGTATTTCTGATATGCCTACAACAAATTGTTCGGAGGACTCTGATGCTCGCCGTTCCCCTCGCAATTCCCCGTCGCTGTTTGGGCTAATTAAATTATAATTTCCCGCAAAATGGTGGTCCGCGGTAAGAATGCAAAAATATAGATAAATTTATGATCCTATATGCGTTTTTTTTGCTAAAAAATACATTTTAAAATATTTTACCAAGCATTTTGGGCTAGTCTACGCAGCCAAAAAGTTTGAAATACAATAAACAATTTTACCCCTTGTCAAGCCAAGCAAAAATGGTTTTACAAAATTAAATCTTTTTCATTAGGAATAATTAGATCTCTAGCTTACGATTAGTTTTTTTTAATTTTAAGAAAAAAAATTGGAGAAAAGGTAAGTATGGTCGAAAATTTCCGTGACAATACAAATAGGAATTCGTTTTTAAAAAATCAACCAATACTTCAGATAAATTACTCCAGCTGGCAATAGTTTTTTGAATTTACCGAAAAGTAACTGTCTACCAGTAAATGTAATATGTTTTCATTACAAATTTTGACACAATTTTCAGTTAAATAGTTAAGAGGACGCACTTTTTAATAAATATATGTACCACAAAAAACAGATTCTATGTGTAAGTCCAGTTTTGTTTTGTGGAACCCGCTAAATCTTGCTGCTTAAAATTTTGCTCTGCTATATATGTTGCAGGCATATGGGAACTACATATATGTACTCTAACAACGACGAGGTTAACTTACTATTAAATTGTTGTTATAATGGCAAGGGGCAAGAGTTAGGCTTTCCGAAGTTATTTCGTTCCTGGTTTAATTTCCTTACAGTGCTCTCTTTAATTTTAAGCTGAGGCGGACATACACATTTTTTTATTCGCACCTATTTACATACCCGTGACCCAATTGCCCCCCACAAATTTGGGAATCTTATGCTTGGCGTCAGCAACCGGGACATAATTAACCCTTATTTGTACATTTTACGGCCGCCACCATAAAAGAGCCATTTAAATTACAAAGCGCAATGCTTGGCCATTTCGCGGGCCAACGGAGTCGCTTGTTAATCGTCGGCTTTCAGTTTCGTCCTGGTTCCTGGGTCCCGAAACTGCGAGGACCTGAGCTGGAATGTTGGTGTGTTGAGTGGCTTTTAACTTAAAGTCGAAATCGGAAGAAGAACGCCTTAAAGCAGCTTACAATTTGGGAGGTTTGCGGGCAAGCGGCTTAACTCGCATAATCCGAGTATCTCACCCGAGCGCAAGCAAACACTTGACCCTTTCACTGCAGCTGCCATTTCCATTCTATTCGATTTTATGTCGGTCCCGAGGGGTCATTGAGTTGGCCATGCTTGTCATCGAAGTGGCTGAGAATAGAGCAAGAAGCTTTCGAGGTCATAAAATTGCAAAAGCTAGGTAAACCAGTTTCAGCCCTTGTGGGTTTCTCTATATACAATATACACTAGAACCAGAAGCGATGCGATTGAAGTTTGTCATTTCAGTTAAGGGGTGACTGACTGACGAATCCTTTTGCAGCCACCCATTATATGAACTTGTTTTTCGATCCTTTCGATGGATGAGCACTTATAATTTCCAAACTGTTCAAGCATTCTCCATATAGAGGTACTCAGCATTTTCACCGAATGTATCACCAACCTTGTGCAGTGGCAACATCGCATGCAATGAAGTCCTAACTGAGCTGCGATTATTGCTAGTTGAAAACTAAAACCAATATCTCGCCCAGCGTGAGGATCTACGATCTTCTACACTGAGGCAATTTTTTAAGCCCCTCACGGGGCTACCTTAACAATACATTTTCATCATTTCAAATTACACAGTTCAACGTAGAAAATCGAAATGCAATTTTGACTTTGGATTCTAAGTGTCCTTCAATCAAACTAACTAAAGCGTAATTGGATTTCTTTGTCTTAGCTCAAGTTTTGATGTTCTAACGATTAAAACATTTTGAGTAACTTTTTAATATATAGATATAGATGATGATATGATCCATTTGATTTATCTCCCATTAATACCCAAAGAAGCAAAATTAAATTTTTATATTTAATCATCAACATTATTTAGTGTTGAGATATAAAAGCGCATTTACACAAAGGGCATTTACAGAATCAGAAGAGCCATAGACAAATGGGTACGAGGCCATCTCATTTAAATTTTCCTTATTCTATGCTAAATTATTTTTCGCTGAATGTACGTAAGCCTTTCTACTCCACTAGTAAGCGACCTACTGGTCTTTTTTTCTTCTTTACACTCGATGCACTCGAAATCTGCTCCAGCGATGAGTAACCCGTCGAAGTTGAATCGCGGCTCTGGCGATAGGTGTGCAGCGGCTTTTTGGTCAACCAAAATCGTATGACAAAGTAAGACTCTGCCCTCAGAGCAAGCATTGGATGAATCTAAAATGTATTTAGTATATAAATATGAGATGAATAAATGGATATGTTATATTTGTGTGGATGAGGTCCACTTAGAGAACCCAATAAAACAAAATATCCCACAAATATTTAAAATAACTAAACATTTTAGACCATCTCTAAGTTACATTTTTCTGCAATGTAGGTCATTTTGTTTTCTGGGTGTAGTATGTATATACCTTCTCCTTCACCGCTATGCGCTGCACGTGCCACAAAAACTCTGCGACGCCAATCACAATTGCAATAACCACGCCCACGATAAGCACCACAAACAGGCCGGCCACCGAATCCATATCAAGCTTGGCATCATTGCCATTCGAGGCACCCAAGTCACATTTGGTGTTGTTGTCGTTGAACCAATTGTTGCGGAGTTTGTAAAGAACGCCCTGCTCGCTGAGCTTGAGGATTCCCACGCTGAGATTGGAACGGAAGTTAGCATCTGTCGGAAAATGTGTCTTATTAAATAGAAGATTTAAGTTATAGCCAATATAAGATATATGAATCATTAACATTTTCATTGCTTTACTACTAGCTATTTTTATACCCTTGCAGAGGGTATTATAATTTTGGTCAAAAGTGTTCAACGCAGTGAAGGAGACATCTCCGACCCTATAAAATATATATATTCTTGATCAGGATCACCTCCTGAGTTTATATAGCCATGTCCGTCTGTCCGTCTGTCTGTCCGTCTGTCTGTTTCTACGCGAACTAGTCTCTCAGTTTTAAAGATATCGAATTGAAACTTTGCTCACACCCTTCTTTCCTTTGCACGCAGTATATATGTCGGAACGGCCGGGATCGGCCGACTATATCCTATAGCTGCCATATAACTGATTGATCGGAAATGCCATAACTTTGATGTTTGTAAAGTTAGGAAGGTGGGATTTTATATTTGGCCAATCAATCCGACCTACTAAATTTCATAAGGATCGGCCGACTATATCTTATAGCTGCCATATAACTGATTGATCGGAAATGCCATAACTTTGGTGTTTGTAAAGTTAGAAAGTTGGGATTTCCTATGGGTTTTATTTTTGGCCAATTAATCCGACCTTCCAAATTTCATATGGATCGGCCGATTATATCCTGTAGCTGCCAAATAACTGAACGATTGGAAATGCCATAACTTTGGTGTTTTTAAAGATAGGAAGTTGGGATTTTTTATGAGTATTAATAATGCATCAAATGAATAATTTTGGAGAATATAATTTACAGAGTATTCTGCAAGGGTATATCAACTTCGGCTCCGCCCGAAGTTAGCTTTCCTTTCTTGTTATATTACTAAACTAAAAATATATTTTTATTAAATTAATGGGCGTTTTAGGAAATTTGTAACTCAGGCTGAGCGGCCTACCGATTTAAAAGCTGATGATCTAGATTAGCTTTCCTTATGTACATGCTTTATTGCTTCTTTTGTGTGTGTAGGCATGGTGGGGACTCTACAAAAACACCTCAAAGTCAAAAGAGACACAGTGTCTTTCGGTGATTTCAAAACCTTGTGATTTCTGAGTGTTGAATCACATAGGATCCATTAAAGCGAGAAAGGTTTCTGTGCTTGTTTAAAGAAACATTTACTCGAACAGTAACTCTAGATATAACTAAGAATGGTACTGACATCAGCAAAAAGATTTAAAGTTTGTATTTTACCATTCCTCTCATGGCTATTAATCTTGTGTTATAAAAGAAATTAAAATATTGGTTATATTGCTATAATATAACTTCAATTAATATCAAAAGGTCATTAAAAACCAACTCAAAAATTATGTTTCAGAGTAATTTTCGAAACTTGCAACCGTTTGAAGCTGAAATCAAATTAAGGAGTTGGCTCCACTTACTCAGTGGGACTGCTATTCCGTAATGCTTCTCTCCAAAACTCTCCCCGATCTGGGTAAGCTCGCAGTCTCGCTGGACGTAGTATTGCAGACTGGTCGTCTCCATCAGGAAATTGTAGCCTCCCTTGCTCAGCTTGACGCGGTCCACCCCCTCCTCGTTGTTCTTGGTGAAGGCGTCCGGCTTGAAGGACAGCATCTTGTTCCACGCCATCCGGTTTTCAGTGTCGTTCGATTCAGAAAAGTACACCGACGTGGCGCCACCGCGGATGGTGCCAAACTGAACCTTGTTCTGGTCAACGAGATCGTGCATGGAGCCGATATTTCCAGCGATCTTCGCAGAGGTGATAAACGCAGCCAACTTGGCAATGTAGGTCTGGGAGATGAGCAGGGCAAAGATCCACCAGAAGGCGGTCAGCAAACGCATGGGAAGACCCCTAATGAAAAATAAGCATGCTTGAGTATAAGTACTCTAAATACTAAGATTATAACTATATTACAATTAACGAAATAGCAAAAATTAACTGGACAGAAGACCAAAAAAAAAGACATAGAATCGAAACTATTAATAGGATGAATATTAAATAAATATCTTCGATAGTATTAAAATAAAACTTTTCTATTTATCAAAATATTTCTTTGAGATATAGTAATTATAGAATTACGCTTTAGTTTTGTCAAATCAGACAACAATATCATTTAGCTGCCATAGAAAAGATGGCAAAATGCGGCAGAGGGTATTATAATTTTGGTGAAAAGTTTCTAACGCAGTGAAGGAGACATCTCCTACCCTATAAATTCTTGATCAGGATCGCCTCCTGAGTTGATATAAGCATGTCCGTCTGTCTGTCCGTCTGTCTGTTTCTACGCGAACTAGTCTCTCAGTTTTAAAGATATTGAATTGAACCCTTGCACACACCCTTCGTTCCCTTGCACGCAGTATACATATATGTAAGTCGGAACGGCCGGGATCGGACGACTATATCCTATAGCTGTCATATAACTGATTGATCGGAAATGCCATAACTTTTGTGATTGTAAAGTTAGGAAGTTGGGATTTGCTACGGGTTTTATTTTTGGTCAATCAATCCGACCTACCATTTCATAAGCATCGGCCGACTATATCCTATATAATTACTTCTATGACCGTTATTGCCCGTTACTGTTACTAACTTCCATTATAAAAGAGGCTGAAAAGTATAGATATGTCAAATTCAAAAGAAGTATGAGTGTTAAGAATGCATCATATGAATAATTTTGGAGAATATAATTTACAGAATATTCTGCAAGGGTATATCAACTTCGGCTCCGCCCGAAGTTAGCTTTCCTTTCTTGTTTTTTGGTACTATAGGCATAGAAATCGAAATGTAGTCGCTTTGTAATAACTGAAAGGGTAAATTAACTTCGGTTTTTGAAGATTGCTTCCTTATTTTCTTCTTGTTTTAAAATTAAAATCGGATTTTCGATTGTTGTCCATGGTGTGAAAGAAGATGTAATGTTTAACACAGTGTAATTCGAGAAATTCGAAGTAAAAATCGAAAACTATTATTTCCTTAATGCTAACGATCTGAATTTAATAAAATTACATAATAATATTTAATAAAATGCATTAAATCCAATATCAACTACTTGCCTTGGTAAAAGATCGCAGCCTTGATTGAGGATCGATCCCAAGACCAGCCACATAGTGTTGTTCAAATGCCAGATGTTCTCTCGCTCCAGTTCCTGGTCCCCATTTTCCACCGGCGGCTCCCACTCGAACTGATCCATGCGACCGGTAAGAATCAAGGCCAAGCCAGTGATCATCATGGCAATCATCACATATAGCCACACTTCGACTCCATACGGATTAAGGAAGGCGTAAATATTTGCCTTCGGTGGGGGCTCCTTGTATGACAGAATGCTTATGCCCAGCTGCATGAAGGGAACCGTGAAGTCCACCACCGATCGACGCGCCTGGGTAATGGTCAAGTCACATATTCCGATTTGCGCATTCTAACGTAAAATAAAGTAACGCTTGGCGTTAAATTAAATGCTTAAATTACTTTGAACGCAGCTTGTTTACGAAAGATATTATACACACCTTAAGGCAAAAGTTAGCAACCGCTTAATATTATTTCAAAGCTGACTGGATGAAACTTGCCAATACTAAACTGGGTAATTAATTTTGTTATAACTGAAACAGGTCTTGTGAAAGAGGAAAGTTTCATACAGAAAGCTTTAAAACTGAAAACAAATTGATCGAATATGTCATAAAACTTACTTTTAGCTTTTATTTCTTGTCTTATTATTTTAGGAATACTCACATTGTCTATCAATTGTCGGATAATACCATCCCACTCATCTGTGGCAGCATCGTAACTGCCATATTTATTATCCCTGACGGGTTCAAAGATGAAATCAAATTTGCATTGCCTGGACAACGCGTACATTAAATCTACGGCATAACCTTCGAAACGTTCATTTCCCTCGTAGTGAACTCCTTCGGGTTCCGGACTAGAAGACAAATTCTTAGCTTAGGTTTTTTAGTTACATAATACTATGAACTAACCGCCAACTGAAGTAGGGTTTGCCCACCCGAGTGGCCACTGTATACCGGACGGGCTTCTGGGAGAAGTCCTCTTTGTCGTCGAGGCGTCTCTGTTTGACGGCCTGAGTCGAGTTCTCCCTGATTGATTTATAGTCCACAAGCTGGAACTCCTTGTTCCAGATATGAGATACGCGATCGACGAGGGGGTTGTAGACTTCAAGGTTGAAATCATCGCGCTCACCATCACTATTTATCTGGAGCCTTTGGGTTTTGAAGGGGGGCTTGACATTCTTTGGAGAAAGCTTAAAAAAATGTTATTACAAAATTTGAGTTTCGGTATTATCCAACAAAAGCACCAAAACACAACAAAAACAAGAAAGAACGCTATAGTCGAGTGCCTCGACTATTAGATACCCGTTACTCAGCTAAACAATTGCAACTGTGTACAATGTAAATACATACACATGTATATGCTTACATACATACACACATACGCCATTGTTTGACTCAGACCTCCGACTTGGCTAACTTGATTTGATTTGCATAGTTCTTGGGATATAGTTCGGTATTGACAAATGAAAACCATCGCAATTTCCTTTAATAGAAATCCTTATCGAGAATTAACGTTGACTCTGTTGAGCACCTTGGCCAGCTGTTCCAAAGTCATCCGTTAGATGGCGCCATGAAAGGCGGAAATGTAGGCGTTAGCCAGGCTTAAGCGATTAATGGGTTTTTGGGCGTTAGAGTGGGCGTGGCAAACTTTTATTCTGCCAATCGATAGGTATTGACGAAACAAATACATATCAATTAAAATTTTCATAATAGCATCAAAACTGTGGCCACAGCTTGTGGCTTGTGGGCGTCAGAGGGGGCGTGGCACCATTTTGAAACAAACTTGCGCTGCGTAGGAACTCCTAAAATCTACATGCAAAATGCCAATCTTCTAGCTTTTATAGTTTCCGAGATCTCAGCGTTCATACGGACGGACAGACAGACAGACAGTCGGACAGACGGACATGGCTAGATCGACTCGGCTAGTGATCCTGAACAAGAATATATATACTTTATAGGGTCGGAAACGCTTCCTTCTACCTGTTACATACTTTTGCACGAATACAATATACACTTTTACTCTACGAGTAACGGGTATAATAATTGCAGGATCTTGAAAAGATAAGACTGGCAAACGAAACGATACACAAATACTCATTAAAGTCGAAGCGTATTTCGCATAGGGATATAAATAAATTTAAGAGTCACTGCCCAAGAGTGAATTTTCTATATTTACCTATTTACATTCAACACAATTATTTCTGAACCAATCGACTTTTGAAAGGTCTTAAAATCAAAATTCAAAGAGCTAATAAAAAATTTCAAAATATCGATCAATATACAATAGGTTAAGTCGGACTATCGTATAGCGATTTTTCATCACACTCTTGGTGTGATTCGTCACTAAAATGCGACCAAGTCATAATAGACTGTGGGCCCTATTCAATTCTGGCCATCAAAAGACTTCCTTTTAACACAATGTACTTTAAAATACCTATGCCCATTCTAATTACTTCTTTAAGATAAAATTTGTAAATATTGTACCAAAATTTTATTTTCTATCATATATAATGAATAACTAAAGGTATTTTTGCCACGTCTCAAAAGTGAGAAATTAATAAAACAAATATGGAGACCTTTTTGTATGCCAACATTTTGATTAATTTTATTTAGAAATTTTATTTTAATGATAAAACTATATGAAGTAACTTTAATATCTTACTTATTGCATTCGACATCTTTTAGAAAATGGATAGATTGCTGTACAAGTACAGTGGAAAAACACTGGAAATCAAATTCCTTAAAAAAAATCTTTGAATAATTCAAATTAAATTCCAATTCCGATTTAGAGCGACTTTCGTTTTAGTTTTCGATAAATCAGAAATAATGTAGCAGGATTGCTACCTATTAGTATGTACAAATGTATGTATGTATATGTCAGTTACTGTATTCCTTTTAGATCATTCTTGTATATTCTTAGAGTAGGTTGTTGTTGTTGTAGAGCTTGCTCTCACTGGGCTCTCTCTTTTGATCTCATCGCTATAAAACTCTATCAGAGAGTTTGGGGTTGGTGCGAGTCGTGAGCGGAGAGCGAGTTCAGTTGAAAGCCTGGAGTGATACTGAACAGATACTATTAAACTAAAATAAAGCCATAAACAATTAATTTATATATTCAACGGTGTTTAATTATATCTTTAGGGATATCTATATCATACCCCTATAAAATCAGAAGTGGGCCGATCACGAGCCAAATAAATTAAAACCTAACAAAGCAAAATGGATTTAAACGAAACATCGATTGAACAATTAAAAAAGTGGTTGAGGGTATTAAAGTTATCAACGACGGGTACAAAACAAGAATTAATTTTACGTCTAAACAAATTACCGACCGAAATACGCAATAAGATTGATGAAATGTTTATACAAAAAGAGACGGCGGCATCGAGGATTACGAAGAAGAAGGCGATGATGGAGATAACGAAAGCGAAGTTGCTGAAGAGAACGAAGAAGCTATGGGCAGCATTGGCGAAGTTGGTGGCAGCATTTACAGGAGAACAAGCAGTCAAAGAAGCAACGAAAAAGGCGGCGAACAAAAGGAAGGCGGAGGCAGAAATCAAAAGTAAGCAGAAGACAACATGCAAAACCAAGCTGGAGAGAGTTGCAACGACGCAATAAGCAGCGTGCGTGAGGTGAAAAATGTCAATGTCACGAAAGAAAAGATGGAGAGCAAATTTAATTAGAGTGGTGATATTTCGTTGGGAATGGCAATGCAAGTATTGAGTGAGTTTGCTGGGGATTCGTGAGCCCGCAAATGGATTACTCTGATGTAAATTCTGCATATTCGGAATCAAGGGAAAATTCTTGGTGTGGCGGAAAAGCGGAGAAGCTTTCAAAAAAGAAAATTTAGTAGGCACGGTGAAACATGGAGGAAGCGGTATTATGGTGTGTATGGCGACAAGCGGCGTGGGAAAATTGACGTTCGAGACAATTATGGATCAAGGACTATATATTAACATTTTAAAAGACAATTTGCAGCAAAGTGCTGAGAAATTGGGGCTGGAAAGTGAATATTGGTTCCAGCAAGATAACGACCCTAAGCACACTGCACAAAATACCAAGCTTTGGCTGCTGTATAATGTCAAAAATCAGCTGCGAACACCACCCCAGAGTCCGGATCTGAACCCAATCGAACATTTGTGGGATCTCCTTGAGAGAAAAATCCGAAAGCACACAATAACATCAAAAAAAATGCTCAAGAAGGTAATTATGGAGGAATGGGGCAAAATAACTACGGAGGAGACCAAAAAACTGGTCGACTCCATGCCGAAACGTCTTACGGAGGTACTCCAGAGGAAAGGATACCCAACAAGTTACTGAAAAGGATCTTCTTTTACGTTATACTAAACTGTACGCAGATTTTTGCGCGTACACTTTTTCGTAGTGTTAAGTTTAAAATTAAGATTAAAATATAACCCCCTGTTGAATATTTCTAATATTTCTACGTCAATGAAGACAATAACCTATAGTTTTGTTTAAAAAAATAATGAATAAAATACATGCATAAATGGCCGAACAATTATTGTTCAAAGTTTGATTTCGACATTTTTTGGGGGTGTACGCAGAGATATGCGAGTGAGTGTATAATATCGCAAGCATCTACATATGGTATAACCGGACACTACTTCAAAATGTTGATGGTTAAAGGTAAAGCTAATGTTTGGTTCCACGCAAATGCAGGGCGTGTTTTGCTACCACTGGAGGAATTAACTGCCGAACTGATCTCAATGTTTGGCGAAAAAACATCGAAGCTGGAGATAAGGCGCAAATTTGAGAATCGCAAATGGAGTACCGGCGAGACGAATGGAGTGTTGGAAGGACGAAGACAGTAGCAAATTTCAAGAACAACAAAGAGATGCGCTGATATAATTGTAATGCCAAAGGACACTGGACATCCGTATGCAGGAAGTCGAAACGGGAGAAAGGGTCGTGCTATGCGGCGAGATGGGACATTTTGTGGCTACGTGCGTGAAGAACAAAAATAAGCCGGGTGGCAATAACAATTATGTAAGATACTTCGAAATTAATTTTATGAACGATTCTAATATCAGATTAATTACAGAATGCCTCATAGATACAGGAAGCCCAATTTCATTTATTAAAATATCCAAAGTACCAGAAAATGTTAGCAAATTATTATTTCATTTAGTTATTTTAGTTATTTGAGTCATGATGTAATACTGGGAAGAGATTTTATGAAAGCATATATTATTAATTTAAACCTCGACACTTTGAAAATGGTTACGGTTGAGAACATTGATAACCCTCCAAATGATAGTAAAATTGGTAGAAGTGTTAGTGATATTGTTAGTAATGAAAACCAGTTAGTTAGCAATGAAATTAGCGACAATGGGCAGATAATTAAAGAAATTTTTAGTAAAATTACAGATGAAGAAAAAATTATGAATTCAAATGAAATATATTTAGTGGCAAAGGAATGGTTTAATATTAACAAAACAGATGAAAGTCCAGATTATAAAATTGGCAATCAAGTGATTTATAATGTTAGTTGTCAGCTTGTTAGAATGGTTGAAAGTTGTTATGTAAATAAAGAAAGACCAAAGGAACCAGAAGTTAGATTGAAAGAAAATTGAGGTTAGAGGATTCTAAACCTTTCAGTTGTTTGCCCGTACTTTTAGCTTATACAGAAAAATAAAAATACTTATATGTGGGAATTATAAGACCAAGTCAATCGGATTATGCATCTCCAATAGTGTTAGTAAAAGAGAAAACAGGTGATCTTCGACTATGTGTGGATTATCGAAAGCTTAATAAGACAATGGTTAAAGATAATTATCCTTTACCTTTAATCGACGATTTGTTAAACACTTTGGTAAATAAAACCATATTTTCGAAATTAGATATAAAACATGGCTACTTTCATGTGTTCGTGGACAGTGACTCAATAAAGTATACTTCATTTATGACGCCTTTAGGACAATTTTTGTTTCGGGCTTCCAAGGCTTCTTCTGACAACCTCCCGATTGGAAGTGGTACAGTTTTGATAATATCCGCTCCGTCAATAAAAATCTTGTGCACTGAGGAAGGTACATACATATGTAAAACCACGGATATTCTTTAACAAAAATGCGTGCAGTTTCGAAAGCATATTCGCGAAATCTCAGAATGTTAATGGTGTATCCAGAGGCCATACAGCGTGTTCTTGTTCCCGAAACGCTTTATATACCTATTACATTTTCTCAACCTTTTACATAGGATTTTACAAAAATGTTTAACGGTGCAATGTATAAAATTCAAATCCGTTTCATAACATTTAGATTTGTCCAGAAAATTCTCAAAAATAGGCTCAACTAGTGCAGTATTCTTATTCGTGGCGTCTGTTTCCCCATGCCATACTGCAAAAAGTGCTTGTTTGCAGACCGACATGATTGCTGAATATATCCCAAACTGTAGCAGGGGCACGTTAGGGCAGCTGATCTTGAATAATTTACACACTGGACGAACCATAGTTTACCACAGATATTCACTTTTTGCGGGCCGGGACGGGCTTCACAAAATTTTAGTCTACTTAAGCTGAAGTTTTCTTTCAAAAAGCGGGCTACAAACATTGATGGATTTGAACTAAAACTACGAATACAACATCTACTCACAGGGCACAAAACATTCATTTTATTTTACTACATACCTTGAACTTTAGGAAAATGGGGAACTTGTTTCAAAACAGGTGAAATCCAACAAAATGTCTCAAATATAAAAACAAGAAAGGAAAGCAAACTTCGGGCGGAGCCGAAGTTGATATACCCTTGCAGAATACTCTGTAAATTATATTCTCCAAAATTATTCATATGATGCATTCTTAATACTCATAAAAAATCCCAACTTCCTAACTTTAAAAACACCAAAGTTATAGCATTTCCAATCGTTCAGTTATATGGCAGCTATAAGATATAGTCGGCCGATCCTTATGAACTTTGGTAGGTCGGATTGATTGGCCAAAAATAAAACCCATAGAAAATCCCAACTTCCTAACTTAACAAACACCAAAGTTATGGCATTTCCGATCAATCAGTTACATGGCAGCTATAGGATATAGTCGGCCGATCCTTATGAAATTTGGTAGGTCGGATTGACTAACTAAATATAAAACCCATAGAAAATCCCAGCTTCTTAACTTTACAAACATCAAAGTTGTGGCATTTCCGATCAATCAGTTATATGGCAGCTATAGGATATAGTCGGCCGATCCCGGCCGTTCCGACATATATACTGCGTGCAAAGGAAAGAAGGGTGTGTGCAAAGTTTCAGTTCGATATCTTTAAAACTGAGAGACTAGTTTGCGTAGAAACAGACAGACGGACAGACGGACAGACGGACAGACAGACGGACAGACGGACAGACGGACAGACGGACATGGCTATATCAACTCAGGAGGTGATCCTGATCAAGAATATATATACTTTATAGGGTCGGAGATGTCTCCTTCACTGCGTTGCACACTTTTGACCAAAATTATAATACCCTCTGCAAGGGTATAATAAGTGCATCAATCAAGCTATACGTTTAGTGCTACCATATTTTACCTTTGAGGGCTAACAGGCGATCTAGTTTATCGAATTTTTCAGTGATAGTTTTTTTTTCGATAAATGACTATTTTACTATCGGTAAAAACAAAACTTTTATTATTTTTATTAATCTTAAGCTAAAACAGCCAAAGCGGCCACTGTGCGGCGGTGTTTCAACGATTTATTAATACAACTTTTGCAGACATGATAAGGGATGGTAACGTAGTAATATATTTGGACGATATCACGATCGCCAGTAAAGAGATACAAGAACATCTAAATGTTCTTAGGGAAGTTTTTGATCGCTTAGCTGTTAGAGATTTTCCCGTTCCAAATAAAATTCAAGGTGTTAGAAGCTTTTTAGGTTTATGTTCGTATTTTAAAAGATTCAAAAAGAATTTTTCAATGATCGCAAAATCATTATGAGACCTGTTAAAGAAAGATAAAGAGTTTGTATTTGAAGAGAAGGAATTACAAAGTTTCGAGATGCTTAAGAAAATGTTAGTGGAAGCTCCAGTGTTGGGATTATATTATTACAAAGACGAGATAGAATTGCATACAGATGCAAGCGCACAAAGAAAAGAGGATACAAAGTTACACCCTATTTTTATACCCGTTACTCGTTGAGTAAAAGGGTATATTGTATTCGTGCAAAAGTATGTAACAGCTAGAAGGAAGCGTTTCCGACCCTATAAAGTATATATATTCTTGATCAGGGTCACTAGCCGAGTCGATATAGCCATGTCCGTCTGTCCGTCTGTCTGTCCGTCTGTCTGTCCGTCCGTATGAACGCTGAGATCTCGGAAACTATAAAAGCTAGAAGATTGGCATTTTGCATGCAGATTCTAGGAGTTCCTACGCAGCGCAAGTTTGTTTCAAAAAGGTGCCACGCCCCCTTTAACGCCCACAATCGCTTATATACGATTTTAAAAATTTAAATATTTCGGAAAAGTAAAAATGCAGTTTTATTGTGTTTATCAATACCTATCGAAATGTAGAAGAAATTTTTCAAATCGGACCATTCGTTAAAAAGTTATGCGTGATCAAAGTTTCTATCTCCATCTCCCTCGCACTCCCTTTACCTGAGTAACGGGTATCTGATAGTCGGGGCACCCGACTATAGCGTTCTCTCTTGTTTATTTTTCAAAGTCCACAACAAAAGACGAAGCAAATTATCATATTTTCTTTTGAACGTTAGCGATAATTTATGCTCTAAGAATATTTTGAATTTACATATGTGCAAGGTAGACGATTTAGAATAGTTACTGATTGTAACTCACTGACGTTAACATTGAATAGGATTGAGTTGAACCCCTTGAATAAAAAATTGCTTGAGTATGACTTTGAGTTAGTTCATAAAACGGGTAAACGTATGCAACTCGTAGACGCGTTAAGTAGGAATACGAATATATCTCAAAATGTTCGTAAACGGACTTAGAAACGAAAGAAATACGCAAGTTTTTAAAAAAGTCTCGTTAAATGTTCGCAAACGGACTCAGAAAAGAGCGTTTAGTAAACAAAAACCGGGCGACATATTTTTCAGCCTTATGTCCAGTTTTCAATCACTTTTGAGCTCGTTTGCGATAGTTTTTCAAGACTTTATCGTTTTTCCATGGAAACTGACTGATGCGTAGTTTCTCGGATCACGGAATCGTTCGGTTCTTTTCGTTTCTTTTCTGCGTGCGCTCTTTTGTGATTGGAAACTTGCAGAGTGCAGTCTAGAAAAATTGATTGTTTAGTGCTGAGACCAAAAAGTGAAAACAATGTCAAACGACTACACAAGTCCTTTCAATTCTTCTGAAGACACTCAGGAGAAACGTCTAAATGTATTTCAAATAAATACATTACAATTCTGTTTTTATTACAGCTTTTTTAGACAAATTAGAAAGACTTAATAAGAAAATGGACCTAATCATAAACAAGTAGAGACATCTCCTTCATCCGCAGTGAATTTGGCCTAAACCCTAGGGTACATGCTACAAGTTTGGTCCAGGAACTAGCTGACAGATCCAAAATTGATGTGAACCCACTCACAATAACAAGGGCTCTAAACAATGAAGGATTCCGCAGAAGGACTCCTCGCAAGAAACCTCTCATAAGTGAGAAAAATCGTGACCATCGTTTGGAGTTCGCAAAAGAGCACCTTAACAAGGATTATGAGTTCTGAAAAAAGGTTTTGTTTACTGATGAGTCCAAATACAACATCTTTGGATATGATGGCATGGCCAAGGTTTGGAGGAAATCCAACACTGCAATGGATCCCAAGCACCTCATTCCAACAGTAAAGCATGGCGGTGGGAGTGACATGGTTTGGGGAGCAGTTGCAGCGTCGGGAGTAGGCAACTTGGTGTTCATCGAGGGTAACATGTATCGTTTCCAATATAAGACCATATTGGAAAACCATTTGAAGTCATCGGTGGACAAACTATGCCTTGGCCGAAGCTGGATCTTCCAACAGGACAATTATCCTAAGCATACAGCGAAGATAGTGAAGGATTGGCTGCTGTATTATGCTCCCCGGCAATTATATTCACCACCACAAAGTCCGGACTTGAATATAATAAAGCACGTTTGGGAAATTTTGGAACGAAAAATTTGCTCCTATGCTGCGAGAAAAACTTCAAGAGGAGTGGCAAAAAATAACAGGAGCAGAGATGGAAAATTAGGCTTTTTCAATGCCCAGACGCTTGCAGCATACATAACAATATTACTTCATAGAAGCGCTTATTAACAGAACGTATGTAGACTTTTGTCAGTGCCTTTTTGGAGTTTTTGGTTAATAACTCGAAAGTTATTATTGAATAAAGACGATATTTTGGTTTATGTCTTATAATTAAATTTAAAACAAGACTGCATCATTACTTTTACTGAAACGCTACAGAACTGGCTAAACTCCAAAAAAGGGGTCGTATGTAGACTTTAGACCGCCACTGTAAAGTTACTGTATTCCTTTTAGATCATTCTTGTATGTATATTCTTAGAGTACGTTGTTGTTGTTGTAGTGATTGCTCTCACTGGGCTCTCTCTCTTTTGATCTCATCGCTATCAAACTCTATCAGAGAGTTGGAGGGAGCTATAAACTATTAATTTATGTGTGATATTATTGAGTACTGTTTATTAATATTATTTCGCGGTGCACAGATAATGAATATAACAATTGGCTTTTATTAAACTACTTGATAAATGCTAATGCTTTCTGCTGATTTTCCACACACGTTCGGCTGCTTCGATTCTCTCCTGCTACTACTCTGTTCGGCTGCTACTTCTCTTCTTCTACTACTTCTTATTCTCCTTCTGCTGTTACTCTGCTGTACGACTTCTGCTGCTGTTAACCAGTGTGCCTTTAGTAGATCTGCTTGCCTACTCTCTGTTACATTTATATATTAAACGGTAACACCGTTATTATATCTTTAGGGATATCTACATATATCATACCCCTACGATAATATTTCCAGTATAGGAAATTGTTCTTATTGTTCAATAGTAAGATTTAGATTTTAAGGTTTGAACGTTTTTTTTAATGATAGTTTTGAACACCTTAATTAAATGGAAAAAAAACTATATATTATTTTTCTTGTAATTAAAGAAATTTGTATATTTTTAGAGTTGTTTTTTAACTAAGTCAGACTGAATCCTATTTAAACAAACATTTAATTTCAAAAACCATTATGGTTTATACTTTTAATTACCTTTTAACACCAAACGGCAATCAATTATTAACTATCATTTATTATTTATTGGTAATAATAAATTAATATTTAATTTAAATATTAAATCCTTTTAGGAAATTTGTGGCATAAAATCCTTATAAAAAAGGTGCTGAATATATGTATATAACTAGTATAGTCCTTGGTAAACTTACCTTCTTCATTTCCTCCACCAAACGCGGTCCTGGCTGCCAAAAGCCTCGCCCACAGCTAAACTGAGGAGTGTAGAATCCAGGACGTTGACTTATTACCCAAAGAGCGTTGTAAAACAGAACAACCGAGTCATAAACCATCTGTGTTCCAAGTGAATCAAACTACAAGGAGATAATTAAAATGAGCACAACATTAGGCGGTTATATTATTCGGTCCTACCCTGGTGTCAACCTCATTGTCGAACACATCAATCTCATCGTGAACTGGCGGGGGAATATAGGATCGGATCCTGACAGCCGCCACGGACACAGTAAATTCCCGCGAATAAAATCGATCGACGCCGCTTACATGTGTATCCAGATTCGTTAGAAATAGGTGCTGCGTCAAATAAATAAAACTAAATTACATATGTGCAAAAGTCAAAGTAAGGTTTTATTGCTTAAAGGGATATAAACACAGTTTTCAAGAAGTGTATGCACTCAAAAAATAAATATCTCCAGTAAGAAACATAAAGCCATTTAAATTTTACTACTTCGTTGGGCATTTTCAATATAAACATTTTCTTAAGTTTAAAAGCGAAAATTAATTTAAAAAAGCTTATAGAAAATCATAAAAATTCAAGAAATGATTTTTCTTAAATGATAACATGGAGGTAAAAGTTTTTGGCTTAATGCCCAATTAAGCGGACTTTAAAGATACTGCTGAGAATAGCCATTTGATTGCAAGCAATTCCCTATTGAAAATCAATTGTCTTCTGATCGACCCAAAAAGAATTAACAGAGAGTACGGTTCCCAGAGTACGGATAAAAACCAAGTTTCAACGGAGATTTTATCTGCCTAAAAAATTGTATCATGTCACTGCAGTGACTCAAGAAACTGGTTTTTGTTATTGTCGAAAATTTTTAAACATATTTTAAACAGAGTGTAACTAAAACGAATGACATCTGTGCAAAATATAAAACAGTTCAAATGTGAAAACAAAAATTTTTGAACTCACACAGCTCACTTGAGTTATTATTATACCCGTTACTCGTAGAGTAAAAGGGTATATTGTATTTGTGCAAAAGTATGTAACAGCTAGAAGGAAGCGTTTCCGACCCTATAAAGTATATATATTCTTGATCAGGGTCACTAGCCGAGTCGATATAGCCATGTCCGTCTGTCCGTCTGTCCGTCTGTGCGTCTGTCTGTCCGTCTGTCTGTCCGTCTGTCTGTCCGTCTGTCTGTCCGTCCGTATGAACGCTGAGATATCGGAAACTATAAAAGCTAGAAGATTGGCATTTTGCAAGCAGATTCTAGGAGTTCCTACGCAGCGCAAGTTTGTTTCAAAATGGTGCCACGCCCCCTTTTACGCCCACAATCGCTTATATACGATTTTAAAAATTTAAATATTTCGGAAAAGTAAAAATGCAGTTTTATTGTGTTTATCAATACCTATCGAAATGTAGAAGAAATTTTTCAAATCGGACCATTCGTTAAAAAGTTATGCGTGATCAAAGTTTCTATCTCCATCTCCCTCGCACTCCCTTTACCTGAGTAACGGGTATCTGATAGTCGGGGCACCCGACTATAGCGTTCTCTCTTGTTTTTTTTATTGAAATCACTTGAGAGATTTGAGGACCACTTTCGGATAGCACCCACATTGATAACCCTCGAATGTTAACAATAATTAATTCGACTGATCTTTCATTCATAGGATGCTTGGGATGATCCTAATATTTACAATAATAAACTGTACTAAATTATTGTAAGACCAGTAATTTTGCAACACAAAGTTAGTCTTTTTTATATTTTTTCGACTAGAGCATTTTAACTACAAAATTAACTTTTCTCTAAACTCAACGAAAAATGGTTCCTAGCATTTTAACCAAGCATTTTTCTGTGTTTCAGTGAAAATTATGTCAGAGCCGCTTAGGGCGCGTAATAAACCCTTTTCGAAAATTTCTTGTGTGTTGTATCATCAAAAAAGAAAGAAAAAATGTCTTCAAAGTTTACAAGAAAAAAACGCTTAAAATTTTTTAAATGAGTAGCACAATACAAATGGAAATTTAACTTGGATGTTATGTTGATAATTTATGTCTGAGAATTACAACAACTTATACCCTTTATGTAATTCAAATGTTCAAAACGTAAAAGGTTTTAATACTCACATTAAATGACCCAGTCATATTAAATCCAATTGAGGCGTTGATCACGTCCACCAAAATTTCGGACGGACAATCAAGAAGAACAAACTTCTCACGAGCGTTGTTTATGCGCTTCCAGAGAATTCTATAGTCACTTCCACGCTCAAATTCCTGCATCTTGATTCCTGTTTTATGGAGTTGTTTCCATGCAAGGATGTGCTGCAGGCGATTAAGGTCTTTTGGGAAGGGATAGGTTAGGATAAATTGGGAAAGGTTCGCGACAGGCCATCAATAATATTGAGACAAGCACAAAAAGCTGGTACTCAAGTGACTTGGCCGAAAGAGCGAAGTAAATTATTTTGTAATCCTATTATCTATGTTATTTTCTTTATAAATATGAAATCTGTTTCATTTATTTAGTAATAAGAGGTAAATTGCGTACCCTTGCAGAGGGTATTATAATTTTGGTCAAAAGTGTGCAACGCAAGTATATATATTATTGATCAGGATCGCTTCCTGAGTTGATATAAGCATGTCCGTCTCTCAGTTTTAAAGATATTGAATTGAAACTTTGCACACACCCTTCTTTCTTTTGCACGCAGTATATAAAGCGGAACGGCCGGGATCGGCCGACTATATCATATAGCCGCCATATAACTGATTGATCGGAAATGCCAAAACTGGTGTTTGTAAAGTTGTGAAGTTGGGATTTTCTATGGCTTTTATTTTTGGCCAATCCATCCCACCTACCAAATTTCATAAGGATCGGCCGACTGTATCTTATAGCTGTTATATAACTGAACGATCGGAAATGCCAGAACTTTAGTGTTTTTAAAGTTAGGAAGTTGGGATTTTTATGAGTATTAAGAATGTACATATCATATGAATAATATTGGAGAATATTATTTACAGAATATTTTGCAAGGGTATTTCAACTTCGGCTCCGCCCGAAGTTAGCTTTCCTTTCTTGTTTAAGTTACTTTTGCTTAAATCAAAAACTTTTTCAGTAAATTTTAAAACCTTGGGCTTAATGCACAAAAATTTTTTTTTGCTTCAATCAAAAAAACTTTTACTGTAAATTGTTAAACCGTGTATTTTGTTGTGCCATTTTGCACTGTATTGGAGGTCTACACTGAAAAGTTTAGACTTGACCCGTTGACTTCCGTCAGCTTCTACATTTTTCCACACTAGCATCCTGGAGCATTGAGTGGCTAGATCGACCCTTCTGGTGATAATGAATCAAGAATATACATATATTCTTTAAGGGTCGAAATTGTCTCCTTCACTGCGTTGCAAACTTTGGACTGAAATTATAATACCCTCAGCAAGGGTATAAAAATAATCCAGACGATTTAAATATACCCGGATTAACGTGGTCGTGGATAAATCGAATGTCTTACTATCTATAGCCCAGCATAATTTTATTAACGACTTGCCTGACATATATTTATCTCATGTAAACCATTTACGAAATTCACTTGGTCGCTTACTTGACATTAAATACTGAAGGTGTGATTCTGCCCTGCACCTACGCAACCTGAATATCTATATCCTTCTACTATCTAACGATACCAAACGACACCAAGCTTAAATCTTATTCTTATATTTCCACTTTCCCCACTAAAACATGACGGAAATCAAAGATCAGGAAATAAATAATTTATTTAAATTACTTATTCTACTTCATCTTTATAGTCTAATTCCTATTCGAACCTAATATGCTTATGCTTAATTTTTATACCCTTGCAGAGGGTATTATAATTTCAGTCAAAAGTTTGCAACGCAGTGAAGGAGACATTTCCGACCCTATAAAGTATATATATTCTTGATCAGCATCACCAGGAGAGTCGATCTAGCCATGTCCGTCTGTCCGTCCGTCTGTCCGTCTGTCCGTCCGTTTCTACGCAAACTAGTCCCTCAGTTTTAAAGCTATCTGCTTGAAACTTTCCCAAAAGTTGTCTTTCTATTGCAGGTAGTATATAAGTCGGAACGAGTCGGATCGGGCGACTATATCATATAGCTGCCATATAACTGAACGATCGGAAAAGCCATAACGTTGGTGTTTTTAAAGTTAGGAAGTTGGGATTTTCTATGAGTTTTATTTTTGGCCAATTAATCCGACCTATCGAATTTCATAAGGATCGGACGACTATATCCTATAGCCGCCATATAACTGATTGATCGGAAATGCCATAACTTTGGTGTTTGTAAAGTTAGGAAGTTGGGATTTTCTATGGGTTTTATTTTTGGCCAATCAATCCGACCTACCAAATTTCATAAGGATCGGCTGACTATATCCTATAGCTGCCATATAACTGAACGATTGGAAATGCCATAACTTTGGTGTTTTTAAAGTTAGGAAGTTGGGACTTTTTATGAGTATTAAGAATACATCATATGAATATTTTTGAAGAATATAATTTACAGAATATTCTGCAAGGGTATATCAACTTCGGCTACGTCCGAAGTTAGCTTTCCTTTCTTGTTACTGATGATACAGTGAGCAAATATTTCTACTAAAACAAGAAAGGAAGACAATTTCGGCAAGCCAGTAGTCAGAATTCTTATTAATGTTACTACAAATTTCATCAGTCATTTTGTTTAAAGTGAGGTTACAGTTCTCTTCTAGCTAGTGGAAATGTGTGAAGATTCTAAGAAGTATTTATTTTTCAGTGTCTGACTTGTGGGTGTTCGTGCATGTCAAGCTAGAATGAGTTGGGAATTTTTAATGCAGTAGTGGGAGAAAAATGAGCTAATTAAAATTTCCATAATTATTTTACACTTAGTTAGAGCAATCAAAACAACAACTTTATATAATAACATATGTGGACAAGATGCTACGTATAAATAATTTTAATATTTAATATAACCGTCAATAAAGTACAAAATGTGTCAATAAAATAACCAGTATAATAAGATTAAAATGAAATTAAAGTTGCTGTTAATGCTGGTTGTTTAATTTTGAACTAAGTTTTCCTTTAAAAAAATTTCGGAATTTTCCAATTCGGTCTTGATGATAAAAAAACGTACTTAAATCGAATTAAAGTCGAGTATTTTTTTAGAGTGTACATACGTATACAAGAAGTGGTAAGAATGTTGTATATTTAGATATAAAAAACTTTTGAAAAATAAACCTGTGATTTTAATTACACAAGTATAGAAAAGAATATAAACAAATGAATTAATATAAAATGATTCGAAAAATTTTACAATTTTTATATGATGCATCCTGTTCTTGTAAAAATGTAAGCCATTCATTTTTGTTGGCTTTAATAATAAGCTTTAAATATATATTATAAGCTTGGGTATGACCAAGATGAATCAAACCAAAATTGTGGTTATTAAAAATATGTGTTTAATTTCTGTACATACGAGTATTTTTCTCGTAGGCGATGGTAAAGGACTTCCAGTCGAAGCTTTTGCTACCCAAAATATCGGAAAAAGCTTTAGACAGCATTAGTTCCATTGGAGCGACATTCACAGTGAGTTGGTGGTTGAGACGCTCCCTGAACGACTGTTGGGGCTGCCAATCGAACTGCAGATGCGGTATACCCGTCGTATTACACAGAACTTCGACTATATCTTTAGGTAAACGAGAGAATGAAATAAAATGGGAAGTGAGCCAAAAATATGTATATCCTAGACTTGTATATTTTTGTTTAGAATGATTCGGGGAACTACCAAATCACACAACGAAAGTGGCGATAAAAACACAAAGAGCACAACAGAGGCAAATGTGATGGGGATTTCTTTTTGGCAGCAGTTCAAATTGTCCCCAACCACCGTACCCTTTATTTACTGAACAAATATTTAGATCCAATTTTACGGCCAACATATGTGTGTTTGGGTATTTTGAAGAATCATTAACGAGGTTGACGAGCCTTTAGAAATTCTCTTTGGAATCGCAGACAGAATCTGCCGAACTCTGCATCTTCCTCGCTCTCTGCTTTTCTTTTATAAATTTGTATACGCATGTATATGCAGCTACAAATTTTTTTATGACGCTGAAGCATATGATTTGGTTTAAAAATAATTTAATTAGTATACAAAGGAAAAAGAAACTTACCGCTGTTCGTCTTTGAACTTGGTCCGAAAATAGCGGCCACCCCATTTCCAATCAAGTCACAAGCTAACGGAGTGTTATTAAAAGTGATCTTGTGCATTTATCCCATGCCATGTTGACTTACACAGATCTTGCAGCATAATGCTGTCGTCAATACTCAGATAGTGCTTGATGGGTTCCAATCTCAAGGCAGGATTGATGGCATTCACTTCCTCCACTGCCACACTGAAGGCTTCGGCCAACTTCATTTCCGTGTCGAAAAAAATAGCTCCTAAACGAAATCGTAGTCCGCTTATTTCGGATATGACAACCAAACACTTTTTTTCATTAACCAACCAATTTTTACCACTAGAGAATCTTCATTGGCGCCACTGCACGAAATCAATGCCACAAGAACTAAAAACTGTACAGCTGACATGCTGTGGCCTAAGCTGTGGATAGCTTAGATTTACACAGTCTTTATTCTCTACTCGTCAGAAACACTTAAAGACACTTCAAATTAAAAACGAATATACAAATTTTTAATCGCGCAACGCGACAAAAAAACTCGGCCAGATCCAGACCGACGCACTGCTCGAAGAGCACTGAAAAATCCACACAAAAAAGTTTATTTTGAACCTCTGCAGTGGCGAGATCAACCACGTCATCGAGAACAACAAACTTTTTGGGTGGAAGGAGCACTACGGATTCCACTCACGCCAAGAAGAGCCACCAGCACATGTCTAGACTCTAGACCATGCAGACACGAGCACGAGCAGTGGCTGGAAATGGACCAATAAATGAAAGCCAAATGTGCTCTAAAATTAGACACGCCGGACGCCCCCGTAACTAGCTAAACAGAGTATGTCAATACAAAAGAAAACAGTGAGGAAAACGACAAAAAACTTAAAGAGCCGAACATTTTATTCGCAGATGATCGACTAAGGGATACACATCAATTTGTTATTTTCGAAAATCTCAATATAATAACTTTTTTAAATTGCAATAAAAGGAATACATAATATTTATAAGTCACATAGATCGGCCCGAAAAATGTTTAAAGATATGTATTTATTATCAACCGTTAATCCGTTAAAAAATTATAACTATTACATAAATTTTGTTTAACGATAAAACTTACGAAATGGACGAATTTTTCATAATTTGATACTTGGTCTATCCAACGAAATTCTCCAGGACGTCTGATATACCCAATTGCGCCATCTTTGTTCTAAGATTTATAAATATAGCTCCATGTATATGTATATGCACATATTAAACGGACCATTTCTTTGAAATGACAAAGTGAAATCTAGCAAACAACTTTAAAACACTAACAATATGTTCAGAGCTCCTAACTGACCGTCTTGCTGCGAGTCTTCTCCTTGGAGCTCCTCCTGGAACTGGACGACCGCCTAGAAGAGGATTTGTCGCTGCTGCTCGAGATCCTCATCGGCTTCTTTCGGACCCAGAACTTGAGGGCAAAGGCCAGCTCCGCCTTGAGAGCCTGCCACGGGGTGACCCGTTCCTCCACCGCCACGTGCTGCACGTTCCACAGAAACTCGAAGATGCCCAGAATCACGCCGGTGAGGACGCCTCCGGCCAGGACAAGGAAGACGCCGCCCAGTTCGACGATGGACAGCTCGTCCCCATCCACCTCGTGGATGGATTCGCAGGTGACGTTGTGATTCTTCCACCACTTGTTCTTCATCTTGTACAGCTCGCCCTTTTCGCTCAGCTGGAGAATGGACACGCTGAGGTTGGTCCGGTAGTCGGCACCTGATCGAGAAGGAAGGCTCTGCAATCGATGTTTCGTATTGCCACATGAGGCACTCACCCAGGGGCACGGCCAGGCCGTAGTGCTTCTCCCCGATCTGTTCGCCTATCTGGATCAGGTCGCAGTTCCGCTCGATGTTGTACGTCAGACTGGTGGTCTCCATCAGGAAGGCGTAGTCGCCCTGCTCCTTGCGCACCCGCGCCACCCCCTCCTTGTTCGTGCTGGTGAAGGCGGACGGGTTGAAGTCCTTCATCTGGTTCCAGGCCCGCTGGTAGTCGGTGTCGTTCGACTCGGAGAAGAACAGCGAGGTGCTGCCGCCCCGCATGCTGCCGAACTGCACCTCGTCCTGCTCGATCAGGTCCTGCAGGCTCTTAATGCTGCTCTGCCACTTGTTGCTGGTCAAAAAGGCCGCCAAGTTGGCCGTGTACGTACTGAGCATCATCAGGGCGAAGAACCACCACATTCCAGTCAGAATACGCATGTGGGGACCTCTGTGAAATCGATAAAGATAAAACGATGCCAATCAGAACGATGATAATTTAAAAAAAACTGGATTAGGTTTGTTAAATATCACCATCTCATTGGTGAGTTCATTAGTTCAGTAATATCAAAGTAAAATATTGCACCCAAATAAGATTTTTTTTTATTAATGAATAATAAAAAGAATATAGTTTTTATCGCAATTAAAAGAAGCCAAAAAAAAAGTAAGCCAAAAGTTTAATACTCGGGAACAAGACAGAACTAATTAAAAGTCGAGTTCTGTTGAGAGCTTAGTTGGGTGCATATACCTATACATATGTCTTCTATGTGATTGTATTTATAAAAATCGAAAAATTTAACTGATTTAACAGCCAATCATAGCGAGGATCCATAATATATACTTTATAGGCTCACTAATGTCCTTCTATTAATTACGATCAATTTTTAACTCATTTTACAAACAATCTCTGACCTAGGTAGTATATCACATCCCTGTTGCATTATAGAGCCCACCATCAGCCATGTCGAGTTGTTGACATTCCAAATATTCTCCAGCTCATCTGGATCCTGAATAGCAGGATTTGGTGGCAGCCATTCGCGATAGGAAAGCCTAGAAAGAGCCAAATAAAATCCCCTTCGGCACAAGTTAAATTGGACAAATACCCACCTGGCGATGAAAACGAAAGCCAGAGTCATTATCAACTGGGCAAAGATCATGTAAATCCAGACCTCAACGGCGAAGGGTTTCAGGAAGGCAAACTGATTCTCTGGCTCCGGAGGTTTCTTGTAGTGCAGAATGCTAATGCCCAACTGCATAAAAGGCACCGTGAAGTCCACCACAGAACGTCGCATTTGGGTGATAGTCAGGTCGCAAACGCCTATTTGGGCATGCTAAGTAATGGGAAAACGAAATATTTTAAGTATTAATGAATTAGAGAAACTCTTTAGATGTGACATACGTGGTCTATCAGCTTGCGTATAATGCCATCCCATTGCTTGGTCTCCGGGTTATATTTCCCATTGCCGTTGACAATCATGAACTCATAATCGAAGTTCATCAGTTCGGAGAGCTTTCTTATGAGATCCACGGCATACCCCTCGTACTTCTCCCTGCCTCTGAAGTTCTCGTGATCCTCTCTAGCGGAAATACAAAATTCTATAGTCTGCGGTAAATCTGGGGATTGCGGCAAACCAACTTCATCATAAAGTAGGGCTCCTCGAAGTGCGTTACCACATTGTAGAGCTTCCGCTGCTTCGAGAAATCCTGAGCAGTGCCGGCACTATCCAGTTCCAGGTTGAGGCGACGCGTCTTGATTCCATTATCTGGCGTCCAGACCATCATCGGCTCGTTCACGGTCGGCTTGTAGATCTCGAGATTGAAGTGGGTGCGCTGGCCGTTCTCGTTCAACTTCATGTTCTCGGTCTTGAAGCGCGGCTCCACATCGTCCTCGGAAATGGTTTTCATTTCGTTAACTATAAATGCTCCCAGCATCCAGGGAGAAGGGCTGCCGCACTGCCGATTGGGTGGATGAAAGGGCTGCATGGCAGCCATGACATTTCGGGCAGAGCTGGCAAAAAGGACCACGGCATCAAAGATAAGAATTGGCAACATAGTCTGGTTTCCCAATATTTGCTGAGGAGTATAAACTAAGTTAAAACCAAGTCTGCCACCACTCCGAATCCTTTCCACTCACATCCACCTTGGTGATACGGGTCTTCTTTCTTTCAAAGGGATTTGGATCTACTACTTTCATTCGCACTGAGGTAATGTTGGCCTTAAAGTCTTCATTGTAAATATCCCTCAACCCAGAGCTATGCGTGTCCAGGTGCGTGAGAAACCAGTTCTTGGGATACATTTTTTGCTTATTTGGTGTTCTTGGGACTTCCTAACAAGCAACATACCCTAAAAGGTCCCTGCAGCTTGAAGTCCATGGAAATCTTCAATAGCTCCTTTAAAGTTTTCGGCTCACAGTCCAAAATGATGCGCTGTTCATGGAAGGTCTCGTCCGCTTCCTTCCATAGAACTCGATAGTCATCTGCGTAGTCCGCCAAATGACGAAGCTTAACGTAGTCACTGTTAAGAGCTTGAATGTTCATCAGATCCTGTAGGCGTGCCAGGCCTAAGATGGGAATTGAATAGGGTTTAAATGAACTTACCCCGCAAATAAAGAACACCTTTGCTGGGCACAAGGTATATTACTTGCTATCCTAAATGAAACCCAATACATTGGGACATCACTTACCCTCAGGCGTCTCATAGATCAGCGTGAAGGTGCGCCACTCGTAGTTGGTTTTGATGATCTCGAAGTAGGCGCGTGACAATACGGACAGGGAGGGTGCCACATTGACGGACATCTGATGGTTCAGGTGCTCCTGGCGCGTGGCCTCCAACTTCAAATCGTACTCTATGTGTGGAATGCCGGTCGTGTTTGCGATTTGCGCAACGATATCTGCGATAGAAAGGGGGAACCGTCACATCGCGAACATATGTCTCTAGCCTTACACTCAGCGTACCACTGCCTGCCTTTGAACTTGGTCCGAAAATAGCCGCAACGCCATTGGAAATCAGTTCACACGCTACACACGGAAGATGAATTTCTCATAACTTTGCTCTACAAAATCTGTTGGGTTCTACTCACTAATCTGCTGCAGAAGAAAACTGTCGTTGGTGGGCATAAATCGCTTGATGGTAATGAATCGCAGCTCGGCGAACTTTAAGTTGTTGACCTCGCGAAACGCCTGATCGAAGCTGAGTTCGATGTCTTTTTCATTTTCATAGAAAATGGCACCTAAATGTACGGCAAACTGTTGAGCAAAGAGCTATTACTGATTGCCGAGGACCTACCCACTGTGATTTCATTGCGACCGTCGCCGCCGAGGGCGAGACTCGCTTTGAAGAAGGCGGCGATGAGTGCATAAATGTGGACTGGACGCAAATGCATTTTTCCTTCTACTTTCCTCCAAATGATTGGTTACCTCAAGACACTAATTGAATGTTCTAAATGCAGCAGCCATTTCGTATTCACTTCTTAGCTGCATATGAACAAGTATATATCCACGGGCGCACACAGACTAGCACAAAAAAAACTAAGTGAAGCCCATAGTATGGGGTGTTCTTAAGAATTTATTTTCACGCAACGGAAGCACCCAGTCTTGGAGCGCTTCGCACGCCTACTGACTGTCGGACCGAATGGCACGGCCCAGTATGAGATCTCGGCCGGAGGAACTCTCTCCAGTCGTCGGGAGAGAACCCGTCCCACTGCGCGTATACGCAACGTGCTCTCCGCGGATTCTTCGTGGCGCTTGTTGTCGATGACGTCGGCGGCATCTGAAAGTCTGGCCGGCCATTCGCCACTTCCTGCGCCCAATTGTTTTCCCTCTTCGCAATCGCATGCCAAATATTTTGACGATCGTGAAATGGCTTTGATTTGCCAAATGTGTTTGAAGTTTTTTTGTGTACCATATTTAGCGGACCTGCAGTTTACTTGGGTTGCATTCGAACACACAAAATCAGCAATGACAGATGTAGAATTTTGAAGAAGTCTTTCATATTTCACATGTAATATGTCATGGCGGCCAATAAAAATCCCATTCATTTTATTGAATTTGTATGTCTATGAATTCATTCACTTCTAACGCCGTATACGATGATCGTATATAACAGTCGACCCGTGTTTCGGCGACTCGATAAATTTGCATAGAGGATGCTCTTCGGTTATATATTTTTCAACGGGGAGCAGAGTTCCATCGCCCTTGTACAAGAAGCATAGGCCCTTGACAGCATCCGGAATAATCTTGTAGTTATCGGATTCGTTGTAAAAGACCTTGCCATTGTTCCAAGTGATGAAGCTCAGGTCCTGACGATTTGGTTCTAGGCGACGGCGACCTGCGAAAATATCTGCCCAAGGGTGTGACTTGACCCCAGCGACCTTGAAGCTACGTAAACTCTGCTCCAAGTCAATGTAGCCGGAAACACTAAAACCCTTTGAGTCACGAGTGCTCACAAAGATGATAGTCTGAAAGTAGAGGTAGAATATTGGCTTCTCACAGAAAAATAGTGGAATAAATTATGAGTTGTAGTGTAGTGTAGCGTAAAAAAAGCTTTAAAGTCTTTAACGAAAATACATTTTACAGGCGTTGTTTGCTGTTACATAATGTTATTATCCTTTGTAGACAATAATAAATTTAAGAAACTGCATAAAAATGTATTTTTTTAAAATGCAACATATTTTTTTACTTATATATTTTTAAGTAAAAACGTCATTCAATTTAAGAAAAATAATTTTAAGTTATTAATTTTTTCATTGAGAGGTTCTTAAAACTTAAAACCGTCATAAAATTAAACGTCGCCGAATTTAGAGAAAATACATATTTAAGTAGAGGAGGTAACAACGACCAGTATATTTTACGTTTCAAGTGGAATGGATATTAAACTAATTTATGCTAAATAGTTACCATCAACGCATTACGCAAAGTGCAAAATAGCTTACGAACATCTAAAAAGGAATTCATTTGCTAGCAAAATAAGCAAATATTAAAAGCAACGAAGTTTGGAAAATGTCAACCAATCGTTCTTTGTGAGCCAGAAGACATACTCCCAGATATTTAACTACGAATTAGTGGCTTCCTATTTCGTTAATATAAAAAATATAACGTTATAGCTAAAAGTTTGTTTTTGTGATCTTTTTTTAGAATTACTTAGGTACTGAGATTTCACTACTTTTGACATATGTAACTGCTAAGATCACGGGTCACACTTGTGTGCTTTGGTTTTAGTAGACAAGTTCATGGTCATGGAATTGGGTTACTTTGAATGTACCTAAAACCAAGCAAAAACACCTCTTGTCGAGGTTAAAAAAGTCGTGACGACTGCATCTTAAACATACAAAACTTTACATTTTTTGGGTGTAGCATAGTGTTATTTATGAATAGGCAGTTTTAAAAGAACAATTTCCTACCGACAGCGATTTGGCTGCATTCCGCTTCTCGCGCTCAGCAAGGGCCAAGGTCAAGGGGTCGTTGGCGACATTTCTGTCGCTGAAATAGAAGAACGTTCCCAGGGGCGGAAAGTGCACGTCCTTGAACTGGGAAGGTGTCATCACAAACGTGCCCACTGTGGCTCTCAAGGGAACCAGGCGGTGCATGACACTATCGTTGGGAAGATACCGCCTGTCCTCCACCTTGATGAACGAATTGAGGTAGTTATCGTAGGCGGTGTCTTGCTTGCTTTCCACGTCATCGATCAGCTGCTTTTCAGCTCGAACTTTTTTTATGTCTGGGATTTTCCTATGCAAGTCGCCAAAATGCTGCTCCTTTTCCTTCATGACAGAAGATTCTTCTCTAAGCAAATTCGAAGGTTTTTTTATGGACGTTTCTGTATCGACAACCATTTTCAAGTGTAATGTGCTAGGCAGAAACGTGTAATGACAGCCAAGCAAAATGTAAATAAAAATCAAAAATAGCTCTGATCAGGAACACTCGCCCACAAAACTCACACTTTAGAATTAAGGGGCTTTTCTTAACCCACACAAAGAGTAAGCTACCGCTCTTTACTGAAGTCCCTCCACGCCAACAATCTCATTGCAATGGGTACACAAGGCAAGAACGTGGACTTCAGCGTTTTGGAGTTCGACAACTACAACGACTACATTACCTCCTTTGCCACCGTTAAGGACTACCGATATCTGAGCAATCAGAACACGATCAAGACCATCGTCCAGCTGGGCTACCGCACCACCAAGATCCCCTATACTTCCGATGAATATGTGAAGAGGGTCGACATTGCCTTGGAGGCCATTAGGCCGAAGACAGCCCACGTAGGGCTGTTCAGCGATCTTATGGCGCCGACAAACGAGGACCCAGTGCTTCTGGAGTTTAAGTCTCGCGAGTTGCTCAACTTGAACAAGATTCTTTCGGTAAGGCAACCGCGAAAAATCCTCTTTTCGTTAAAGACCGTATCCACAAATCCTCACTTCACTTCAAATCTTATCTTTAAAAGTAACTGCGGAAATTGCATAGTATTGAGACCCCTACCCCAAAAGATCGAGAAAAAAGTATCCTCCTGAACCGCGATTTTACGTTTACGTTAAGAGTTTGCTATAAAAAACAAGAGAGAACGATATAGTCGAGTGCCTCGACTATTAGATACCCGTTACTCAGATAAACAACTTAATATAAATATGCCTTCTTGTATGTTTTTCGCCGCTCGAATTAGCACCTTGGCCAGCTGTTCCAAAGTCATCCGTTAGATGGCGCTACCGTGGTACCACGGGCCATGAAAGGCGGAAATGTAGGCGCTAGCCAGGCTTAAGCATTTAATGGGTTTTTGGGCGTTATAGTGGGCGTGGCAAACTTTTATTAGGCCAATCGATAGGTATTGACGAAATAAATACATTTTTTTTTTTTTTTTTTTTTTTTTTTTTTCGCGCGGTGTCCCACGGCCCACATACCCGCCCAACCGACCGAGGGGCGCAGCCGTGTATCGTACGGCACGATTCGCGATAAGATAGACGCGAGATAGGAAAATAAAGGTAAAGGTCCGGGGAAAAAAGTAATAGTTAGATCAATCTTGTGCCAATGAAGCAAGTATCAATCGTTTTAGGAGCGGCAGAGAGTCAAGATTTGATATCACAGGAAAAAGTCTATTATAGTCAGAACATAATACTCTGAAAGGCTCATGCAAGGCATAGTTAGATCTACAATGATTTAAAATTAGGGGAAAATAATTTCTAGTCTACTTGGCACAGAAAAGTTTAGCCGACTTAACAAGTCGGGGCAGTCAATATCACCATGTACAAGGTTATAAGTAAAGATAGTACCAAGCATCGTTCTACGGTTGGCTAGGGATGGTAAATTAATCAAAAGAAGTCTACTAGAATAAGAAGGTAAGATAAGATTTGCATCCCAGTTTAGGCGCCGTAAAGCAAAAAGAAGGAAGTTTTTTTGTACAGATTCAATACGACCAATATGTATTCCGTATTGTGGACTCCAGACGGGAGACCCATACTCCAGAATCGGACGGACTAGCGAAATAAATAAAGTTTTAGTCAAATAAGGATCATCGAATTCTTTTGACCACCTTTTAATAAATCCAAGCACTCCTTTGGCTTTATTAACCATGGACGAAATGTGATTAGAAAATTTTAGTTTAGGGTCCAAGAGAACGCCAAGATCGTTTACAAGAGTTATTCTATCCAAAAAGCTGCCACTTAACGTGTAAGTCGCGTATATCGGATTGGCCCGATAAAAAGTCATCAGCTTGCACTTGGAACCGTTTAAATTTAGTAAATTATCTCGGCACCAGTTTTGAAAATTATCTAGATCGGATTGCAAGTTTAAATGGCAGGAAATGTCCTTATACTGCAGGCACAACTTAACATCATCTGCGTACATAAGTACGCGAGAATGACTTATAATTGAGGGAAGATCGTTAATAAATAATGTAAAAAGTAACGGACCCAGATGGCTCCCTTGTGGGACACCGGAGGTAACACGGAGAATTTCAGAAATTGAATTTTTAAAAAGGACCCTTTGTGACCTGCCATTTAGATAACTTGAAATCCATTTAAGCAGATCAACTGGAAAACCTAAAAGGTCAAGTTTTTGAATGAGAAGTAAGTGATTTACAGAGTCAAATGCTTTACTAAAGTCAGTGTAAATGACGTCTGTTTGAAAACTACTATTGAAGCCTTTTATCACAAATGAAGTGAGCTCTAGAAGGTTTGTGATTGTGGATCTACGTTTTATAAATCCGTGTTGACACGGAGAAATGATTGATCTGCAAAGGTGCTGCAAATGAGGAGTAATAATTTTTTCAAAAAGCTTAGGAATAGCTGACAACTTAGAAATACCTCTGTAGTTACTGGCTTCTAACTTGTTACCTTTCTTGAAAAGAGGTATAACAAATGATTCCTTCCAAATATTTGGGAATTGGGAGGTTTCTAGAGATAAGGTAAACAACTTGTGAAGAGGTTTGCACAGGGCCTAAGCGCAATACCTAAGCACGCACTCATGAATACCATCGGGCCCTGGCGAATAAACAGGCTTAATACGAAGAAGATCCGAAAGAAGAGAGCTTTCTGTTAAAGTGGGACAGAATATGAGGTTTGACTTGGACATGGTGTAAGAATAAGGCTGTGATGAATAATCTAAAGTAGAGTAAGTCGTTTGAAAAAATTGGGCAAATAAATCGGCTATTGCCTGATCTGTGGTTGCCGTCATGTTTTCGAACGACAGCGAGGAAAGAGAAGAATTAGATTTTCCTATGCAAGTCGCCAAAATGCTGCTCCTTTTCCTTCATGACAGAAGATTCTTCTCTAAGCAAATTCGAAGGTTTTTTTATGGACGTTTCTGTATCGACAACCATTTTCAAGTGTAATGTGCTAGGCAGAAACGTGTAATGACAGCCAAGCAAAATGTAAATAAAAATCAAAAATAGCTCTGATCAGGAACACTCGCCCACAAAACTCACACTTTAGAATTAAGGGGCTTTTCTTAACCCACACAAAGAGTAAGCTACCGCTCTTTACTGAAGTCCCTCCACGCCAACAATCTCATTGCAATGGGTACACAAGGCAAGAACGTGGACTTCAGCGTTTTGGAGTTCGACAACTACAACGACTACATTACCTCCTTTGCCACCGTTAAGGACTACCGATATCTGAGCAATCAGAACACGATCAAGACCATCGTCCAGCTGGGCTACCGCACCACCAAGATCCCCTATACTTCCGATGAATATGTGAAGAGGGTCGACATTGCCTTGGAGGCCATTAGGCCGAAGACAGCCCACGTAGGGCTGTTCAGCGATCTTATGGCGCCGACAAACGAGGACCCAGTGCTTCTGGAGTTTAAGTCTCGCGAGTTGCTCAACTTGAACAAGATTCTTTCGGTAAGGCAACCGCGAAAAATCCTCTTTTCGTTAAAGACCGTATCCACAAATCCTCACTTCACTTCAAATCTTATCTTTAAAAGTAACTGCGGAAATTGCATAGTATTGAGACCCCTACCCCAAAAGATCGAGAAAAAAGTATCCTCCTGAACCGCGATTTTACGTTTACGTTAAGAGTTTGCTATAAAAAACAAGAGAGAACGATATAGTCGAGTGCCTCGACTATTAGATACCCGTTACTCAGATAAACAACTTAATATAAATATGCCTTCTTGTATGTTTTTCGCCGCTCGAATTAGCACCTTGGCCAGCTGTTCCAAAGTCATCCGTTAGATGGCGCTACCGTGGTACCACGGGCCATGAAAGGCGGAAATGTAGGCGCTAGCCAGGCTTAAGCATTTAATGGGTTTTTGGGCGTTATAGTGGGCGTGGCAAACTTTTATTAGGCCAATCGATAGGTATTGACGAAATAAATACATTTTTTTTTTTTTTTTTTTTTTTTTTTTCGCGCGGTGTCCCACGGCCCACATACCCGCCCAACCGACCGAGGGGCGCAGCCGTGTATCGTACGGCACGATTCGCGATAAGATAGACGCGAGATAGGAAAATAAAGGTAAAGGTCCGGGGAAAAAAGTAATAGTTAGATCAATCTTGTGCCAATGAAGCAAGTATCAATCGTTTTAGGAGCGGCAGAGAGTCAAGATTTGATATCACAGGAAAAAGTCTATTATAGTCAGAACATAATACTCTGAAAGGCTCATGCAAGGCATAGTTAGATCTACAATGATTTAAAATTAGGGGAAAATAATTTCTAGTCTACTTGGCACAGAAAAGTTTAGCCGACTTAACAAGTCGGGGCAGTCAATATCACCATGTACAAGGTTATAAGTAAAGATAGTACCAAGCATCGTTCTACGGTTGGCTAGGGATGGTAAATTAATCAAAAGAAGTCTACTAGAATAAGAAGGTAAGATAAGATTTGCATCCCAGTTTAGGCGCCGTAAAGCAAAAAGAAGGAAGTTTTTTTGTACAGATTCAATACGACCAATATGTATTCCGTATTGTGGACTCCAGACGGGAGACCCATACTCCAGAATCGGACGGACTAGCGAAATAAATAAAGTTTTAGTCAAATAAGGATCATCGAATTCTTTTGACCACCTTTTAATAAATCCAAGCACTCCTTTGGCTTTATTAACCATGGACGAAATGTGATTAGAAAATTTTAGTTTAGGGTCCAAGAGAACGCCAAGATCGTTTACAAGAGTTATTCTATCCAAAGAGCTGCCACTTAACGTGTAAGTCGCGTATATCGGATTGGCCCGATAAAAAGTCATCAGCTTGCACTTGGAACCGTTTAAATTTAGTAAATTATCTCGGCACCAGTTTTGAAAATTATCTAGATCGGATTGCAAGTTTAAATGGCAGGAAATGTCCTTATACTGCAGGCACAACTTAACATCATCTGCGTACATAAGTACGCGAGAATGACTTATAATTGAGGGAAGATCGTTAATAAATAATGTAAAAAGTAACGGACCCAGATGGCTCCCTTGTGGGACACCGGAGGTAACACGGAGAATTTCAGAAATTGAATTTTTAAAAAGGACCCTTTGTGACCTGCCATTTAGATAACTTGAAATCCATTTAAGCAGATCAACTGGAAAACCTAAAAGGTCAAGTTTTTGAATGAGAAGTAAGTGATTTACAGAGTCAAATGCTTTACTAAAGTCAGTGTAAATGACGTCTGTTTGAAAACTACTATTGAAGCCTTTTATCACAAATGAAGTGAGCTCTATAAGGTTTGTGATTGTGGATCTACGTTTTATAAATCCGTGTTGACACGGAGAAATGATTGATCTGCAAAGGTGCTGCAAATGAGGAGTAATAATTTTTTCAAAAAGCTTAGGAATAGCTGACAACTTAGAAATACCTCTGTAGTTACTGGCTTCTAACTTGTTACCTTTCTTGAAAAGAGGAATAACAAATGATTCCTTCCAAATATTTGGGAATTGGGAGGTTTCTAGAGATAAGGTAAACAACTTGTGAAGAGGTTTGCACAGGGCCTAAGCGCAATACCTAAGCACGCACTCATGAATACCATCGGGCCCTGGCGAATAAACAGGCTTAATACGAAGAAGATCCGAAAGAAGAGAGCTTTCTGTTAAAGTGGGACAGAATATGAGGTTTGACTTGGACATGGTGTAAGAATAAGGCTGTGATGAATAATCTAAAGTAGAGTAAGTCGTTTGAAAAAATTGGGCAAATAAATCGGCTATTGCCTGATCTGTGGTTGCCGTCATGTTTTCGAACGACAGCGAGGAAAGAGAAGAATTAGATTTACGCTTGGTGTTAACAAAATTATAAAACTGTTTCGGGTCCTGAGAGAACTGGACCTTACAACGGTTTAAGTAACTATTATAACACTGAGCATTAAGCACGGTAAATCTTGACCGAGCACTTAAATATCTAGTAAAAACAGATTGAGAACCGGTATTTTTATATTTCCTAAAAAGTCTGGACTTTACATTTCTTAAGTGTGTCAACTCTTTGCTAAACCAAGGTGATTTATTGGAAGTTGACGGATAGTACCACGGAACACAGGAATTAAAAAATGAGTTTATTGCAGTGTAAAAAACCTTAACTGCATCGGACATATTAATGCATAAGTAAAGATCAGACCAATTAAAGCCAGAAATAAAATTATTTAGCCTCAGAAAGTCTGCCTTGCGAAAACAATGCATTCGTTTGGATTTTTCTGATTTTTCTTCTATAACTCTGCCCGTATCAAATGAAAGTTCGATTGTTGGGTGATATGGATCTTCAGGTTGAGTGAGTGGTGCTACTCTGGACAGAAACACACCTTCAGGATTTGATACAAAACACAAATCAAGTAGGCGACCTAATGAATTTCGAACATGGTTTACTTGAGATAGAGATATGCTGTGCTATAGGTAGTAAGACATTCGATCCGTCCTCAGTGGACCAAGTAACTCCAGGTATATTAAAATCACCTAGAACTATCATCTGATCCCTATCGGAAAGCTTATTTGCAACGGACTTAATAACGGATAGGTGATTTAAATAATCAGGAAGTTCAGACAACGGCGGAATATATGAGCAAGTTATGTATATAAAGTTACCAGGAAGCGATAACTTTACACAAATAAATTCAATGGTATTGAATTCATCAAAAAATAACTCCTCAGACGGGAAGTTTGAATCAACTCCAATTAAGACTCCACCTCCCCGTCTAGAGGGACGGTCATACCTATATATTGTGTACTTACCTGGAAAAACTTCGGAGCTAAAGATCTCCGGCTTTAACCAGGTTTCTGTGAACACAATAATATGAGATGCAAAGGAAAGGCTATCAGAATACAATTTAGTGAGTTTGCTACGCAAACCTCTTGCATTCTGATAGGAAAGAAGGAGGTTAGAAGTTAGTTTTTTGAAATTGGTACACTGGTTTGGCCTCGACTAGGAAGTTTTACTCCCACGGGCCCCTTCTTCTTTATCTTAGCCTCGAACTCTTTTACAACCATATTATCCGGCCAAAAGTCGCCCGAGCATATGGCTTCAAAAAGCTCGTTAGGGACAGTTATCTTGAAAGATGAAATGTCTCTAGCATAAGAAAACTTAAACTTTTCCACCTTTACACTATTACAATCGGCTTTAGTTTTGTCTTGTATATAAGACAATACATCAGAAGATGTTTGATCAGGGGAAAGCCGAGAAACGAAAATTTGTTTCTTTAGTGGAACCACTAAAAGGGATTTTGGTGGAGCAGACATTGTTTCTGCAAAACCAACTTGAGCCGGTTGTCCGGACTCAGTAGTCCCTTGTGGTGGAGATGCTACATTCTGAGAGATAGGTGGATCCACTAATTGAGAAACCACTACGGACAAATCGGAATTCTTAGAAGTCCCTGGTTGCATGCATTCTGTAACGGATTGTTCGGATACCGAATCTTTTTTAGCTGCCGATCTTAGCAACATTTGAGGGTTTGCTATCTCTAGCCACTCCGAAACAGCTAATCAGCCCCATCAGGCTGCCTTTAGTTTGGCGCATGAACGATTTCATCTCGTTCGCAACCTCGATACAAGCGTCACAACAAAACTGCAAATTGGGCCCCTTTGAAAGGTCATCACTTGTCCGGCCAGTAAAACCGGCGCACTTGGTGTGCACCATATTTTCACACAGCCAGCAAGTCATATTAGACTGGTCAGCCCTGATTACGAGGCTGCATTTTTTGCAGAAGCAGACTAAATTTTTATTATTCATTTTATTTATTTACCACTGTACCAAAAAAAAGCGAATTGAAATTTATAAGCGAGCAGTTATAAGTACCGCAAGAGACGCAGAAACTGCACGCTTAGAACTTTCAAAGCAAAGAGAGCAAGAGAGCGGGAGCGTAAATAAGTTAAAGTGCATGCACAAAAGAGAAACGGCGGGGATATAAGAAAAGAAAACACAGATAAGAATAACGAAAAACTAAAAACAATTTATTAGTATTAAATACAAAGTGCACTCGCGAAGCGAACGGAGTTTAAATTTATGTTTTAATAAACCCGAAGAGAATTAAAATTGTTTTGATAAAACCCACCGATGGGAATAAACGAAAACAAAATGCAAAATTCGATGCGCAGAAAAAAAACACGACCGTTCACTTTGAAAGTCAAAGACGAATGATATCATATCAATTAAAATTTTCATAATAGCATCAAAACTGTGGCCACTGCTTGTGGCTTGTGGGCGTCAGAGGGGGCGTGGCACCATTTTGAAACAAACTTGCGCTGCGTAGGAACTCCTAAAATCTACATGCAAAATGCCAATCTTCTAGCTTTTATAGTTTCCGAGATCTCAGCGTTCATACGGACAGACGGACAGACAGACGGACAGACAGACGGACAGACAGACGGACAGACAGACGGACAGACAGACGGACAGACAGACGGACAGACAGACGGACAGACAGACGGACAGACAGACGGACAGACAGACGGACAGACAGACGGACAGACAGACGGACAGACAGACGGACAGACAGACGGACAGACAGACGGACAGACAGACGGACAGACGGACATGGCTAGATCGACTCGGCTAGTGATCCTGAACAAGAATATACATATATACTTTATAGGGTCGGAAACGCTTCCTTCTACCTGTTACATACTTTTGCACGAATACAATATACCCTTTTACTCTACGAGTAACGGGTATAATTAATTAGGCTTTTCTACCACTTGATATGAAATTAAAACAAGAGAGAACGCTATAGTCGAGTGCCTCGACTATTAGATACCCGTTACTCAGCTAAACAACTTAATATAAATATGCCTTCTTGTGTTTATTTTAACATAATGTGAATTATAGTGACCACAGGAAAAAAGGACAAAAAGTTCAAATTATCAATTTGAATTCGGCCATCTCTTAGTGCTGGCAGCTTTACAGCACGAGCATCAGCACCAGCGCTGCATTACCGCAGGCAGCTTTTGTCCTGCACCAGCATACACACATACGCCATTGTTTGACTCAGACCTCCAATTTGGCTAACTAGATTTTATTTGCATAGTTCTTGGGATATAGTTCGGTATTGACAAATGAAAACCATCGCAATTTCCTTTAATAGAAATCCTTATCGAGAATTAACGTTGACTCTGTTGAGCACCTTGGCCAGCTGTTCCAAAGTCATCCGTTAGATGGCGCCATGAAAGGCGAAAATGTAGGCGCTAGCCAGGCTTAAGCGTTTAATGGGTTTTTGGGCGTTAGAGTGGGCGTGGCAAACTTTTATTAGGCCAATCGATATTTATTGACGAAACAAATACATATCAATAAAATTTTCATAATATCATCAAAACTGTGGCCACAGCTTGTGGCTTGTGGGCGTCAGAGGGGGCGTGGCACAATTTTGATACAAACTTGCGCTGCGTAGGAACTCCTAAAATCTACATGCAAAATGCCAATCTTCTAGCTTTTATAGTTTCCGAGATCTCAGCGTTCATACGGACAGACAGACGGACAGACAGACGGACATGGCTAGATCGACTCGGCTAGTGATCCTGAACAAGAATATATATACTTTATAGGGTCGGAAACGCTGCCTTCTACCTGTTACATACTTTTGCACGAATACAATATTCCCTTTTACTCTACGAGTAACGGGTATAAATATATATGATTGTCAAAAAAACACAAAATTTAAAATTCCAGAACATTGGGTTATTGGCGGAACCATGGGCAGTGCACTGCCGCAAAACAAAATATCCTGGATGGATAATAATTTCTTAAGAATTGAAGTAGCTAACACCTACATATGTAAAATACTACTACTACCTAACATATGAAAAAATCGATTTCCGAACAAAGCACGTATCTTGCAGGGTTGGCCAGGTAATCGACCGTACATTTTTGAAATCTATAAGTGTCTTTTTGACCTTGCTATGAATTTTTAAATTAACGAACAGTTAAAACTGAACGACTTAGTGGAATCGGGTATTTTTCCCCCACGTTTTTAGATATGTATATTTTTCTCCTTGCAGCGGGTACATTTGTGATACGATCTCGCCGAAATTATTCATCTTTCAATCACTCATAGCTATATGGAATTTATGTCGGCATTATGATTTTACCCCAATAACGTCACAAAGCTGGGATGAAAAAATTAATTTTTTATTTTGGAGGCTCTCAAATTTGATGGAGTTTTTTTAAAAGCTTAACTTTAGGTTCAAACGATAAATTATCAATACCATTTAAACCAACTCTAAAAATCTCATTTACACCCGCAAATTTGTATGGTCCATAATAATATATATAATCTTATGCTACGCATTAATTACCAAAAATAATCCTAAAAACAGAAACTCGCCATATTTTTGTCTTCAATGGCATCGAATCATAAATTTTAGGGCAAATTTTTCAAAAATTTAGAGCGTTTCCTTTCTAAAATATAAGGCAAAAGCCCTAAAACATGAAAAACTTTTCTAAAAAATAAAATATTTTTTTTTTTTAAGTAGGGCATTTTACCATAAATTTGAGGGCTACTTTTTTCTAAAAATTAGAAACGTGTATAAAAACAGTTTCTACATACATTATGTAATTTCTCATTCGGATTTATGGACTTATGTATATTTATGTATGTGTTATTTTATGTATATGATCATTCAGAAAAGTCATAAAGTGTGTATTATTAGTATTGCACTAATGAATTGCCAATATCGATTTCAACTGGAATCCTGGGGGGTAGAGAAAATCATAATTAATTTATTTCAGTTCTTACAAGTAAACTCCTATCTATTCGGAAAAACTTATAATTTTGTTAGTCCGTCGGTGGGACTCGAACCCAGGTCTCCCGCGCGTGAGTTCGAAGACATCGAATTAAACCGGGGTCGCGCGTGAAGAACACACGGCAACAAAATATCAAATGTAAATATCAAACAAATAAATATACCTGAAACAGAAAATTATATACAAAATTAAATTAAATTATATAAAAAATATCTCTAAGTTAAAAAAAAAATTTCATCACGAGTGAGTAAATATTCCTCACTGGGGATGAATCGACAGGTATTGTTGTCCAATTCACAAACACCATCCGACCTTTAAAGAAATCGGAAATATGTTGGAATTAAAAAAACCACATTTTATGATCAGCACATTTTCATGTGGTGTAAAAACGAGATAGGAGAGGTGCAAAAAGACAATTCCGAAACGGACAGGCGAAGCTAAAATTCATGCGAAACAAAATAGTGCTTTTAAGATTGGATTTTAGCCATTACCCGGTAGTACACGGCTTTCACTCAAACTCGGACAAAACAATTAAATTTGACGTGGACATGGTATATGAATAAAAAACAAAAAAATATACCACTACCGGGTGAAATTAAGGTTTATTTTCTCACATTTTATTTTGCATGTCTTATGCCCAGTTATAATTGCATTTTCCGCGATGGGCAACTTTGGCACCCAAGCATTTTGCAACGCATGCGTTTGAATATATTTTTTTGTTTACTCCGCAAACAGGATCATATTCCCGGGTACAGACACATGCAGCTTCTGTGAGTTCCAACAGAGCGAACAGGCAGACAACGATCAACGCAAGGAAACGCATGGCCATCAGTATAATAATATGGCATATAGGGCATGGTATATATACTAGTAACAGGAAATCGTTTAAACTTAAAGTGTAAAATCAAAATTTAACACTGGTTAAAATCACACAATTAAATTTGTTTTTATATCGAAAGTTTTTATACCCTTGCAGAGGGAGATTTTGGTCAGAAGTTTGTAACGTAGTGAAAGAGACGTTTCCGGCCCCATAAAGTATATATATTCTTGATCAGGATCAATAGGGGAGTCGATATAGCGATGTCCGTCTGTCCGTCTGTTTCAATACCGTTTGCGACCTCAGTTTTAAAGCTAGCGATCTGAAACGCAGATCACGTTTGAAAACTGATCGGACGTCTATATCCTATAGCTCCCATAGGAACAATCAGATATACCTTGCAAGAATTGATGATATTTCGCTATTGACATGAATCTTTCCAAATCGTATTTTTTATGCATACCTTGATCAGGATAAAAGCGCGTGCCGATCGGACGTCTATATCCTATAGCTCCCATAGGAACAATAGGGTGAAATCGGGAAGTGAGAGTTTTCCAAACATAAGGTAAACCATTTGTGCAAAGGTCTACACCGCGCAGTACCTAAGTACGCAAACAAATTTAATTTGACTTGTTCATGGTATATGAATAAGACAGATTTCTAATTGTTTGTGGCAGTAACAGATACGCATTTAATGTCACATATTAATAAATCATATATAAAATTAATGGAAATATCACTTGAATAGGCAGACTTGTCGTTGGGGAGTAGTAGTATTTTGCATATGTTATGACCACATACATTTTCGTATTCCGGTTAGGTGCAATTTCCGTAATGGGCAATACTGACACCATCGCATTTTGCTCCGCACCGGTTTGAGTAGGTTTTTTGTTTATTTCGCAGACATTCTCTATATATCAATATGGCATATAATGCATGGTATATATACTAGTACCAATAAATCGTGTAAACTTAAAGTGTGAAATCATAATTTTAACACTGGTTAAAATCACATAATTAAATTTGTTTATATTTAAAACGTCATAGCAAATGTGTAAGAGCGACAAAAAAATCTTTTTTTTTAATGAAGAGGCTGAGAACAGGAATTAGAACACCACCTCTTAAATATTTTTAAATGAAATAATTTAATGTTCCTATCCTGATTTGTCAACTTCAAAATGAAGAAACGAAAAATCGGTGCTTAGCATTTTCAACAAATTTGTACAATAGTCACTAACATAAGCATTGATTGCTATAAAGCCCTGCAGTTCTAGAAGTCATTCATATTTTGACCTCTGCCACCACAATGTCTTAAAATGTTGTAGCAAAAAGAAATTAACTTTAGCTTACTATAGCTCATGAAAAGTTTTTTCTTTTTTTCTTGTCAGGGACTTACAACTAGTCATTCACAAACAAGTTAAAAATAAATTTCTGAAAACTACATTTCAAATTTGTTAAAGATGTCCATATCCATATTCTTGACTTCAGTTATTAGATTAGATAAAACAAACGAATTGGGGTGGATATTGTTGTCCAATCCGCCAACACTATCCGAACATTAAGAATGTATTCCTGATCAGCATCAACAGCCTTTACGATTTTGTCATGCTCCTTATGCACCGATATCTTGCGATTTTTATTTAATAAGGTCAGAAAACCTTGATCTCACTACTGGTCTCATAGATCCAATAAGAAGTACTCTTACGAAACATTTCCAGTTTTTCTGCATGAAAATAAATAAGTGAACTTAAAATTCAATTCAATTCAATAGCTGTTTAAAAAGATTTAATTATGAAAATATTTAAAATTGCGCCCACTGCGCTGCGTGAGATAACTCATATAGTTTCCTAGATCTCGAAAAAACGTAAACGTATCCACGCCTCCTTCTACCTGTTGCACACGTTCCAACGGGTAATTATACCCGTTACTCGTAGAGTTAAAAGGTATATTGTTTTTAAATAAGAAATGTTAAACATTTTTATTTCAATAGGCTTGAATATTTTTTTAATCAATCTATACAGATTCTTACTCAATAATTTCAAACAGATAACTCCTTAGAGGCGTTTTTTGTACAGAAAAATAATCTAGTAGTAACTAATAGTCGGACGACTGTATTAAAATTTTGTCATAAGAAAGATTCAAAAAAATAATGGAAAAACCATCGATTTCGGAAATATTAACGATATATATCTGACATGGAATAATCAAAAAATGTATCGAAAACTCGATACAGCTGCATTGCATTTAAACTATACGCATACAAATCGATACATATTTAATTTAACACATGGAAGTATAGTTTCGCCTCTTAAGACAATCAAAGCCTCTTTATATAATCCATGCCCAAACCCACTTAATGAACTGTATTCCAGACAATCGTATTTACCTCGTACATCAACATCGACGGGTCAGAGATCTCCGGCTACATTGACCTGGACATGAGCTGGCGCAACTGCTACCGCGAGGCCATCAGACACACCGACTGGCGGGGAGTCTTTGGAGGTAAAGCGCGGCTGAAGCCCATGCCCCACCACCTCAGCTATTCGAATCCGCGGTACAACGTGGTCAAGTACTCCGACAGCGACAACTACCAGGTGATGCACGACCACGACTACGGACTGATGTTCATGCACCGGGGCGATCACAAGATGATCTCGGTGGGCGGCCAGGTCAACATGTACTCGCGGAACGCCAAGCGATCGATGGTCTACTCCCCCAAGTTCGGATATGTGGTCTTCTACGATCACTTTGTGCGCAAGAAGGTCTAGAGAGTGGAGGGAGGTCGGTGAAGTCTACATCAAAATTATGTCTATGGTATGAGTAATAATAAAATATACGAATAATCTGAAGCTATTATTTTGCACTTTAAAGGGATCATACTAAACACATTAACATTGAGCGGAAATGCCGTTTTTTGAAATAGGCTAAAATTTTAACATTTTTCAAATGTATCATTGAGACTATATTCGACCAGCAATGATCTACTTACAAATAGCTTAGATTTATACACCTGAATTCCATAGCGTCAACAAGTTCTTGATCAAAATTTCCAGTTTCCTTTCTATTGAAACATTCAAGGCTAAAGTAGGCCACCGTTTCTAACCATTCTGGAGTCCCATGTTTCTGCCTAAAGCACTGCCTTTCATACCTCCATAAAACCTCCATCGATCATATGTATGTATGGGACCTACACCTTTGTATGAAAAGCATGCCCTACCATGATTTTAAGCCCACCGTGCTTTACTGTCTTCAGTGTATGGTTTGGGTGGTACTCAGCATTTGGAGGTAGACGAGCTTATTGTCTTGATCCTTTTCAACCAAACCAGTTTGGACTCATCTGTCCAAAGGATAATACGCCAATTAGATAGTGGTCAGTTCAATTGGCTTTTGGCTAACTTCAACCTGGCTTTTATATGCCTTTTACCAAGTAATGGCACCTTCCGTGAACTTCGCGCATTCAAATTCTTCTCATGAAGTCGCCGGCGAATGGTCACATCACTGATCCCCAAGCCAATATTCGCTTTTATATCCCTAGAGGAAGCAAAAGGATTAGCTTCGCTGAAGCGTACCATCGTTTTTCGGATTTCGGTTCATATCTGATGGCATTAGAAACCATCTTGGCAGAACATTTCAAAAGGCTTTGAATATCTTTTTATGTTTTGCCCTCCTTTCTAAGCGGAATGATCTCTTCCCTTTCTCGCTTGAAGCAGTGAGGTCCTTTAGCCACAAAAATGAAATTTTTTGCGTAGTAAAAGTGTTTCGTCATATTAACTATAATAAAGAACTCAATTAAACTCCCTTTTCACAAAATTACAAAAAATTTCGGCACTTTGCCCCACCACCTTTTGCAATATACCGTGACACTGATGAAATGTAAACATTTTTATTATTTTATAAACGATAAACTTTAAAGTTTATGGGACGCGAGATAAGAGTACCCCATGAATCATAATAAAACACAATATAAATTTGGCACCGTTTCAAGTGGGAACTTGGCTCTCTTTTGCTCTCATAACATTTTGCAATGTTTAGAATAGGCCTAGCAAAACAAACGGCATTTGGCGGGCGCTCTCTCGGGATCTTTTTCGCTCTCGGGCCTTTAAATTTAGCATAGCTCTGATTCCGTTCTTATTTCGTATGTCGACCAATGCTCATTGCATTGCAGACCTCCGAATCATACAGTTGAAAACGTGCGAAAATTTAGTGGGCTAGTTTTACATCATCATCAAAGCCAGTTAGCTTAAGCAGTTTAATTTAGTGAATTTAACCGAATCAAAGCATGCGAAATGTATTCGGTAATTATCAGTCATATCCTACTGATTGTATTGCCAGTAGTCGCCGATAGAAATCAGTTTATGGTGGGTAAGTTTCTTTCAAATTAGGTCACAGTCTCGACTGCGGCTACTCGAGTCAAATTTTCGCACATTCTCTAGGAAGCATCTTTACATCGGACAAAGATGAATCGGAAATCGCATTCCGAACTGCGGTGGACCGAGCTAACATATTGGAGCGAAACATAGAGCTTGTTCCAATTGTGATGTATGCCAACACGGATGACAGTTTCATAATGGAAAAAATGGGTATGAATTAAAAGATACTAATTTAATTCTATGACTTAATATCGACAATATATATAAGCAAGCCGTTGCTCATTCCAAATCCTTACTCTATTTCAGTTTGCAATTTAATTTCCCAGGGAGTAATTGCCATTTTCGGACCCAGTACAGGGAGTAGTTCTGGCAAGTATTAGAATACAAGTCAAAATATTGAAACAAACGTAATTCTGCAGCTTCATCGCAGACATAATTGCCTCAATATGTGATACCCTGGATATACCGCACATTGTTTACGACTGGATACCAAATGAGTCCATACCAGATCGAGAGCACTCCACCATGACCCTCAATGTTCACCCAGATAACCTCTTGTTATCCCAGGGATTTGCTGAGATTGTGCAGAGCTTTGGCTGGCGAAGTTTTACAGTTGTCTATGAGACCGATAGAGGTGAGTTCTAAAATTGCAACGCGATAAGGATTATAATTTTGGCGACATTCTAGAGCTGCAGCAACTTCAGGATATTTTGCAAGTCGGTGAGCCCAGCAGCAATCCAACTACAGTGAAACAACTGGGACCGGATGACGACCATAGACCTTTTTTGAAGGAAATTAAGCTCTCCACTGATAACTGCTTGATTCTCCACTGTGCCCCGGATAATCTGTTGAACATATTGCAACAAGCTAATGAGCTAAAAATGTTGGGCGAATATCAGGTACATATTCAAAAGATGTGCAAATAGTTTAATTGATTAATTTCTTTTTTAAGAGCGTATTTATACCTCTTCTGGACACGCATTCCGTTGAGTTCGGAGAACTTACTAAGGTCGAGGCCAACATAACAACGGTACGTCTGATGGATCCAACCGATTTCCACGTCAAAAACGTAGTGCACGACTGGGAGGAGCGCGAGAAACGCGAGGGGCGCTACTTTAAAGTGGAGCCCGAGCGAGTAAAAACCCAGATGATACTGCTCAATGATGCCGTTTGGCTTTTTTCAAAAGGACTTACTGAGCTCGGAATTTTCGAGGAGCTTACTGCACCCGAACTAGAATGCAGGCGAAAGAAACCCTGGCCATTTGGCAAACGCATCATTGAGTTTATGAAAGCGGTAAGTTGTTCAAAAAACTGCAGTCTTCGAATGTATGCTTTATTAGAGTCTTCTTAACTTACTATTTAAACCTATTAAACCGTATTTAGGTCATTGAAAACTCATTTTACTAGAATTAGGACCTTTTTCAACTTTATTAGACACGCTACAGAGATTGGTTTGTTAATATATATGATAAAACTCGAAAAAAGTTTGTGAAATTCAATATCAATAAATTGCACCTTAAAATATACACTTATAAAAACTGAAATTCATTTTATCGCCTACTCTCGGAGATGGATCTATTAAGCCCAACAATTGAAGAATTTATTAATTTATATAATATATTTATATTTATATTTATATTTCAAGATATTCTACCCAAAAGAACATAAAACTAAACAACTTTGAAGGGTCATTATTATCTTCTACAAATTCTAATAAGGGTTACATATTTGTAATCGTAAAAGATCTTCCTATTAAATAGAGTCTTAATTTAATTTCGGTTTTCTGTAAAATTATGATGACAGGCTTTAAATACTAACAACTTTTCCAACTTTTGCCGATCTATGTTAACGAACTATTTCATTTTACGTGTAAAAGAAAAAGTTGTTACTAGTAAAATTAGCTTTGATAACCGAAATTGGCTGACCAGAATTAGGCACAAATTTAAAATAGGCAAGCCGAAATTTATATACCCTTGCAGTTAGTACAAAACAACTATATTTCGATTTCTTTGCCTATATTACTAAAAACAATGAAGCCATGTCGATTTTGCGCTGCATTTTTCCGTCGTTTCTATGGCAACTATATGATTTTGTTGTGCGAATTTGACAAAACTAAAAGCGTAATTCCGATTTAGTAAAAAATTACTATATCTCAAAGAATATTTTGATAAACAGAAAATTAGCAAATTAAAATTTTATTTAATTTTATTTTTTTTAATCTTTTTTCGATTTTCCTATGGGGGCTATATGATATAGATTCCGATCTTAATTTAATTAAAACCGTAATTCCATGGTATTTAAATATTACCAAATTCACAAAAATTTAAAAACAACAAAGTTATATTTTTTACAATTTTTTTTTTCCGATATATAGTCGCCTAAGACAACCTTATCTTTACAACATATGGCTAGAAACGGACGGATGGACGGACTGACGGAAGGACATATGGCTAGATCGACTCTGCATATGCATATAGGGTCGGAATTGTCTCCTTGTCTTAAGTTATAATACTCTCTACAAGGGTATAAAAATATTACTTTCTTATATTAGATGTTGCTTTTGTCTAAAGAGGTCATTTATATCCATTTACCCTTTGCAGCGGTCCGAAGAGACTTCCACGGGACGGATTGACTTCAAAGAAAATGGCCAACGGAGCTTCTTCACACTACGATTTATGGAACTGAGTGCTGGCGGCTTCTTAGATCTAGCCACTTGGGATCCGGTGAACGGCTTGGACATCCTCAATGACGACGAAGAGAGCGAGAAGAGAGTAGGCCAGAAGCTGTCAAACAAGACATTTATTGTGTCATCCCGACTGGGAGCACCTTTTCTCACGGAACGAGAACCGGAGGAAGGGGAAGTCTGGAGCGGAAATTCCCGTTACGAAGGCTACTCCATTGACCTAATTGAGGAAATAGCCAAAATGCTGAATTTTAAGTACGAGTTCCGAATTACTCCCGATGGCAAGTACGGTGCCCTTAACAAGGTGACCCAGACTTGGGATGGCATCGTGGGACAATTGATCGATGGGGTAAGTTAGGGTGTTTACGCCTTCTATTATTTTCTTAACTTAAAGAGTCACGTTGAATTGGTGCATTAGAAACATTCTAACTGTACGTTATCAACTTATTTTTCTATACCCTATGCCTACAATGAAAGGGGTACGGTGTCTTCGTGAAACAATTACGAATATTTTAATATTCAATAAATTACACTAGTTTAACAAATTAAATTGACAATTAATTCCAGAGGTGAAAGTTTGGTTATAGAGATTGGATTGTTAAAAAAATTTTAAATAGTTTTCAAAACTCAAGAAGGGCTACCATAAAACAAAAACGCATAGAAACTGAAATTAATTTTATCGCTTTTACTCAACAATTTTAGTGCAGCAAAGCCATCAGGAAATGTTGAAAGTTTCAGCTCAATTAAAGTTAAGCTGAATTCTAGTCTATTTTTGTACCACTGCGTTCTCAAAACTGGGACGAAATGAAAAGATCTCGGTTTCATATCAGATCAGATCTGCAGATAAAATCTTTTTTGAATCATTAGCGTTTAGTCTTAGGGAATTTAGTTCAAAAAGTTCAGATATTGCCGACCTGTGTAATTTTCTTATTTCAAATTTAACTGAAAACACAATAAAATACATTTAACGTTTTATTTTCAGAATGCCGACCTTGGCATCTGTGATTTGACCATGACATCTTCCCGACGCCAGGCCGTGGACTTTACACCTCCTTTCATGACCTTGGGAATCAGTATCCTGTTCTCCAAGCCTCCTACCCCACCCACTGATCTGTTCTCCTTCCTGTCTCCCTTCTCGTTGGATGTGTGGACTTACATGGGATCAGCGTACCTCTTCATATCCATGCTCCTGTGCGCACTGGCTCGAATGGCGCCCGACGACTGGGAAAATCCTCATCCGTGCAAGGAGCCAGAGGAGGTGGAGAACATATGGTCGATTATGAACACCACCTGGCTCTCGATTGGGTCGTTGATGGGACAGGGCTGTGACATTCTGCCCAAGTGAGAGGAGATTGCCCAAGCACACAGTCCCCGGTCTTACATATGATTTATTTTTCAGGGCAGCATCCACAAGATTGGTGACTGGAATGTGGTGGTTCTTCGCTCTGATGATGCTGAACTCCTACACGGCCAATTTGGCCGCCTTCCTAACCAATTCCCGCCAGGCAAACTCGATCAGCAGCGCAGAGGATCTGGCGGCCCAAAACAAGATTAAGTACGGTGCAATGGCCGGTGGTTCCACAATGGGTTTCTTTCGAGACTCCAACTTCAGTGTTTACCAAAAGATGTGGACCGCCATGGAAAGCGCCAGTCCCTCAGTTTTTACAAAAACCAATGACGAGGGCGTCGAGAGGGTGCAGAAGGGCAAGAACCTATACGCATTTATGATGGAGTCTACCACTTTGGAATACAATGTGGAGCGCAAGTGCGACCTGGTGCAGATCGGCGGCTGGCTGGACTATAAAAGCTATGGCATCGCTATGCCGTTCAGTGAGTGTTGATTAGAACCCAATTTCCATTTAAGATTTACCAGGAACTTTGACTACTTTGAGTTTAACGAATTGACTTACTCCTGTAAAAAAATGTTTGATTTGCAAGACAATTTTACTAAAAGTTCCCGACTGGCGATATCAGTTTTATACCCTCGTAAAAACGTAGCTTGTAACTTTGTTTTATTTCTGTTCTTCTTCTTCCAAAAAAAATGAATTTAAGTTTAGCCCATTAGTAACATTGACCAACAAAATAGTTACAAGCACAACCCATTAATAATGGTTTAGTAACCATGAAATAGTTAATAATTATGCGTAGCGCTATAAGTCGTTCTCGTAAATGTTATTTAACTACAAATTATAGTTGAAAACAAGAGAGAACGCTATAGTCGGGTGCCCCGACTATCAGATACCCGTTACTCAGGTAAAGGGAGTGCGAGGGAGATGGAGATAGAAACTTTAATCACGCATAACTTTTTAACGAATGCACATTGGGCCAGCGAGCCGATTTTTCGACGAAAATTAAAGTTTTAAAGCTAGCTTCTTCAAATTTGGTACATATGATAGTGTCGATGCACATAAAAATATATCTAAGTTTCAGACTCATCTGACCACGCCTTCCCTAGCCGCCCATATGAGATAGGTTTCCTCTTATTGATACTTGTACGGTAATAAATAATGCTATAGCACTCGTTAAATTCAACAAATGTTTTTAATTCATTTTTTCAACACTTAACCTTAATATTAATAAGTAAAAAATAAAAATGCATTCAAAGTGACTATCAATGGGTATTTTACATTTAAAAATTTTCCTAACAGTCGTCTTCTACATCAATTTCTATTGAAAACGGATATTCAGAGTCAGAATTTGAATCACTATCATTATTGCTAGCATCAAAATCGGGAACATTGTTATTATTGTTCATGTTACAAGAATATAGCAAGTTTGGTGATTCCAAAAGTTCGATTACGTCTGCTGGTAGGGGTAGTTTATTTTGGTGACCCAATCTTTTTGTTAAATAAATGCTTGACACAAGAGGATCTGAGGAATCCATTGCTCTGTGGAAAACGTCTGCCATGTTGTTCTGCCGTGTACTCTTTCGAGCATGTAACCTTCTGTCACTCTTATAGTATTTGTTGCGAGCCTCTGAGGCGTTCTCGCCGAGAACACCTAATGGAAGGATTGATGCTTCTATTATTTGGTATCCGTGCATTAACACTTTATGGACTGTTGCTGACATTGGAAACCATGGATACAAGGACATATATAGTGATATGGTTTTCTGACAATATTTTTTAAATTTTGTTGGATCAATTGGTAGGTGGCAAGAAATAGCAATTAAAATATTGTTAAAATATGCAATGAGAATTTCATCAAGACCTAAGATTTCAGCTAGTAGCTTAGGTTGTGCAAACGCCCTCCTTGCTGTATTGCCGTCGTTGGTATTTCCATTGCCATTCTGCTTAGGCTTATCCACATGTAAAGCCATAGCATTCCACATCTGCATCTTAATCGTCTTTTTTTGTTTCGCCATTTCTTTTTTTCCATTTTCATCTCTCACTTGCCATTTTTTAAGTTTCAGTCTATATGCAATTTTAAGAACGAATTCGAAAAATCGAATCCAACCATGTAGAGGACTTATGCCATATTTTAATGATTCATATCTTGGCTTAAATTTTGGTGAGTCTATTTTTGCAAGATTTTGTTTCAGTCAAAATGTTTAAAACCTTTCCATCTAAAAGTGTCATTTGAAGATCATATTTAACTGAAATTGATTTTCCATTTACAACGGAGCAGACATATGAAGACAAATTTTTTATTTGACTATCCAAATTTTTTTTCTCATTCAGAATATGGTCTTTTGTCTCTTTAACAAACTCAAGCTTGACTAGTCTACAAAATCTAATCGACTGAGGAGTACGATTCATCCAAAATACATTTCCCATATGGTCCATTAATTTTAGGGGTATTATTGTTGTCGCAAAAAGCGAGTCGTCAGAAAGCAAAGAATCACATCCAAAAAAGTGTTGCTTAGAGCTGCTTTGTCCGGTTGTTCCGTCAAATCCATAGCTTGCAATAAGGGTCAGACTTAAAGTATTGCCAAGCTGGTTAAAAATATCTTCTTGCATTTGAATTATACGGCAACTAGTGTGGTCTAGAAGACTTTGCAGCGGAACTTCAGCAACTGACTCGGTTACATTAATATGAAAAGGTCTACATTTTGACTTAGCTTCTCTGACTTTGTTGTAAGCAGGAAAAAGTTGACAAGATCTGGAAATGCTGAGCTCGCGAAAGTTGTTGTACTGACTTTTAGTCAATGAATTTTCAAGCAGATATGCTAAAGCTTCATCCTCCGTTAGTTGAACCGAGTCATTTTTCTGAGTAAAAGAATGGTTTCTAGCCTTATTGGGGTCACTCGAAGTAAGAAACGTATTTTTTAATACAAGGAATGTATGTTTCTCATTCGTTCTTTCGGCCGAAACTGCGGCGGCATGCACAAGAAGAGATGTGTTGTGACCCTGATTAACAGCTAAATCGGATGCCAATTTTCTCTTCTGACGGGGACCGGCGTTAACATATCCAATGGGTGGGCGTCCAACTGGTCTTGATGTTGACGGTTTTGGATTTGAAGACAAGAATGAACTTACTGTTATAGCCATATTGGACAGAAGCCATTCGGTATGCTTTGTCTTAAATCTGGTCATGCTTCTGTTAAGCTTCTCACTTTGGTGTTGATTTCATCCTTTTTCTCTGTGCTTAAGGGGGTCTTCTAGTCTAGAGGCTCGAATTTCGACCTTTTTTTAACAATTAATAAAAAAAAAGGAACAGATATTTTTATTATCCGTTTTTTTATCATTTGTTTATTAAACTTAAAGGAGTACATAAAATAAATTTAAAAAAAAAAAATTAGTTTTCATTGAGTTATTCCTTCTTGAAGAAGAGGGAACAAAAAAGGGGCCGTGTCCGCGTCGCCATAATATTTATGCTTGTAGTTATCTCAAAAATAAAACAATGATAGATTCTTAATGAGTACGAATGTCGCTATGGCATGAACCACCAAAAAAAAAAAATCTTTTTTTTTTCATGAAATGGCGGCTACTCAAAGAAACAAGTCGGTTTTTTGTCGAATTTTTAAAAATATTATAAATTTAAAATTTTTATTTTTTGTTGGTTCATGCGATAGCGATATATTTAAAGAATATTCATGCCAAATTTCAAGTAAATCGACTGATTAGAACTTGAGTTAGAGTGGCGACCGCATCAAAAAAAGTAGTTTCGAGAAAAACGCGTTTAAAGTTACAGTCGTTCCCTCAACCGGTCTAGTTGCCACGTCACTAAAACGGCTATAACTTTAAAAATAATTTGAGTTTTGAAAAATCCTTTTAGGGAGATATTTTTGAATATCCAAACTATCGAATTATGAAAAAAAAAATTTTTCGATTTTCTCAAATTTCTAGACTAGAAGACCCCCTTAAGTCGAATTCTTTCAGTTCATCATAAATCCAACTCGAAACGGCAGATGAGCTACGATTCTTTTGTATGTAGATATCAAGCAGTTGCTCATAGGCGAACTCAACAACAGCTACAATATGTGGGATTTATACATATCGGTGCAAAATGGAGCAAAAAAGCTTAATAAAATTAGTTTATATACACTTTGCACTTTAATGACAGATAGTTACTTTTTGGCACAAGTTGGCACAAAATTTGTTATAATCCACAACAGACGGGTTAGCAGGTTAGCTTTTTTCTACTCTTGGACAACACCAATAAACGCACACAAAGAACACATTATCAAACATGAACAAAATCTTTTTTAATACAAATATTCTATATACCTTTGTCTTTCGTTTCCATAATTTTAGTGAAAATTGCTTAAACCACAACAATATTGGCACGCTCGCAAGTAAACAAAATCTTTCCCGCGCTTTTTAGTTTTGCGCGCATGCAATCAGACAACTGACTTTGAAGGGCTGCCAAAATTTCAGGGATGCATTAAAACAATTAAAATATTTTGATTCATTTTAGTCAAAGTATATACTATTCAAATTTTATTATTAAAATATGTTTACTTGCTATGAAAAATTTGAATTTTCGTCGAAAAATCGGCTCGCTGGCCCAATGTGGAATGGTCCGATTTGAAAAATTTCTTCTACATTTCGATAGGTATTGATAAACACAATAAAACTGCATTTTTACTTTTTCGAAATATTTAAATTTTTAAAATCGTATATAAGCGATTGTGGGCGTTAAAGGGGGCGTGGCACCTTTTTGAAACAAACTTGCGCTGCGTAGGAACTCCTAGAATCTGCATGCAAAATGCCAATCTTCTAGCTTTTATAGTTTCCGAGATCTCAGCGTTCATACGGACGGACAGACGGACAGACGGACATGGCTATATCGACTCGGCTAGTGACCCTGATCAAGAATATATATACTTTATAGGGTCGGAAACGCTTCCTTCTAGCTGTTACATACTTTTGCACGAATACAATATACCCTTTTACTCTACGAGTAACGGGTATAATGATGATATTTTACCATCAAATGGTTAACTAAGCATCATCAAAATACATCTTACAATTTTCATAGTACCATTGGTCAATTTGAACAAAATAAAAAATAAATTATAACAAACAGGTTTCAGTTAATATTCTGATTAAAAGGCTAGCTTTGATTCTAAAAATTCTTTCAGATTCGCCATACCGCAAACAGATCAGCGGGGCAGTCTTGAAGTTGGGCGAACTGGGACAGCTGGCGGAGCTGAAGCGGAAGTGGTGGAAGGAGATGCACGGCGGAGGCAACTGCGAGAAGAGCGACGAGGATGGCGGGGACACTCCGGAACTGGGCTTGGAGAACGTGGGCGGCGTCTTTCTGGTGCTGGGACTTGGCTTGTTGGCGGCCATGGTTCTCGGCTGCACGGAGTTCTTGTGGAACGTCAAGTCAGTAGCTATTGACGAAAAGGTAATTTTTATTTACCCCGAGTTAAATTATAACGTAAGTTTTTTTTTATGGAGGGATCTGTTGGTTGGGACACGAAATATGAAGTCGACATACCCCTATCCACTGTCACATAATTTCACATTCTGCCAATGTACTTCATTCTATACAGGGGCTATCATAAGAAAATTGTAATAACTATAAAATATATTAAAAACAAAACAAACTGTTGCCAGTTGTTCCATACAAATTCAATTATCAGAAATTTCAACAACTTAACAACTCCTAGGGTGTTAATTTGCTAAAAACCAGAGTTACTTTTAATTTTCCATTTAACAGCAATCTCTGTATATATGTATGAAATCAAACACGTGATTATAATTTGGCTTGTTATTAGCTCAATAATATTTTTAAATAGTTACTAACGACGAAAAATCAGTGTTCAAAAATTGTATATATCTTTCGTAGACCGGCGGTAGAGCTAAATGTATACTTTGGTAAATTGATCAAGACAAAGGAAAAATAATAATTGGCTTTACAATCCTGTCCTTTTTAACATAATTTAAAAATTCAATAAAAACAAAATCAGCATTTCGGTTGCCGATTGTTCAAAAAGCAATATCCAAAGAAAACTAAAATTTGTGTTTATAGTATTTTGCTGCATTTCTAAAAGAATTTTAAACACTGAAAGATAAAATTATCCTTGTTAATCTATACAATTCAATACATATTCACAGAAATTAAATATATACATAATAGATCAAAACTAATTTTACACATTAAAATAATGGTACCAAACAAACAATTTTAGGTGTAATTTATTTATTCAAAAAATCGAACTGAAGCGAAAAACAAATTTTCTAACTTTCTTAAGCTTTCTCATACACTTTGGGGCTCGAAAAAATTCTTTGACTGGGCAATACAAAATAAATTAAAAGTACTGATAACAAATTTGGTGCTGCAAACTAGACTTAATTTTTTAATAAACTAAGTTTTTTTTCAAAATGTCCGTCAAGGACAAAATTTGTGCTATTCTCACGTTTATAATATCTTTTTGAAACCAAATTCGCAATGTCTGTATTTCGACTAGATCAACCTATTTTGTTTAATAAAAGTAATATTTTAGGTAATAAATGCAAAGCATTCACAAAAATAGGTCTTTCTACGTTTTAAAGTCTACGATTGACAGTCGTGTTTAACCAATTGCTCTTCGCAGATTTCACTTAAAGATGCTTTCAAGTCTGAGGCTTTGTTTGCGGCTAAAATTTGGATAACCACTAAACCTGTGCACACAAGCTCTGGCTCTGGCAGCTCATCTTCGGCCAGTTCCTCTTCAAGCCGATCCAAGCATTCTTCAAAATCGCAGGGATTATCTATGAAAAGTCTCAAAAGCTCAGGGGATCATGACATAGAAGCATCGGTTCACAGCAAACTGAAGAAAATCGGATCCATGTTCTCACTGAAATCACACAAGACTACTACTCCGCCTCCGGAAATCGGCTGGAAACTGGACAAGTCAACGCAAATCGATGAAGTCCCAACTCCCGAAGGCGACCCCGAGTTGATCCCGGAGGAAGAGCTGCCCCATCCGCATCATCGACATCATCATCACCACCATCACCATCGCCATCATCACCACCAGCACGAACCAGATCAGGAGCATGAAAAAGATACGTCGCCTGTTCAGTAATGTAATTTGGTAAAAAACTGAATAATGCAACCAAATCTCATCGACCTCCATCCAAAAGACCAATTTATTCAGCAGGAGGCTTTTTATTTCCGGCCTTGGTGGCTTTTCACACACAAAAAAAATTCATTGGTCAAACTTACCAATAAAATAGTCCCTAGTCCATGGAACCTGCTTAGTCAACCTTTCTTTTATTAAATTGATTTTTCATGAAAATAGTAAATTAACCATAAATAGTAGTGTTAATATTAAATTAATTGACTTTCTTTAAATTATAACATAATATGTTCATCGTTCCCCATTTAAAAGTGTGGAAGTGTTTGAAAACTTTCTACTGAAATGACCATACCCGTTAAACGTAGAGTAATAGAGTAAAAGGACCCTAAAAGGATAGAAAATTCTCCTTATCACTAGCTGAGTCAATTTAACTTCAATATCTCGAAAACTATACGTGCTAGAGATTTGGGACATATGTACATAAAAAGCAGATTCTCGTTTTGCATATTAATAAAAATGTAATTTAAATTTCGTGAAATTCTGTAGGGACATAATAGAGAAATGCTTTTGGACGGTAAATAAGACTAGTTTTCGAAAGCAAATCCACAATTTACTCCGGTGCAATTTATCTGTGCAGCTCTCAAACTTAACCAACTTTCTCAAAATTTGTCGAGCTGTAGCATTCGTTACAGCGTGTTTATACAAGGGAATAGGGTTCAATTTCTAGGAAAAAGAGCAATTAATGACAAAAATTAGTTAACCAGAAGTCAAGAAAAATATATATATATATGAAAACAGGAAAAACCAAAGTAATTTACACTTTATTTTACTAATCAAGTCCAAAAAGAAATTACTTTAATTATTCGATAGAAGTCCTTCTTCGTAAATTATTAAAAAGTTTTAGCTAATTGTAATACTTTTTATACGATTTAATTATTAATCACTGAACTTTACCTTAAAGTATAAACCTCTTTGTTGGAATTTAATTGTTATAGAAATACTATATTACTATTTTATTTTCAGCTTATGTTTTTGAAATAAAAATAGCAAAATATATCCAGTATTTTTTAAATATAAAGGAAAATAGGTGAATTTCGAATTCGAAAAAATAAAACTGTAATCTACAAAACTCCATAAAAGCACTAAAGTCTGCAAACTGGGATGACCTTCCGTACCTCCTCTTTATATACCATATTTTCTACATATGTAACTAGCAATTTCCGACGGCGAATGTTGCCGTGACTTTTTACTTATATATGTATTTACCATATTGTGTGATTTAAATCTTTTATTTTTGAGACTTTAATTTAAAAGAGGAAGCTAACTGCGTAAAGCCGAAGTTTTAATACCCTTGCAGACATATAAAAATAGAAAAAAGGGATATTTTTCACAGCGTTTAACAATTATTCCTATGGAAGGTATAAGATATAGACGTCCGATCGGCAAGTGCTTTTACCCTGATCAAGGTATGCGTAAATAAATAAGACTTGGAAAAATTGATGTCAATAGCTCATACACTGCGCGAAATATCCTGAAAAACTTCTTCACTGCGTTACAAACTTATAGAAAGAAGAAATTGTACCGTTGATAACTTTTTTAGCGTGGCCCAACCGGTAGAGGTGTCTGGACACTAACCTTTTGAGAAAAGTTCAAATCCTGGCAGTGACGAGGTAAAATGTGTTTAATATATGTTTTTGCTTTTCTTAAAGGTTATAGGTTTTAAAGCTTTCTAAATAAGGATTGTTCTTAATTTTAGTATTAGAAACGGAAGTACGGACGGACAGACGGACATGGCTATTTCGACTGGTGATACTGATCAAGAATAGTTCGAAAATGTCTCTTTCATTAACCAAAACATTATTGAACTGTTTTAGGTTTGAATGATATAAAAAAAATTTATTATAGAACCTTACTTTTTTTTTACAAATCTTTGAACATACATCCTTTTTTCTTACCCTATCAATTTTTGTTAGTTTCTTCCATATGTGGGAAAAATGGGCCCACTCTTATTTACATAATACTTACTACGCATTTTTTAAACTGTTGTTCAATAATGTGGATTTATACTGTCTATTCAAAAATATTGACAACAACAATTATTGGGGTTTTTCAGTTTTTATTTGATTTTCTATTTTAATTTTTTTTTGGTTAATTATTTTTTTCTTTTTGTTTACGTACATACATAACTCAAACATACTTCTTAGTATTCTCGTAAAGTATTTGAATTCGAAATTCCTCTAGTAATTATGTTGTCCTATTTAAATAATATTTAAAAATATTTTATATGAATACTTAAGATTTTTTAAAAATTATTCTGATCCTTTTTCGCTTTAAATATTAATAATATCTACGATATTGTTGCACATTATAATGGTAAATTTTTTTTTGCAAAGCTAGTATAATACGTTTGTTACTTCTCTTCATTTTAAGGTACATTATTTGTTGCTTTTTTTTCTCCGTTTTGGTTTTTTTTTATTTTTTAGAGCTTCTATCGCACAATTTTCTTTATCCATCCATACATTTTTACCTACTCCTATATACTTATTAAATTGCTAAATTGATATTTTACAAAAATATAGAGTTTAAATAATGTGCATAGAATATTATCTGGTTGAATACTAGGACAAAAATAAATTAACAGAACTAGAAAAAAAGAATTTCTCAGTTGAAAAGTTCTGTTGTTTCATATGTACAGAATAAGACAGGAATTATAAATATTTCTCTTATATATAAATTAAAATACTTTTTTGAAGAGTATTTTTGCTATTAAGTATAACTTGGGGTACATTACTTAAAACTTTTGTTTGGGCGATTTATCTAAGGTAATGTCCTTGGAGAATTCTCTAAAATTGCTTATTCATCTGCTGTCTATCAACCATGACCATATCCTTCGGGCAGCGGCGTCGTGGTCAATCCTTGGCGGCAATGGCCACGGGCGGAAATTGTCGCTCATCGTAAAGCTTCGTCGGAGTATCTATGGCGTCGCAGAGCTTTCGGAACTTGGCGGAATCTAAGGATGAGGAATGGTTACAGAAATGGTTCGAAAATGAATGAATCAATCTGCCCACCTGACATTGCATCCGCCTGATCACCCTTCAGAATGCTCGCATAGCTGTTATCTTGCGTCGGGTCCGGATTCTCGATGAGCACACTGGCCGCACAGCTCTTCAGCATCGTAAGCGAGGGCTGCGTCATAACCGCTGGACTCGCCGACTTGATCTGCGACCTCAGCACGCTTTCGCTCAGCTGCAACTCGATGACATCCTCCAGGGCTCCACGCAGGTCGTGGACAGACAGCAGTTTGCAGGCGCCGCCCCGATCCGCAAGGAACTCGTGCACGTAGAGGAAGCCGTCCTCGCACGCAATCAGCAGGCGCAGCTCCTTCTGCACGCGGGTCAGGGCGCATATGTGCCTCAGGCCGCCCTGGGCCAGCTGCACCGTGGCGAAGGATCGGTCCTGGGCCAGCACCTCGCTGACTTGCGTGGGCAGCAGCAACGAGGACACCGCCTTGGAGAACATCCCGCCCCAGCTGGCGACAGGTGCGGCAGTTTTGTTGGCCTCCTCTGCTGTGGTGGCCGCTATTGATTCCTTGGCAGTAGTTTCTGACTTGGCGGCCACATCCGCTGTAATAAATACAATAAATTAACATTAATTAAATGTACTCTTATGAAATTAATTTATCAATGCTGAATAAATCGAAACCCAAAAAGTCTGGGTTCAATTTCGTAGGTATCACAAGACCCAAAGGCCAAACTGGACTACAATTTCATTTTTAGGTAGTGAACCAAAATGTGGGTTATATTCGTCTTTTTATACCCTTGCAGAGGGTATTATAATTTTGGTCAAAAGTGTGCAACGCATCTCCGACCCTATAAAGTATATATATTCTTGATCAGGATCACCTCCTGAGTTGATATAGCCATGTCCGTCTGTCCGTCTGTCTGTCCGTCTGTCCGTCTGTCCGTCTGTCTGTTTCTACGCAAACTAGTCTCTCAGTTTTAAAGCTATCGAATTGAAACTTTGCACACACCCTTCTTTCCTTTGCACGCAGTATATATGTCGGAACGGCCGGGATCGGCCGACTATATCCTATAGCTGCCATATAACTGATTAATCGGAAATGCCATAACTTTGGTGTTTGTAAAGTTAGGAAGCTGGAATTTTCTATGGGTTTTATATTTGGCCAATCAATCCGACCTACCAAATTTCATAAGGATCGGCCGACTATATCCTATAGCTGCCATATAACTGATTGATCGGAAATGCCATAACTTTGGTGTTTGTAAAGTTAGGAAGTTGGGATTTTCTATGGGTTTTATTTTTAGCCAATCAATCCGATCTACCAAACTTCATAAGGATCGGCCGACTATATCCTATAGCTGACATATAACTGAACAATTGGAAATGCAATAACTTTGGTGTTTTTAAAGTTAGAAAGTTGGGATTTTTTATGAGTATTAAGTTGCATCATATGAATAATTTTGAAGAATATAATTTACAGAGTATTCTGCAAGGGTATATCAACTTCGGCTCCGCCCGAAGTTAGCTTTCCTTTCTTGTTTGGTAATGGTATACTAAATTTTAAGGGTTTGCCTTCTTAAATTTAGTCCATTAAAGAAATACCAAAATAACTAATTATGAGGTAATCTGCAAGACTACGCTTTAAGTCTTTAATTTAGTCCGTCTTAGAATTGAAAAGAGTTTTTTATTAAAAAAAAAATAGAATATGGCAATATCAATATTTATAAGATTTCCCATCATTTTTGTTATTGTCGTTATTACAAATCTAGTACAAACCTATAAAACATGTGTGATCTCTTGCAATATTGTTTATTTACTCCACTAGTACCGATCATACAGCCCCCTTAGACAACCACTCACCTATCGCCTTCAGTTCGACGGCCTCCACTGCCCGCGCGTCGATCTTGAAGACGTGGACGGTCTCCGTGTTGGAGGAGGCGCACAGGAAGTCCCCGCTGGCCGAGAAGACCAGAGAGGCGATGCGCACGCAGCTGACGCCCCGCCGGAACTCCTGCACCCTCTGGCCATTCTTGACGCAGAAGACCCGGATGACGGTGCCGCGCTCGGAGGCGGTGGCCAGCAGGGCGCCGCTGGGCGAGAAGGCCAGGGCCGAGAGGGGCGTGTCGTGGGCCTTGATGGTCATGCCCGTGCGCAGCTTGCTGGCGTTGAAGATGCGCAGCTCGCCGCTGTTCTGGCAGACTGGGAAGGCCAAGTGCGAGTTGAGGGACAGGGCGCACAGGCCCTGCTCGTTGGGCGCGATGTTCTCGATGGAGTGCAGGATCTTCATGTCGCGGATGTCGTGGATGTGTATGCTCTCCGCCAGGCAGACGATCAACCGCTGCCGGTTCATGCGGACGCACAGGATCTCCGACGGGTAGAAGCAGTTGCAGATGTCCTGCTTCTTCTTGAAGTGCAGCATCTTGAGGCAGTTGGGTTTCTGGGCGGTGACCAGCACCACCAGCGAGCTGTTGAACAGGCGCTCCACTATTCGGATCTGCTCCGTGTTGTCCTTGGCGAATATCTCCTCCACCTTGTCCTGGCTGGCTATCGAGTACAGTCGAAGCCCCGTGGGACTTAGTACGGACAGGGAACTATGGGAAAGCATAAAACATAAACAATAATTAAAACCACTGAAAATCTTTTCAAACCCAAATGCAACTTAAAGTCAAATCTCGGTATCCTTGAAACTCCTTCAGCTTCACATAAACTTGTTAAAACTATACCAACCATAGGATATAGCCCTCCGATCGGCAATTTTTTTAACATTATCAGTGTACACATAAAAAAATGTTTAAGTTTTTTTTACACTGCGCAAATAACTTTGGGATATCCAACTTTTATTATACTCAAGGCATTACAATCATTGTATTAGTTTCAAAGTTTCTAATCTCTAGTTTTAGGTCAGATGGACGGACGAATATGACTATATATATATTTGCTTATTAATGTTGATCAAGAATATATATTCCATATAGAGTCGGAAACTTCTGTCCAAAAATTAAAAATAGTTATTAAAATATGAATTGTTTTTCGCTAAAAATGAATCGGTTTTTAAAAATAATTTTTGACAATTTTTAAAAGCAACTATTGCCCAATAAAATTTATATTAAAAACTTATAGCTTTAGATTTTAAAACACCTTTTTTAGTTTTACCATTTACTCTTTTATTACAAGAACCTATTAAACGTAATTTTAAATCAAATATATATATATTATTTTTATTTAATTTTTCTCATAAAATAATGATTTTTATTATTCTCAAAAATAATTTTTTTAATGAAAATAAATTTTAAACAAGAAAGGAAAGCTAACTTCGGGCGGAGCCGAAGTTAATATACCCTTGCAGAATACTCTGTAAATTATATTCTCCAAAATTATTTATATGATGCATTCTTAATACTCATAAAAAATCCCAACTTTCTAACTTTAAAAACACCAAAGTTATCGCATTTCCAATCGTTCAGTTATATGGCAGCTATAAGATATAGTCGGCCGATCCTTATGAAATTTGATAGGTCGCATTGATTGGCCAAAAATAAAACCCATAGAAAATCCCAACTTGCTAACTTAACAAACACCAAAGTTATGGCATTTCCGATCAATCAGTTATATGGCAGCTATAGGATATAGTAGGCCGATCCCGGCCGTTCCGACATATATACTGCGTGCAAAGGAAAGAAGGGTGTGTGCAAAGTTTCAAATCGATATCTTTAAAACTGAGAGACTAGTTTGCGTAGAAACAGACAGACGGACAGACGGACATGGCTATATCAACTCAGGAGGTGATCCTGATCAAGAATATATATACTTTATAGGGTCGGAGATGTCTCCTTCACTGCGTTGCACACTTTTGACCAAAATTATAATACGCTCTGCAAGGGTATAAAAATCGACATTGCTATTGTTTGTTACAACCAATACGAAATTTCCTTATTCCCCAAGTATGAGGTAGACACGCTTTTAAATGGGAAGTGGTGAATTAAGTCTATTAACTGATAATGTTTCTTATAACTTGCAATTATATGGATATAGCCGAAGTTAATCTTGGCTTACCGAAGATTTCTTTTACCCAAAGATGTACTTTCCTTTTTCCAGAGAGCGACATTCTATGCACACGTTTAATGTGACTAAATTTTGCATGGACAACTAGCTCCAACATTATTATAATCAACTACAAAGTCATATTTATTATCGAATTAGCCCTCTCGGGCTTCCAAAAATTGCCGTAGTGGACGGTATTTCACGTCCCCATGGCGGGGTATTGGTTAAAGTTTTCAACTAGCAATAACCGCACCTCAGTAGAACTTCATCGGTTACGGTATTGCCACTGCGCAAAGATAACTGTTCGCTACCATTCGACATCTACTCCATGCAGGCGCTGCTAGAACCAGTTGGGAATTGTATGCGCACACGCACGCAAAAATTTCTCAAGCGACGACTTTGCAACCGGTCAAAAGGTGCAGCATGCTTTTAGGCTCCCATTGCTCTTGTACTTCTGATTTCTAGTGGTTCTAATGCAGAATCGAGAGATGTTGCACGAAAATTATTTGAGGGTGTTTCCTAAGGGTGGTTTTTTTCTCACTTCTTTCGAAAAGGAAACAACCAAATGTTGTGCAAGCAAATTAAAGGGTTTGGTCAATGATTTTTACTTTTAGGAAAAATAAAATAAATTTACTTAATTGATTATCAAATCTATTTTACTTAATTAATTGCAGCTTTAACAATTACGAAAATTGTATACTGTAATTAAAAATACATGTAATTTCCACGCATGAATAATACACATGTGCATTAATAAATAAATGAACGAAATCATATTTATTTGGTGGATTTGGGCCGAAATCGAATAGTTTACCAATTTCATTTTTACCACACAAATAACCTTCACAATATAAGTTTAATTTGTATAGACCCTTAACTATTAACTACATAGACCCTTAACTATTAATCATAACAGTTATTTTTGGGCCAAAACAAAAACTATTGATTTAACCTTTTTTCGCCTGAATAGTATATATTTATTGTTTGGAATTAACATGTGTACATATTGAAGACTAGCCACCGAAATATTTCAATGCCATTTAAAAACTAATATTTCGATGCAAGCAGCTTGTAAATCCTCCTTCATCCTTATTTTTTAAACTTTGCATTTCCAGTTTTCTATTTGCCGTTTTTCATTATCCTCTTTTTTGGGTTTTTACAATAAACAATCTTGAGATCGAGCTTTGAACATTACATTTTAGAATTGCGCCGCTGCACTTTGTACTTGGTGCCTATTGCCAGGACCTGTCCCATCCAACTTCGGTCCCTCCCTCAGAGGAGGTCGCTTGGCGACAGCTGGGACTCTCCCTCCGCCAGGTAGATGTGCATGGCCTTGAGCAGCAGCGCTATGCCCAACTGCTTCTTCTGTTTCATCGTCCACGACTGGGCGGGCCCGTAGTAATCCCCGCGCCTCAGGTTGGTAAGGTGCGTGAGACCCAGGGCGTCTATTATAGACGCCTCGCGGGTGTACGCATCAATGGGCAAGATGTTGTGGAAGACGTGCAGGCAGACGACTCCACTGCCATGCTGCCAAATGTCCAGGATGCGCTCCAGCTTCCGGCTTCCCATCTTGCCATCGCCCGGCGGCGGCGATCGAAAAACCTCTGGCTGCAGGGCGCGAAATCCACCGCCGCGTTCCCCCTTCGTCTTCTCCTTGTCCCGCTTTTGGTGGAGGCGAGTGTGCTGGCGCATGGCGTCGTAGAGATGGGCGTACGGCCGCGAGGACTTGCCCTTGCCCACGTAGAAAATGGAGTCGAGGAAGCGCTGCCACACACCGAACTTCTCGAGGAAGGCGCTCTCCCCGGGCAGATTCCGCGAGATGCGCGGGTCGATCAGCATGTAGATGAAGCTCTGCTTGAGGTGGCCCTCCCGTAGGTTCTTCTTGGGCATGCCGGACTTGGCGAAATGCGCGGCCGAGACTGCCTCATGCGGCAAGTAATCGCTGATTCTGGCGAAGTCCTCCGGGGATCGGAGCGTGCGGTGCAGCTCCACCGAGTACCGGATCTGCGCCTCCTGGGCGTGCTTCTGGGCGGCCAGCAGTGCATCAGTGTTCCGCCTGTACTTGATCAGCTGCTTGATGTAGAGCCGCTTGGTCGTCTTGGTAATGGGACCCACCGGAGCTCCCAACTGGGTCAACTCCCGACGCAGAGCATCCGTTTCGTAGTCCAGAGGCAGGGTGTGATTCGTGCTCGCGGTGCTGTCCAGGTCGAGTTTCTTCTCTTTGGGAGCTTGTTCGGTCGGCTGCCGAGTGTCGCTATTCTGCAGGAACTTTGCTTCATAGAAAACTAAGCCATTCTCGTCGTCCGTGTGGACGTAGGCCTCCTTGATCTGCAGGAAGTACTCATCCTGGCGGGCAGACTTCTCCATCACGGACTCCTCCTCACCCTGTGCTGTGAAGAAACTGTGATCCGGTTCCGGCTCGGGCTCCACGACCACCGCCTGGGACACTTGCTCCACCAGCAACTCAAACACCTGGCGACCCGAGCAGGGAGCGTCCTCCGCTTGACCCTTCGGATTGGCCTCGCCCTGCAGCTGCTGCTGCAGGTGCTGCTCGTAGCTGAAGTCCTCCTGCCCAATGGCCTCATCGACGAGCGCCTCCACATGCTCGTTGTACTGGTGGAACAGGGACTGGCGGGCCCGCGAGCGTTCCACCTTCTCGCGCCAGCTCTCGATGAGAGTGCGCCGCTTTGGCTGATCGGGATCGGCCGGCTGGTCCTCCCGCTGGCTCTGGATGAGCTGCGTGAGATGGGCTTCGGTCAGGGCGAACAGGTTGACCGACTCCTCATCCGGCAGAGTTGGAGGATCGGCGCTCTCGACCTCCGCTGGCTCTGGGAACTTTGGCTGCGGCCGGTGCCGCCTGTGGGTGATGTTGATGTAGTAGGGCGAGGTGACGTCATGATTGTACCTCTGCTGACTGGGCGTGAGTGCGTCCACTCGCTCTTTGTGCTTCTTCTGGCGCTGTCGCTGGCGGAAGATGTGATCGCGCAGCAGCTGCAGCACCTCGAAGTGGCACTCCTCGATGGCGTAGTGCACGGGCAGCTTGTTCTCATCGTCGGCCAGATCCGCACGAGCGCCGCGCTCCAGCAGCATCCCAACCAGATCCGCCCGCCCGTAGATGCTGGCGATGTGCAATGCCGTGGTCTGTCCGTCGCACAGGGCGTCCACATCGAGGTCGGGGCACTCGAGGAACCGCTCCAGGATGCGCTGGGCCAGTTCTCCGTTCCGCATGCCGCACACGTAGTGCAGGGGCGCCAGGCCCCGATCGCAGGGCACGATGCCCGCGTTTATGCTGTTCCGCTCCAGCATCGACATTATGTCCGACTCGTTCTCGTCCTCCAGGGCGTCCAGGAGGGTCAGTGCCAGGAAGTTGGCCCGCTGCTCCATCGCCGGTTCTGCGCGTATCGATTTTTACCCATTCACTCTCTCGCTCTAATTGCAAACTGCAGTCAATTATTGTTTAATTCTCGCCTTTGTTTTTTTTTTTGCTTTGTTGTTGTTGCTGCTGCCGCAGTTTTCGAGTGTGGCCATATTCGAGCGCATTGCAGAGGTGCCAGATGTTTGAAATTCCATTTGATAATTGGTATTTTGGCGGGCCGTATTTTCTGAGCGCCAGATTTAAAACCGGTTGAGCTCTGGCAATTATTACATTTGATTTTTGGCACATAATTGGCTTGAAGACACGCTCTTAGCGATAAGCCGTCAACAACGGCTTGGTCGGTGAGCGCAACACGTGTTGTTGGTGTTGCTCTCCTAACACCGAAACTAGTTCCCGCCAAAGGCGTAACGTCGCTAAAATGGGGCCCAAGGTTACCAGGCCCCTTGTTATGCGATAGCGCGCTAAGGTCTCTTGTTTGTTGTTTCTACTTGAAGTTGTTTTTGTTTTGGCGTTGTTAGTAAACAAACGCAATGATTAACCAAAATAAACGTAGAGGACCTCAATTTTCTTTAGAACGGCGCATCGAAAATAAACCATGCATTTTTACAGCATTTCAAAAGTGCACTTGAGGTCGTTCGCTTCGAAAATTAACCTGAATGAGCAATTGCAAGTTATCAAACAAACATCAATCTCAAAAACACTGCTGATTCTCACAAAAACAAAGTGAAAACAACAATCGGATCACTTAGGGAAATAAATTAATATTTTGTAAAATGTTATTTCCTTGAGGTGGTTTTCAGAAATATTAAAATTGTTTGTTTGTTATTTAGTTTGATTTAAGCAATTAGTAATAGTTTTTAAAGGAATTGCTAAATCTTTAGCTAAAATTATTCTAAAAACTAAACTAAACGAAATTTAATTAAAATTTAACTAAGAAAGTAAAAATAAAAAACAATTAATAAATTTAAAAAAAAATTGAGGTTGCCTTTTCCTTCTGACAAAAATCTCATTATATTTCGAAAATGTCTGGGTAAAGAACCCCAGATCAACCACTGACTGAAATAATAATACCTTCTGCCAGAGTATTAAACTACTAAACTATTATTTCTCAAATTTTTTAAATCAAGTAAATTTTAATTTGATCTAAAATTAAAAGAATCTTGTTAAAATGATTTGTAATACAAAAAACAAGAGAGAACGCTATAGTCGGTTGCCCCGACTATCAGATACCCGTTACTAAGGTAAAGGGAGTGCGAGGGAGATAGAAACTTTGATCACGCATAACTTTTTAACGAATGGTCCGATTTGAAAAATTTCGATAGGTATTGATAAACACAATAAAACTGCATTTTTACTTTTCCGAAATATTTAAATTTTTAAAATCGTATACAAGCGATTGTGGGCGTTAAAGGGGGCGTGGCACCATTTTGAAACAAACTTGCGCTGCGTAGGAACTTCTAAAATCTACATGCAAAATGCCAATCTTCTAGCTTTTATAGTTTCCGAGATCTCAGCGTTCATACGGACAGACAGACAGACAGACGGACATGGCTAGATCAACTCGGCTAGTGATCCTGATCAAGAATATATATACTTTATAGGGTCGGAAACGATTCCTTCTAGCTGTTACATACTTTTGCACGAATACAATATACCCTTTTACTCTACGAGTAACGGGTATAATTAGTATAAAATGGATTTAAAAAGGATAAATACTTGTCATTCTGAAAATTCAAACTTTTCTACTGTTCAAATCGATATTTAATACTAAATGTTAATTTAAAAAGAAAAGCAGATAATGATTAATATTTGAGATCCCTAAAAAATATCAAAGAAAATAGCCCGAATGAAAATATTATTTTGCGTACATTCACCCCCGCGAGCTAATTTATTTGTTTCTGATTAGAAATTGCTCAGATCCCCCCTCTCCCTCTCTTTGAACTTTTTGCCTCTCCAATCGAACTTCTTTGTTCTCTTTTGGCCTATGACGCGCATCTATCAGCTGCCGATTTTATTGCATTTGCGCTTGGATTGTTTTTTTTTTAATTGTTTTCACCATAATTGTAATATTGATTGTTTTTGTTGCTTCCTTTCCGTTTGGCTTTGTGCGAAAAAACGAAGTAGAAAGTAGAATTTTTGCAGATTTGCACTTTTTCTTTCACCTTGCTTTGTGCCAAATGACATCAGCTGAGCCAGAATAAACGCAACTATGCAATGGCGAAACTGGTTAATTAAGCTTTAGAATTAAGACGGTGTAGATACAGAGGTCTCTATAACGGGTGTTTTAATAAGAAAATGTTTTTTTTGTTTACTGGTTCACTGCTACGCGTGATTACTGTATTCCAATTGTCCCTTATGAACACGTACACCGCGACATAAGCTTTTTTTTAAATATATTTTTTCATTGATTTTTGATAATTTTGTTTGGTTTTTATTGTTTCGAGTTATCACTGTTTTGAAATGGTTTTTAGTACGCTTGTTCTGGCCGCAGCTTTACATGCATAGAGTATCGCGACATCAGCTGTTGCGCATAAAACACGCAATAGTGTGCGGTTCGTGTGTGTGGGTGCCCCGCACAGTGGCCATCAAAATGAGAATACTGGATTGGGTCGCCAATTCAAAGGCCAGTGTTGGCTAGCGGGGTTAACCCGCCAGCCCTATCCACCCCCAGTCTTGTTGGACAGTGTAGTCGGTTACTTTCCTCCCCCGAAACACTCACTCCAGGAACGGTATTTCAAAATAGATGAATGCATGTCGTTGTAATTGGAACTGCTTGTTTGCATGTTCTAATAAACTACATACACACGAGCAAATGACGCCAATCCACGCTCACCCACAAACACACTCCCCCACAGCAGCTGTTTTCGCCTTGTTTACCCGTCTAATTTGTCGATTTTTGTATCTCAATTGTTAGCCGTGGTTTCGCCACTTTTTTCGCTTTGGTGACCTTCCTGGCTTGGAAGCAAACCCAAGGATTTCAGCACGGCTGTTGCTACTTACGTAAAGTCCTGGTTGAAGTTCATTTGATATGTGGCCATTGTTGCTGGATTCTCTGGCTGATTGTATCTATTTATCTCGTTACACTTTCACTGGCCCCTAGATATTATTGTTTTTCTTTGCTGTATCTTGTTGCTGTGTTCCACCGTTGGAGCACACAAAAAATACAAAGCTACGCAGGCAGATGAGCAATGCGAATTGATTTGAATTGATTTCGAAAAACTAAATTCGTTTTGTTTGCGTCGTCTTTGTTGTTTTGCTGCGACTGTTTCTCGTTCTATCTATCAACAAATTCCCCCTACACACACAGAAATCGTTTTCTCATTCGAACTAGGTGCGGGAGCTGAACTAGCTCTCTTCTGAAAAATACCAAATATTCGGTATCTAAATAACGGACAAAATTATTAAAATGTATTTCAACAATTTCAAACGAGCTTTCATAAATATAAGATTAAAAAAGCAAATCTAACCGAAAAGTCCAATCGGGCTCGAAAACTACTACATATTTTAATTTATTTTTAAAGTACTGAGGATTTCAGATCAACGAAAAAAATGTATTCATATTATTCCTGTGACAGCTATAGCAACTTTGCGTCCGATTCACATAAAATATTAATTACCCTAATTAAATTGTATTCAACAACCATACCTCAATTTATATGCAATAATTAGCAAAACATTTCGTCTTTACTAAGTTGAACACTTTTGACTAAGGCGGGCTTCCAGGATATATCAAGAAAGGAAGTTTGCCTCGTAGCTACGAATATAACCAATATTCATATTTTGTAACTTTTTTAGGAACAACAGTTTTTTTTAATAAAAATGTTAACAACATTTCTATGTTTGACATAATAATGAAATAGTTAAATAATTTAATAGATTAACTAGAAATTATATTCCCCTAATATTAAATCATTGTAGATCTAACTATGCCTTGCATGAGCCTTTCAGAGTATTATGTTCTGACTATGATAGACTTTTTCCTATAATCTCAAATATTGACTCTGCCGCTCTTAAAACCATAGTACTAGCTAATTTGAGCTTCATTGGCACAAAATTGATCTTACTATAACTTTTTTCCCGGACTTTTTCTTATCTCGCGTCTATCTTGTCGCGAAATGTGCCGTATTGATTTCGTATTCTATTTAAACTCGCCTAGAGATGCTTCCAAAACATATTTTATAAGGTCGGAAAGTTAACATGATCTTTCTGAACTTCTGACCACGTTGCAATCTTTTTTTCAGAAATTATAATACAATTTAAAAAAAAAATTCTAAAATCTCCCAAAACTTCGTCAATTTGGGAAGTGTTTTCTAGAAAATCAAGAACCACGGACAATTCAAAGAGAAATCATTTCAGATAATTTCATTCTTAAAGTTTACTGTGTTCCTGGGAAAATGTATTTAAATTTTTATGAGGCACTATTTTTTTTTGTGGAATGTACCCCACAATCTGATAAGAATTTTTCATCGTTAAAAAGTATTTTGCTAAAAATTCCTATCAAAAATAATTTCAAACAAAACTTTAGTCTCTCATTCCAGCGCCTAGTTCAATTTAATTTAAAAAATTCTTAATTTAAAAAATCATTTATTAAAACCATTAAATTTAATAGTGTAATTATTTACCTTATGTTGTGGTGGAATCGGACTAATTTATTTAAGGCCACTCAAAGTATACTACCAATCAGTTCCCGCATACTTAAACTATACTAGAAACTAGTTCATTCACCGCCTGACTGCCAACTCGGTCCAAAGAAAACTTCAAAGGTCGGTATTGCCACACAACGGCGACACGGTCCCACTGAAACTCACAATAGAAAATAAAGCGTTTTCTTTTGGTTTAAAAAAGAAATTTCGCACGTAAAAGCGCAGTCTCGCGGCCAGAAATATGCAAACTCGACGACTCGTAGTGCCGTGCAACCAGAGTGCTTGAGATTCGGACAAATGCCGCGTGATATCAGTGCCCATTGTGCGGTTTTGCCAGAGTAGTATACAATCCAACCCACGAAAATTTTCACCCGTTCTCGGGGACGCATGAAAAATGGCGGCGTCCTCAGCTGCGATTCCGACATCAATTCCAATTCCGGCGGAGGCGATATCGGAGGAGTGCAAGGACGACGACGCCCTGACCTCCACGCTGCACACGTGCGCCAACGACCCGGACTTCGCGGTGATCTGCGCCTTCCTGCAGAAATTCGCCAAGGATTTGGGCCTGAGCCTGCCGAGTTTCAAGCAGTTGCAGGAGTGGTTTACCAACAACAACGAAGGTGGGCAACTTGTGGGGGCGGGGCTGTGCTAAATTAAGTTATGTCAGGTGGAATTATTGGGGCAACACTACGGAAATACTGTTTTTAAATGGGTCTACGATTGGCTCGAAGAGAGCGCTCGTATTCGTGCTTGTAAAAGAGAGTAATCGAAAAGAGCAGCAGATTTTTTGTTTGTGTACAACACAAGCGCCATCAACAAAAACAAATACGTGAAAGATGTAAATATTTTTCATAGGCATATTGTTGTTGTTGAATACTACTAACTGGTTTTGATAAGTATTACAGTATTATTATTTTGAACTGATATTTTAGTGCAATAGTTTAAATATATATTTTTTTATATGCCATGCGTGTACAAAATACATTTTTAATTAAATTAAATAATATTCGAAATTACAAAAGTAGTAATAGTTTCAGTCCATAAACACATACATTACTTGTTGGCAATGGGGACCTTAAACCCACTTTTCTTTAAAGCAAACTAAGATATTAGTGAAAATAAGTCAAATTCTTACGAATAATAATACATTATCATTGCAGTTCCCGAGCTAAAGGACTTGCATATAAAGCTGCTGCGAAAGACCCGTAAGACGGTTCACGAGAAAAACTGGGAGTCGGCCCTTAGCAAATTCTGCTTTGGCTATTCGGTCCAAGACGCCTGGGAGGTCGAGCGTTTTGGTTACAAGAACTCCAGCCTGAAGGTCAAGCTACGAATATTTCGGGTAAGATACGAAATCGCCATCGTCTGAGGCAGTACTAAAGTTCCATTTATCCGCCCAGGAACTCCTCGAAAGTCAGTTTGAGCGCAATGCCAAGTTCCGGGCCCACATCCTGACCTTGAATGCGGACACCCTTCGCTCGGAGCCAATTGGACGGGATAGGTTGGGCCATGCCTACTGGCTAACCCAAGATGCCGACTGCAACCTGCGCATCTACCAGGAGCATCTGGACGAGGAAATCTGGCAGGTGGTGGCCACGAACCGGGAAGAGTTCGTCAACCTCATTGCCAGGCTGCGCGGAAATGAGGTGGTGCTGCCTTCGAAAGACATAGGCGAGGCCGACGAGGACACCAGCAGCAGCAACAGCTGTCCCGCCAAACCGCCGCCCCCGGAGGAAAAGGAAGAAGAAGATGAGGAGGAAGGGGGAGATCGAGATAGAGTGGGAGCTGGAGAAACAGAGAAAGATGAGGTAGAGCCCGTGAAAACGGTGCCCAATCTGAAAATAAAACTGCGTTCTCCCGAGCAGGAGGAGCAAAAGTCTAAGAGGGTAAAGGTGCGTATGCAACAAACCAAACCATGAAGCATATATTTCAATTCTCGTTTTTTTTAGCCACTGCTCATCAGCCAGGCCAAGCTTGGGGGCAGCGCATCACCGTGCTTAGCCAAAAAGCGTTCCATCGACGACGTGGACAGCAGCCCCACAGCCTCCCAGGAGGAGCAGCAGAAGAAGCACCGGCCCACACTGCTCGATACCAAGCGCATCAAAAAGCCCAGTCGCTATGAGAGCACCAAGGACGAAAACGATGGAGAGTCCGGTGAGGAGGAAGAGGAAGAAGAGGACGAGGAGGATTCTGAACTGGACGAGGGAGAGGAGGAGGAGGACGTCGACAGTGCGGCGGCGGATATCGAAGAAGACGACGACGAAGAAGAAGTAGGCGAGGCGATTGAGGATCCAGCGATAGAGGTGCGGGGACAAGGATCAGGCCGCGACTGTGAGGCTATTCCCCCCACTTACATGGGCGATTATCTGGATAACTTCGATTTCGGTCATGAACTGGAGCTCAGTGAAGCCATCTCGGATCCAGTGCTCCTTGTGGTCGGTCATGGATGGGGAACTGATTGTCTCGTGGGTAATGGCAAAAACGAGCCTACCGTGGACGAGACGACTGTGGATACATCGGAGCCGAAGGCCACTTTTTTCTTTGGAGAGCCGGGATGCCTCAAGCTGAGTCCCATGAAGCAAACACCAAAGCCAGAGGCCAGGCGCAGCATTTTCGACAGCTTGGGCGAGGAGAAAACAAATGGAGAGACCGAAAAGTGCGCGGAGGACGAACCGCCACGAAATGGTAGCGAACTCAAGGAGACTGAAGCTTGTGCTGAAGCCACAGCCTCTGTAGCTCCTAGTGAAGAGACTTACAAAAGCCAAGAAGCTAAAGAAATAAAAATGTCAGAAGAGAATGAGTCCGAGCCAGTGGATAAGTCGGATTCGCAGGAATTCAACATAAAGTTGATAGAAACGAATGATAAAATCTCCAACGTACATGAAGCAATAAAAGAAGGAGTGACGAACACGAAAGAAGAATGTTCAGACACGAAAACTCAATCAGATAAAGACGAACAATCCTTATTAAGAGATAATGATGTGCGCCTAGTTGCAGAAGCAAAAGAAAATGCTAAGGACTGCATAAACGAAGAAGGTATTAAGGAAAATGGTCCAGTTCAAAAAGAAAATGAATTTTCCAAAGAGGACAATCCGTCGATAACTAATCTGCAGAACTCTAATACAGATATTGATACGGCTACAATATGCAATGACAAAATATCTAGTGAAGCAGAAAAACCTAAACCTAGCCAAAATGATATGAGAACAAAAACTGAACCGGAAACGACAATAACAACAAGGGCTAAGGAATCCACGTCAAGCTTATCCACAGGTGAAGTGGAAATAGAAACAGCTAAAAGCGATAATAAATCGAAATCTTTAATTAATCATCCTGTAAGCCAAATCGATGTATACGAAACAAAAGTAAAAAACGTTGAAATTGTGCCAGAAACGATTGCGAATGACAATAAACTCTCCGATCTAAATAAAGAACGGATTAGATCTAGTAAAGATGCGACCTCAATCTGTCTCGAGACTGTTCAAAATACTAATTCCTCACCCGCAGAAGATACGAAAACGAAAAAAGTGCAAAACGAAATGCCGAGTACTTCTAATGCCCTGATTCCCGAAGAAAAGTCGAAGGAGAACGATAACAAACCCAAGGCGGATGGAGAGCCACTCCCAGTCGGGAAAACAATTGCAGTACATAAGCCTTCTATGTTACTAAATCGCAAGAGACGGCTTAACGAATCTCAGCCCGCTCTTAGGAACTCGACCTCCGAAAGCGAAGTGCAGGAAGAGGAGCCGCAGGATGAAGATCCTACACTGGATGATCTGGATGTGGGGGGAAAGCGAATTAAGATGAGACCGAAGACCACCAACGTGGAGGCTAGACGGAAGGTGGAGGCTCAAAAGACGCAAGTCGAGGAAACTACATCCTCCAGCGGAGAGGAGGATCCGCGCAGCCGGCGTAAGATTATTATACCTACAGTCAGTAAACAAAAACCTACTCTAGAAGAAATTATCGAAAAGAAGATAAAGAAAACAATGGAGAAGGAGTTGCCCGAGAACAATTTGCTCAAGCAATCGCCTGAAAAGGTTGCAGAGAAGGCTCTGCAAACGCCTGAAAAGGTCGCCGAGAAGGCTCTGCAACCGCCACAGCCAGTCACAGAAGCTTCACCTCCCACCAGCTCCTTCAGTCCGCCAAAGAAGTCGCCGGTAACCAAGCCACTAAAGAAGAATCTTCTAACTCAACTGCGGCAGGAGGAAAGCGAAGAGGAAGCCATTCCCAGAAAGCGAACGAACAGTGAGACCCTTTTGCCTGCCGTTTCAGTTCCCAATCCTTCTCTTGTCCACCCGGAGGAACGTCATCGCAAGCGTCGTAGCAGCGAAGATGCCAAAGAGTCCTTTTCCAAAGAATCCTCGCCCAGTGAACCACAGTCCTCCGCCGTCAGCGAGAAGCTGAAGCGCAACAACGAACAGGACATTGAGGAGGAGAATGAGGATCCCCTTGCATTGCCAGTCCAGGATTCGTCGCCTCCTGTGAAGGAAGAGGGGTCTCCACCGGAGGGATCTGCCCGTCGTTCTGGTCGGCGAGGTGGTGCTGCTGTCGTTTACTCCGAGCTTCCTCAGCCCAAAAGGACTCGCGGTGGAGCCAGAGAAAAAATCCAGGCAGAAGTGAAAGAGGAGGCAAAGCAGGAATCCGAAGATGACGAGGAAACTCCGAAAATTTTAGGCAAACCTAAATCTGAGATCAAAGAGGGCACAGTCAAGGAGAAACCAGGAAAAGAGGAAAAACATGAGGAGGATGTCGTCAAGGAGGAACCTAAAGAGGAGCCGAAGGCAAAGGTGGGCCGGGGACGTGGGCCGCGTAAAAAGCGTGAAGTGGACACCACCAATATCATCGAGACCAACGACTCGGAGACCCCGGTCCGCCAATCTCGTCGCATTGCCCAGCAAAAGATCAAAGAGGAAGCGGAGCGTCGAAAGCAAGAAGAGGTGGCACTACGCACCATGAAACAGGAGCTTAAGAAAAAGAAGAAGGCCGAGAAGGAGGCAGATCCTACAGTGCTAGAGCCTTCTGGAGAGGAATCAGAGTCAGAGGCCAGCGAGGCGGAGGAGGAGGCTCGCAGTAAAAAGAAAAAGAAGTGTCCTGGCAAGGATGGCGCCTGGTCCTCAGACTCAGAAGAGCAGCCAGAAAGCGAGGAGGAAGAGGAGGAGCCCCCGCACTATGAAACGGATCCGGGCTCGCCGCTCTTCCGCTCCGACCACGAGTTCTCGCCGGAATCCGAGCTGGAAGACGAGTCCCAGGTGGTGCCCATGAAGCGGGCACGCACCGTGCGAAAGGAGAACGCCGAAGACCAAGAAGAGGTAAAGAAAATAATTTGGTTGAAAACAAGGAAACTTTACCCTTGCGATGGTTATCATAATTTTATTCAGAAATTTGCCATGCAGGGACCTCGAATTAATTTAAGAACTCGGTTTTTCTAAATTAGAAAACAATAATAATTTTTTCCATTACTTGCCCTCGAATTTAGCAAGCAAAAAAACATATGTTTTTGGTGCCTCAGACAGACATTCGTCTGTTTATGCTTATCAAGAAACAGTATATATTCTTTATAGAATCATAATCTTATATTTATCCAACACAAAGTACAAATCCTACACCAAATTCTTACAGATGCCTCTCTCCTAATTGTACCTTTATAATAATCGATTTTTAATAAGATTTTTAATTGTGCTTAAAATACATATACTTAATTAAATTACCACGAACTAAATATATTATTTATATTTAAACAGGAGGATGCGGAGGAGGCTTGTCAGAAGTGCGGCAAGTCCGACCATCCCGAGTGGATCTTGCTCTGCGACTCACCCGCCTGCAACAAAGGCTACCACTGCTCCTGCCTCTCACCTGTGCTCTTTTACATCCCCGAGGGCGACTGGCACTGCCCTCCCTGTCAGCAGGAGCAGCTCATAGCAGCCCTGGAACGGCAGCTGCATCAGTTCGACACATTGGTGGCCCAGAAGCAACAGGAACGGATCCTCGCTGAAGAGCAGGCGGAGCTGGAGCGACAGGAGCTGGAAGCAGCTACACTGGCGGCGAAGAACGATAACGCCAAGAAAGAGAAGGACGAGGACCAAGACGAGAAGGATGACGAGACGGTCGGCAAGGCGGAAAAGGTGAAGAGGCGCCGCGGAGATGGGCGCAGTAACCGGCGCGCTGCCAAGCGAGGCACCAGACGCCGCCGTGGAAACGAGTCCGACTCCAGTAATGGCAAGTCTCTGGGCAGTGGTTCCAGATCCGGCTCTGGATCGAGTTCCGGCTCGAGCAGCGACAACAGCAGCAGCTTCTCGGACTCGGACGATGAACCCATTTACAAGTTGCGCAAGCGACGGCAGATCAATGTGAGCTACCGGCTCAACGAGTATGACGACCTTATCAATTCGGCCTTAAAAAAAGAGATGGACGAGGTCGCCGGTGCAGGAAACCTGGGCCGGGGCAAGGACATATCTACAATTATAGAGGCGGACAAAGAGAAGACGCGACGCGAAGATCTGCCGGGAGAGGAGGATGTGCCTGAAAAGGAGGACATCGAAAAGGATAAACAAAAGGACAAATCTAGCGGCAGTAGTTCGTCATCGTCCGAGGACGAAATACCACTCAAGCGCAGCAACAAGTTTAAGCAACCGCCTGCAAAGAAGAAGCCTCGTAAGCTAACGACCTTGGATGTGAGCAGCGAGGAAGATCATGGCAGCGACGAGGACTTTAAAACGTCCAGCTACTCGGACGAGGACACCTCACAGTCTGGATCCGGAGACTCCGACTCGAGTTTGGAGGTGTACAGGCGACCCGGTCGAGGGAAAAAGCAGAGGAAGGCTGCCAGGAGAGCGGCGCGTGAGAGGCGAAAGGATCGCAAGTTTGTGGTAGAAGAGAGCGACGAAAGTGAAGAGGAGGATCAGAAGCGCAGGACTGCAAAGACAAAGAAAAAGAAGAAAGAAGATTCGGACTACACGGAAACCGAAACGGAAGACGACGACGATAATGAGTTGTCCGAAAACGTGGACAGTGCCGATTTGTGCGACGACACCACTTCCGAAAGCGATGATGGCAACTGGAATCCTTCATCTAAGAAGAAGAAGGCGGCAGCCGCCAAGAAGTCGAGTTCTGCGGCTGGCATCGCCAGGAAGTCTCCCAAGCTAAAGAAGCCAGCCCCCCAGGCTGCTAAGAAGGTCAAGCGCCTGGAGTACTCCGACGACGACATCAGCGAAAGCGATCCGGAAGAGGAGGAGGATGAAGATGATGAGGGTCAAGAAGGAACGAACATGTCGGGAAAAGGATCCGGCAAGCAGCCGCGTTCTCAGCCTCTCAAATCCAGCGGATCCGTGTCGCAGTCAGGCAAGGGAAAAGGAAAAGGCAAGGCCAAGAAGAAAAAGCCTGCCTCCTCCGAGGAAGAAGACGGCGCCGCCTCCGACGATCGCACTCGCACCCGTGGACGTCGGTACGCTTACATCGAGGACGGTAAGTACTAAATTGGTTGCAATATTTTTTGATAAATAGATAAAATAACATTGTTAAAAAACCCCTCTACAAATCTAACAGCTGTCTTCCAAAAAATTAAAGAATGGTGTACTTACTCAGGTTCCTCACTCTCTATTGAAAAAAGTCAACACCTCCACATATGTCGGAAACACAATTGCAGAGCAAAAATATATACTGGTTCCCTAACCATCACTGAAACTAGCACTACAAAAATCCTAGGCCTCACCATTAACAATAAATATAACTGGTCCACCCACATAAGCAGACTAAAAGATAGCCTCCGCAAACCCTTAAACATCATTAAACACCTATCCTCCCCAAAATACAACACCAACACCTCATCCCTTATCCAAATAATCAAATCCATCCTAATCACTAAAATCGACTACTGCCTACCTATCTATGGTAGCGCACCTACACACTTAATTAACCATTTAAAAACAATTCAAAACTCAGCAATTAGAGCTGCACTAGGCGCATTCCGTACTACACCAACCAACAACCTTCTCATTGAATCCAACATTTATACAATAGAACACAGAAGAGAACTTTTAACGGGCAAACTATCAAATAAATTAATTCTCTCTTACGACACCCCCCTTAGTCATCTTACCAAGACCACCAAAAAAAAATTTAAATACCCAAGCACAATAAACCGAACCATAGAAATTTGCAAAAAACTAAACCTCCCCTACCTACCAATCAAAAGCTACCCCAACAAAAAATACAACATGGAACTAATAATAAAAGCTACAAATACTGATCTGTCCAAATACAGTAAAACCAACACCCCTCCAACTACCTATAAACAACTTTTCCAATCCCTAAAAAACACCCTCCCTAACCACCAATTCCTTTACACCGACGGCTCGATGGCAAATGGCATATCAAGCTTCAGTGTAACCGACGAAAACAACACCATCAAATGTGGTCTTCTTCCTCCCTATTCCTCAGTCCTTACAAGCGAACTAATAGCCATCCACGAAGCTATAAAAACAGCTTTACAAAACCCAGGAAAACACGCAATCTGCTCAGACTCCCTATCGTCCCTTAACTCCCTTACTAATTTTAACAACCACTCCTTCTACCCTACAATCATAAGAAATCTAGTTACCAATCATTTCCCAAAAATCAAACTAATTTGGATCCCCAGTCACATCGGCATAAAAGGCAATGAGAATGCCGACAAAACAGCAAAAGAAACACAAAAATACCCGCTTATATACACACAAAACAACAACACCAACGACATTACACACTACCTCAAAAAGTACATTAAATTAAAACAATCCGACCTACATAACAATACCTCTTCCTGGTATAACAATATCGTTAAAAATACTCCTTCCAGCTTTACGTACTCGCACACCAATCATAATAGGAAAACCCAAATAATTATAAACCGAATTCGACTAGGACACACCTCACTTACAAACTCACACTACATGGACAGATCCCTTCCAAACACTTGCCCATACTGCAACAGCCCTCATTTAAACATTGACCACATTTTATGCTCCTGCCCTTCCCTCTCCCAATCTAGAGCTACATCCTTCCTTTCTGACAACCCAGCCAACATCATAGCAAACCCTTCCAATGAAAACATAACAAAAATCATTTCATTTCTTCAAAAAGCCCAACTTATTCACAAAATCTAAAATTGTTCTCATTTCTTTAAATTAAATTACTACTGTCATCCCAGACGAGCGGAAGGCCTCAGATGCTAATGCTCTTATTATAGTTAGCTCATAGTTTTAAAACTTAAGCTAGCTTTATATAAATAAATAAATAAACATTGTTATTAAAAAACAATGAATTTACATATGTGCTTAGACGTAAAAACAGCCCTCCTTTTACTGATTTTCCACCATACCCTAAACTAAGCCAATTTTTAATTATTAATTTTATCCGTTGATGTAGACGACGACAGCTCTGATGGCGGCATCAAGCCAGGCGTCCATCGGCCCGACACGCCGCCCGAAGAGCGTCAGAAGTTCATCCAGCGGCAGGAGGAGATCAAGCGTATGCTGGCTGAGAAAAATGCCGAAGGAGCCAAGCTGGCGGCCACGCCACGACTTACACCCATCAAATCGGGAGCCCCTGTGCCTGAGAAGCGCACACCTGGCAAGGCGGCCAGCGGTGATTCGCTTTCCACGGTGCCGCTCTCAGTGATTCGGCAGGCCAAGGTGCTGGACATCGATTACCTGCAGCGCAAGGGGGAGACAATTGGCGATCTGGACGAAGTAGACGAGTCGGAGCTGGACGACGCAGAGTTGCCCGACGACTTGCCCGAGGACATGGAGGACGCAATTGCACGCATGGTGGAGGAAGAAGAGCAGTTCAGCGCGGCCGTGGCAGCCCGGGAGTTGCCTGGGGCAGAGGAGGTCCTGCGCACCACGCCCTCCAAGTCCCGCCAATCCAGCAAGGTGTCGACCGAGGCTCCAGCTCCATCATCAGCTCCCAGTGCGTCTGGCTTGCAGGAGCCACATCGCAAGCGACTCCCCATGCCCACCATGCATCCGCCGCTTCTGCGACACCAGTTCCCGCTCTCTTCTGGCTCGGTGCATCCCCCCGCATCGCTGCTCCCTCCCCACCCACCGCATGGTATGCATCCCATGCTCCAGCGCCATCTGTCGCAGACTGTCGCCCCACCACAGGCCATGCACCTGCTGCAAAACGCCCTCTCCGCTCCTCTTGGCCAGCCACTGGGACACCCCAATTATGCGACGGGACCCGGATCTGCCCAGCACCTACCTCTGGTCATGTCCATGCCGTCGGCTGCGGCAGCTGCACATCGCATGCAATCGGCGGCAGCCTCGGCTGCAGTCCGTCCACCCGAGACAGCGGCGGCGAATCTGGCGGCCGATTCCAAGCCAAGGGGCAGGCGGAAAAAGGTAACACCCCTCAGAGATCAGTTGCAGAAGCAACAGACGGCGGCGGCTGTTACGGCGGCTACTTCCTCAACAGCTCCGGGCCCAATCCCTTCGGAAAAGACCAAGGGGCAGCCGCTCTTTAAGCCGCACGAGGATGCCGTCGCCAGCGCTCCCACTCCGCAAGCATCTGTGATCACGCGGATCCCGGCGCACCTGCCCCTGCCTCATGGACGAGGTCATGGACCGCCCGGCGTCATGTATCCCAGCAGTGCGGAATTGGCCCGATTCTACGGCCAAGTAGCTAGCCAGCAGCCTGGTCCCGCGATCACTGGTTCCCGTTCCCCCTCGTCGTCATCAGGACCTCCTAGACACCTCTTGCGACCGCAGTTGCCGCCCGGTCTGCCACCGCCCCACGCATCCTTGCGACCCACCTATGGACCGCCGCCGCCACTACGGGGATCTGGCCCGCCCACATCCACGGCAAGCGGTGGCGCGAACAACTCAAGGCCGCCTTACCTCCACGGGGCGGAGCATCACGGCGGACCCACTGGACCGCCCATGGGAGCAGTTTTTGGCTCCGGACCGCCACCAGCGAGGCATGCGTCGCCTCATTTGAACCCCTACAGGTGAGTCAAATTTATTATATGGTTAAATCCTTTTAACCCCCTGAGTTTCTTTAGAGCCCCGCCCATGTATGGCAATCCCAACTTCTCGCCTCGTGTCGGGGGACCCCCAGGATCTGGAAGTATGCGACCAGGAGCCGTTGACTTTGCGCCCGGACCACGTAAGCACCGTAGTGAAATATTTTTAAGAGTTAGCAAGCTTTTAATTGTAATGAATTAAAAATTGCATAGAATTGTTACTCGACATTGGTACAAAAAATAACTATTTGAAATCTTGTCTATATGCACCATGTATAATTTCTGTCTGAAGTTGGTAAATGCCGGATGGCAGATTATAACCGTGTCCGTCCTTCCGTCTCTCAGTTTCAAAGCTATCTGGATGTAACTTACCCAAAAGGGTTCTTCTGTTGATCAGTATTAAGAAGCTTTTTTTCAATTTCGCACGCAGATTGAAAATTCTGTGCTACCCAGATTGTTAAAGGTTATTTATTTAAAATATATCCCTGGATATACCTATAAGAATATCTGAATTCTGATCATTATTAAGAATGTTACCATAAATGGGATTACCCACCTGCGAAAAGTGAAAAGTGTTATTGGTCAACATTTTAACTCGTTAAAGGAATAACATCCGAATAATGCTGATCACCATCAAAAGCAGAGTCGATAACTTCGGAATAAAGAACGCAGGAGCAGGAATACAAAATATAATTGTAATTTGATTTTTGTAGGTTTAGTTTTTGTCGAACCCTTTAAGTATATTAATTTAAACAGTGTAGTTAGCGATATCAGCTCAAAAGTGTATTAGTCCTAAGTCATATAGTCATATATACAATGGGTTAAATTTAAATATCTTTCTGCAAATGTTTCAGGTGGATATCCTCCATATGGCTACTATCCTCCTCCTCCGCCGCTGACCACACCTTCTGCCCATACAGCACCTAGTTCGGTTATCGTAAGTGCTCCGCCGTCAGTGACGCCAACGAATCATTCGGTCTCCGCTCTGACGCATGGAAAGAATTTGGTTCCAGTACCGCCGACGCAGTCTGTGGGACCACCACCCGCCGCAGCCCCTCCACCAGCAATCCCCGGCGAAGCCCTCAGCCACAAGCCACCAGTGGCCTCTGTGATAACCAGCAAAAAGCTGACGACTTTGGAGGCGTACCCCACACGAAAATCCCCTATTGTTGTTGTGGGTGAGGTACCAGGTCCGGCCGAATCCACGAATTCCCCGGCTCCCATTGCCGAGGATGACTCGGGATCAGCTCATGAAACAAGAGCGCCCCCGTCTGCAACAGGAGCAGCTGTTGTGGGCGAGTTCAGTGGTTTGGTAAGCTACTTTAGCTCGCAACAGGATGATTATGACACATAACAAACGCCGCCGGGCGCATAAGGAAACTTTGTATATATAGCTTATTGTCATATGTAAGATGGCTGCAATCGATTTGTAGAGTTAAAAAAGGAAGTACGTTTTAGGAGTGAACAGCAATAATTTATCCCTAAAGGCTTTGTGTTTAAGTCGATCTAGACCTTTATTAAAAAATCCACCAATGATGTTGGAAACCTGAAATAAACTCTGTAAAAAGTTGTCCAAAGATACTTTTGTTTGTCGCGATTACTATATATTTTATATTAATTAATTACAAAATTTTGAATTTGTATGTTCGTTTAGATTGGGCTATCACTTCCAACATATTAACATTTAATTCAGTTCCCGTTCTGTGCTCTTTTAGTTTAGCTAAAGCAAATATCAACTACGCCTAGTATTTTAAATTTAGCTGTATATTTTCCGAACTCTAACAAAGCAAGCAAGAGTTAAATATGATACATACCATTAAAACTATATGAATATTAAAGAAACTAATGATTATAAAAGAATATAGTCAATAAATATACATTAACTCAGTGGGAATGCTTATTTGCATTGGCATGTACACAAATTATAGTTTGAGTTGATTACATAACTAAGCAATTGAAACGATAATGCAGTGCATATTTCAAAAATTAACCTTACGTAACCATTATAACATAACACAAAAGGAATATTAAAATCAAAGATGGACAAAAACTGAATGTTCATAATAAAACTATTTATCATTAGTTGAAAATTCAAAAATCGAACTATCTTGTCATTCTACATGAAAAGAAATTAGAAAACTTGAGTTTGGGGCGCTGCATGGGGGAAAAATATTACAAAATGTTAAGCCAATCAAAAACCTTATGAAACCATAAAAACGTTAGTTCATGAATATTATCAAATGCCATTTTCTATGGAAATTTTCATTAGGTGCACTCTTTAAAATTTCTATATTAAATCATCACTAGTTTTCTGGCTCGTTAATAGGTGTTTTGAAAGTTTTTAGTCACCACAAACTTATTAAACTCGAGGACCTAAGCATATGAAAGGGTTATCGGCCATAAAATTTGCAACTCTTAAGAGATTTCTCTCGCATACACAATCGTGTTATACGTGTGTCGAGTGGTCTTAACGATGGCCTACACCCGAGGTCACCTTTGTATAATCCGCCTTGTTGTTGGGCCGATTTGGCCAACTCTTGCGCGAACTCGCTGATCTCGTCTCTTTCACCTGGTTTTATGGGCTGAATTAAAATGTGCAAAGCGGTTGGCGAAATCGCGACACACTGGGTTGAGCCCCTCGCCCGATCGATCCATTTGCAATTAACAGCGCTTGTTTACATTTTAATATTTTTATGTTTATTTATGGCTAAAATCTCAACGGGAACTTTTCGTAACAACAAATATTCAACAACAATGGGCGACGGCGCTTGTTAATTTAACAAGCTGTCACCGCGCGAATGGCCCTGGAGTTCTTTGGAGTCCACCTGCTGCCCTTTTAGAAGCGGAAGCGCTTGGCGGGCACGTTGTACTGGTAGCCCGACTCCACGGGAGCTGGAGCTGGGGCAGAGTAAACAGGAGCGGGAGCAGGGGCGGAGTAAACCGGAGCGGGCGCTGGAGCCGAGTAGACTGGAGCTGGGGCAGGGATGTCCTGCACGGGGGGCAGGTACTCGGGGACGGGAGCTGGGGCGGAGTAAACGGGAGCGGGCGCAGGGGCAGAGTAAACTGGAGCTGGTGCAGGAGCGGAGTAAACTGGAGCGGGCGCAGGAGCGGAGTAAACTGGAGCTGGTGCAGGAGCCGAGTACACAGGGGCTGGAGCAGGGATGTCCTGGACGGGGGGCAGGTACTCAGGAACTGGAGCAGGAGCAGAGTAGACAGGAGCAGGCGCAGGAGCGGAGTAAACTGGAGCGGGTGCAGGAGCGGAGTAAACTGGAGCGGGTGCAGGAGCGGAGTAAACTGGAGCTGGAGCTGGAGCTGGGATGTCCTGGACGGGGGGCAGGTACTCCGGGACTGGAGCAGGAGCAGAGTAAACTGGTGCGGGCGCAGGAGCGGAGTAGACTGGAGCTGGAGCCGGAGCCGAGTAGACTGGAGCTGGGGCCGGGATGTCCTGGACAGGGGGCAGGTACTCGGGAACGGGAGCAGGGGCGGAGTACACGGGAGCGGGTGCAGGCGCGGAATAGACTGGTGCGGGGGCTGGTGCGGAGTAGATCGGAGCAGGAGCCGGAGCAGAGTACACCGGAGCTGGGGCGGGCGCAGAGATGAACTCCTGGGCGGGGGGCAAGTAAGCCGGAGCCGGAGCCGAGGGGATGTTGAAGGTCGGCGTGGGCTTGTTGTAGCTGTAGCCGCTGCCGCTGCCACCGCCCAGGTTGAGGTGGGACACATCGGCGGAGGCCACGGCGATGGCGCACACAGCGAAGACGAAGAGTTTCTGGAAGAGCGGAAGTCGATGAGCGACATTTTCGAGGGCTGGCCAAGGTGAGCGGTTGACCTTGGTCGGCGGCTATCTTGATCGGGTACTCACCATTGTTGTTGATTTGCTGGATGGCTTTTAAAGTTCGTTGGATTTGCTTTGGTAAGCTCTGGTCGTGAGACGCTGAAGCTGAATGATGACCACTGCCAGATGGGCCGGCACTTTTATACCGAAAGCCAGGCTCGGATCGGTCTGGGCCAAAGAAGACCGGGCCAGCTGTTTACCTGTCTTCTCGTCTTCGGTGAGGGTCTTGTCTTGCGCTTCTTTTTGTCAAAGAAAAGCCAGTCGGTTATGAAGAGAGTACAGCAGTGATTATTAACCCTGCGATGGGCGTTGGGCGTTTTATTGAGGCTTACGTTCATAAGGTCTTTGCTGAAACAAAAAAACACATTTTTATTTTTACTGTCTCATATGTATATGTAATCTGTTTTAAGTTTTTAATATACAATTGTATGGTTCTAAACAGCAAAGACATTTTCTCATATTTTGTAAATGAATTTATAAGCATCATTTTTGAGAACATTTGACATATTATATTTTTTATCAAACCATAGATTTCTTTTTTATTGTTTTACTCAACTGCGGGACACTCGTCTATAGTGTTCTTGCTTGTTTAAAATAAGTTTGTTGCTTCTGCTTTAAAATTAAACTTAAACTATTGGTCCTAAAAAGTGAGAGTATATGTATATACATAGTTTGAACCATGGACTATTATTATTTAAGTTATAATTTTTTTTGCTTATATTTTTGTTTTATATCTTTATTTCTAAAGATCCCAAAAAGAGCAGGTACTCCATTCTTGAGCAAAAACAAGTAATATACATTAATGACTATATATATGGTACCAAATTGTATATAAGTTTCGAATATTGTCGAAATTGCCAACCCAGAAAAGGTGATTGGCCTACATTATCACTAAATAGGCTTTTCTTATGACTTACAAAATTGATTCCAGTACTTCAAAAACTGTAGAGCATTGACATCTAAAGGTAAATGGTACTTGATTTTCCACTGATTTATTTAAATCACACTTGGCAGATAAATAGTACTCAGTACTGTCACTCAAAATTATCTTTCCAAAGGCCATCTAATATTATGTAGTCTCTACATTTAAGCAACTTAAAATGTGGATTCAGAGTGGGTTCAAGTTAAGTGTTTAATTGTACAATTCCCAGAAACAGGGAATTCATAAATTCAAGATCAAGAGTGACCCCACATCCTACAAGCGAATAGCTAGCTGAAAAATTTTAAAAATTAAGATTTTAATCTCAAGTAGATGACCGCTGTTAATTTCTCGTCAACCAAAACATATTTATGTGTTAATTAGACTTTTATTTTTTTTTTTGAAATAGGAATCATTTTGATTGTTGTGTGAATGCACAGGTGCACTAAACACTGCCCAGGAAGGGGTTAAGGCCGTGGTTGTTCGCTGGCAGGCGCTCATCGTTATCGGAAGATTTGGATGGGTTTGGCAATGTCAATAGGCCAGACTGGCCGCGAGGCACAACTGAACGCTCGTCCACGGAACACACCACTCCACACCACTCATTCTCATTTGCATGCGAGGCAGCGGGACAGATTTAAGCAGTGCTTTAAGGGCCTCCGCCAGTTAATGTCAAAGGTCAACTGATCTACGCTCGCTGCTGCAGTTAGCGGAAATTAATTTTGTTTGGCTATTAGCCAGTGCTAATGGCCAAACTACATGCTTGACCAAGCGCGGCTCAAGGATTTTAGCTTGGCTTAAGCCCCAGTGGACTTGTAACTAATGAAATCGAAAAACACGAGCAGTCTTAGCTGCTGGTGGGCGTATGCAGTGGCTTCATTAACTCGAATTAATTGATTCGGGTATACGTATACGCGATCTACAGGTCGTGTGGAGTTTAAGTGTCTTTAATAGGGCCACATTAACCATAATAATTTAATTTGGCGCACTCTTCGCATTTTGGTTGGGTTATTCACCAGTTTTTTGGCCAATCGTGAGGTGGCACTTTTCCCACTCTTTGATATCTCTTATTGATGGGTCGTGTATCAGAGCCATTTAACCAGAGCGAAAACTGAAAAAAATTGACGATTGGCTATTTATTTTATTCTAATATAAAAAAATAAAATAATACAAAAATAGGACTACCATAATAAAATTATTAAATATTTGTTATTTTGACATGCCAAAAACTCTATTGATTTTTGGCTAAAACATATTGATTTGTCAGAGATATGATAATTTTTTTTCTTTGTGTACGACCTTCAGACATTTCATGCGTGCGCTTTGTTGGTTGTTGTTTAAACTTTAAACTAATCAAAGCTCCCCTGCATATTGGTTAATTTTTAATGCATGAATGCAGCATCTGAAAGCATATTTCACTTAAAAGAAATCTATTCATGAGGTATAGCGAATTTGCTTAGCCTACTTTAAACTAATTTTGTACGAAAAAGAAGAAGCAGATGGCCAGCAGAAAAGGCGTAATCCGTTTTAATTATGCCATTTAAAAAAATTCACTCAGCAACAAATACCCTATTCACCAAAAATGGTCTGGCTTGCATAAAAATGTATTTTTGTCGATACTTTTGCCCCAGGTCTCTTTTAATTAACCAATTAGCTAACCACATTTAACAAAAAATAAAAATAAAATATCCAATTTATGCACACCAAACGCACGCCATTTTCAGTTGTTGTATACAAAGAATGCTTTTTTAATCTATAAATGATTTAAAATATAAAATACCATATGGACATCAGGCTCTTGAATTAGCATATCTGCGCAATATATCATTTTAAATGTTACCCAATAAATATTTTTAATTCAGTGGCCGAGCGAAGCTTGATATTTTTGACTCTAATTAGTTGAGTCTACCAAAAACTTAAACTGAGCTTAAACGAGAGCTTTTGGCCAAACAAAGCTGCGAAGCTGAATAGCAGCCAATAAATCTAATCGGTTACATTTAATAAAGACATTTAGTTTTTTAATATACATAGTTACTAAATTTTGTTGGACTATTGGTTTGGGTTTTGCTGCTGATCAAAAATATATATACCAACCTGTAACAAAATATGACATTACTATTACTATATACTATTACCAACCCCATCTGGACTTATGGGGAAACGCGAGGAGCAGCAACATCGAAATCCTGCAACCAATCACTAGGCATGTTGGGAAAACGGGAAAACATTGACATTCCACCGGTAAAAGATACAATATCTAAGCAGAAATCACCCTACTACAGTAAACTTATTTTGCACCAAATCATCTCGCAATAGGAAACAGAATTCAAACGGCTTGACTACTGGATAGGTTATTATACTAAGATTTAATACACTGAATTACAAGTAACACCGAACTAGCTTCATTGATTTACTCATCGAAATATAGAATATTTCATTTTTGTAACAGCAGCAAAACTTAGATATAAACGTTGCTTTCTTATTATACTCGTTACTCGTAGAGTAAAAGGGTATATTGTATTCGTGCAAAAGTATGTAACAGCTAGAAGGAAGCGTTTCCGACCCTATAAAGTATATATATTCTTGATCAGGATCACTAGCCGAGTCGATCTAGCCATGTCCGTCTGTCCGTCTGTCTGTCCGTATGAACGCTGAGATCTCGGAAACTATAAAAGCTAGAAGATTGGCATTTTGCATGTAGATTTTAGAAGTTCCTACGCAGCGCAAGTTTGTTTCAAAATGGTGCCACGCCCCCTTTAATGCCCACAATCGCTTATATACGATTTTAAAAATTTAAATATTTCGGAAAAGTAAAAATGCAGTTTTATTGTGTTTAATAATACCTATCGAAATGTAGAAGAAATTTTTCAAATCGGACCATTCGTTAAAAAGTTATGCGTGATCAAAATTTTCATCTCCCTCTCCCTCGCACTCCCTTTACCTGAGTAACGGGTATCTGATAGTCGGGGCGTTCTCTCTTGTTCATGTATTTCATGTTCCCCAACATTGTAACGTTAACCTTAGCTACCACATTCCTCGCCCTTAATTGAAAAACCTTCTCTGTGTAGATGGGTGTTTATTATTTTCTCCAATATATGTAATGTTGAAATAAGTTTAATAAAATGTATCGCTGACAATACAGAACTCTTTGAACTTTAGCCACATTAGAGTCTGAAGCCATGCCCCATAATTGGATGCAGTAGGTCATTGAGGGCACCACAATTGATTTATAGAGCAACACTTTGTTGCCAAGGCTGAGCTTACTCGAAGGCTTAAGCATCCAATTCAGCTTCCTGAGTTTAGTGCGGCAGTTGGCTGCAATTTTTTGGATGTGCCCTTTCCAGGTTAGCCGCTTGTCCAGGATCAGACACAAGTGGGATGGTGATATGGTGGAGTTCAACTCTAGGAAGCACCTTTCCCCTAAGAGTAAAATTGCAATGTTGCGACTTTCTTCCGTTAATAGCAATATTCCACCTGTTTGTCCACTTGCCGTACAGATCCAGGAAGTCTTGGGTAATCCTTGATTCCTCGACTCGGCAGGCGGAGTTCACAAGAAAGTGTCGTCAGCGTAGGTGGCCAGAAGTGTGCCTGGTTGTGTGGGACATGGCAGATCCGAAGTGTACAGAGTGTACATAATGGGACCCAGGACGCTTCCCTGTGGAACGCCAGCTCGAGCAGTTCTAATGTTTGACCTTTCCCCTCTTACCTCGATTTTAGTAAGAGGAATTGGCCGGTCGGGAGCAGGGACTTCAACTTATGGAGTAATCCAGCGTGCCAAACGCGGTCAAAGCCTTCCTTGACGTCGAGGAAAATAGCAGAACTGTATTGGTTATTTTCAAAAGCATTTAAAATGTGTTGAACGACTCTATGTGCTTGTTCTGGTGTTCCATGATGATGCCTAAAACCAAACTGGTGGTCGGGAATGGCGTCACGTTCACGCTTCTTACGCCCATAATTCTACTAAGAAATATCCTCTCGAATATTTTAGAGAAAGTGGGCAGTAAGCTTATCGGTCGGTATGACTCGACAAGGCTCTCCGGTTTTCCTGGCTTTGGTATCATCGTTATCACAGCACACTTCCATTGGGATGGAAAGTGGTGGATACGTAGCATTGAATTATAGAGAAGCACAAGGAACAGGATTCCCTTTTTAGGCAAAGCCTTGGCAATTCTGCTATCAATGCTAGAACATTTTTCGGATCTTTATATGGACTTGACTTTTTAAGTTTTTTTGATGATTCTTTCTGCCAACTTTGGGAACACTTAAATATATAGGGAAAAAGCCAAAAGCCAAAGAATTCCGTGCGGTATGAAGAGCTACTGAGATTCAGCAAGTTGAACAAGAAAGGAAACAAACTTCGGCAAGCCGAAGTTTATATTTCCTTGCAGTTATTATAAACGTTCGCATGAACGTCGAGATCTTGAAAATTTTTAAATATAGAGATTTGGGATTTAGCATGCAAGTTTATGTCAAAATGTTGACACGCCCACTCTAACGCAAATCATCGTAGAGGCCATTTAATTTACAGACACAAAAAAAACCTACCGGTATAGGACGCATTACGTGTTAATTATGATGTCACTATATATTTGCAAACTTGTTTCATTTATTTTAGAGAGTGGAAGAAGAGTTGTGTTTGCACTACAGTTCGACAGATGGCGCTTCCTAAAATTTGAGACCAAGTTTACTATTCCAATCGGAAAAGTTTGGAAGACGAATCAGATCAGATGGACCAAATTTTCCTTAACGTTTAAATTGATATGGTAATCTTTGTTGTAGGTCATTAAAAAATAATACAATTCATATAGTTATTTGCATAAGAAGTAAAGGCGTAAAAACGTGAAAAAAAGAAAAATAACTTTTTGGACCTTAAAACAAGTCCAGGCAGAGAATCTGTGTTATAGAGTCCAATCAAAATGCACACCTGTAGAGGCTGATTTTCAGAGTATGCCCATGTAGATGGGCAGATTGTCGTGCAGTTTTGCGCAGTTTGTTGGATCCTCAACAATAATGTCCTGCAAACGGTGACAATATTACCGGGGCTGTTGAGTTGGATTCAATCAATTGGGCTGTAATTATTTATAATTAATATTTTTTGATAAATAACTGTAATAGAAAAGTTTGACCATGCTTAAGATTTTCCAATTGTCTCTTAAGACACATGTATGTTTTGAATATGGAACTGCACTGCAAGCATCGCCCCAGTAGAAATATAATTTAAACCGAAAATAAGTTTTTAAAAAAATCTCAATGATCAGAAAATATGGATTATAAAAAGTCAACAGAATAACCAAGTTCCCAATTAAATACAATTACAAGTAATGAATTATTGGAAAATCTGTCTGCTGTTACAAGGCAAACTGGAAATTGGTTTAAAACACACAACTGGAATTTGGTTTTAAACACGATACTGGAATTTGGTTCAAAACACACACCATTTACGAGATTCATAATGAAATTACCTGTATTTTAAAGCAATTAAATTAATTGAAAAATTTTTTTTACTATTTCTAGGAAACATCCTGATGATTGACATTGATATTGACCATGCTCTAATGCGTTCTTTTGTTTTGTAGAATTACCAGTAACATCGGATAACCAATTTCGATTTCCATTTGGACACTGTTTATGGCGACTTGCATGAAAAACATCAATGTACGCCAAAACGTAATACTATTTAATAATTATATAAAATAAAATTTTAATTTCATTGAATTAAATGTTATTTTTTTAATTACTTGATTAATTAGTTTTGTTTTTGTAATATGTAATTATCTTCCAAAAAATGAGTTTTATTAAAAAATATTTTAAACAAAGGTTAAAGTAAAGTTAATATTTTGTGGGAAAAAAGTAGAAAACGTTCGCCTTCTAACGGCTATTTTAAAACATGCGCTCAATAAATAAATGGCCAAGTTGGCAGTGCACTTCTATCATTTTCGTGAATGGTACCAATTTGTCGTTAACACATACATGCACCAACCTTTTCGATTGCAGCGCTTCTTATATTAATATAACAAAAAAAATCTATATAATTCAAAGCAAAACAAACAGCCTGCTTTAAGTATGCGAAAGCCTTAGAGATGACCAATTACGCGTTCATTTTTAAATATCAGCGATGCCAACTCGGCCCAATTACTTGAGCGCTCATTTTAAAATTACTGTTAGACATGCACATATGCATTTGTACTTTCATATGGAATCGTAAATTTTAAATATAACTTTTTGAAACATCCAATTCATATGAAAATGTGGAGGCAGTGAATGGCTTGGGACAACTTTAAAATGAACTGTTGGGAGAACACACTAGTTCATCTATACTTTTAATAAAAACTCTGTGCACAATTTTGACGTTTCAAACTTCTTTTTCACCAGCTGGTATAGTTATTAATTTACATAATTATCATGACCAACCCTTTAAAATACAATTTGTATTTGCACAGTGTGGCTAGTGCACTTAGTATGTTCTAGAATTTTTTGAAACTTTTTCAAAATTCGGCAATATATTGTTCCTCGATGCATAAATCCGATTTCGAAAACTTATATAAAATATATAATTGTATATGCTTCTTTAAACAGGGATAGTTCGATTTAAGTGAGTATAATAAATACATTTCAAGTGCAGTTATTTTCAGCTACCTTTCAACAACTATTTTAGCTATATTTTTATTCGAGAGCTGGCAGCACTGTTCTTCGTTGTCAGCTCTGTCAGGTGGCAACGTTTTAGCGGGCGTAAGGTGGCAACGTTCGTCGGCAAAACAAACATTTTGCTTTTTCATAGCGAGCGGGACGGTCGTGCTGCGCTGGGAGCGACTGTAAGTGGAAAAGAGTGGCCAGGTCGCGTTTTGCCCGCCGACGATTTCCGTGAAATAAATCAGTGAATAAAACCCCAAATTCTTAACCTATTCGTTGTCAGCAAGAACGGGACAGAAGACCAGCGCCGGAGTTTTCGTGGCGCTCCGTTTCGCTTGCACCGCAAAGGTCGTTCGTTGTGGGTGTGTGTGTGTGATGAGGAGAGGAGAGTGTGAAAATCCACGCGAAACGAAACAAAGCTCACAAAGGCGTTGATTAAATTTTAAAGCTGCATAAGCATAACCAAAGCTAATTTTGTTAATTCGCGTAAAGTAGAAGAATAACGAGTGACTGGAGCGCGCAATAAGATAAAATTGAAGGTTATTCTTTGTGCGTGTGAGGAGGCGCGAGTGTGCCATTGTAAACAAAAAAGCAAGTGCTGAGCGGGGGAGAGAAAGAGCAGAAGAGAGCGGGAGAGTGGAGGGAGAAAGAGCGCACGCTCACTCGCACGAAGAAAGCAGCGCACAAAGCGAACGCTGAAAATGTCAATAAACTCTGCGAAAGGTGAGGAAAAACGCAACAAGAGCGCCGCGGTCGTGTAAAATAAAAAAAAAACCAAGCGGACCAGCGAAGAAAGCCGTTTAAAGAGAGAGGCAAGTGCCGAGTGTGCGTGTGTGTGAGAGTGGGAGAGCAAGAGCACGAGTGTGTGTTGGATCTGATTGGACAGTGTGTGCAGAAAAGTCTTTCTGGTTACGATTCGCTTGCAACAGTTTCCGCGTTCGCAGCTCCAACAAGTTTCGTTGTTTTTTCGCGGCTGCATTTTGTTTATTTTATTGTCAATTTTCTGCCTCCGCCTCGTCCGCTCGTTAACCCATACAAGTGCAGTCGCCTTGCCGCTGGATGAGTAATTTACTGTTAATAATTCACAGGTGAAAAATCCAATTGGCGGCCGATATTTGTCGTGCAATATTTTTCTCGCTTCCAATTGGGCAATAATTTACAAGAAAAGTTAAACGCTGAATTATACGCAGAAATTAAATGCAAATCAAATTTTTAAGTAAAATGTGAAAAACTAGATTGTGGGTTCCAAATCAAAAATCAAAACCAACGTTAAATACCCACTGGCTTTGGGTTAAACAATTTTATCAACACATCATCGAAAATCCAAAAGAATCTTGATAGACTGAAAAAGGGACAATTGGAATACTTCATTTATTTTGAAATGGTAAGTTAAGCATTTGCAATAAGCTTTACCCAAAATTACACTTTAAAAAAAACCACACTTTATTTATAATTTGTTGAAAATAAAGTTATCATCAGTTATGATAATATCTGCTAAAGGAACGAACAAATTTTGAAATAAATAAATAAAGAAACATGAAAAATTCCGACAACAAATTCTTTAATTTTCGTAAACCCCTGTTTAGTTTTTGAAAATATTGAAAGAGAATTTATTAAAACGTATGCCCATGATATAAAAAATCTTCTAACCAAAATATATCTTCAGATAAAATGCGTTAATATCAAAGAAAGTAGTTCAATTCAAGAGCTGCAATTCTAACCCCACTTCAGACCTTGCTCCATAAAACTCGAAAAGGCTATTCGTTCCCCTGAAATCAAAACAAATTAATTAACACCCCAATCTGCGGAAATATCGGAACGAGGGATTGGTGAAGTGACTGGCTGGACCACTTCACTTCATAAGCAGTGAAATGTAACGGCGCCGTTTGGCCACTTGAACTACTTTCATATGGCGGAGGCTCTGGGCCGACTTTACCCCAACCCCGAATTCGGACCCGAACTTGGCTGACTCACTCATTTGACATAAAATGTTCAGGGGTGCCACTGAAATCATTTCAGCTTCAGTTCCGCTCCAACTTCATTCAGCGGTGGCGCAGACCTTGTTTTTCCGCTAATTCAAAATTGCAGACTATAAAATCAGCTATTTGACTTAATACTTCTATAAAACTGAGTTGAAGAGAATAAAGAGAATTGTTTAATTTCTGAATAACCCTGTTTAATAAATTTTTACATTAAACGCGATAAAAAAAAAAAATAAGTATATAAATAGAATCTTAAACAAACCGGTTAGTAATTTTGAAAAAAAATATAAAGACAAATATTTATATTTTATACTTTTAGGAAATATTTTTTTAACATAATTCTTATTCTTGGATGAGCCGGTTCTGACCGTCTTTATAGTTTAGTGGAAATTTCATTATGAAATAAACATTTGAGGAGGCCTTCTGTGCATGAATGTAAGGATAAAATATATATTTTAGGATAAAAAAAAATTAAAAACATTAACAGTCAAGAAAAAGCTTTTTAGTTGTTACTTTGAAATAAGAAATATAGGCGTAAATTAAAATATGGGACGTATCACATTGCAGTATATCGATACTAAAATATCGGCTTAATTCTCATTTATTGCTTTTTTTTGCCCAGAAGCCAATATGTTTACTTTTTTGCTGAAACTAAAAGAAAATTTAATAACTTAACGAACAACTAATCTTATTCTGATATTTGAAGTTATCGTCAGCAATGCCATCAATGCAATCAATACGAATTAAAAACATGGTTTTCAATAAAAAATAAATTAAAGAAACTTTTCTTCTTTTTATTTATGCAGCTAAAAAATGTGGTATTTGTTGAAAGACTTTTTAGAATTTTCTTCAATGACCATCTTAGCTAACTTCTGAATGTTAAACTTGTAACACCGGTTTTATTGTTAATATGTTTAAAAGCTATTGCTATTATTTTTAATGAACCAAGTTTTGTACTGCAGAAAAACTATGTTTTTGATATCTCTTATAATGGTTTCTAAAGGTATGCAATATACAACATATTTGTATATTCCTGAAGTACCAGTTTCATTGCGAAATACTACTTTCCTATTTTTCATTGCTCTTCGACACTTTTATAAAACCATCCACAGCTTTCAATATTGGCATATAGTTTTAACCGATCCCATTTTTTTTTAATAATCGTTCTGATTTTTAACCCAAATGTTTTTCTTAGTGCAGGTCACCGGAAATTGTTTCGACAACGACTGCGAAAAAATGAGAGCACAGTTTGGTTTGATCAGAGAGTTTCTGAGGAGAATAGTTGGCTAAATAAGGTGTGCAAGACTCCAGACTCTGAACAATATGGCCCAGGCACGTTTTGAACTCTACCACACATTTCTTGAGCCGCGTCTTTGGCTCTTTCTGCTTTCGCGTGAGGCTTGACCCAGAAAAATCGAACACTCGCCAATTCTGCGGCTGATGAGGTTGAGGTTGGGCCAAATTTGGTGCTTCGATGAGCTCCACGAGAGGGACTGTCTCATAAACCATTTTAAATGTCGGGCTTATTATTATTTTGACTGCGACGGCTTGCGGTTTTTTTTGTTTATTGGCTGTTCTTATTTCGCTTGTTCGCTTTAGATGCGGTTGCAGTTTCAACTTAACTCTTTTTATTTTGTAAGCTGGGCTTATGAACTCTTTCCCCCCTCTTCCCTACTTGTCTGAAGGTTAACCGCGAGTTTTGTAAGTTGATTGGCTCCGGTTTATCCACAACGTCCGCTTGTTTATGTTCTTGAACTCTTTTTAAGTGTGTGCGGCCTCAGACGTTAATTTACAACTTTCGTCGTCGTAACTTTGCGGAGGGTTTGATTGCCGATCGCTTCTAAAGAAGTCGCGGATCTGGTCCATTTTTATGGGGCGGAGTTGCAGCTGATTTTCGGAAACGTAACGTCATTTTGGCGAATGAATGATCGGTTTGTCTTGAAGTACTCCATATCTTAGTCTTCGGCTTATTCAGGTAGGAAATGTTTGGTGCTAAAATGTATTAAGTTAACGTGACCATAAACTAAAAATCTTACATAGATTTTTCTTCCACAACCAACTAAACACATAGTTTAGTTAGTATTATGTTAGACTTCTCAATATTGCGCTTGGGAGATCATAACTTGTCTAGCTATATCTTATGTCGATCTTGAGCTGCCGCAACTTATGCTATTTTTCGTTCGTCTGTTAGGTGGCAGCTGTTAACCGGTTTTCGAACCTGCCTTCGGGCGTACCCACCGCCACCGATTGCCCCGGATTCCTATGCCCCCTTGCCATGCAACCTCCCACTTGCAATATATAAATTTATACATGTTCTTCGACGTCCGCCTGTTCCTCTCCCTGGCTTTGACTCTGACTACTAATTAGCAGTTAACAATTGCAACATTGACCTCCTCACCATAATTCTTTTTCTCATTCTAGTTTGCAAGCCACGAGAATAGCGAGAATGCTTTTTGCTTTGTTCCATTGTCTATGGCGAAAGATTCAACTAAAAGATACAATAACATGGCAGCAGGTTTACCTTGTTGTAACCTCGCCAAGAACTCCAGGTGAAAAGGCAGAAAAAGAAAAGAACCCAACCTAGCCCAAGTTTTCCTTTGTCTAACAACGGGGAGAGAGATGAAGGGTAGCTCTGCTACCGCAACACAGTTGCTTGACATTTCTAAGACTTTTAATAATTTTCAGGAACCCCTTTTTGCTTGGTTCAGATGTTCGTAATGTTGGCCGAATCAGAGAAGATTGAAGTTTTAAGCCTATTTAATTTGATTTAAAAAATATTTGTAAACTCTTGCATATTTACAATTTTTTCTCGATAATAATTCGATGGAAGCCTTGGCATGTGAATGGGATTATGTGGGTGCAGTTTAATAGTTTAAAAGTTTCCAGCTTCCAAATTCAAATCTCGAAAGTTTGCCCAGCGCAGACATCTCAAGATAATGAATTTAGGGTAGAAAACGTTTCCTTTATTAATAACCAATATGAACTCACGTATTTATTTTTATGTGCAATTTTTGACCATTTGCAGTTGCCTGCCGTTGCTGTCGCCCTCTCACTGTTCTTTTTTCGCATTTTGTTTGATTTTTGCAACTGGTAACTTTAACGATTGCCATAACTGTGGCAGCCGTTGGCTCGGTTGCCGTTGTGTGCTGCCTTTGCCGTTTTTGTTTCGTCTATACGTGTCTTTATAAACATGATCACTTTGGCCGATTTCTTGGCTTGACTCGGCACTTTTCAGTTGGTGGTAGAAGGTGATGCGGGGCCACTGAAAAAGACGAAAAACATGTTGCCCAAATGTTGTTGCTGCTGCAGTTGCATTTACAAGCAACCCACTGTTGTTGTTGTGGATGGTTGTGCAACAATTGGAGGCATTTTCGACTGCTGTTGAACTTTTGTTGGAAACGGAAAAAGAATATATGCCGCGTTAAAAAGTTTTGAAATTCTATATCAATCAGATCACGAAGTGTTTTAAGAAAATACAAACTGGTTGGTTATACCCTTGTAAATGGTTTTATTTTATGGTCATAAGTTTGTAACGCTCTTCAGATGATATAAACTACATAAATTCCTAATCAGCATCAATATTCCTCACTGTTTTCATATCAAAAAATATTTTATATTTCATTTTCGGATACCTTGATTGTAATAAAAATCGGATTACTTTATCCCATTTTCACTGCCATATTAATAGCGCAGTCTAAGGCTTATAAATAAATTTTATTATTTGTACACCGATTGTACCTTTATAGGAACGATTGGGTAAAATCTTGTTGTTTGCGAATAATTATGAGTTAATTATTTAACACAAGCTGTACAACAACATTATATAACATGATCAGCGTTTTAAAAAATTTTGTACTTTTTCATTAAAAATAGTTGTACAAAATTAAAATCGTTACAAAATTAATCAACCAGTGGTTATACCCGTTACTCGTAGAGTAAAAGGGTATATTGTATTCGTGCAAAAGTATGTAACAGCTAGAAGGAAGCGTTTCCGACCCTATAAAGTATATATATTCTTGATCAGGGTCACTAGCCGAGTCGATATAGCCATGTCCGTCTGTCCGTCTGTCCGTCTGTCCGTCTGTCTGTCCGTCTGTCTGTCCGTCCGTATGAACGCTGAGATCTCGGAAACTATAAAAGCTAGAAGATTGGCATTTTGCATGCAGATTCTAGGAGTTCCTACGCAGCGCAAGTTTGTTTCAAAATGGTGCCACGCCCCCTTTAACGCCCACAATCGCTTTTATACGATTTTAAAATTTTAAATATTTCGGAAAAGTAAAAATGCAGTTTTATTGTGTTTATCAATACCTATCGAAATGTAGAAGAAATTTTTCAAATCGGACAATTCGTTAAAAAGTTATGCGTGATCAAAGTTTCTATCTCCATCTCCCTCGCACTCCCTTTACCTGAGTAACGGGTATCTGATAGTCGGGGCACCCGACTATAGCGTTCTCTCTTGTTTTTGTTGTGTATAATCATCACCAAAAATCAAATTTCCTTTTTAGTTTTCGGAATTCCTTTACAATGGGTGCTATTTTTAGGAGTCTTAGTAAAAATGATCTTGGTGAGACCCTTTTACAAGTTTTCAATACATTTTTTTAAATCAATTAATTAATTAGGCAGAAAATATTTTAACTAATAATAATATTACGATTGCGAAAAATGTAAGCCGGGGTATACCGCTTATCGAAGATCGGTATAATCTATGTATGAATATAAAAATGCTCCTCAAAAACCTTTCTACGTCTATTAATTAATTGAGAAGTGCTTATTGATTTTCAATAAAAATTGACACAAGCTTATCAACAATTACCGTACCACACCTTCACCAATATTAAACAGATACGTCCCTAGTGTCAGTCATTTCATTAAGGAGAAAATCAGCTCAAAGTCTACAGATTGAAAAAAAGAAATCAATTGTGTTGTTTATTTATTTATAACACTGAAGGTCAGCTAATAAATCCCCGAAAACAACGCCAAAGGAGCTCAAAAAAATCAGGGCCCGGGTGAGTCAAAATTTATGAGCATTAGCAAACTTAATTTATGCTAAGAATAAAGAATAACTTGATGATGAATAAGAACAAGCTGGTTCTGCTCGACTTGGCTGGTGGGATCAGGCTCGACTTGCCTTGGGTTCGTGAACAAGAAATCGATAAAAATCTCATCAAGTTAAGCAAAACGATAAAAATTGATTGGCGCATGACTCCAGACTAACGCCTTTAAAGGCCCCTATATTACGGTTTCAGCTTCGGCTTCAACTCGATCTTCAGCTGCGACCTAGGCTTCTCGACTGGGAAGAGAACTTGACAAGAACTTTCTGTAAAAAACCAGTCAATAAAATGTTTTTAGAAACTATTCTAATGCGACGTAGAGGCTGGCCAAGTCGGGCTAAAGACAAATTGAACCGAGCTTGGGGAGCTTCTCTCTTTTTTTATCTGCCGTTTTTGCTTCGCCACATACTGTCGTCTGATGACTAATCACTTGAATATTGCCAACTGAAGACGGAGGTTCTGGCTCGAGTTTGCTTTGAATTTTGATTTGCAAGTATGCCCTGACAAAAAGAGTTTCGGATATTCGATTGATTATCGATTGCAACTCTAACATTACATTCCACATGGCAAAAAATCAGTGAAAGAAAACAAATCGAACCACTGCGATTTTTCATCACTTTGTGAAGATTCTATTAAACAAAATTGAATTTTTAAGTAAGAAGAACTAAATAACCTGAATAGGTAGGGTGTGGATTCTTCACTCTACATCGTTTGCTTTGCCTTTTGTTTGGTCCTCTTGGTTGCTTTGCTTGATTGGTTCCACTCATTCCTTTCTTTCCACCACTGCTCCCCCGCCAGAAAAACTCGTTTCTTCCTGCTTCAGGTTTCTTTTCGGTTCTCTTTTTCACAGTGACTGTTTTCCTCTGAGCTTTCCTGAGCTTTTGGATTGTTGTTTTATAAAACATACGACGCGTGCATTACGACTCCTAGCTCCAGTTAACACTGTAAAAACGGGAAAAACTTTTAATAGAATTAACAGAAAATTTAAACAAAAAATATAATAGCTTTCGATTAACCTGGCTCAACAGTATCAACTAATATATTGATTAAGTTAAAAATATTTAATATTTGTTTGTATCAATAAATATTAAATTAAATACTAAACGTTTACCGAAAAGAAGTTCTGAATAGCTTACAGTGGCTCTCAGCTTATTTGAATCGCCAACTTTCAATAACTTAATCAGCCTATAAAAATTGGAGAGAAGAAGTAACCAAATATTAAAATGTAGGCTTTGTATTCCTAAATATGCAAGAATAATTTTTATAAATTAAGAATCAATGAAAAAACCCTTAAAAAAAAGAAACATCTTGTTTGAATCATGTTACAAATTTAAATCAAAAATAAAGTTTATGGCCTTTTTCTGTGATTTTTTCGATAATTTATAAGAATTTACAGAGGTGGTCAAAAGTACTTGCACAAATTACACGTACTTACTCATAAGAAATGTGCAAATACTTTTGACCACCCCTGTATTTTGATAACAATTCACATCAGTTTTTGATAGTAAGTGTTTCAAATAAGCTGCGAACCACTGTGTATATATTTAAAGTAATATTTAGAACAAATGGTTTTTTAATCAAAACCAGATACTTAAATTGTAAAAATCTATGCAAAAAGTAATCAAAAATTTTTGTAAGCCCAAGGAGCAGGCTTAGACGTACAATGAGCAATGGGTTTTATTGGCCAGTACTTTTCTTTGTCAAATAACTTGTGTTTTGGTATAAAGTTATTTATTTTAAATCTAAAAAGACTTTTGACTTTCAGTTGGCTTATCTTTTAAAAACTAAAAAAAAGCAAGACAATCAGTCAGATCAGATAATTAGACAGCCAGTCGAACAGGTTGACCCCGCACGGTTATACACACATATGTTTATTGTATCCACCTTCCAATCTCGAGTGGCGGGACTGTCGCAGAAAAAACTATTACATATATATTATATATATACCTTTATGTACACAAGAAATTATCACATTCAAATAGAAAATACGCCCATGAGCATTGATAATCACAGAAAGCTAAGTCCGTGGTATAGTGGTCTATGCGAATATTTCCCCTCTACAGAAAGACAAGCAACGACCTTGGGAAGTCGTCTATAAAATTAATGTGACTAACAAAAAATCGATATTCTCTTTTTGGGAAATAAATCAAAGTAACAACATATCGATCATCTCTTTTTGGGATACGGCATTCATATAATGTAATAGACTTTCTAGCTGATTTAGTTTAACTTCCTCCAGGTAATTGGCATTTGTCGCCAACTATCTCATAATAATCTCAAGTGAAATGAAATAAATATTGCCAATATTTGACAGATAAGACAGGCAGATAAGGCAAACACCTGTTCCCTTTTTGTATGCCTCAAAATTATATCACGTCCTTGGTGGCAAATGTTGCTTGTAGAGTAAACGAAAGGGGTAAAGTCAACAGAAAAATTCATAAATTTCGGAAAAGGTTTTTTATAAAACAAGAGAGAAAGAAAACTTCGGCAAGCCGAAGCTTATATACCCTTACAGTTATTACAAAACAACTAAATTTCGTTTTCTATGCCTATATTACTTAAAACAAAGAAGATATGTATGTCGATATAGCGCTGCATTTTGCCATTGTTAATATGGCAGCTACATGATATTGTTGTGCGATTTTGACGAAAGCGTAATTCTTAAAAGAAAAACAGCAAAATACAATTTTTTTTCATATTATTTTTTTTGATTATTCTATTTTGGGATTTAAATCCGCAATGAAAGTTTCAAGCAGATAGCTTTAAAACTGAGGGGCTAGTTTGCGTAGAAACGGACGGATTGACGGACAGACGGACATGGCTAGATTTTATAGGATTGGAAATATCTTATTCACCAATTTACTCTATGTCTAACGGGAATACAAATTCCGCAAAGTAGTTGCAAACTTTTTGACTGAAATTATAATACCCTCTGCAAGGGTATTTTTGCGGAATTTGTATTCCCGTTAGACATAGAGTAAATTGGTGTGTTGAATTTGTTGGAAAGTATGTAACAGGTAGATGCGTTTCCGAAAGTATAAAGTAAAGTTATAGAGCATTTTAAGTGTTAATTATGACGTCATTGCGCATTTGAAAACGGGGTTCATATATTTGAGAGAGCGAAAGACAGAGCGAGATAATGTAGCTGCTGGACAAGGGTGCTGCTCGCTCACAGCTTGTGTTGCTTGTGTAGTTCGGCAGATGGCGCCTCCTAAAATTGATTTATTTTGAAATTGGTTAGCTGAGTAACGGGTATCTTATAGTCGAGGCACTCGACTATAGCGTTTCTCCTTGTTTGTTTTAGCTTCAAGAGTATATAATCTTTGGCTTGGCGAAATTTTTTGATATTTTGATTATATCTGTTTGTTGTCAATCTGGGTGCATCCTTGGTAATATTACGCTACCAGTTTCTTATCTTGTAAGGTGTTTTTTTGCAAATTTCTGAGGTGATATATCCCATTTATTTACGAAGCTTACAATTTCAGAAATACGATTATAATTTTGTATGGGACGACTCATATAGCTTATATTTAAAAAATTTAAAAATACTTCTTTACTTTTGTAAATATTGCTCCCATAGAAAATATCGAAAAAGTTATTGGAAAATCACTATAACTTCACTGTTTAAACATGTACTCATTAAAATTGACATATAATAGTTTTACATTTTCGTTATAGTTGCAAGGGATTCATATGTATTTATCGGTAATCTAAGAAATTGTTCCTAATAGATGTACTATATATGGACTGGGCTTATTTCTTAATTTTCCTACATTTTAGGATTTTTGTATTTAATGATGTTTTTTGGGTGTAGAAAAGGAATAATAAATAAATAATTACCAATTGAAGCAGTTTATAGAAATGACCGTTCGCAATTTGACCATGAACCTTTTTGTTGTTGGAGGTTCAAAAAGTTAGCAATTTTACAAAATAGCCCAAACTATAAACACACTGCTGGGAAATGAGGGGTGAATGCGAATGGAGGGAAAGAAGGCGATTGGAGCCCATGAGCCTTGGGGTTGAAGAACTTAACTCCGTGAAACAACGACAAAGTCAAAAAAAACAATAAAAATAAGCTCGAAGAACAGAGAGAAAAAGAGATCCATTGCTCACATTTGTGGCACAAACAAGACGTCAAGAGCCAGACATGGGACACAGAAAGAAGAGGAGGAGAAGATGGGGCAAAGACCATCGAAACACGACGTGGAGAAGTGGACAAAAGAAAGGCCAAATACGTTCAAACATTGGCAGCAAAAGAAGAAGTAGCACGACGACTTGTTGCCAAGACATAAAAAACTGAAACAAAAGCAAATGTGACGAAGAAGAGGAAGGCACGAAGGAGAAAAGTGAGAGAGCCAAAACAGTAAAAAACAAAAAAAACACGTCATGCTGACTGCCTTTGCTTACCTATGTACATATGGATGTATGTATAAGAACACCTTCCCACTCCCCTTCTTTGGTTGCTCCGCCTGTGTCAAGAACAAGTTGTAAATGAGGCAGAAAAGCAACTGAAAGACGAGCCAGCGAATGAACTGAAGAAGGAAAAGCCAAACACACAGAGAGAGAAAGAGAGTGAGAGAGAGAGAAAGAAGGGTCATTGGCGGCCGTTGACTTTGTCTCGCTGATGACCTTGCCCGAAAAATGTAATAGTAATGTGAAAAAAACACAAAGAAGGGTAGCTGCAAATGCACACACACCACTGCAGCTGAAGAAGAAGAAGAAGCAGAAGATTGGGGAGCTACGGGCATGCAGCTGTTGACAAAGGAGAATGAGAAAGAGGGGCAAGATAACGAAGAGGGGGATTTTTGGGCACAGGGCCAAGGCGAATGGAGCAACGGAACTTTTCAATACCAACGAATATAAATAAAACAAATTGAAGTACAGTAGATACCGGTTATATGAAATTTCTATTTTCTATGGATAGACAAAAATGTGCAAAGTTTTACACACACAAAAAAACGTTTTATAATTAATAAAAGTTGTAGTACATGTATTTCGTTGCTATTCGGCTTACAATTTTATAGTAAATATCGTAAAAAAAAGTTACTCCACATGGCATGTGTTTTTATATTATATTATACTGTTTTGGATCAAATAATTTTTGAAAATGGTAATTGCCTCGTTGCCAGAAGCAGTTTTACTATTATCGAATGTTATATACATACATATATACTATGTACTTTTTTTCGAGTAGATTCATTAATTTGAAGTAAGGTTAGTACTTAAATTTAGTGATTAAAAAAATACTGAAAACACAGTTAATTAACCAGTATCCATGGGCTGTAACATTTTCATTTGCGAATAAAAAAAAAACTATTTAATTTAATACATACATTAATGTTAACCACCGACCGCTCTCCCACCTACCATTGATTTGACAACCGTTCTAATTTATCGATTACACAACAAACACTATAAATTGCAACCTGCCGAAAACAGTTTGATCAACTTAGCCAAAACTCAATAGATGCATCTAACTTGGTCAACAGCCGAATGCCAGCACGCATGCAGGGTAAATTGCAGTTCAAGCAAGAATACATAGCTCAACTGCATTTGGTTGAATGTGATCGTAACCACCTTGTCCCAAAAAAAAATTGCTAGTAATTCTGAATTTTTTATCCACCATTTTTTTCTTGCTGTTGGTTAGCCTCGTACACTTGAAGTTTTCTCGTTCGCGTCGCCCGGCTGGCTTTTGATATTAATTAAACGCACGCAGCCGGGCCGCAGTCGTATATGTATAGAGCCACTGCCGGCGGCAACTGCACCAAACCTGCAATATGCCCACCCAGCAGCAGCATCGTGCTTAAACGAGTTCCAAGAGCGCTGCAGCGCAGACCAGCTTCAAAACAAGAAGAAAAAAAGGAAGTCGATGGCAGCTTTTAATTTTCTGTGCGTCGCCTTGCTGGTGGGCGGTCGTCGCGAACGGTCGCTGCTGCTCCACGCAAGGGCGAACACTCAAAAAAATGTTTGCTTCTTTGCGCTTTTGCATTTTCATGCACTACTTTTGCAACATTTGCTGTTCATACTGGTATAATAAATCTTGTATTGCTAGCGAAGAATCAGTAAATATTTTCCATAAAAGAAGTGATAAACAAAATCGAACTCCAGATAAAATTATGAATTCTCAAACCTGAATTCATACTTGATTTTGCAAACATTGTTTTTTATTTGTTCCTATTGTGGCTATGTATATAATGTTTTGATCTAATTAGCGTTTTCAGGATTGCCCCTAACTTTCAAATTTAGAAAAGTCTCCTGAAACAGACAGACGGATTACTACTCTCCTGAAGATGTTGATCAAGAATATATATACTTTATTGGGTGGGAATTATCGCCTTCTTTGCGTTTCAAGCATAATTAGACTTGACCAATGGTAATCCTATTTAGAATATATGTACATATGTATGTATGTAAAACAGCTGTGCTCAGGCCTATGACAGCGTATTATGGAACTTTTAGCACTCACAGCATATGTACATATAACTCAAACAATAGTACACATTCTTTTTTATGTCGATATCCGCTGCTCAAAAAACCAAGTAATCCAACAACAATTTCCATAATTAATTTGTCCGTATTATTGTTGGTATTTGTGCGTGCTCTGCCTTAATATGAATTTGAGCAACCCCTTTTGCCAAGTTAGAAAATACGATACTAAAAAAATTATTTAATTAATTATTTAATTTCAACCTATAGTGTGGTAGTGTCTTGGCATGGTTCGCATGCTTACCACTACCTCTTAAAATTCAACCTTCTTGTTATTTTCAAAGCGCAACACCCTAAAATGCTTTTGTTTGTTCTGTCGTCTTAAGAAAATCGAACTTTATTAATAAAAATAAGCCACCAGTTTTATTCCTCATGCAATAAGACCTTTTAAAAGAGTTCTGATCTAAAGTTCGAAAAAAACAGCCGTGTGATTTAAAGCCATAAATATTATTTCTAGGTAAGAACCGACTGGCTGATAATCCGGGAACTGATATTCAGAATATTTGTTGCTTGCTTTTTAGCAACATGTCTGCATTTAAGAGCAACATTCGCGACGACCTTGATATGGCGGAGCAGCGCCGACAGCTGCAAACAAGTTAAAAACGAATAAAAACAAAATAAGAACAAGATTTATAAATAAACGTTTGTGAGCAGAATGAATTCCCCACTCCCGTTCTCAGTTATCTTCTGTTGATATTGATAGTGCGGTGGAGCTCGATTATGGCGATGGAGTGAAGGCCTCGCTGATAAGGCCGCAGATGACGGAAAATGGAAATGGAAATGGAAATGCACTAATGTTCTGCACATGAGCGCGCCATTCTCAACATTGTAATAATAAAAAGGAATGATGCAGCACAAAATAAAACAAATAACAAAGCGCAAGCGTAACATTTCCTGTTTGTCGAACGGTAAATTGTAATTGCCATGCAGACGACGAATACCTGCCTGCAACATTGCAATTGCCCGAAAATCTCTGGGCTCCCCAACATGAAGGTGGCAGTTGCAAGTTGCAAGTTGCATAGAGGAGCTTGGGGCTTCTAGGCTCTCGGAATGTGTCTGGGTCGTTAGATTGGTCGTTCCGCTGCCTGCTATACACGGCTGCAAAGTTGGCTAAGTTGTCTTGTCTTCTGGTTTCTTGAATAGGCGACCAAACTTGTTCGCTTTGCTTATCTGCTATTTGCGCCGTACACAGGACAAATTAATAAAGTTGAATAAGAAACGGTATCAAAGATATCACAAAATGAATCAATTAGTTGAAAGCCCGTTTAAAATTTTCAAGAACAGACACTTATATCGGATATTATATAAAAACCAAGTGTTTCCCACTCAATATTATTGCCACAATAGCAATTTCATTTGGTTTATAATCCTCACAGCCGTTCGCCAATAAGAATCTATTGATTTTGGGATTTAAAGATGAAGTGTTTTTTGGTAAGGACACTTGACCGTTATTATTTTATTATTTTGAAATATTCAATTTCCTCACGTTTTATTTTGAAACAGGAACACAATTAACTATTTTTCCAGTGGAGCTATTGCACTAGTACCGGTTTTCTGTGTATTTTTTCCCCCATTTGCTGCTATTACAAGGCAACCGTGGTCATATCGATGCCAGACAAGAGACGCGACTTGACGCACCTGTTGAAAATCAAGTTCTTTCAGTTGTCAGCATACATATGCATACTTATAGGTATATAGAAGTTAATACATTGCACCACTCAGTTTTCATACCCGTTACTCGTGGAATAAAAGGGTTTATTGTATTCGCACAAGGCTATGTAACAACCTAAAGCAATACGATTAGGGTGTTTTTTTTCCGAACATCAATGTTTCACTTTTTGGAGAAATTACTAAATAAATGTGCCTATTATCAACAAAAACAAAACACTTATTTTAATAAAATTTTACGCAACATATATCGAGACTTTCAAATATATCGATGTTGGCAAACATTGTTGTTAAAACACTATTTTCACTATCGAAGCTATTTTATTTTAAGGTGCAATTAGAAATTAGCATATAATATAATAATTGGCGTAGAAACGTTGAAAACATTTGACTGAAATTATAATATCCTTTGCGAGAGTATACAAATTAAATGATTGGAATTTAAATAAATTTGTTTTATATTTTTGAGTTTAGATGAGTTAAGACGCCACATCCTAAGATGTCTAATAGGGGTCCAACATCCATATCTTATTTTCTCAAAGTATTGACCCGATATATTTAAAAGGGTTGCTGTATTTGGACACCTTTAAGGATTGGAATTCGTTGCATTCGCCCATACCCTATTACAAATTTAAGACTACCAGCTTCCTTGCAGCTCCATAGCACACCTCTTTGTCATGTCTAACCTGTTGGCTTTGGCAGCACAAGTGTTGCAATTTGTTTGCCATTTTCCATAAGGCAATTTCTGTTGCACATTATGCTAATGACCTGCCGCTGTTCCATTCGTCGTTTCCCCTCTCCAACACCTCGCCCATACTCCTCGGGTCGAGGTGATTAATCAAAAAGCTCGCAACACTCGGCGAGACCATGGGCACATAGAAAAAATGTTGCCCCATTGCCTGGTAATGCAATTTGCAATCGTTAGACCCGTAGTGTGTGTCTCAGCCAGAAACATTACATACCTCCTTTTTGTCAATTGGCGAAATGTTTTAAAAGGTGTTTGTATCTGTATTTGTTTGTTCGTAGTTTTGGTCTTTGAGGCGTGCTAAAAAGGCTTAGAAGTTGAAGATTTTATTTTCGCATAAGTTATAAAATCAACAGGGATGTGTAAGAATATACATTAATCAATTGTTTTACTTAGATTGAATAAAAGTAATTAAAAACCCATTTTCTATTTTGAACAGTTAGTTTCAAAGGGAGCTATAGAGTATACGTATCCCACTTTATACGATTTAACCCAATTCCTTTTTGAATTTGCCTTCAAAATTGTAAGTATTTTGAGTGGAGGTACAACTGCTCGCATTTCGCCTTCTCTTTAATTGCTAAAAGTGGGGGAATTAGTAGACGAACTCTTATCTACTTGTAAACGCAAACCTGATTTATAAGAAATAAATCGAACCATATATCGGAAAGCCGAATTAGTCATTGTTTAAGATATTTTTCGTTCTATATCGGCTGGCCAAAGTTAGCCAACACCCACCAAAACCACCCACCCCCTCGCAATGCGGAGTGCCGTGGTCCCCAATTATAGCACCCTACCAACCCCAATTCGTGGGGTGCTTCTGCTGTCGTTAACTGTAAACAGATCTGCAGTAAAAAGTGTGCCCTCGCCGCTTTCATGTTACGCATAATTGAAACGAACTTCCTACTCAGTGGGCAAACTCCGACGTCAACAACGATATCATCCACCCCACAGAGAAGGGTCGAGGTCGCAAGGGACCAGACGAACGGGGAGGCCAGTGCCACCCCCGAAGCTAATGCCCCACAAAGCATGTCAATGCCATGAATATTATTGACATGAATTTCCACCCACACAAATGCCAAACTCTCCACAGAGCCGACGAGTACGCCATATTCTTTTCAAGGGAGCACATTTCCGCGAAAGCAGAAAAGAACGCAATGGGAAAAACCTGAAGGTCAACCCCTTTGCCACAGCTCTGAGGGGAGTTTTCCGTCTGGTTGAAGTTGCCTTCGATGGGCTGTCAAACTCAGAGCCTGATAAAAATCGATAAACGACAGGCAGCCAACGCGGAATGGGCGATGGAGCCTAACCCCGTTGAGCTTATGGGTGGGTTCTCGGCCAGCGGACTTGTCGTTCACCTAGCTTGCCCCCACATAAATGCATTACCGAGCTGAACTCGACTTTCTGGGTTCTGGAATGCTTTATTCAAGGGGCTTGCCAAATTGCAGTAAAAGTGCATTTAAGTTGCCTGCTGCATGCCGAACTTGGGGTACCCTTCAAACTTAACTAAGTTTAATTGGGATTTAGGAGTTCTTCTTCCAATTTTGAATGCTTAATTAAGAGATATACAAAAACCCATGATTTTGATCCTCTTTTGAATTTTTTGTAAGTAGAAATGTTGTCCATATTTTGATATATGTAAATCTAATGGATTTATTTTAAGGAGCAAATTTCCTAAAATGTAGACTTCAATATCCTAATAAGTAAGAAATAGTCAATAAGGCATTAACTAAAATAAAATTTTACTCCATTTGGAATTTCGTAAGTCATATGTAGATCTTTTTGTGGGAATTTCCTGACTCAAAGTCATGAAAGTCGCGATAAGAGTCGAGCAGTTTCACGCAATTAGAGTGGGAATACCTAAAACTAAGTCCTGTTTTCTCGTTCCTACTTTTATTTCATTTTCAAAGTACTTCAACACAACTTCACCACGAATTAGAGTTCATAAAGTCTTAAAAAGTGCATTCAATTCAAATATATTACACAACATTTTTCTCAAAACTGGGACGTAATGAAGAGATTCCAGTTTCAAGTAAGTAATTCTGTTAAAATAATTACAGTTAGTGCATACATTTTATTTTATAAATGGAAAAACATCAGTAAAATCGTTTTTTTTGTTTTAAACAAATTGAATTAACTTAATTTATTAGTTGACTAAAATCGAATTTTTGAAATTTGAATGGCTTTATCTTTTGCCCACTTACCAATCTGCATTTTTTTGCTCACTTCTGATGTTTAATTGCATTCATACATAAAGATGTACATACGTATGTATGTACATATATTGTGAGATTAAATGTAAACTCAGGGCTAATGCACGGCTATACTCCCACCCAAGGCCGAATTTCATCAATCGGTAGCCCCTCCTAAACACCAAACTCCAAGTTTAAGAACACTTCCGCCTACGAGGCCCTTAAACTCTGAGCAACAACAACAGAGTCCCCATCTGTGTGGGTACAGTTCTATTTCCAACAGGGGCAAAACAGAAAACCGGAAACCGAGAAGCCGAAAGAGAAGCCATCATCGAACCTCGCTTGGCTGCATTTGCCGGCCCTAAGTGCCCTCAGACCAGGTCCATAGTATGAGTACTTCCCTGAAAGCCAGAACATGGAAATCATCAGAACCAAATGCTGACCACTCAATTTCTGCGTCCCTCTCCCAACGCTCTCTCTCCTGCTTTTGTGGCGCACCCACGCAAACTTAGCTCTTTCTTTTTTCATATACATATGCATGCATATATGCACATACTTACATACATATGCATATGTACAACCCATTTTGTTTGTTTTGTTTGTGCTAATTTTTCACACACACTCAAGCAGTGCGTCCCCAAGAATATTTCTGTTCTTTCTCTAACCCCAAATATAAAGACAATAACAACGCTCTCTCTCTCTCCCTTTCTCTGCCCCTCTTTTGTCACCGACGGCGCATGTGTGCGTCTTACTCTGCCTATGTGTGTTTCTCTCTCTTCTTGAGTGTGGGTGTGTGTGTGGAGCTGCCCTCGTTGCTGCGTCTTCTTCTTCGTGGCTTGCTTCGCCGCCGCCGTCGTCGACGTGGTTGTTGTTGTTTTATGCAAGGTCGTTTGCGTACAAAATTCAACATTATTTGAAGGTCGTCCTTTGCTTGTTCTGCGTTCTGCGCGTCGCTTCTTTCTCGTTCTCGCTCTCTCTTTCACAGCCGGCTCTTTCTGATTATCCCTCTCAGTCGCTGTCTTGGTTTTGTCTTGGCGCAGTGCGTTGGTTGTTGTCTCCGCTAAACATAACGAATTCTTATTGGGGGTCGATTAAAATCATTTACAAATGTTGGCGCAATTCAAGGGATACCTGGTATTATCTGCAATGCATTGCATGCGTTTTCTTGGATTGCATAGATATTCTATGGAAGCAAAGTTATAAAAAATACGATTTAAATTAAATGCACTCTTAAAGTAAGGAAAAGAAAACCAACTATACGTACATATGAGTGTAGTTGCGCTCCTGTAGTTTTTACAAATTATCGGTATAGGTTAAATATACATTTTAAAATCCTGCCACAGATTAAACATTTTGGCTAATGTGCGTTTAATTCACTGCATTTCAAACTTCCAAATAAGGGCTTGTACGCAGATTAAAAACATGTTCGTCCGGCGTAAGATTTTAAATTCTATAGTGTGGCCAGATTTTAAAAGGTTCATCCGAATTAAAACTTGCTAAACTGCTCGAACAGAAAAATAATAAAACGGTGCGCCAGAACCAGTTGGGAACTATAAGTGTAAAACTGGGAGAAAGTAAGCAAAAAAACAACTAAAGAAATGTACAAGGTGCTACGATTAAGCACTGGTTAGTGGAATAAGTAAGCAGCAGTACAAAATATTAAAACAACAAACATTTTTTCTGTTTAGTGACACTAAATGTTTATCTCTGAAAGTATTGACCCGATCGATTTAAACTTTTGGAATACATTCTATAAATATTGAATAAATAAAAAAAATAATTTTAGCAAGAGAAACGATATAATCGAGTGCTTCGACTATTAGATACCCGTAAATCTATTGTGGAAAACATACATGAAGGCATACTGACGAATGCAGTGGCGTCACTGATTACGTTTGACTTTAATACAAAATATATCTCCTGACATTGTTAGATTTTTAACATTTTTGGTGTGTCGATAGATATGGACCGAGTAATAATTGCGTTAGATTGGGCGTGAAATGTTCTATCGCTGCTTATTTTCCGAGATATGGACCTTCGTATCGCCAGACAGACGAACATATCTAGCCGTGATCTTGATCATGAATATATATATACTTTATAGGGTCCAACAGTCTTCCTTCTACCTGTGGCCTGCCCTTACCGAATACAATATGCCCTAAAAATATAGCGATACCCATTCTTTTAGTTATTTTCCTGAGAAGCACTTCATTTTTCTGCAGGGTAAACAACTTATTTACAATATAAAACATTTCTTTAATTTTTACTGCTTGTCTCCCAATAAAAATTTGATTTAATCCCGAGATAAACATTTACAGTCAAATCCAAAAGTCTATCCCGCATCATGCGTACATATGGGTCCACTAAAAACCGGGGGTCAGGCACACTTGCGTGGCGCTGGGTTATTGTACCTTAAATTTATTATAATTCCCATCCAATCCCATCCATCGACTTTCCGCCTCTCCCGGTTGGCCGATTGCTTCATAGCTCCGACGTTCCATCGCCGCGGGTCGATGACATTTTTCGTGCCTGGCCATTGCCTATAAGTTGTGTATTGCCTCAGCCATTGTTTGTGCTCAGAGCTTCACTCAGGGAAGACTGATAAGAAGAATGGACAGAGCAAACTCGTATACGAGCGGTTCTTTAAAAGCCGGCTCGCGAGTCAGCTCAATTAGCATAAGTGGCGGTTGATGGCCGGGCAAGGTCGCCGTGGTGGGTGGCTGTTGGGTGGCATTGACCTCATTGTGGTCGGCCCTCCCGCCATCCTATAATAGGCCTTTGTTCGTGTTGCTAGGCGCTCAAGAGTCCGAGAAATCCGCTAACAAAGCAGACTGAGTCACTGCCGAAAGGTTCACGAGAAACGATTTAAATAGAGATAGAATGGAGAAGCGCGAATAGAAAAAAAATCCCAAGCGAAGGTGCCGCACTTGAATCAAACTCGTTTTTATAGCATTGGAAGGGGCTTACAATGTGACACCCTGTAATACTCGGGCATAAATAAAGATAATACATTAATGTCTAAGGTTGCACAACTAAATTTAAATTTAAAGCAACTTTGAAAGTTTTCATTCGCCGAAAATTGGCCAGTTTCATTGTTTGAAACTTTTCCCAAATTGTAGAGTTCAATGTATTGATACATATCATCCGAAACCATTCTTTTGTTGTTGCTCTTTTGGTATGCATATCAAAGGACATTTTGTAGGATATAGCCATGTTGGATCATTTACGGAACGGCCAATTCACAACGTGATCATCCAAAGTTGCTGGTTTAGCACATTTTGCTAGTTTGTAATTTATTTTCATATAGAAGGATTCAAATTGAATACAAAATTTAAATGTTATTTCAGTGCCGCTCTTATTTATTTAATCTGACAAGGCTAAAAATGGGAGAAAGATTTTTAATAAAATTTTAACTGGCTTATGTGATAGTAATCTGAGTAATATTTTTTAAAAGTTTGACTATTAATTTAAATGAAAATATTTGGCTTTAAAATAAATTTATTGCACAAACATCCTATATACCGTTGAGAGTTAGGCTATTTTATTTTACCTAATTGTACCAACATAATTAAATACGTTGTCTTTAAAATCAGTGCTCTACTTTGCACCGATTTCAGAATCGCATATAACTAACGTGGTTTATCCTGTCTTATCATTCAAGTTTTACAACACAATGGAACTGCATCAACGACACCTCTCCAATTTTTACAAATTGCACAACTGAGAATCAAAAGTCTTTGATAAATAAGTAAACCATAAGAAACAGAAGATCGCGGCCACCGACTCACAATTGCTGCAGAAACAACATGCCCAACATGTCCAGCATTAAAGCGGAGCAGAGTGCTCCAATGGGAGGAAGCGGCGGCTATCAACTGCCAGTCAACATGTGCACCACCGCCGTGGCGGCCTCGACGACCACGCTGGGAGGAGGACTGGGCGGAGGAGCCACTGGACCCCGGCACAACGTGTCCGTGACGAACATCAAGTGCGAGCTGGACGAGCTGCCCACGCCGAACGGCAACCTGGTGCCGGTGATCGCGAACTACGGGCACGGCAGCCTGCGGATCCCGCTGAGCGGCCAGCCGAGTCTCGAGGAGGAGTCCGACTCGGAGGCGGAGCTGGCGAACATCGAGAGCCTGAAGGTGCGACGAAGGACGACGGCGGACAAGAACGGACCACGACCCATGTCCTGGGAGGGCGAACTGAGCGACGCCGAGGCCAACGGCGGCGAGGAGCTGATGGAGATGGAGCCGACGATCAAGAGCGAGGTGGTCGCCGCCGCCGCATCCGCGCCCCTGCAGCCCGCCTGCGTCCTGCAGCCGATCAAAACAGAGCTGGAGAACATCGCCGGCGAGCTGCAGCAGCAGGGCAAGTCCTACCCCATGTCCAACTCCCACGCACAAGCCCACGCCCACGTCCAAGCCCACTCCCACTCGCACTCCGCCTCGAAGATTAAGCTGGCGCCGACGCAGAGCGACCCGATCAATCTCAAGTTCGAGCCGCCGCTCGGAGACAACTCGCCGCTGCTGGCGGCACGAAGCAAGTCCAGCAGCGGAGGCCACCTGCCGCTGCCCGCGAATCCCAGCCCCGACTCCGCCATACATTCCGTCTACACGCACAGCTCGCCCTCGCAGTCGCCGCTGACGTCGCGCCACGCCCCCTACACGCCCTCGCTGAGCCGCAACAACAGCGACGCCTCGCACAGCAGCTGCTACAGCTACAGCTCCGAGTTCAGTCCCACCCACTCGCCCATCCAGGCGCGGCACGCCCCCCCCGCCGGAGCGCTGTACGGCAACGGGGGCGTGCACCACCACAGCGTGCTGTACCGCCCATTGAAGGTGGAGGCCTCGTCCACGGCGCCGTCGTCCGGCGGGCAGGAGGCGCAGAACCTGAGCATGGACTCGGCCTCCAGCGGGATGGACGCGGGCGGCTCCTCGCACCCCGCCTCGCCGGCGGGCATTTCGCGCCAGCAGCTGATCAACTCGCCGTGCCCCATCTGCGGCGACAAGATCAGCGGCTTCCACTACGGCATCTTCTCCTGCGAGTCCTGCAAGGGCTTCTTCAAGCGCACCGTGCAGAACCGCAAGAACTACGTGTGCGTGCGGGGCGGACCCTGCCAGGTGAGCATCTCCACGCGCAAGAAGTGTCCGGCCTGCCGGTTCGAGAAGTGCCTGCAGAAGGGCATGAAGCTGGAGGCGATCCGGGAGGACCGGACGCGCGGCGGCCGTTCCACGTACCAGTGCTCCTACACGCTGCCCAACTCCATGCTCAGTCCGCTGCTCAGTCCGGACCAAGCGGCAGCAGCGGCCGCCGCAGCAGCGGTGGCTAGTCAGCAGCAGCAGCAGCAGCAGCAGCGACTGCATCAGTTGAATGGCTTTGGAGGCGTACCCATTCCCTGCTCCAGTTCCCTGCCCGCCAGCCCCAGATTGGGGGGAGCTTCCATCAAGTCGGAGGAGGCGGCGGAGACGGGCAAGCATGGCCTGCGAACCGGAAGCGTGCCACCACTACTGCAGGTCAGTCCTCCAGCTCCGGCTTAATAAATGTAATGGTGAATAGAAAGAACGAAGCACCTGGCTTGCAGTTCTTAGACTTTGCCTATATTTTTTGAGTAACATGCTGACTAGACTGGGGAAATCGCATTAGGCAAAGACATTCATTTTTCTACATAACTCTTGAAATTAAAAACTTAAAGCATGTTTTTTATTATTGTGTAAAGCGTACCCACTGTAAAAAAAATTAGCCAAAATGTGAAAACATATGAAAAAATATGTAAGCTCTATATTTTTTCATACACAAAAACTTTTAATAGGTTCTCTTTTTGGGCAGCTATAGTGTGAAGCTTATTATCTAACCATTCTTGAGAAGGGTAGGAAGTGGATATGCGGGAAAAGGGATTTTATATTCGACAAATAAAGCCTGTTGCATACATTTTAAATACAAAGCTACATATTGGAACTTTGGTTTGTGCCTATAGAGCCAATTTGTTCGGAGGTTGGCGTCTAGCTAAAATCCTTATCGACTCTTCCAGGAAATCATGGATGTTGAGCATCTCTGGCAGTACACCGACGCTGAGCTGGCCCGTATAAACCAACCGCTGTCGGCATTCGCCTCCGGCAGCTCGTCCTCATCCTCGTCGTCCGCCGCATCCTCGGGCGCCCACGCACAGCCGCAGCTGACCAATCCACTCCTGGCCAGTGCCGGCCTCTCGTCCAATGGCGAGAACGCCAACCCCGATCTAATCGCCCATCTCTGCAACGTGGCCGATCACCGCCTCTACAAGATCGTCAAGTGGTGCAAGAGCCTGCCGCTTTTCAAGAATATTTCGGTTCGTAAAGGGATTACATGGACTCTCCTTGAATATCGTTGTACATTTCAATCCATTCCAGATCGATGACCAGATATGCCTGCTCATTAATTCGTGGTGCGAACTGTTGCTCTTCTCCTGCTGTTTTCGATCAATCGACACTCCCGGCGAGATTAAAATGTCACAAGGCAGGAAGATAACCCTATCGCAGGCCAAGTCAAATGGCTTGCAGGTGAGTTACGCCTTAAACTTATAAAATAAGTTAAATTCATCCCAGTAACACCAATAAATCCGCTTATTTATTGTAGACCTGCATTGAAAGGATGCTCAATCTGACGGATCACCTGAGGCGATTACGCGTTGATCGCTACGAATATGTTGCCATGAAGGTGATAGTGCTGCTGCAGTCGGGTAAGAAATACAATTACCTGCCAAATGACCCCAACGCTAATCAAAGAAGTGTGTCCCCTCAGATACGACGGAGTTGCAGGAGGCGGTGAAGGTGCGAGAGTGCCAGGAAAAGGCGTTGCAGAGCTTGCAGGCGTACACCCTGGCCCACTACCCCGACACGCCGTCAAAGTTTGGGGAACTACTGCTGCGTATTCCTGACCTGCAGCGAACATGTCAGGTGAGTGCGCTGCTATACGTATTTAAATGTTACTCTGTGCGAATAATACATGTTTTTTAAAGCTGGGCAAGGAGATGCTGACGATCAAGACTCGGGATGGCGCGGATTTCAATTTGCTAATGGAGCTCTTGCGCGGGGAGCATTGACAATTGATTACAGAGATAGAAATCTGCTGCCGTTGGCAAAACAAGTTTTACATATTTAGTATTAGATACAGATATTTTGGAGATAAGTTCTTTAGTTGTAAGCTCTGAAAACATGTGCCTAAAAACCAAAGCCACGATAGCAGCCACATCAGGCCCACTGGTCGAGATTGAATCTAAGCGCAAGATTGCCAAATTTTTACACCAATATATATTTTGATATAAGCCATGTGCAGGGCCCTAGATTGCTGTTGTTGTTGGCTAGAGTTTCAGTAAGAAAAGTATATATTGATTTTGCTATATATACATATTTGACTTATGTATAGTGTAAACTAAAGCACACATGGAAAATGAAAAGACTAAAAAAATTTATTTAAAAAATTACTTTTACTATTACGAAAGGATAAAAACGAAAAGGCATAAAAAACACAAAGGCATAAAAGTAAATTTAGTTACATCAGCTAGCGACATTTTTATACCTACCTACATAACGGAAATTATTCAATGTATTTTTAATGAATGCCAAAACCAATTTGGTTTGAAGGAGAGCTGCTGAAATTTTCGATAATATCTCTATATATATTCATTATTAGAAAACAGATAATGAAATCCCATTTTTAAATGTTGTAGCATTTAGTTTTAGTGCAATTTCACCCATGTCTACATATATTAAATATATATCTTCAACCAGATATCTATGTTCGCAAACCTTATACAACAAAAGACCACTCGAAATCGCCATCCTGGTTGGCTAAGACTATTCCAGTTATGCTGATTGTTGCATAAAAAAAAACACAACTACATACATAAATCAAATGTATCATTTTATACTTGAGGTTAAGTTTTGTATTAATTTCTGTTTTATAATTATTTTTATTATGTAAATCTTACTTAAATAGCTGAAGCAAATCCTGCAACAGGATTCAAAACACGTAAATACACAAAACAATATAAAAAATCATTTTTTGATTATATCTAGATAGTTGTTTCCTGCATATGTGTGTGTGTCTATATGTGAGTAAGCTTATTGTAAAACTTCCTGCCCCACCAGAAAATTCACACGCATCAAAAAAAGAACATTAAATTCCAAATATAATAAACTTGTATCTACAGAAGGAAGATTAGGCATACTTAAAGATGATGGCAGAAGTCCAAGAGATCTTGTGGAGAGTATCACTTACATCTAAATTGCATTGTTAAGGGCTTTGCTTTATTAACTCTTTCCGTTTTTAAAATACTTGAAATAAAATCTAATTAGTGAGCTCATTAATCTTATCTGCATCCGAATATTTTTTAATTTGTTACTTGCTTTTATCAGTTTATTGTTAAATCAGGATCTCACTGCACAATCGATACATGGTCTTCTGCCCGTTCTTGCTGCTGTCCGTCAATGTAAACTTTAAGTAAAATTGAAAATAGTTAAATGTTAATTTAATGAATAAAATGCCCTAACTAAATATCAATATACAGTTTACCATAGTTAAATAATGATAGCCTCCACACAAATAATTAAGACCAATCAAATCAAAATTATATTATAATTTCCCAAGCATTGCAAACGCTCACAAACACAAAGAAAACAGATTTTTAAAACATTTTTTAATTTATATAAACGGCTAGAATTTGTCTACTTAAGTACATTGCTTAAGTAGTTAAAGTTAGCTCAAAATTAAACGGCTCAAAGTTTGAAGGTTATAAAGTTTTCTTCGTTTGTGATGTTCAATTTTGCTACATACCAACTCATCCCCTAGTAAATATTTATGTTCATTTTGCTTTTAAATAAATGTAATAATTAAAATTCAACAAATAATTGACGAACAATTAAAAGTAAATTGTCAATGCAATATTTTGTAATAAAAAATCTTAAAATCGTGACATTGTTTACGCCATTTTGATGTTTAATGAAGATTATTTGATGAAATCGAGACCCTAACAGTCCATATTCACAATTTATTGATTTATTTATTTCAGGCCTTACCTTAAGGACCACATGTCGGGTATATGTTGGTACCGCATGGAAGATGGCAGCAGAATCCGGGACTAAAAGCAGACTGTTATTTAGCCAAAGGACATTAAATACTATAGGTAAACGCACCTAGGCTGACCCAAAAGAAAGTATGGAGAATCTGAGCTGCAGATACCGCCGGTTCCATAGGCTCCGCCGCACATGTCGCCACTCAGACCATTGCAGCACGTAGTATCAGGTGGACAGCAGCAGGGGGCAGGGCATCCAGCGCTCGGAAGGCACTCACTATGCCAGCAACTGGTGGCAAGTGGCTCAGGAGAGCAACAGCATCCTCCGCCACAAAAGGGCGCATGGTTGCCCCCACTTTGAATCGGCCTGTAATCTGTCATATAAACAGTTTGGGTCTGGAACATATCGTTGATGCTGGATCCGCACAAGAACGGATTGAAGGTTGTCATCGGTGGAGGTGTCTGCTGTTGGGCTCCCAGAAAGTTGGACTGCGGACAAGCACGGCAGGCGTCTGGGGGATAAAAACATGGCGGTGGTGCATACCAAGTGCCAGGTGGAGGCACGAAAGGTGTGTCTAATCCCATGGAGCCGCTATCCGAAAAGCTAGAATAGGCGGAACTTTCGCTGGAAGCAACACCAGAACTAGAAGAACTTGTACTTTGCCTAGAATTCTGGAGAACCTCAGGATCTGGCATTTCAAGACCGCGATTCTCTGAGCCTGAGCTATCCAAAGAAACTAGATCTTCGGAATCCTCGTCAGAATAGCTGGGGAGTAGATCCTCAGAAGTGCCTTCCGGCTGCCTTGCGCACCTGCATTTCGAAGAGGTAGTTAGAGCCTGCTCCGATTGGATAGAATTCTGGGAGCAGCAACAAAAGTCGATGTCCTGATCGGATGTGGGCTGCATCTGAGACTGGCTTGCGGGCGACCGGGATGAGCATCTGCAGCAAGGACATCCCCAGTTTGCAGCGATAGATGTTCCCGGGTCGCAGAAACATCCAGTTCGCATTTCTGGTTCGGCGAACGTCACAATGTTCATTGGGTTACCACAGATCCGAGCGCCTAGGAAAATAAGGAAAAACAAGTAAGGAAGCAAACTTCGGCAAGCCGAAGTTTATATACCCTTGCAGTTATTACAAAACGACTATATTTCGATTTCTATGCCTATATTACTAAAAACGTTTTGCCATCGTTTCTATGGCAGGTATATGATATTGTTGTCCGACTTTGACAAAACTAAAAGCGTAATTCTGACATAGTAAATACTTACTATATCTCAAAGAAATATTTTAATAAATAAAAAAACAGCAAAATACTTTCTTTTTCATTTTTTTATTTTTCTTTGGGATCTAAAAACCGTAATCCCGTAGTATTTAAATATTACCAAATCCCAAAGATCAAGAAAAAAATGAAAAACAACATAGTTATACTTTTTTAAATTTGTTTTCTGATTGTTCCTAACGGAGCTATATGATATAGTCGCCCGATCCGGCTCGCTCCGACTATATATATATACATATATAAAAATGTGTACAAAAATTTGTTAAAAGTATAGGAATATAGTATAGGAATACTGTCATTTTACTTGTTAAAATACATATCAAATATATACTTTCTAGCTTAATACATTATTTGTAATATCTTCAAATTATTTTGAGAATGTGTACAAAAATTTGTTTAAAGTATGGGAGAATACTCTCATTTGAAAATGACACTTTTTTTATTTGTTAAAATAAAAAATGCATACTTTCTAGCTCAATACATTATTTGTAATATCTTAAAATTATTTTAAGCCCTTCTATCATTATTACTTAATAATTATTTACCTCCGGTTGCTGAGCTTTCAAATAATGGAGAACTGCCAGTTTGCTGGCTCATTTGTCCGGAAGAAATGCGAGTATGTGACCTGGGTGAAATATGCAATGGAATAAGTTTCATAAAAATGCTTGGTTTTCGTACTTTCTTAATTCCTGGCCCACGTGGACTTCTTCAATAGCGATATTTTTGGGTGGATCATTCTTAAGAGTTGTCGTAGATGGAAAGTCGCATAGCTGATAGGCGGTAAACAAATTAAGAGTAGATGCATGAGATTTGGGAATATTCAAAATGGTTGTAGTGGAGACCTTATCATCAAGGTCGGAGCTCTCGGTCCTACTGCAATCGACCCTGATGTTATAGTATTCGGTGGAGCGCTCCATTATGTTTGAGTATTAACAGCACATTGTGAAGAACAAAAAAAAAAAGAATAAAAACAACAACAATTTTCTATGACATTTTTTGAGGATAAGTTGATTAAAATATCAGAGTTTGCTTTATGTCGAAGGGCGCCTAGAATTTAGCAACATTTTTGAGATTTAAAGCCAAGTACTTAGATCCACGAAATCTTTCCGTCAGCTTTGAGAGAGAGCGAGAGGCAAACAGCTGGCGAACGCTTTTCGTCAGGCTCTTTTTTCACCCCGGTGCTCAGATCGAAGAAAAAATAAAAAAATTTAATATTTTTGGGTGTCTATTGTCAGAGCAGAGTTTTTTTTAGGTCAAAAAATAACGTAAATACACAATAAAAAAAACAAAAAATGTCCTGATAGAACTTTATGCAGCTATGATCTCTAAATTGCCAAATAATTATCAGTAATTAAAAACAAAACAACTGTTAAATTTAAATTATATTGATTTATGATTTCTTTGTATAGCGGCAGACATGTCTTGCCAAAGTAGTTGAGAATATCCTTTAAAGGCTCGTTACCGCAGATTAGATTTTTGAATTTTAACTGCTTGTTAACACGCCCAGCTGATTGACAGTAAGACCGTAGCACAATCACTGGCTGCGGTTATTTAATAGAAATAAGCAGCGGGCACACTGCAAACTGTATTGTGCTAAACAGCACCTCGAACGGCCTAAAAACACATAAATTTAAAAGATGAATGGAAAGCTGATGCTGGGTGTCATCCGAGCCCTTCGGGTGAGCCACTGCAGCCAGTTTAGAGCTCCCACCGCCGGAGTCACAGTGCGGCATTACGGTAAGTAGCGTCGGCTTCCGTTCGTGCGCCCAGAAGTTTCATAACCAGCCGGCATTCGGCGTGCTGTTTTTTCCCACGGCAGCCTCTCCACCCAAGCGGTTCTACAAGAAGACGTCCGTGCTGAGCGGCGATGGCGGCTACGAGGTGGTGCTGGACCACCGGAAACTGAAGACGCCCAAGGGGACTCCCTTTGTGGTGCGCAGCGAACCACTCGCCATTGCGGTGGCCACGGAGTTCGACGCCCAGAAGGAGCACATCGAGCGCTCCCGCATGCACCTGTCCGCCCTCTGCTTCACGGCCATCGACAATCCGAACCACCTCAGCAAGCTGGACATGGTCAACTACCTGCTCAACTTCATGGCCACCGACACGGTGCTCTTCCAGTACGACGTGGGTGACTGCTTCTAAGTGTAGGGCTGCGGTCCACTGACTTGTATCCGTTGCAGGACGAGACGGACCTTCAGGACCTGCAGGTCAACGAGTGGGACCCGGTGATCGCCTGGTTCAACCAGCGCTTCCAGACGAACCTGCAGAAGACCATGAACATCACGCCACCACAGGTCAGCGAGGAGGACAAGATGAGGGTCGCCAAGCACTTTCAGTCCTACAGCCTGGAAACGCTGCATGGTAACGCAGTCCGTGCCGAGTGTAAAACGTTTATAGCAACTCTCTCCATCCCCCATCAGGCTTCATCTTCGCAGTGGACACCTTGAAGTCGATAATCCTTGCCTGCGCCGTCATCGAGCAGATGCTGACCGTGGAGAAGGCGGTGGCCCTGGCCCGCCTGGAGGAGGAGTACCAACTCAAGTTCTGGGGTCGCGTGGAGTGGGCCCATGATCTCAGCCAGCAGGAGCTGCAATCCCGCTTGGCGGCGGCAGTGCTCTTCGTACATCTCAACTGTTCAGAAAACTTTGTTAAGCAAAAGTCAATTCTTTAAATTACAAGGATAATTGTTGAAAATAGAAATGATGTTTTTAGAAAAGCCACTTTGTTTATTTGTTTATATCGAACAAAGAAGAAGCCAAGCCGATCAAAATACACTTTTTTTTTTTTTTAAACCTATGCAGTCGTTGCTTTAAAAAACCGTCACCTGAAATGCAAAGCCGATCGAAAGATAAATGTTTGTTAGTACTAAAATAATAATCTACGCTTTTTGTTGATAATTCCAGTCGAGATGTTGCCGACTTGCTTAATTTAGGTCTATAAACATGGTACTGAAATATAATTTTTGGACGTCCACTTCTCTTTTTCAGAATAAGCAGTGGAATTTTTGTTATTATTATTCTCAAGTCCGTGCAATTGCTGTTTACTTTTATTATAAAACCAAACTAATTAATTTTCGAGTGCGTGCATTTAGTTTCACTTAAGAGATATTTTACCTTATTATACAACGGTACTGAATAATAAGTGCCAGGCTTAATCACGATATTCACTCCAAAGTATTTAGGTATTATTCTTACTGTTTTTACATAGCATTCAGCTTTTGTCCAGATGCCACTCTTACAGCATCACTAAAATCTGCTGAGAAGAAAAAAATTGAGTGGCAAATGTAACTTTAAAATCCAGCTTTGCTGAAGTACTAAGATTTAATGGATTAGATCCTTTAAAATATAGAGATTATTTTATTTTAAAAATGTGCAGTCGTTAATTTCATTGAGATAGTAGATGAAATCGACTAGAACGAGTGTCGATTAGTGGCGGGGATGTGGAAAATCTCATGGGCGATTACGTTGACTTTAATAATTTTTACCAATCTCATTTTCAAGTATTCGAATACACTTGTATGTTTTTTAAGACTTGTACCCAAAAAATTATATTATTTATAAGATATGCCATTAAGTTTCAAAAATGATTTATATTGTAATATTTGCCAGCCGAGAGGCCCAATTTTAATAAGATAATATTCAGCGATAAATCTCTCTTTTAGTGGATAGGTTAATAAACAAAAATTAATGAACCAAATTGTGTCATTTGGAGTAATGATAATCCACAAACCATTCTTGAAGCCGTTACATCCTTAAAAAGTCACTGTTTGGTGTGTCGATAACGTACCCATTTAAACCAAATTTTCTTGAGAAGGAAAATTGGACCCCCCAGATGGAATTTATTTGACATAGCCATTATGTATTTCATATTTTTAGAACAGCGCTGTAAAAAACACACGTCTAAAAAACAGACTTTAGATAATGCTTGCGGTTCAGGCGATCTCCGTTTTGTCTCGAATACAACAAATGTTTGTCTTCAGGGATACTTCCAAACGCTCTCAGGATAACTATCTGAAAGTGTGTCTTTTTCTTTGGGAAGCGATCCACCAAGTAACATTTAACATGTTCCATATAAAGCTAAGATCAAAAACTATAAATCTATCTGAGACTTTTCTTTGGTAGGGCAGAAATCCAACACTAAAGCCATCAAAGGTGGTTTAAGTCACTTTCGACAATTACAGGTGAAATGTTGAAAAAGTTGGAAGTTTGGAATATTTGAATTTGCAGTTTTGGAGGAAATTTACTCAAACTTTATGAACCGTTTTTAGAGTCATTAACCCCAAGTTGAAGAGGTTTCAGGAACCACAAAATATTAATTTCGATTTAGTCATTTATTTATATAATAAATAACTATAATATTTGCTAATTAAAATAGTAAATACATATGTATCTTACATATTCTTAGAAAGTTTTTGTCACAGCATTGAGCTCTTGTCAGCGTAATGGTAAGCTAAAATTGAAATTTTTTTGTTACTCTGAAAGAATTTTGAAAACTTTACCAATTTAGCAAGGGCTAAATAAATTATTGTTTTTTTCTCTTGAAAGCTACTCCTTTTATTACTAAATGCAATTTTGAAAATGGCAAACAATGAGTAACTAAAAGTTATACACACTTATTCAAAAAGAAAACAAACTTTGGAAATCTTCTAGCTAGGACCTCATTTTGGCCAGAACATCGGCTGATTAGACGAAAGAATGTAAAGTGCGATTTAGATGAAATGTGTACAATAATACCAAAGACCAATATAATTATTATAATTAAACATACGCTCGCTTGGATATAGACTTTAAATTATGGAGTACCGTTGCATGGAGTGAAAAATTGAAATTCTTAGTGCATACAAAAAGAGAAAAACTGAAAAAGGCGGAAGAAAAAAGGAGGTTTACTGCAGGTGAGATTTTATGTACATGGCTGAAGTTTTGATTAATGTTGCACAAGCCCCGATTTTCTGAATCGCTAACGTATTTATTGAGCGATAGGTATTTATGGTTTTTCGCTACCGGTGCTAATAGTAATGTTTGTATCAACATGTTGCAAGCCAAATCACCTGTTTGATACTGATTGCATTGCCCCAATTTTTTCAGATTTTCTTACGTTTGCTTGAATTTAGACGTGGACCATTGTAGCAATTTTGACTTGATTTTGAGTCGCATAGTTAAGAAAAATTTAAATACGAAAACAAGCATTACATTGTCTTATTATATATCTTAAGCAAAATTCATAAAAAATTTGTTTAAATATCTATTCCAATTTCCCCATGGAAACTACAATTTTTGTTTATACATAGCTTCATTGTTTTTAGTAAAATAGACATAGAAATCGAAATCTAATCGTTTTGTAATTACTGCAAGGGTATACCATATATAAATACCTATATGCTTCGGCTTGCCGAAGTTTGCTTACTGTCTTGTTTTTCAAAGGTGTTTTTTTTTTTTTTTTTTCTTTGCGCGGAGTCCCACGGCCCACTTACCCGGCCAACCGACCGAGTGACGCAGCCGTGTATCGTACGGCACGATTCGCGAGAAGATAGACGCGAGATAAGAAAATATAGGTAGAAGTCCCGGGAAAAAATTAATAGTAAGATCAATATTGTGCCAATGAAGCTAGTATCAATCGTTTTAAGAGCGGCAGAGAGTCAAGATTTGAGATTATAGGAAAAAAGAAAGGAAAGCTAACTTCGGACGGAGCCGAAGTTGATATACCCTTGCAGAATATTCTGTAAATTATATTCTTCAAAATTATTTATATGATGTATTCTTAATACTCATAAAAAGTCCCAACTTCCTAACTTTAAAAACACCAACGTTATGGCATTTCCGATCGTTCAGTTATATGACAGTTATATGATATAGTCGCCCGATCTGGCTCGTTCCGACTTATATACTACCTGCAATAGAAAGACAACTTTTGGGAAAGTTTCAAGCAGATAGCTTTAAAACTGAGGGACTAGTTTGCGTAGAAACGGACGTACGGACGTACGGACGGACAGACGGACATGGCAAGATCGACTCTCCTGGTGATGCTGATCAAGAATATATATACTTTATAGGGTCGGAAATGTCTCCTTCACTGCGTTGCAAACTTTTGACTGAAATTATAATACCCTCAGCAAGGGTATAAAAATATATGTTAATAATTTGCGGCTCTACACTTTAACTAAAAGGTTATAAATCATTTAGAAGTATGCCACTTAGGAATCGGATGTCTGTATGAAAAGTTATGGGCTTAGGTCACTCCTCTACAATGTTTCAAAAATTTGGAAAGGGGTCATCATTTTAACAAATATCGAAACCAAATTTTAAATCAAGATTTAAGCGCAGATTTTTGGAAAATCAATCCACAATCATTTAGAAGTATACCACCTTAAAATCTCAAAGTACAAAACTTAACCAAACTTTCTCAACTTATTTGCTCATTTGCATGAGAATACTGCTCATTTCAACTTCAGTGCAAGGCATGCTACATATATCAATGATTCCGCACATCGCATGCTTGCATACTTTTAATTAGCACCGACAAAACCCACATTCAGCCAAACTTATCAAAGTTAATAAAACACAAATCAATAAAAAATATAAAACAATAAAGTATAATAAATTAAGTGTTTTAATAGCCAATAAAAATATTGCACAATTTATTAGTTACTTCTCGCGACTAGGAGAGGCTTTCAATATTAAAAATCATTTTTCGTTTTTAAAAGCAAGCGAAAAAAAAACAGTTGTGGCACAGAGATTTCAGTCTTTCAATTGTATATTTCCAAATGCTCGAATTCAGTCATTCAAAACTGTGTTCCTTGAAAGAAAGACGTGCTTAAATTTTGTAATGATTTTCACTTTTGAAAAGTTGCTTGCAAGCTTCCCCTTTGAATAGAAAATGACAATGAATATTGTTACGAGGCATTTGATACAACTTTTTAATGTTGGTTTTTCATTTTAATGTCCTGCAAAACATTTAAACATGATTCAAATAATTCTGTTTTGAAAAGTATATCTAATAAGCTTTATATTAGTTGTAACCTTAACAAGGCTACGAAAATGATTTCAAAATTTTAAACACATTCCAAATTCAGGCTACTACTTCCACTTAAATTTGCATGGCGTTTTTCTTGTAATTGCGAGGGCGGCCAAATGAAACCACACTACTTATGGGTAGAGTGATAACCTAAGCCACAAAAAAACAAACAACAGATTTTAACATACATATTGATAAACATCACCAGCAATTTGGACACGTGCACATAGAAATCAAAACTCTGATTACAATTTTTAGTTTTTTGGAGTGTTTGAGTTTTTATTGAAATTTTATACATTTTCAGAGAGTATTATAATTTCAGAAAGAATTTTAATACCCAGACGGCTGCTACGTTTCCACACAAACTAGTCTCTCAGTTATGTAATTCGAAATATATTTACTGTTAACGATTTAGAAATATTATATAGCTGCCATAGAAACGATTGTAAAATTAAAAATAAAATGGTTTGATTAAAGTTTTTTTACGTGTCGGCCCGAAAAACTATAACATAAAGCTGCCATGCTAACAATCTGTCATTGGTCAGTCTGTTGATATAAAAATCTTCTAAAATCGGTTATTAATTCTTCCTTATCGTGCTTAACAAAATTATTATGTTATAAATATAAACTAGTGTGTAAAGTGTATATAAACCTCAGTTCCGTTTTTGTAACTAATTCGAAAATAATTCTCTGAGGGAAATAGCTATTTCCAATTTGAATTAAAACACATTATGTTTCTTATCATACTTGTCGATTCTTAAGTTAAATGGGTGTACAGGGAATTGGTCGTAATCACGGGCGTATGTGAAATTTCATTCAGAGGGCTAATAAATTCTAAAAACTCATTATTGTTTTCATTTAAATATTCAACAAATTAAAGTCCCCTTGCAAACGCCAATGGTCGATATTCAGATTATTGGATTCGGCTCAGTTTCTATGCTGTTCATTAAGCTATATATTGAGCAGTTTTGCCTCATCGAACATTAGTCGAGTAAAGTCATTCGTGTGGCAGGTTTTAAGATTCAATATGGAAGCGCTTACTAGTCTTCTTCATTTTATTTCTTTTGTGTAGGTTACAATTCCTGCTAACTTAACTGTGCAGTATAACTTTACAATCTGTGATATTTTATTCAAGAAATGTTAAGAGCATCGACCAAATCAACTTAAGGATCTGCTGCCTTCGTCAAAAAATGTTGCCCAATGGAAAGTGTAATGATGACGTACAGGAGGATCTTGACATAGACAACTTAAATAAACATAAGCTTAACATTCCCATTATTAGGATTCCAATTTGGGAATGCGATAAGATGATCAGAAAGAGGACGTCATTTAGAACATTCAATAAAGTATGTTTTTTTATTCGCCGTTTTTCTCCATGTCTAATGCAGTAGTTTTTAGGCCTTGCACTTTTTTATCAAAAAACGAAAGACGGCAACAGACTTCTGTTTCTATCCTAGTAAAATAGATTACTTTAATTTCTTTTGGATAGAAGCAATAAGATGGCCGCCGGCATTCCGCGGTGGTAAGAGCATTCAAAACTTACCTTTATTACCTTGTTATTCTTAACGGTTTTTTTTTTGCAGTCTTGGGGATTTCACTGATAGGCGTTGTCCTCACGATGGCAGTGTATCTCTACGTTGAGAAGCTCCGAAATATCCTCGGAAAATGCCTTGTCTGCTGCATATTCTTCTTAATTTTATTTCTTTTGTGTAGGTTACAATTCCTGCTAACTTAACTGGGCAGTATAACTTTAAAATCTGTGATATTTTATTCAACAAAATTTAGGAACAGGGACCAACTTGTCCTGCGGATCTGTTGCCTCCATCAAAACATGTTGCCCAATGGAACGTGTGATGATGACTTGCAGGAGTATCTTGACATATTAAACTTTAATAACAGGATTACCATTATAAGGATTCCAGTTTGGGAATGCAATGAGGTGATCAGAAAGCAGGTACCATATAGAACATTCGATATCGGATGTTTTCTTATTCGCTGTTTTTCTCCATGTCTAATGCACAAGTTTTTAGGACCTTCCCGATTTTATTAGCTCAAAAGAGTTCTGTTTCTATCCTAGTAAAGAAGATTACTTTCATTTCTTTTGGATAGAACCAATAAGATTTCCGCCGTCATTTCGCTGTGGTAAGAGCATTGAAAACTTATTCCATGACCTTTATTACCTTTTCTTTTCTGTTTTTGTATTTGCAGTCATGGGGATTTCTCTATTCGGATTTGTCCTCACGATCGCGGTGTATCTCTACATTGAGAAGCTCCGAAATGTCCTCGGAAAATGCCTTATCTTCTGCATATTCTGCAGGTTCGTACAGTTCGCTCTCATGATGCTGGATGACTTGAGTTTGTTGGACGACTTCAGCTCATCAGCAGGTTAGTAGGGAAAGCGATTAACTATGTAGTATAAAGGGTCATTTATTTATCTCTCGCAGGTTACAGCGCATACTTCTTCAGGATGGCTTCTTATCTCTGGGACTCTGTCATTAGTTTACACTTGTGGAAAATGTTAACATCGCTTTCTACAGATGAACCTCGTTTTAGGTTCCTAAAATTCAGTGCCTTTGTATGGGGAATCGCTGCGATCCCGACCGGAATTATATACTATTTAAATCGAGTTTATAGCGGCGATTTCGATAAATGGGATCAAATGCCCTCCGTTACCTTACATAAATGCTATGTGACAGGTGGTTTTTAATTACTTAGTCTCACCGTACCTAACTAACATTTTCACAATGTTTATCCTCACAGTGATTTACATTCGAAAAGTGAACAGTAAACGGGATGTTTCAATTTCAGCAGCCAGAAGTAAGTTCCAGTCATTTGAGAATTTTCCAAACTGCCATGAAATCATTCCATATTCCGATTATAGTTACTTTCTCTTTCTAAGACTCTCTGTCATTATGGGGGTTTCTTGGATCGTGGATGCTATTCCGCTTGGGCCGTTCTACAATTTATGGGTGCTGGTCTTTAGGATTCTCGATTACATTCATGGCTCCGTGGGAGTAATTATTTTTGCGCTTCTTGTTCTGAAGCGCAGCACATTAGAGTTAATTAAGGAAAGGTGAGTTTCTTATAGTTGTCTGATTTTGTATTAATCTGATCATTGTTCTTACAGAATTCGACAATGAAAAAGAGAGCAGTCGGACTTTAAATTTTAATTTAATTTAATTTTGGATAACTCGTTAGGTAATGGAATATGATTGGAAGAGTTTTACACAGACCATTCTACATACAAAACATATAACTAACGTACCTTGTGTTCTTCATTAGACTAGTATAATTAATTTAATAAAAACATTTTAAGATACAGAACCAGAACCTTATTTAAATTTGTTCAACTACATTAAAGCACCTTAATAGATAGGAGCTTATTATCCATGAAAATAGTGGAGTGTATTAAATAATTGCCTCAAGAATGATTGGAAATTTAATAAAAAAAATTTTAAATCTTATATATTTACTATTAACGATTTTAGAAATATCATATAGTTTTGTTTTTTGTTAAAGATTTTTTACGAGTCGGCCCGATAAACTATAACATAAAGCTGCCATGCAAACAATAGGTCATTGACTGACCAGTTGATATAAAAATCTCTAATATCGGTTATTAATTCTTCCTTATCGTGCTTAACGAAATTATTATGTTATAAATATAAACTAGTGTGTGAAGTGTATATAAACCTCATTTCCTTTTTCTTATCGTGAAAAATATTTCTCTAGGGCAAATATTTATTTCCAATTTGAATTAAAACACATTATATTTCTTATCATACTGGTCGATTCTTAAATTAAATGGTGTACAGGGAATTGTTCGCAATCACGGGCGTATATGAAATTTCATTTAGAGGGCTTAGACATTCTAAAAACTCAATATTGTTTACATTTAAATATTCAACAAATTAAAGTCCCCTTAGAAACGCCAATGGTCGTTATTCAGATTTTTAGATTGGAGCATCGGCTCAGTTTCTTCTATGCTGCTCATAAAGCTATATATTGAGCAGTTCTGCCCCATCGAACATTAGTCGAGTAAAGTCATTCGTGAGGCAGGTTTTAAGATTCAATATGGGAGCGCTTAATTTGCTCTTAAATTTCATTAAATACGTGTAAGTTACAATTGCTGCTAACTTAACTGTGCAGTATAAATATAAAATCTTTGATATTTTTTCAAAAAAATTTAGGAACACGGACGATGACGACCTGCGGATATGCTGCCTCCCTCAAAACATGTTGCCCAATGGAACGTGTAATGATTACTTGCAGGAGTATCTTGATAAAAACAGCTTAAATAACAGGATTACCATTATAAGGATTCCAGTTTGGGAATGCAATGAGGTGATCAGAATGAAGGTACCATGTCTAATGCACAAGTTTTTAGGACCTTCCCCTTAGCAGCCCAGAAACAGAGTTCTGTTTCTATCCTAGTAAAGAAGATTACTTTCATTTCTTTTGGATAGAACCAATAAGATTTCCGCCGTCATTTCGCTGTGGTAAGAGTATTCAAAACTTATTCCATTACCTTTATTACCTTTTCTTCGTTGTTATACCCGTTACTCGTATAGTAAAAGGGTATATTGTATTCGTGCAAAAGTATGTAACAGCTAGAAGGAAGCGTTTCCGACCCTATAAAATATATATATTCTTGATCAGGGTCACTAGCCGAGTCGATATAGCCATGTCCGTCTGTCCGTCTGTCCGTCTGTCTGTCCGTCTGTCTGTCTGTCTGTCTGTCTGTCTGTCTGTCTGTCTGTCTGTCTGTCTGTCCGTATGAACGCTGAGATCTCGGAAACTATAAAAGCTAGAAGATTGGCATTTTGCATGCAGATTCTAGGAGTTCCTACGCAGCGCAAGTTTGTTTCAAAAAGGTGCCACGCCCCCTTTAACGCCCACAATCGCTTATATACTATTTTAAAAATTTAAATATTTCGGAAAAGTAAAAACGCAGTTTTATTGTGTTTATCAATACCTATCGAAATGTAGAAGAATCAAATCGGACCATTCGTTAAAAAGTAATGCGTGATCAAAGTTTCTATCTCCATCTCCCTCGCACTCCCTTTACCTGAGTAACGGGTATCTGATAGTCGGGGCACCCGACTATAGCGTTCTCTCTTGTTTTTGAATGTATATGGAATTCGAAATATATTTACTGTTAACGATAGAAATATCATATAGCTGCCATAGAAACGATCGTAAAATTAAAAATTGTTTGATTAAAGATTTTTTACGTGTCGGCTCGAAAAACTATAACATAAAGCTGCCATGCAAACGATAGGTCATAGGTCAGTCAGATGATATAAAAATCTTGTAAAATCGGTTATTAATTCTCCTTCATCGTGCTTAACAGAATTATTATGCTATAAATAGAAAGTAGTGTGTAAAGTGTATATAAACCTCGGTGTTATTTTCGTATCGAGAAAAATAATTCTCTATGGAATATAGTTATTACCAATTTGAATTGAACACATTACATTTCTTATCATTCTTGTCGTTTCTTAAATTAAATGGGTGTATAGGGAATTTGTCGCAATCATGGGTGTATGTGGATTTTTATTTAGAGAACTAATAAATTCTAAAAGCTCATTATTGTTTTCATTTAAATATTCAACAAATTAGAGTCCCCTTACGAACGCCAATGGTCGATATTCAGATTATTGGATTCGGCTCAGTTTCTATGCTGTTCATATTAAGCTATATATTGAGCAGTTCTGCCCCATCGAACATTAGTCGAGTAAAGTTATTCGTGTGGCAGGCTTTAAGATTTAATATGGAAGCGCTTGATAGTCTTCTTTATGTCATTAATTTGTTGTAGGTTACAATTCCTGCTAACCTGACTGGGCAGTATAACTTTAAAATCTGTGATATTTTATTCAAAAAAATTTAGGAACAGGGACCATGCCGACTTGCGGATCTGTTGCCTCCATCAAAACATGTTGCCCAATGGAAAGTGTAATGATTACTTGCAGAAGGATCTTGACAAATACAACATAAATAACAGGACCACCATTATAAGGATTCCCATTTGGGAATGCAATGAGGTGTTCAGAATGAAGGTACCATTTAGAACATTCGTTTACTCGCCGTTTTTCTCCATGTCTAATGCACAAGTTTTTAGGAACTTCCTGTTTTTATTAGCCCAGAATCAGAGTTCTGTTTCTATCCTAGTAAAGAAGATTACTTTAATTTCTTTTGGATAGAACCAATAAGATTTTCGCCGTCATTCCGCTGTGGTAAGAACATTATTCCATTACCTTAAAACCTTTTCTTATCTGTTTTTGTTTTTGCAGTCTTGGGGATTTCGTTGATAGGCTTTGTCCTCACGATGGCAGTGTATCTCTACGTTGAGAAGCTCCGAAATGTCCTCGGAAAATGCCTTATCTGCTGCATATTCTGCCGGTTCGTACTGTTCGCTCTTATGATACTGGATGACTTGAGTTTGTTGGACGACTTCAGCTCATCAGCAGGTTAGTAGGGAAAGCAATGTAGTATAAAGGGTAATTTCTTTATCTCTCGCAGGTTACAGCGCATACTTCTTCAAGATGGCTTCTTATCTCTGGGACTCTGTCATTAGTTTTCACTTGTGGAAAATGTTAACATCGCTTGCTACAGATGAACCTCGTTTTAGGTTCCTAAAATTCAGTGCCTTTGTATTGGGAATCGCTGCTATTCCGACCGGAATTATATACTATTTAAATCGAATTTATAACGGCGATTTCGATAAATGGGATCAAATGCCCTCCGTTAGCTTACATAAATGCCAAGTGAAAAGTGGTTTTTAATTAGTCTCACCCTACCTAACTAACTATTTCTTTTTGTTCTCAGGCTGGAAGTTTTCTAGATGGACCTACAATGGGGCACCAATACTGATCCTTGGCTCCTTTAATATCACAATGTTTATCCTCACAGTGATTTACATTCGGAAAGTGAAGAGTCAACTGAATAAGTTCACACAGGACGACGAAAGGACGACGGAATGTTTCAATTTCAGCAGCCAGAAGTAAGTTCCAGTCACTTAAGAATTTTCCAACCAGCCATGAAATCATTCCATATTCCGATTATAGTTACTTGCTCTTTCTAAGACTCTCCTTCATTATGGGGATTTCTTGGATCCCGAATGCTATTGAGTATTCACCGCGTTACAAATTATTCTCTACGATTGTCTATTACATTCAAGCCTCCAAGGGAGTATTTATTTTTGCGGTTCTTGTTCTGAAGCGCAGCACATTAGAGTTAATTAAGGAAAGGTGAGTTTCTTCTAAGTCAAATTTTGTACTAATCTGATCTTTGTCTTTGCAGAATTCGACAATGAAAAAAAATAAATTTAATTAAATTTGGATAACTCGTTAGGTAATGAAATATAATTGGGAGTGTTCTACATACATACAAGATAATTAAGATACCTGTTTTTTTTATAAGACTAGTATTATTTTCAATTAAAAAATAGTAAAATCCAGAACCAGAACCTTATTTAAATTTGTTCAACTACATTAAAGCACCTTAATAGATAGGAACTTATTATCTATGAAAATTGTGGAGGCCCTTTAACCAACCATAGGATTAAAGTTTTTTTCTTCATAAATAAACTTAAGTAAAACAAAATGCTTGAAAACTCCCCCATTTAAAGTTTAATCATTCAAGTTGGGATACAGACTAATCTAATTTTTTGCTTCATTGTAATACATTTTGGTGGGTGGCACCAAAGTTGGGATTTTCTATGGGTTTTATTTTTGGCCAATCAATCCGTCCTACCAAATTTCATAAGGATCGGCCGACTATATCCTATAGCTGCCATATAACTGAACGATTGAAAATGCCATAATTTTGGTGTTTTTAAAGTTAGGAAGTTGGGATTTTTTATGGGTTTTGTTTTTGGCCAACCGATTTGATTTCGGAGAATATAATTTACAGAATATTCTGCAAGGGTATATCAACTTCGGCTCCGCCCGAAGTTAGCTTTCCTTTCTTGTTATATTTGAAATTCAATGTTCTTTTTTTGTTGCGTGTGAATTTTCTGGTGGGGCAGGAAGTTTTACAATAAGCTTACTCACATATAGACACACACACATATGCAGGAAACAACTATCTAGATATAATCAAAAAATGATTTTTTATATTGTTTTGTGTATTTACGTGTTTTGAATCCTGTTGCAGGATTTGCTTCAGCTATTTAAGTAAGATTTACATAATAAAAATAATTATAAAACAGAAATTAATACAAAACTTAACCTCAAGTATAAAATGATACATTTGATTTATGTATGTAGTTGTGTTTTTTTTTTATGCAACAATCAGCATAACTGGAATAGTCTTAGCCAACCAGGATGGCGATTTCGAGTGGTCTTTTGTTGTATAAGGTTTGCGAACATAGATATCTGGTTGAAGATATATGTATATTTAATATATGTAGACATGGGTGAAATTGCACTAAAACTAAATGCTACAACATTTAAAAATGGGATTTCATTATTTGTTTTCTAATAATGAATATATATAGAGATATTATCGAAAATTTCAGCAGCTCTCCTTCAAACCAAATTGGTTTTGGCATTCATTAAAAATACATTGAATAATTTCCGTTATGTAGGTAGGTATAAAAATGTCGCTAGCTGATGTTACTAAATTTACTTTTATGCCTTTGTGTTTTTTATGCCTTTTCGTTTTTATCCTTTCGTAATAGTAAAAGTAATTATACCCGTTACTCGTAGAGTAAAAGGGTATATTGTATTCGTGCAAAAGTATGTAACAGCTAGAAGGAAGCGTTTCCGACCCTATAAAGTATATATATTCTTGATCAGGGTCACTAGCCGAGTCGATCTAGCCATGTCCGTCTGTCCGTCTGTCCGTCTGTCTGTCTGTCCGTCTGTCTGTCTGTCCGTCTGTCTGTCTGTCCGTATGAACGCTGAGATCTCGGAAACTATAAAAGCTAGAAGATTGGCATTTTGCATGCAGATTCTAGGAGTTCCTACGCAGCGCAAGTTTGTTTCAAAAAGGTGCCACGCCCCCTTTAACGCCCACAATCGCTTATATACGATTTTAAAAATTTTAATATTTCGGAAAAGTAAAAATGCAGTTTTATTGTCTTTATCAATACCTATCGAAATGTAGAAGAAATTTTTCAAATCGGACCATTCGTTAAAAAGTTATGCGTGATCAAAGTTTCTATCTCCATCTCCCTCGCACTCCCTTTACCTGAGTAACGGGTATCTGATAGTCGGGGCACCCGACTATAGCGTTCTCTCTTGTTTTTTAAATAAATTTTTTTAGTCTTTTCATTTTCCATGTGTGCTTTAGTTTACACTATACATAAGTCAAATATGTATATATAGCAAAATCAATATATACTTTTCTTACTGAAACTCTAGCCAACAACAACAGCAATCTAGGGCCCTGCACATGGCTTATATCAAAATATATATTGGTGTAAAAATTTGGCAATCTTGCGCTTAGATTCAATCTCGACCAGTGGGCCTGATGTGGCTGCTATCGTGGCTTTGGTTTTTAGGCACATGTTTTCAGAGCTTACAACTAAAGAACTTATCTCCAAAATATCTGTATCTAATACTAAATATGTAAAACTTGTTTTGCCAACGGCAGCAGATTTCTATCTCTGTAATCAATTGTCAATGCTCCCCGCGCAAGAGCTCCATTAGCAAATTGAAATCCGCGCCATCCCGAGTCTTGATCGTCAGCATCTCCTTGCCCAGCTTTAAAAAACATGTATTATTCGCACAGTGTTACATTTAAATCCGTATAGCACCGCACTCACCTGACATGTTCGCTGCAGGTCAGGAATACGCAGCAGTAGTTCCCCAAACTTTGACGGCGTGTCGGGGTAGTGGGCCAGGGTGTACGCCTGCAAGCTCTGCAACGCCTTTTCCTGGCACTCTCGCACCTTCACCGCCTCCTGCAACTCCGTCGTATCTGAGGGGACACACTTCTTTGATTAGCGTTGGGGTCATTTGGCGGGTAATTGTATTTCTTACCCGACTGCAGCAGCACTATCACCTTCATGGCAACATATTCGTAGCGATCAACGCGTAATCGCCTCAGGTGATCCGTCAGATTGAGCATCCTTTCAATGCAGGTCTACAATAAATAAGCGGATATATTGGTGTTACTGGGATGAATTTAACTTATTTTATAAGTTTAAGGCGTAACTCACCTGCAAGCCATTTGACTTGGCCTGCGATAGGGTTATCTTCCTGCCTTGTGACATTTTAATCTCGCCGGGAGTGTCGATTGATCGAAAACAGCAGGAGAAGAGCAACAGTTCGCACCACGAATTAATGAGCAGGCATATCTGGTCATCGATCTGGAATGGATTGAAATGTACTTTCTATTCACCATTATATTTATTAAGCCGAAGCTGGAGGACTGACCTGCAGTAGTGGTGGCACGCTTCCGGTTCGCAGGCCATGCTTGCCCGTCTCCGCCGCCTCCTCCGACTTGATGGAAGCTCCTCCCAATCTGGGGCTGGCGGGCAGGGAACTGGAGCAGGGTATGGGTACGCCTCCAAAGCCGTTCAACTGATGCAGTCGCTGCTGCTGCTGACTAGCCACCGCGGTTGCGGATCGCCTCCAGCTTCATGCCCTTCTGCAGGCACTTCTCGAACCGGCAGGCCGGACACTTCTTGCGCGTGGAGATGCTCACCTGGCAGGGTCCGCCCCGCACGCACACGTAGTTCTTGCGGTTCTGCACGGTGCGCTTGAAGAAGCCCTTGCAGGACTCGCAGGAGATGGGCGAGTGGGTGGGACTGGACTCCGAGCTGTGGCTGTAGCAGCTGCCGAGCGAGGCGTCGCTGTTGTTGCGGCTCAGCGACGGCGTGTAGGGGGCGTGGGAGTGCTGAGAAGCATTTGAATTTTGATTGGACGCATCAAAGCTGAAACAAATAACAAACCCGATAAGTTGACAAAGCAAAAAAAGGGGAAATTCCCTCACTCGTTTCAGGTATTTATGGAAACGCTTCAAATTGAGTTTTTAGTTTGGTTCGCTGCGGTTCGTGTTGTGTGGTTTTTTGGGTCTGTGGTGTGGTTTTGGTCAAAGGAAATGCTTATGCAAATGCAACTCAACCTGCAGCGAGTTGAAAAAGTTGTTTACTAACCCTCGCCTAAAAGTTTTTACGTGCTTTTGTATTCCGAGAGGCATGAAATTCCTTGAGAACTGGCCGTTTTTCCTGACTAAAAGCAAGAATAATTGCCGGAAGCGGAAGTGCCAAGTGCTGGTGTTGTTACTTTACTTTGCCAAAACCTCAATTGTGCAAAAAATTGCACTAAAGTGCTTCTCCTGCTTTTCTGCACAGTAAATATGCAAATTCTCAGCCTATACACTCAAAAACAAACGAAACCAAAACGGGTCTATTAATTATTTCGACCAACTGTTTTTAGTACTTTTTTTTAAAACGGAGGTCTGCAAAATTGTTAATTTCATTTATTTATTAATTTATTTGTAATTATAGTATATTGTATTTTTATTTATAAAATATTTTTTAATAATTACTACTTTATACCCTTTTGGAAGGTACTACAATTTTGGTCAGGACCTTGCAACGCTGTCATATGTATTTTCTCGCAGCGCAGGCGTTCTTCAATTTTCTGTTAGACTGCAAGACTTTAAAAACTTCAGCTTGCCAAAGTTAAATAAATAAATAATTGAATAAAATCCCTCTACCACTTTTATTTGAGTGCATCGTGGAGTATAACAATATTGTTTATGAGTGCTTGGAGGGGGTTGGTAAGTGGGGGCTTACTTTCCAAGATGGCCTCTCTAATTGAGGTTCGGTCTTTATCCATGAAAATGCATTCGTAAACCCCTTTTTCCATTCTCTCGAGAATGTGCGTGTGTGTGCGTTGGTGTCCATGTGTGTGACCCAAGCAATTAGTCAGTTATTGCTGGGTTTTTCAGGGATTTTCCAAGTGGCGAACAAGGGGGATACTGCGATTAAGCCAACTCAGTGGCATGCAAGCATAAAATGTTTTTCGAAACGTTACTGACTTGTTGTTCTAACTCAATACAATGGGCAGGACAAGGGCTTAATCGAGACAAAAAGAAGGCCAGGCAGAGCACGGGTTTGTGAAGACTTTGAGGTTGCCTACTTTTGGGAGGAATTTCAAATGAGTCTTTGGCTAAGATTTGTTTTTAAATATTGACCTGAATCATAAGTTCTTCTGAGTGCTTATAAAATTACTCGTGGGAATGCTGTTCTGCCATAAGCCTAGCCCAATAGTATTTTAAGGAACAGGTTTGGATTCAGCAAACCGAAATCAATAGGTAGCAAACTTTACCTTGAATTGATGGATTTTTAATAAACCAATGTCCAAATCATCCGAGCAAAATTGGTGTTATTTTCACCGATCTTTAAACTTTGACATATGAATTACAGAAGTTATGAACTTTTTTATGAACAAATTAATACAGAGCTTATGAAGTTTCAGCACCCCATGGGATATCCTTTCTTTATCAACTTTTTATACCCTTGCAGAGGGTATTATAATTTTGGTCAAAAGTGTGCAACGCAGTGAAGGAGACCCTATAAAGTATATATATTCTTGATCAGGATCACCTCCTGAGTTGATATAGCCATGTCCGTCTGTCTGTCCGTCTGTCTGTCCGTCTGTCCGTCTGTCTGTTTCTACGCAAACTAGTCTCGCAGTTTTAAAGATATCGAATTGAAACTTTGCACACACCCTTCTTTCCTTTGCACGCAGTATATATGTCGGAACGGCCGGGATCGGCCGACTATATCCTATAGCTGCCATATAACTGATTGATCGGAAATGCCATAACTTTGGTGTTTGTAAAGTTAGGAAGTTGGGATTTTCTATGGGTTTTATTTTTGGCCAATCAATCCGACCTATCAAATTTCATAAGTTAGGATAAAGTTAGGAAGTTGCGATTTTTTATGAGTATTAAGAATGCATCATATGAGTAATTTTGGAGAATATAATTTACAGAGTATTCTGCAAGGGTATATCAACTTCGGCTCCGCCCGAAGTTAGCTTTCCTTTCTTGTTTCTTATTTCACTTGACTTCTTCCCAACATGTTAGTTCTGCATAAAAGGAATGCAAGTACAAGTTTCAGCATGCAGGAAGACATTAAGGAGGAGTTAGATAAAAATGTGTTTTGAAGTTGGTAAAACCTTTGTTGAACCTTTTAAAAATATCACATTACAGCTATCATAATTGTAAAAAATCAAGCTCCATAATATAGTATTAGTTGCTTAAAGAGTAGCGCTTAGCATTTTGTAGGAAGTCAATTCAAGAGTACCGAAACGGAACTAATTTTGTAATTAATTTTCAAAACCAAGAATATCATATAAGAATGTTGTTACAACAACCGTTGGATGCCACATTTTGTACAAAAATTATTTGCTCACATCAGCGTGGCATTAAAAAGGTTTTCCTCAAGTGCAGTGAGAAATTCTGATGCTTGCCTCATGCACCTGTTTCCATCTGTTTACGTGCCGCAATTTGCATTTGTCACCGCCTCAAACGAGGATGGCACACAGTGCGGTCCGGGGCTTGGAGCTTGACAAAATTGCAAACGCAGTTCGAAAATTGGCAAGGGAATTGGCACGAAAAGGGGTTTTAACCCTTTCCCAAGAAAACTTGTTTACTTGCTTTACTGTATCAGACTTTTCCCGTTTGTTTAACCCGTCGCCAGCTTATTATGCACACGCCTTAAGCTGGCCACATTTTGTGGCAAATTAATTAAATCACCGAAGCTCAGTTTGGTTTGTAATATGAAAGAAGATACCAGCGAGAAACATTTTGTGTAAATGGACACAATAGACAAATTATTAGTTAAATTTAGCGACATTTAATATTGAAATTTATTTTGATCCCTATTTAAGCCAAATATAAAATTGTGTTTACTTGGCAGTTGAAAGCCACCTTTTGCTTTTTCTGGGAAAGGAGGTTTTAGATGGCGGGTATTCAGATGAGGAGTTGGCCATGGAGTTGACTTTTACTTCGGCTTCGGTTTGCTAAGCAAGCAAAAGTTTTGCTGGCTGTGTGTGTGTTTTTATTACTGCTGCCAGTGGGCGTTGGCTTTCACGTTTAGGAGGCCTTTGATTTCTGCTTTGAATTTTCTAGCCGACTCTTCTGCCACGACCCCCACCTCTTTGACTTGGGTGAAAGTGGAGGCCATTGAACCCGAAAAAGAGAATCCAGGAGGCGAAGAAAGGAGAGGAGACCGCCTCATAAATCTCACAGCGCCTACAACATGTGCTGGAGTTTGTTGTGGTGTGCTTGAGGAACAGAGGGGCAGGCCATTGCCCTTTGCAGACTTGCACAATGCAGAATAACCCACTCCTCCGCACCTCGTCCCTCGTCCCTTGTCCCTCCCCCCACCTCACCAGCCAAAAACCTTCCTCGAAATGCAAAATTTGCGCAACATAAATTATGTTTTGTTAAAATGTTTACGCTTTTTATCGTGCTGCTGTTGTTGGTTGCATCCTCAGCCTGGTTATGCCTCCTTAGCCCTCCCACATCTCCACCTACTTATACTTCTTGCTACACAGAGAAAAAGCATCTAAACAAATCAAAAATCTTTCTGAAATGATTCAGCACTTTAAATGCTCCAACCGACAATTTTTAATAAAAAAAACTGCAAGCGACAGTAAATATTGTGTATTGGTAACGTTAATGTAAGTGGATCACCCTAAAGCCAAATCTGGAAAATTAGCAGAGTCAATCACCTGAAGTTCTTTAAAAAGGTTTTTATATTTATTAGGTTTAAACAAAATATCGAGTACATAGATTATATCAATTCAGAGTAGAGTAGAACCTTTTGGGAATTATAACAAGATTTCAATAAGTACTTTACAGTTAGCTACAGTAAGCAAGTCATGAATATTTGTGAAAGTTTATGTCAATAATTTAACCGTCAATACAGAAAAATGTAACAACAAAGACTTACTGCTTGTAAACTAATTGGTGAAATCAATAATGTTTTGTCTATAAGTCAAGATGAGGGTTTTGAATTTGTTGAATGCTTTTAAAACATGTTTTCTCCCAGTGCACCACCTCCTCCTCAGCTCTCCAGCTGTGTGTGTCTGCGTGTGTTTGCCTGCCACTTGACACCTCTCAATGACAAACCGCTGAGTTGCTCCCTTCTGGCAGATTGTCCTCCTGCTTCCTCCTCGCTCGGCTTCATCTTCCTCTTTAGCGAGTGGTATTTTTATTGCATATGTGTGTTCTCAAGCTTCAGGACTACCATCAGCTTTGGACACATGCACAGCTTCAGCTTCAGCTTTAGTTTCCTGCTCTTGTCCTGGCCAGAAACATTTTTTTGTCCTATTTGAAGGATGGTTGAGGAGAAAATGAAGGGAAAAGTGTGCAAAAATAGGGGGTGAATAGGAGTAGAGGAGGAAAAAGCCAACAGTGATGGACACAGAACTTCCTTGGGCCACACACTTTGCCGCCGGCTGATTCCAACGAGCTCGTCATGAAGTTTGCAAATGCCAAAAACGAACAAGTTTATTTTGGGACTTCCCAGAAAATATTTGCGTATTAACACTGGCTTTCACAGTTAAGGAAATGCTTTTAAGAAGTTTAAGAAAACTGTGGTTTTTCTTCGTTTTGTTGAGACCATAAAACCGAATTCCCCTGATAACCGCTTATTTACTTTAACCATAAGTTTATTACAAGCTTTTAAACTTAAAAGAAACGCTTATTTTATTATATTCGATTGACCTTTTTAGGACTAATCATGTCCCTCGTAACTTTCCCATTAATCTTAAATTCCCACCCTTTCCGCTTCTCTACCAAGTTTTTGCTCTAGTGCCGAATATGTTAAATTGCCCTACAATAATTTGTGTGGTTTTGCTCCCAAGTTTTATTGGATAATTAAGAGGGGGAGTCAACCTCACTCCTGTGACGCCCTTTTCCTCTGCGAAGGTTCATGTGTGGGCGTGTTTGTCTTTTTCTTAAGCATTTTGCGGTTTTGTTTGCCGCAGACTTTGGGACCTCTTCTGTCTCAGAGTGTGTGAGCATAAATCTTGCAAGTGGAAACTTTTTGCGGCAAGCGCAGCATAAATATTTGAAAATTAAAAGCCGTTCTCGGCGCTCAGAGTTCCCCTGCCAGGCCACAAATAAAAAAGTTGCATCTGCAAAAAGGCCGCCGCAAGAGTGAAATTTATGAAAGCTCTGGAAAGTAAGAAAAGGAGGGGGAAATCAACCCCCTAAAAAGTCACTCAAAATGGGAAACTAAGCAAATACAGGCAAATATAGAAACTGACAGGATCGCATAGACGAATTACAGGAAAAATGTATTATATTTACTGCCAGAGGAGGAAAAAAGGAAACCATAGAGAACATATTTTTGTTTTATATTTTATTTATGTAAATAATTTAATTTAAAATTAAGTTCAAAAATCTTATTAACGGTATTGCAATGGTGTTAAATCTCTTGATTTACATAATATTGTTCTTTAGGTCAGGGATAAAGTCTTTGCATTTTCTGATTTTAAGTTTAATTGATTGTTCTAATCCTGGAATATTAATAATCCGATAAACTTATTAACAAAACTCATAACTATCATTATCTTTTAATTAGCTGTCATTTATAATATCAAGCAATACAATCTGTAGCACATGAAAACAGACCAATCTGCGACATATTAAAATTAAAATTAAACCAAATGCGTTTTCAGCCCGAGAGCAAAGCACAAATGCTTAATTACATTCTCGATTTCAACATGAATTGAAATCTCGTTACGTAACAAAAAGACAGCAAGAACAATGACGGGAAACGGCAGCAACAACAACGAGCAACAATAATCATATCACGAGGCATAAATCACCAAACAAATTGAATTATCATTGCGTCATTAAAAAGTCATTTCAGCCGAAAGCCCACGTTAAAAAAGAAGTGCCACGGAAAAAATAAAATATAATGAAAATAAAGGTGAAGCGATATAATTATGTTGCAATATGGCGCCCTCAAGCATGACCTACGCCCACAACAACAATAATAAAACAACAACACCAATTACCGCCGAAGGTGGGTTCACAAGAGGGAGACAGAAGCATTCGGAAAGACAGAGGCAGACAGATATAGACAGACCAACGGTACCTAAAAGTCACAAAACGCGAGCACACGTTCACTTTCAAAAACTTAAGCCCATACGAAATAATTGCGTTCAGAATGCCAGAATGAAAATCAGTTTTCATTTGTTATCGCTGTTGCTTTTGCTGCACCCAAGCGTAGCATTTCAATGAAAATTGTTTGTTTTCCGAGAGTCGAGGGCGTGGTTTTAGGAAGATGTCAATAAAAATCATATAATACGATTTTCGTATTTTAACACTTGATTTACGAGCATACGGAATTTGGTATGATAAATAAATAAATGTTAATTTCTTTGGGTCTCCAAAAATGTCATGCAAAAAACTTTCGATTGACACATAATTATTGGGAAAAACAGTTTAAAACTTCTTGTTATAACTTCTTAAATAGATCTGTTAATTTGTAATACACTTGGCCCTCGCTTAACACGGCCCTTTAATAAATGCATAACATTCATATTTTCAAAATTAAAAGTTTGTATTAAATTAAAAAAGTTGCTTGATTTAATTAATTAACAGGTTAAGCTTTATAGAAACGTAAAAAAGTTTAAAAAGTTGTTATTAAATTAAAAAGGTTGCTTCATATAATAACAGGTTAAACTTTATAGAAACTTTAAACTTTACAAAATGTTAAAAAGTATGGAGATCATATGGTTTTATTCATATCAAATTTGAAATGCATTTGGTGGCATTTATAGATTAAGCCAGTTTGTTTGTGGCTCCTTATCAAAAAAATCTGTCATTTTCGATTGTTTGGTGCCTTTAAAGCAAAGAAAATATACATCGATATTTTTCAATAGTGTAAGAACGAGGTTTTTAGCGTGTTAAAAGGGGGATGGGAGCAAATTTGTAACCGTGTAAGATCGAGTTCGTGGTAAAAGAGTCCGTGTTAAGTGAGGGCCAAGCGTAGTTTATTTTTTTAGCTCCTCCAAAGTTCTGCATATAGTGCACGTCTCGGAAATGATCCTATGGTATAGTTGCAAGGTACTCACGAAGAAGTGAAGCTCAACGTTGTGGGTGCTTTTGGCGGCGCATATCTGGCTCCTGCTCGGGCAACAGCCACTGTCCTCGCTGCAGCGGTGCAGGATGGTGCAGTGGGGCGTGTAGATCTTCGAGGGATCCAGCTGGCAGCGTTTCTGGGGCACGCGGCAAGTGGCCTCCTTCAGCACCTGGTTCATGTGGGCGTGGGCAAGGGCTGAAATGGGAGGGCGGCTTTGTCAGCTGGCTTAGTCGCTTATCCCCGGGGAGTGGCTTACCTCTCTCGCTTTTCTGCTTCTGAGCGTGGAGGCGTCTCGCCCGGAGTGCCGCCTCGGGGGTTCCCAACTGCTCGTCCTTCTTCTGGATTGGCTTGCCGGCTATGTAGTTGCGTGCCTAGATGTTGTTCACATCCTGAAAGGAAAACGAGGTTGGTGTGCTTCAGTTGTGTTATGCTAATTGATGGTTTTGTCCTGGGTTCAGGAAAATGACACAAAAATAAAACGAAAGGCAAGATGACTGAAGAATACCCTAAGTTCAAACTATATTTTGAGTTTGAGTTCTATAGATAAAACTAACTTCTAAAACGCAGTTTTTTTTAATCTAATCTAATTTTATTTTATTAATTATGCAATTTAATAGGCACTTTAAGGGGAAAAAAAGAGTTCAACATATATTTTTTTAAGCCTCCGCACAAAAATGTAATTTCAAAATGAGAGTTACTATTATGAGGGCATAGAAAGCCTATACCAATGGACTACTAGTTTTAATAGTTACAAAACCTTGTTTATAGTTACATAATGGATTGGAAGATTTGACCAAGTCAATTTATTTCTGTGGCCTTATGGCCTCGACAACATTCCTCAATTATTATCTGCCAGTTTTTCTTCACTCGAATCGATTTTTTTTGGGTAATGGATGAACGCGACAATTTTGATTAACCATTATTATTTTTTAGACGGCATTCAAATTATTTCATTATATTGTTAGCAAGAAATTTAAAATTGATGTACTTTTTTGGATAGAAAACAGCATTTCTCTGATTATTTTTGCATCTTTTTTAATATTCTTTTTTAATATTCAATATTTATTATTCTAAAATTTGTTTCCTTGCGAACCGATATCACATCCAACATTGAAACTGGCCAAAGATTGGATAAATAATAATTATCAGGGACTGAAGAGAACCGGTACCGGTACCGAAACCGGAACCGGAACCGTTTCCTTTGTACGGAACCGGAATCGGAACGAAACCGAAATTTTAATTTTCGATGGAACCGAAATTGGAACCGGAACCGCTAACAGATTTTTATAGGAACCGAAACCGGAATCGGAACCGGTATTCCAATCGGTTTCAGTCCCTGATATATACGTATGTTGTGGCAATTACTTTTCTACACGATTATACATTAAAACAAGAAAGGAAAGCTAACTTCGGGCGGAGCCGAAGTTGATATACCCTTGCAGAATACTTTGTAAATTATATTCTCCAAAATTATTCATATGAAGCATTCCTAATACTCATAAAAAATCCCAACTTCCTAACTTTAAAAACACCAAAGTTATGGCATTTCCAATCGCTCAGTTATATGGCAGCTATAGGATATAGTCGGCCGATCCCGGCCGTTCCGACATATATACTGCGTGCAAAGGAAAGAAGGCTGTGTGCAAAGTTTCAATTCGATAGCTTTAAAACTGAGAGACTAGTTTGCGTAGAAACAGACAGACGGACAGACAGACGGACAGACGGACATGGCTATATCAACTCAGGAGGTGATCCTGATCAAGAATATATATACTTTATAGGGTCGGAGATGTCTCCTTCACTGCGTTGCACACTTTTGACCAAAATTATAATACCCTCTGCAAGGGTATAAAAATGGAACCGATACTGGAACCGGAACCGATTTGTAATATTTTTTAGGAACCGGAACCGAAACCGGAATCGTTTTGCGATTTTTCTTAGGAACCGAAATTGGAACCGGAACCGCTAACAGATCTTTATAGGAACCGAAACCGGAATCGGAACCGGTATTCCAATCGGTTTCAGTCCCTGATAATTATATTCAATTTCAAGGTATAAATAAATTGAACTAATCTGCTATATCTTTGCTTCTGTTAAAGGGAAATCCATATAAATGCTTTTAAAATGAGGAAAACTCTACATAAGTTTCAGAAAGAATCATTTACTGACTTTTATACGCTTTATGTTAGCAGAGTCCGATATAATGTGTGAAGAATTAAGCGCTGTCATGGTTTCAATTGTTTAAATAAAAAGTATATTTTCGAGAAAGGAAGTATATGTGGGATTGGGTTTCCCAATCCCAGTCCCACTATTTGTTGTTTTATTATAATAAGTTTATAGTTTTATTTAATTTTAATGAATTTAATCGCGTTAAACTGGGTTTTTTGGATATTTCGATCGCGTCGTTATTTAACTTCGTTTCTCTCGATCTTAATGCTCGTTCAATTCTTCTTTTCTCTTCCTGAATACTTTTGATATCCCCTCATTAGAGATGGGTTGGGCTGAACGGAGCTGCCACTCCTATTCCCACTTATATTTGTTATTTTGTATATAGCTTAAATATTGTTAATGTGTTTGTATAATTTACCATTCATTTAACATTTACCTATTTGTTTCGAACTCCTCATCTTCCGTATATTTTTTGAGCTAACAAAGTGCGCCACCAAACCTCACTACCTTGACCCATAAGTGCAGAACAATGGGCACATGAAACAAATTGGCATTCAAGGCAATAAATACGACTGCGAGAACAATAGAGAAGAAATTGTCGGACATGGACATATAGCGATGTCCGGGGAAAAAGGAAATCAACCTGGTCCGCAGTCAGAATCAGAAAAAGAAACAGAACCAGAACCAAAAAACCAGGCCCAGTCAACCACGAACTGGAAGCGAGACGGAATGAAGTAAAAATGTTGACCAATGCGCACAATTGGCAATTCGTGAAGTTAAGCGAAATTAATGAGCTGGCTGCTGCCATCGCTCTTGCACATACAAAAATATATAAATATACAAAGACTTGTAGGCCGTGTTGGTAATAGCGAAAAATCGTAAATTGTGCAAATGTGGGTGGGCCAAATGGCTAAATAAAAGGCTAACGTACTGGAGTAGGAGGGCCTGTTCATTAGTCAAACATCGGGGATATATATATTCAAGGTGCTTAAAAGCAATTGGCATAAATCTACTTCTTTGGCATTTGTGCGTCATATTGTGTTGCATCCCATTCCCATTTTCATTCAGGGGCTTAGCATTTCGGGTCCATTTGCTCTTGGCCAAAAACAATGGCTCTTTGATGTTGGTCAATGATTTTTAGTGGTTTAACCTTGAGGCTTATGAATGGGCCCTCGTTGCTGTTGTTTTCCGACGGATTACGTGGGGCACTGGGAGCTTGAGGAGCGGTTGTTGTAAGTCCGACAAGAATGTGGTGATAATGCCCAATGACCTGAGGACCTTGGCTTTACGGCCAGGTAGATCCACTTTTCCAGTGGGACATCATTCAAAGAATAAAAACCACTTCATTGATTTATATTCCTGAGTGAAATTCAAATGGGACAACTTTCCAATTATGAAAAACCATTCTTCAAAAAAATCTCTACTTATTTCTGTTATTATTTTAAATATTTGGACATATTTGCGTTTTTTATTATTTAAATATGCCATAATATTTAAAAACATAAATACTTGGATAACCCCAGAAAATATATTTTCGAGTACTGAGTGCACCATCAAAACACTAGGATCTGAATTTTTATCTCATTTGGCAAAGTGCACTTGCAAAATGATTTCGCTTGACCCGTATATTTTCGTTTTTCCCATCCTTCAAAGCCTGGCTCACTGCAATTAAATTTGTATTTTCTCGGCTTCCCTTTTCACCAGATTTTCCCGTTTTTTTCGTCTAACTGCTGACGACACTTCAGTCTGTGACGTTGGCTGAGAATTTATCACCTTTTGGGTCTTCCCTCGTTTGTCAACTTTATTCAATTTTGAAAACTGCACTGCCAGCGAGAAGAGAAATGGAGAAAGGGGATGCCCGGACAAGCTGCCTTCACTTTCATCAAACTTCTGGCATTTGACGCCGCGCTGGCTGCTTATTAAAAACTCAAACGCCCTTAGAGGAGAGCTCCTTCCCTTCTCTTGCCCCTCCCCTCGTGTTGTCCCACTAGCAGACACTTGGCTGTCGAGTTGAGTGTTGAAATATTGCAGCCCCTGTGGGGGATCCCCCGATTCCCAGGCCATTCCTGTCTGGCTTGCTCCGTCTGCTGCTGTTTGTCATATTCCATTCCACAGACGAGTGGCATTTTGGTGCAAGAGATGAGACGGAATTTGGGCACAGAGAAAGTCTAAGGATGGAGGATATCTAAGCTATAAATAGAACAGCTAGTTCAGGATTGCAAATTAATCTATTAAGAGGTTGAATGATTAACGTGCTTAATAATAAAATTCACATCAAATAAGCCAATCCCAAAAATTATAATCAAATAATAATTTAAAATATTTTAATTGAATATGTAATTCATTTAAAGAAAAAAAAAAAAAAAAAAAGTATATAAATTTTTCTAGCTTAAGACATTAATAAAACAATAGTTATTTATAAAAGATACTCTGAATTTTTTAAGGTTTTAATTTATATATTTCCAAAATAATAATTATTATTTTATATTTATAAATAAAACAAAAATCCTATGATTTTCTAGTTTACAGATATACTTAACCCATCTTTATTCGTTTGTGTTTTTGGTTTTCATTTTTTTTTCTTAGTGTAATATCGCAAATTGGAGCAGAAGTATCCTTGGTATCATATCAACGCTGACTGCTTTTATTTATTAGGGATACTCAAAATTCACTAAGCAAAATAAAAATTCCATTTTAAAGTGATTTGAAAAATTTTTGAAATGAATATTTTCCATATTTCCTGCTGCATACTTTGAGGGCGTTCATGCCAAATTGCGCATACGCCGAATGTGACGCGTGGAATTATTTAAAAATGTATTTGTGGAGAAAAACCGAATAAAAGTTGCCCAGATAAAAAGCGATTCGAGTTCAGAGGCGGAAAGAAAAGTTCTGCATTGAAAAGTTTTTTGTGGCGGAAAATGCACATACGGTATGCACCCGCAAAAATGTTTTGGTTCGCTTTGGTGATTGCTGTTTACTCATAATATGCAGCCAGCCCTCTCTTTCTCCCGCCAGCTAGCCGTCTCTTTCTGTGGATTGTTACCTGTTTCTGCCTTGATGCGTTTTGTTGCATATAAATTGTATTTGTTGAACTTTATAATGGCAATGAAGTTGATGTTTTTACGAAGCAATTTGCTACAACACAACTTCTGTCTCTCTGCTTCTCTATGTGCTTTTTTCTATTTCCTGTTTTCTTTCTCACTCTGGCTTTTTCTTATTGCTCTGCTCTTCACGGCCAACTTCTGCCAAGTTTTCTTTTCAGGCTGGTCTCATAAATTTGTATTATGAATGCACATATTTTTCAGTTGCAATCTTTCTCGGCTCTTGTCTCTCTCTAACCGGCTATAGCCGTCTCTTTCATTGTGTGGCGTCTGCGGTGCAAATATGTGGCTAAGTTGGTGGCCGAGTTTGGTGCGGTTAATGTATGCTTTGGCAGCTATTTTGGCTTTCCACCATAAATTTTGCGCCGAAAATGTAAACTTGTGTAGCATAAATTAAATAGACAAATGTGATAAATTCAAATACCCATATAAATGGAATTTCTAAGGCAAAAATTGCTTGCTTTATTTAATAATAATTGGCGGCTGTTTGAGCATTTATAATTTAATTAAAACATTTCTCACACCCTCGTACCCTAGCACATACATCCTCGTGTAATTTGCTTTATATATGAATTTAACCTTATTTATATTGTGCCTCGCTCAGCATTTACCCAAATTTCCCATGTGCCTTATTTTTCATTCAACAGCAACAACCATACTCGTAAAATCCAACAAGCTGAATGTGCTGCGAAAAAGGCAGCTTAAAGTCCTTTAAGGCCAACGGCAAATGAATTATAAATGATAAACCAACCGAACGGTGGCAACCTTTAACAGTTCCACCTCAGATCTTTTTGGGGATATGTCCCTTGAGGGCGATATATACATTTCACATATGTATATTTGCGTGCATTCTCGTTTATTCTTTTGGTCATTCCGGCTGTGCTTTCATACGCATGCAAGGGGATTTGCAGTTTTGCGCAGGAACTGCTGTTTTTGAACTCTTTCTCCATAATTAAATATATATGCGAAATGTGTAACACTAATAGGCAAGTAACTTTTTGTTTGTTTTATCAAGATTCTTTTTTGCATATAAAAGCTGATGTATTTGACAACAACCAATGTATAAAACTAGTTCTGATAATTTGTCCAAGAAATATTTTGTTATGTGGATAAATAATTTTTGTTTACAATAAACCTGTTTTGAGCTTATTGCCAGTCAATTGTTTTAGGTTCCAAAAATTGGGTAAATACTCATATTAAAATTTCAATTTTTTTATATATTTAAAATTTTTTTAAATATATTAAACAATCGGGAAGATGATAAATAAATGATAACTTCTTTGTTTCTTAACATATATCTATGTATTCCAAGATAAAGTCATTTTCAACGACTTCATAATTGCGGTTTTACTTTTATAAAAATCGGACGTCATATTGCTGTCATGGGTACGATCAAAAAGTTTGTCGGTAAATCGACGTAGCTTCATTGTTTTTTAGCATCGAAACCAAAATATAGAATATTTTATATTTGTAAAAGCTAAAAGGGTAAATAAACTTCGTCTTGCTGAAGTTTGCTTCCTTTCTTGTTTTTAATTTATATTATTATATTTTTTCAATGCTTTGTTTTTATGCGTCCCTACCATTTACCCGCATATGTTGGCAGGGTTACCTGTGCCCCGTCAGTTTGCCTGTCATCTGCAGCGCCAGGTGGCCCCTTTGTTGAACATCCAAACCTGCACTACATTGCACCTGCTGGGCTCCCTGCCCCTCCCCTTCATTATCAATGACTGCCGCCCTCATTTCGCCCTTGTTAAAATTAAGAATGGTGTACCTTGCTGCCATTTGGGCTGTAACTGACCCACGGACGGAGGATCCGCATCCCGACTTCACCTCGTCCATGAATCCACGCCACGCCCACCATTTAATGCGCCTTTGTGGGTGGTACTGCGGTGGGTTTGAGGCATTGTTGGTTTGATAAGGGCATCAAGAGGTCCGTTTATTTGCTCTAAATGTCTATCCATTTGACTGACGGGAATGTTTGTATTGGGGCAGGCAAATGGGAAACAAAGGGGGTGAAAGGGGAAACAGAGAAGGATGTCTAAAGATAATCAGGATGAAAAGAAGCAGAAATTCAAGCTCCTGACAGCTGTCAGTCGATGGATCTGTCTAAAGTGAACTAAATATATGTCAGATATGCAGATATACATGGATATCCAAACTGGTTCATTAAAATTTCAGAAAATAGAGCTGTTCAAAATGCAACTTCTGTTGAAAAAAAGCGTACGGAATGTTTTTTAATAAGCAAGAACACATTTACTATATTTTTATAAGTACTACTTCTAATATTGCAAGTTTGAAATTTGAAGTTTTATATTCTTTAAGTTTATTTTAATCCAAACTTCGCTAAAATGGTTTAATTGTGACTTTATAAAAAATTGCATTTTAATTAGTCAACAATATTCGCCTTTCTATGCAATTTAAAAAGTCTTCGGAATTATTAAACAGCAGCCTATTTGAATAGCCAACTCGTGAAAGTCTCATTAATTAGCCGGCATTTCTTTTGGCAAAGAAAACCGCAACTATTCGGCAAAACATTAATGACGAAGCCAGTCGCAAAGCGCCTTAAAGCCTCCAGGAGCAACCACCCCCCACCCAGTTAACTCGACTGTTTTGCAATTCAAAGCTGCAAAAAGCCACAGCGAAGGCCAGAAGTTTACTTTGCATGGAGATAAAACCACAGAAATACTTGCCAACAACTGCCTGCAATCTGCTGTTTCTCCGAAAAATTTGACCTGGACATTTCCAAAACGCCTGGGGCTTTTCCAGGACACATGAGCGGAGCCAGGGGAAACTCGCATGCAGCCAAAACTGTCAAATTTATGAACGGCTTGCTAAACAAATTTAAAACTGCCACGCCAAGGATGCCAAGAAGGGCTGCAAAAAAGGAGTGCACTCGGGGGCATAGTTTAGGCGAAAAAAAAACCGCAAAAAGTTTCGGTCTGGTCAGCAGTACCCGAAAAAACCGCAATCTGCGAGAGAAGAGGAGTGCATCCAACAACCGAAAATGAATTTTCAGTATTGCCAACCTTGTGTGGGGCTGTTCAGGGTGGGCGGTAGGTGGGCGTGGCAGAGTTACGCATATTATTTGTGCAACGCAACTGTGGAGCTCGTAAACCGAACGCTGGCGCTAAACGCTTGCCATAAATTCATTTAGTAAGGCAACACTGGCCATAAATTGCGGAGCTATCGATTGCACCGGAAGTCCAAGTGGCGATGGGAGGCTAAAAGTGGGTGGCCAGCGAAAGCCGCCAAATGCAACAAAAGGGGATAAAATATTTTATGTTCGCTGCTAAAGTTTTACGTCCGGGCAGGTTTAGGCCATATCTGTTGCATGACTCTTTTCCTTGTCGATAAAATACGTATTGAAATTTGGGTTTGTATAATTTCGTTATTACAAAAATACTAAGATTTTTATAGGTTAATTTAAAAACCAAAGGTCTTGTTGTTATTTTAGATGAAAGGTTAATAAATTTGAGGTTTTCTTTGATGCTTTGGGAACCAAGTCTTCAAACAAAAAACGTTAAAAACAGAGCTCAAAGCCAGATTATGTCCATAACAAGCTACTACCATTTTTCAACATAAGTGTTGTTTCGACTGTTTAACACAATTAAAAAAAAATCTATTAAAAATAAAAAAATAAAACTGAAAATATTGAAGTATTACTACAAGAAATTATGTTGTCATTATGTCTTTGACAATAAATTTCTGCTGATTATTTTAATAATAACCATTCAGATGTTTTTTTTTTGTGTACACGTATATCTTTTATTTAGAAAAAGTTTTATTTCCACTACCTTTTGTATCTGATTTATGTTTTGGCTGTCAACAGAATGAAGGCAGCCGTGTTTTACACTTTTAGGTTAAATCTAGAACGGAAACTAACTTCGGCCGAAGTGTTTAATACACATGCAGTTATACCGTATTTGATTATATCATTATCGATTGCCATGATTTATGAACTGGATCAAAAAACTCAAAGGATTGCCAGAAATGATAAAAAAAACATTATATTCTGCAATAAAAATGCGAATATAAATAAGTTTCGTTAAAAACAATGAGATTTTACATACTTGACAGTATCTTTTATTTGACAGCTTTTGAATAAAGATGTCTTATTGGCGACTTTTCAAACTGGTAAATAGTATAGAAACTAAGTCTACTCCCCTTGGGATGCTGATAAGCAGAAGAATAATTTATAATGTATACAAACAACTATAATACCCTGTGCAAGGAAATAAAAATCTATAAGCAAAATCACCTGCACAAGACATCATAAATTTAGGCGGAAGCGGAAGTCAGAGTGCCACAGGTGAATAAAAGGAGCAGTGAAGCTTGTTTAAAACTCCTCGTTATAATAAATGGGACAGCTAAAAGATACCAGTGAAAATAACAAAAAACATTGAAGGTGCGACGGTTGTCTCCAATTAAACTGACGTCTTCGAGTCCCAGTCTCATTATGTCCTTTTTGGGCTGCCGGCAAAACTTAATATTAATGACTTGCTTGGAAATTAATTTCTTCACTTGACTTTCACTCTTCGACAGAGGGAATGGAATGTTGTCCTCCCCTGTTTCCCGATCCCATTTCCACGTCCCCCTGTTTTCCTTGAACCCCAAGTGGGTCAGCATTGATTTCCGTCGGCTGATGGACGCCAAAGAAGCTGGCCAGGCGATGGACGCAGCTCATAAATATTCCAAGCGGCACGCCAAACAACCTTCCCGCCCCCTCGCCCTCGCCCCTCGCCTCACACCAACCCCGCCCCCTTCGACCCCCTGAAAAAGTGACAAAATGAGGCGACAAAGTTGCTCACCATCGATACGTAGGAGTGCAAGGGGGCGGGGGAAATATAAGGAGACGCCACTGCAGAATCTGATGCATTGATTGAAAATAAATAAATTCGTTCAGTTGATGGTCAAGACGGATGGAGAAAAAGTTGAATTGGTTTCAAAGGGACCAGGAAAGTGAAGCACTGGCTGAGAAACGGGGAGTACAAAGCAATCGTTTTTAAGAAATAATTTCAATGAGCTGTTTGTATTTACAATGGAGGAATCAATATGAAAGGAATTCTGCGAGTTAAATTAAGTGGAAAGTCTTTGAGAATTATAAGGATATTAAGAAATGCAAACGGTGAAAATAAGATAAATAAGATTTCCTTGAATATCTCGCCTCAGTCGCACAAAAATAATATATTTACCAAAAGCCATACCGATAATAAATACTTTTAATAAAAATATCAACTTAAGTGTCTCTTTAAAAACTCCGATTTGTGCACATTAAATCTAACTTCATTTAAAGTGAGCTCTTAAATTGTTTTGTAAATCTCTCGATTGAGCCAAAATAATATTATTCCTCTCTTGACTTAAATTGCATCATATATATCCTTTAGTGCAGCAATATTTCTTCAAAGTGAATCAATAAATTAATTAAGCACTTGCCCTTCATTGTGATTCTAAAATGCTAATAGTTCAAACAAAGCGCTCATCCGTGTTTGTTTATTTAATCGTATTTTATGATGAGACGTTCCTTATAGATTATGTGAGAAATTCTCCCCTCGGTAACTTTCTCTCACTTCTATTTTGCTCTTCTTATTTTCCTTTTTTAATTTCTTCCCAATTTTGTTATTTTCGCCCTTGTATAAATGATATAAATATCATTCACACTTGCACCTTACCGACAGTTGCACATGCATACACACCCTCCTAAGTGTTTGGCATGCATATTTAATGCCAGTTTATGGAAGTTACCTTTTCCCTTTGAGACGTTGCAGTTTATTGATTTAGTTCGTGTTTTATTAAATTTCCTTCTTTTTCTTCATTTTATAGGTCCATGACAGGTTTTTGGCTTGAATAAATGATGATGCTGCCAATGTTGAAGGGCTTAAAATTCATGACTAAGGAAGCATTAACATTTTGAAAGTTTCTCGAGAATTTGGTGTGCACTTTAGGAATATCGAATGGAAGGGGGAAGGCTAAAGTCAAAGTCAATTGTCTTTGGTTTTTTGGATTTGGGGTTCGTTGGCTTGGCTTACTCATCTTATGAATTTTAAATTTATTATTTTCCCCTTTTCATTGGGTTTTTGATAATTTTCGCTTAAGCCATTTCATTAGCAACCGAAACTTTTCAACCCATCATTCCTTCTTCTAATTTTTTTACTTATTGTCAACAGTTTTTGGGAACCGAACTTCTGCCGCAGCTTCTTATCAGTGGTATGTTTTCTCGAGAGGAGAACACATCCCCAGTTTATCGTACATTAAGCCCGTTTGATAAGTGCTCAGTCTGTTTTCCTTATATCTTCCCAGAGCGCTGGCACTTTGAACTCTGTTTGAGGTTTGCCCTGTAAAATTTTCTCTTAGTTTTTCAGCTTGCAGTTTGTGGTTACCCTTTTTTCCTGCTATTCAGAGATGTTTGCTGCTCCTAATTGAATGGCCCCACAGTCTTACAATTATATGCTACTCTGTGAATGCAATTCACATTCCCCCTCCTCGCACCACCACCTCCTTCGCCTTCCCCCCCTAATTTTCCCCTTGTAATTGCCGCTTTTCCCGCCCTAATAGGGGAAACTCCACGAAGGAGGCGGATCCCAGACCAGGTAGAGTTGTGTGTACATAAACCTAATTAGTGAGGTGAAGATGATACATCCAATTCAATTGCCGTCTGAGTCCTGACATTTGTGGAGACGGGGCCAAACTTAATACAATTATTTTATCAAATAGACATTAGTCCGTCAAGAAATAAATAATCAAGACATTTGTGTTGGACAAAATTTTGAAAACTAAAACTTAATAGATGGAAAATATTATTAAGACGTATTAATGCATAGAATTTTCAAACGCCAATGGCAATTTGGGTTTGTTAAATAAATAAATGAAAAATATTAGGAAGAATCGATTTTAAAAAATAATTTTAATTGTTTGAAATACCACCAAATTAAATAAAATCTTTGGTGAAATTAAAAGAACGAGGCACATTGGATTCACGGTGCTGAGAAAATTAAAAAGTAAATTTTTGTAACTTTTTAACTTAACTTTTTGAGTTGGGGTAAATAGAATGAGAAGCGCAACTTAAAAAAAAATTGTATTTTTATTTTTGTTGTGAAACCCATGTAATAATAACCCTTTACAACAATATTTAAAGGCAGCTCGTTAAATGGTCTTTAAGAATTGCTCACCTAAGCTTAATAACAACAGTCAGCCATAAAGGAAAATAAAATAAATCAATTAAATTCCATGCTGGCAGCAAACAAAATCTGCGACACATAAACATTTAATAATTAATCTTTGTGGCACAAATGTTTGCATTAAATTAAAATGGCAAGCGTCTGCATAACATTTATAAAAGCAAATCCAAACAATTGAAAGCCGTTACGAGGTTTTTGCGGATCGCAAATTGAATTTGATGTTCGGAGGACATTTTAATATTTGTTTCAAATATTTTCGCTGATACTTAAATGGTTTTTTTTGTGCGCATTTAGTGTCAGACCTATTTGCATATGCATATGAACAATAAAATCCGATTGTTTCGAAGGGCTTTGGTTTTTTTTTGCGGGACAAATAAATGGCATTTACTGCTATCTATGCGTATTTAGGTTCAGTGTGGTTTGTTGACGGGTCATTTGGGTGATTCCCTTTACGAAAAACAAAGCCACAACAACACAAACATTGACCCACATTTCAATTTATTTTATTTGCTGCGGGTGTCGTTGTGGCGCATTCGTGATTTGTGCGAGAAAAACACAAATGAAAGTCATAAATTGTAGTCCAACATGGCCCTTTTTCCCCTTTCCCATTTCCCGAACCCATCTCGTCCAGGCTTCCTCTAAATAGATGTGGGTCACAGGGTAAGTAATGTACGTAATGTAGTAATCGTAGGATATGGCCATGGAGGCCCTAAGACATTCGCCAGTCAAATCAGCGTCAAGTTCGCGAGCCAACGTTTCAATTAAAGTAAGTTCGCGGCAAATGATTCAGACTGTAAGACTGTCGGCAGACGGGAGCCAGACAAGTCACGTTTTCTTTTCCAGCGCCAAGAGCTATATATGGAAATGAATCGGTCGGGCTTTATACCTTACATGGAAGTGGGTCGAACGCAAGTCTTGCATTGAATCGGATTCGGTAATGGAGAGCGGAAGTCTTGCTTTGTTTGTTTGGAACTTATAGTCACTAATGTATAAACATATGGGCATTTTTAAGACATATTTGTAACTCGTTTCAAAAACTTTAAAAGAACATGGATGATTAATAACTTTGAAAAAAGAATACTGTTTGTATGACGAATATTTATGAATATCATTTTGAATTGTATTTACATTTGAACTTCTATAACCCAAACTTCCCTAACTATTTACTATTAGAAATTTAACTCGAAGTTTCCATAACTCAAAATGCTTGTGGAAGTCGGGAATTTCAAAAACAGAAGTTTTATTGTGTTATTCTATATTTCTTGTGGTTAGTCTCATTCTTCTTTATTTATATGAGCACTGTGACTAAGAATTCATGTTCGGGGGCATTCAAATCTTCCCCATAGATTTCTCCCCTCATTTTCCGATGATTTTGCATGGCAGTCGGCGGCAGTCGACGCCAGTTTTTAATTGAATATTCAAAGCACAGACTTTGCATCGGCATGGCGCACATCGAATTGATGGACAGGTCTTTGCTGGGTGCGACTCTGTTCAAATAGAGATCCGTTCTCTATTCAGTGTGTAAATATTTGCAAAGCGATTGCAGATGCAGTGGGAGATGGGGATTGGGGACTGGGGACTGGGATCTGGTTGTCGATCGTTGCTGTTGATGGTTGACCAACAAATTGGTCACGATCGTTAAGCAAGAGGCCTATTGTAATTGTTCGGAATCGGAATCGGAATCGTTTGCAGGTCATCCACCCGGGACTCAGCAGATGCATTTACAATTTATGTGCACATAGACGATCGCCGTGATGATGGGGGCGTATATGCATGGGGCAAGTTCAATGCAACGGAAGTGCCGGCGATTGTCAGGAGTGGTTGCGATGCGGTTTCGGTGTGGTTTCAGTTCAATTTGCGTGTCTATATTTTACATGACAAGTCGACAGGCATTGACTAGGCACTTCTATAAAAATGGGCACGCTAAGCAGTGCCTAACAATTTTCATTTATTAAACAATTTTTTTAAACGACATCCTAACAACTAGTAAATTAAATGTGTAATATATACATATAAGTGTAAAATGATATACAAAAATTCAATCAAAATGTGCGGTGCTGTGAAGAAATAAATGTATTACTTATAATATTTTCTCTGATAAAGCCGTTAGAAAGCGCAATTCAACATATATGTTCATCATATATGATCAATTCTCTCGTAATTTTCTCAATTTACCCTTGCGGGTACTACCTATATCATATTGCTGCCATAAAAACGATCGAAAAATTACAATGCAAGCAAACTTCTGTTGTTTTTAATTCTGAAATATTATTTTAATTTCACTAAAACCGGATACTAGGTTTAGGGTCAAAAGCCCGCTGGTTTCTTTGCTTTTAGGCGTATTGTACTCAATGAATCGTTTCCATTATACAAATTGCTGGTGTATCCGCTATTATTTTGACCGCAACTGTCTACAAGAAAACCGCCGTGTGGGAGGGTTTTATGTTGGTGGCGGTACTTACTTGGTCGCCGTTGTCTTCTAATGTCTTAGCCGCACTTACCTGCAACGAAAAGAGGAAGAAGAAAAATTATTTCAGTTGCACTTGAGTTCGGTTCAGATGTTTGTCCGTGGGCGGATCGAAACAAAGTTGCAATTGTCTGAGCCAGAGTTCTGTAACATTTCTGCCACTTGCTAATGTGAGGCAGCCATTCAGCCATTCAGTCATTTGGCCTGGCCAAAGTTTCCACTCTTTTTAGGAGAGCATAAAAAAGTTACTGCCAGTAGTTAAGACCGAAGACAAAACCGAGTTGGCTAACAAGCGTCGAGATATCAGGGAGTGTGTTGCAAGACAAAACCGAGTTGGCTAACAAGCGTCGAGATATCGGGGAGTGTGTTGCTTACATTAAATCAAAATTGGTAGCAGGAGTGTGAGTTCGGAAAGCACGTGGAAAAGGCTAATTTCAAAGTCATAATAGGAACTCTATGTATCAGAGCAGAACGTGTATAAAACAAATATAAGTTAAGTGTATAAATATTTTAAAAATAGTTGTTTGATAACGGCTACTTAATAAGGCAGGGGTGGCACAGAATACACCTCACCTTTGATTCCGCAAAAATGTATGAATCAGGGACTACTGATGAAGATCTTTCACTAAATACTCCTATAGAACATAGCTACATTTCTTTACAAAAACATTGTTAAGGGAAATGAGGTAGACTTCTCTTTCGCTGATAACTCAAAGAAAATTTTAAAACTATTTGGAAATAAATACTTCGAAGTCAAATAGTTGTACCTGGCCATGTCGCTAAGGAATGTCGCAATTTTTTGAACTTAGGTGTTCATTTTTTCAGATCGCAATTCGAAAGCTGCGGTCGGAAATCTATTGGAAAAGTATCATTTGATTAATGAAAAAATTTTAAATTTATTTTCTGCTCAAAGAAATAATAACAATCCTTAACAAACAAAAGGGTATTTTAAATTGCCTTAGCAGAACAAACGGTTTGTCAAAATTGCATTTTTTTAAAGAGTTCATGTTCATTGTAGTAATTTCGATTTGTTAAAAAGGGAAAGCTTTTTTTTATTAAATGCTACAAAAACACTCAACAGTGACAAATTTTCAATTATATTTCCATAATAACTCAAATTCTACACAACCTGCACCGATAATCCGTAGTTTTGATTAATTTGCAGACCACACTGTCGCCCAAGGTTTTCCCATCCTAGGTTTTTTTCCATACGACTATCCATATAACCATAATCAGCTTGTACTCAAACATTGCAGAAACCCAAATCGAGTGTGGGTGTGCCTTGTTTCCCGTCTCTTTCTTTCTCTATCTTAACTGTCTTCTTTTATTGGTGCGAGTGCGCTTTGCAGCAACCTGCAACTTGTTGAGTCACTGGGGTGTTTAGTATTCAAGTCACGGCCCCCAATGAATAACGAGCCATCAATCATGGGTCGAACTACCAGCAAACAATCTAACAATATCGAGCGAGACCTGTCTGTACCAGCGGCAACATGTTGCTGGTGGACAGCAACAATATTGCTGGGAGGATCTAGGTGATAAATGATAGATCAATCAGATATGCCGATTTTTCTATCGTTAATAAGCTTTAACTGATTTTTGTTCCAGTTTTCAGTTTAAGCTACCGTAAAGGTAATGTTTGAAGAAAACGTTAAGAGTTATTCCTTAGTTGGTACTCCGATAGGATCGTGTCGTGCCAGCTTTAATTTATGAATTTCAGTCTTATGACAAGTAAAATGGCCTTCCGATCACCCCGCAAAAGTCTTTGGCAAAAGCTGTCAGGCTAAATATATATATTTTATTTGTTGCTTCTGTGCAACTTTCACCCAAGCGTTTAATCTTCTTTTTCAAATACAAAAAATGCATTTTTCCGTGGGTGGTCTGCAGCCATGCCTTAATTTAATTAGTGCAAAGAAGAGAGTGCCACAGTGCACAATTGAAATAGTTTTCAATCAACAAAAAAGTCAATTAATACGCTATAAACGCCACTAACACACTAGCACATGCCGCTCCAATTTAAGCTTGGTTTTTCCAGCTAAATGATTTTTAATTGCTCAGACATTCGCGAAGCAACTAGCAAAAAATCCTAGACCATTGGACAACTACCAAATGAACAAAAATAGTTGATTTTGCTAATTGCACAGCATATTTTTTCCAAGCTGAATTTTTTTTACTTTTGATTAAGCCGCACAGTTGTTTATCTTGGTTTTGTAGCTATTTTGTAATGCTTTATAGGCTGTTAAGTAAAACGAAAACTATAATTAGAAATTTTCTGAGTTTTTCTTTTCCAAATGTCTCATATACAAATATTTTATCAGCTCAAAACTTTAATTCCTGTAATTATTTAAAATTTGACTTCCTAATCTTTGGATTGAGTGACTCCAACGCGTACCCACAATTTTTTTGTGAAAATTATTCCTTCAATTTAGGAGTCATTGGTGTCAATTGTTGAATAATGTTTTCTTCAATTTTAAAAAACCGTTTAGAAAGTGCGTGTCTGGGAACGCCTCCAGTTTTTTTTGCGGGTGCCAAGTCCCAAAATCACATTCAATTATTCCCTTCACACCAAACGAATTATGCAAAAGTGTCACAGCCATTACAGGCCCTCTAGTGAACACCCTACTTCTCTCCCATTCCCCATTTTTCTCAAGGGGAACCAGATCAGGATCCGAATTTCAGCCAGGGAAATGCCCCACCCCCCGCTTCACTAAAAGGGATGTGGGCACGCGACAATTAGCACATCATTCACACATGTGCGACAAAGGCAGAGAAATGGTGAAAAGAGGGGGTGGTGACAGCGGGAAGGGAAAGGGTGGGAGAATCGGAGAGAGAGCCAGTGAGAATCCGCTCTGTGTGCGTGTCGCTTTACCGAGAAATGGAGCATTTTATGCTCCAATAAAAATAATTAAGTGGCGTAATTGATAATGACTTTTTTCCTCCGTTGTTTTTTGTTTGGCGTGAGTTTTATTTTTCGTGTCATAATTTTGTGAATTTATGGCATCATTTTTAAAGGCGTTACCAGCGTTTTTCATGTCTTCATTGTTTGTGTGCGTCGTTAGAAGCGTGACAATTTTATAATCGATGATGATAAGCAAAAGGGAAGTGTGTTTTGGGGAATGTGGATGCAAATGAGCGCCCAGCTGATTAGCTGAATGTTTGTCAGAGCTTCCAAAGGAAAGTGCAAGTGATAGAAGCTATTTTCACTAAGTCACCAAAGATTGGTGTGTTTTGAATTAATTTTAGGCAAGGAACGAAATGTAGTTTCATTAAAATATGGTTGTACAATAAGTCGAGTCAATTGAGTGAATCCACAAATCTTTGAAAATATGTATAGAACATTGTTAGGATATTTTTACCGTAAGAATTACTGCTACCTGTTTTTTTGGCAATATCCCAAAAAGAAATATTAGGGAAACTAGTACAATAAAAACAATATAAATTTGTTATTATTATGCGGCCATAATAATAAGTTCGCGGTTCAAAAAACCTAATAATGTTTTTTAAAATGTGCCAAATTTCGATCACCGATTTCAAAATGTCATTTCGAGAAAAACAAGCTTAAAGTTTATACTTTGCGGCTTACAAATTAATCTCTTTTACTCGCTTGTCTTGAAAATTTACGGAGGTATTCCCTAAAACATAGTTAAATAAAATTAATAAATATAATTTTAATATTAGAAAGCCATTAAAATATAAAACCTTAAATATTATAGCCACAACTCAAGCCTTTCAACTGCTAAGTCCCTGTGCAGCGCACTGTGTTCTTTAAATTTATGTTGTGTTGGGCAGCAATCTTTATTCACGCTTTCAATACTGGCAACTTCAACAAGCTCATAGATCACTTTAATGGCATTCGGTCTGGGCACTCCGTCTCTTTCTGAGCCCAATTGTCCATCTCTTTCTCCGGTTCTTATTTAAAGTGCTCGCCCTCTCTGTTTTAGCCATCAATGAAGGCCGCCTCTTTCACATTGGTAGGCAGTCGAGTGGGGCGGTGGGCGTGGTAAAAGTTCAACAGTTCGACGGAGCTCTTGATACTTTTTATGTTCTCGTTGTCATTGCACGTTGCACTCTCCGCTTGTCAATGACAGAGCTTGAACAAGTTTTTTCTTTCGCCAGCATTTTTTATCCATTTTTCGATTTTGACTTAGTCGGTGTGTGTACAACTGTACAACAAACAGGAATCATGTTGGGAATTGTTGATGCACTCGAGATACTCGAACTTGCAGAAAGGAGAAGTGAATCAGGATGGCAACCGGGATAAAATCCAACTAAATCAATGTTGAAGTCTGAATAAATTCCAGCAGAAAATTGCCGATGTCTTGAATTCGAATAGAGAGAAAAATTCGGGGTCCTGATAGCCATAAAGTCTAATACAATTGAAACAAGTAATTTACTTTGCTTTTAAGAAGAAAATCATAAATTATAAGAATTAAATTAAAAGAAAAATAATTTGAAGCACACTAGTTTTTTTTCTTTAAAGAAAACCTATGAAGTAATTTGTTGTAGGAAACATACTTTACGTAAATTCTTTCTACCAGCTATGCTGTACAATTAATTAATTATTCCTCAGTTTGGCGTTCCACTAATCAAATCGATTTATAAACCTATTTATAAACAGCTCTTCACTAAAACAAGGGGAAATTACATCGAAACCACAACACGTTTCATTTTTTATTGAGGAGCGCTGCTTAATTCATTGAATATTTCCATTGTGTTGCTTAATTTCCCTTCCAAAACGGAAGGTCAAACGGACAAACACTAATTAGCAACGCCCACTTTCTGTTTCCATTGGATCTATTTCAAAATGTATCTGACGAGTGCATAACCTTTCCAGTGCCCACTCACCGTTCGATTTCATTTTGGATTACGCTTTTATTGATTATAAGTACTTGTGTTCAACTCGAGTTTGTGACAAGTGCTACAAATGACACTTTAAGATTCGACTTTTGTTTGTTTATAGTAAATTTTTAAACCCTTGTTTTGTTCAAGGCATGAAATATCCCAGCATAACGAATGTAGCAAGATAAAAGCACAGTCAGTGGTGTGTCATCAGTTAAGTACCTTTGTTTTGTATTTAAAGTTCAGTCAATATCTGAAGTTGGAAGATAGAAAAATACATAAAAATGTTATCAAAAAATAACAAACTAACTTTACAAAGCCAAATCTAGGAATACATAGGAAAATATATTTCCTTCAACGAATAATAAAAAAATGAAGGCCTCTCCATTTTATTACGTTCTTTAACATCTTCCCAAAAGATCACTTTAATGACAGCTGCACGCAATGATCCGACCTTTTTCATTCCCACCCTATTATTATCATATCAAAAGTCAATGATATCCCGCTCGAAACACGGTCAAGCCCCATGGAGTTCATAATCATTTGAATTGCTGACCTCCACATATCGACACTGAACTCATCACCATAAACCGAAGCACGAACTCCGAACTCTCTCCCCTTGGTGCCACTCCTTTGATCAATTAGAAGGAGTGAGACCTGCACTTGGCTTATGTCAAATGCACTTTATCCACACTCATAAATATTTCAGGAGTATTAAAGGTTCAACATTAATACAATGCAGGATGAGGTTAGAATTCTTTCCTTAAATGTATTTATGATAAAGAATATAACGTGCGGTCATATAAGGTTACTTTCACATACTTTCAGAAGTCGATTACTTCTCCGACATTAAGTATAAGTTTTGTAAATCAAAACGTTTTTTTGAGTGTGAACTAACGTGGCGCCTCAAAAACAGAGAGGGAATGCTAGAAAGGGGCACAGAGGGGATTTCCATTAGAGACACGCAACGAGGGAAAATCGGGAAAAGTCTTTGCAGAGCAGAAACGGAGGGAGACACGAGCGCCGTCTACAATTTGTTTGAAGACACTGTGTGTGACACACTTCAAGTTGTCAGCATTTGATGGCTCACGGTGGCCACTCAAAAGCCATTCCCTCTCGAATCTGCCCCTTTCAGACCCAATTAAGCAATTTGTGGTCGACCATCACATGAAACACGCACACTGACCATTGGCATTCAGGAGACCAAAACCTATAATCTTTTATATGCCATTAATGGCCAAACAATTATATTTATATTTTACTAGCGATAATAAAAACAATTTTCCCTTTGGGTCACAACACTAGTTGACATTTTCTATTATTTCACATTTTTTTATGCGATCGTTTGACTTCTGTGGCTAAGCATGAAAGTAAGGGTTTTTATGGCCGTTTACTAGATAAGTAATAGTTGTGGATATGAATGTTTTTATGGAGCTCAAAATGGGGTGGGAAAATGGGTCAAAGATCTCGAAAGATATGAAATTTGATAGAGCTGTAAACCGATTTGGAGTTTAAGCCAATAGAATAGGGTTCGGCTTCCAGAGTGAAAGTGGTTGATAATTAAATTATGTTGAAATTATGTTAACATTAATTTTATAGGGACCAAATATTTTTTTGGTATCTTTTACAAATGTTTCTCAAAGGTTTATTATTTATTACTTTATCTGCGTGTATTGTTTATTGATTTCGCGTACTTCGAACCCATTTAATTTACACCCCACAGATTTTGAACTTTACGGGCATTCTCTGACATTTATGGGTAACTTCACCCCTCAACGAAATCCACTCAGCCACTTTGGCGATTCGAGTTGCAAACTCCAACTTGAACTCAACCTGCTTGAGGCACGCTGAAGTCTGCTCGAAATTTATGGTTGCTTCTACTTAGCACAAGTCAGAAACGAAGCCGTCATAAATTTGGCCAAAGTATGACCCAGAAGTTGCTGCGGGGTGGATGATAATTTATTGGGGAGGCGAGAGGCGGCTTGGCCCGATGATTTAATTAAGCTGAGAATTAAAAACACGACTAGGCGTCGAGAGCAAAAGTAGGAAAAAATCCATGAAGCAAAATAACAAGTTTATCTGACAGATACAAGACAAGAAGTCAACATGTGGTGGAGAGTTCAGAGCAGGCCACCCATCAACGGGCTGTCAGTTAGTCATCTCGTGGATCACCATCACTATCTGCTTCGCTTTTTGCAGCAGACATAAATTCAGTTAGCTGCACTGCATACGAAAGTATCTTGTAGTGCGTTCTTGGTTGATTCGTTAGAAGGCAACTTTGTGCGGCTGACTAAACAACCGACTGGCGAAATGACTGCTGGAATGCCCGACCGAATGGCTCAATGCGTGTGCACTTGGCAATTGCCTCTGTAGGGGCCTCGCTCCCCATTTATTCGGGCATCCGAGTATCTGTGTATCTCTCGGATGCAATCTGTAAATCGCCGTTGGCAGCTCAAACATTGTTTCCCACTCTCTCCCTTTCTCTTTCGACCGCCCGCATATTCAATCAGTTTATGTCAGTCGAAAGATTTGACGAGGGCTTCAATTCTTATTTCTTGTTTTTGTCGCTTTTCGGCAGTCAATTAAATTTCCCCAGAAATTCAATAACCAAGTCCAATGGAATTATGAGAAGGGCAACTTGTCACCGCATAGTTAGCTTTAGTCGGGGAAATCGGGGAGAAAGGGTTATGGTTATTACAAGCAGGGCGGAGTGAATTAATTTAGGGAAATCCTATTTTTGTGGTACCAACTATGCCGTGGTTCTGTCCCTTAAATAAATTATATGTATTCTAAATAGAAAATTACTCATCTGTTTTACCAGGGATTTAGCCTATGAAATATTAAATCACTCTTAACAACGATTTCCAAAGAGAAATATTACTGATGATCAAGTTTAAGCAATGATTATACAATATATTACAAATATGTATTCGTATGTACGACATGTCGACAAAAACATTTTGGATTTGGTTTGCCTCCTTTTAATGATTTTTTTTAATTTTTGTGTTTTGGTTTTTATATTTTCTTACTAATTAATAGAAAATCTTGGCTTCCCAAATGCGGCAATCGTTTTGAAAAAATCATTTGAAATGTTTTGCATTAGCTTAAAAATCAGTTATATTGTCCTGCCCGGTCTCCTTTATTTCATAAACTACATTGAATACCGAAATAACATAAGGATACGAATTAATCTAACAACTTTCAAAGAGAAAGGAATTCATCCCAAAATTCTCTGTCTTGTTTTACCCGTTACTCGTAGAGTAAAAGGGTATATTGTATTCGTGCAAAAGTATGTAACAGCTAGAAGGAAGCGTTTCCGACCCTATAAAGTATATATATTCTTGATCAGGATCACTAGCCGAGTCGATCTAGCCATGTCCGTCTGTCCGTCTGTCCGTCTGTCCGTCTGTCTGTCCGTCTGTCTGTCTGTCTGTCTGTCTGTCCGTATGAACGCTGAGATCTCGGAAACTATAAAAGCTAGAAGATTGGCATTTTGCATGCAGATTCTAGGAGTTCCTACGCAGCGCAAGTTTGTTTCAAAATGGTGCCACGCCCCCTTTAACGCCCACAATCGCTTATATACGATTTTAAAAATTTAAATATTTCGGAATGCAGTTTTATTGTGTTTATCAATACCTATCGAAATGTAGAAGAAATTTTTCAAATCGGACCATTCGTTAAAAAGTTATGCGTGATCAAAGTTTCTATCTCCATCTCCCTCGCACTCCCTTTACCTGAGTAACGGGTATCTGATAGTCGGGGCACCCGACTATAGCGTTCTCTCTTGTCTTTTTTGTTATTTTCATTACTTTATGCTACGCAACTCGTTTGCCTAATCCCTTTAATAATATTATTTTTCAACTCAGCTACCTTTTTCCCATAAAATTCTTTGAATTTCTTTCTGTAATTTGTCCTCTCAAGCAGAAGAATCGGAAAACCCTCGACGATGAATGATGTCTCGATTTTCGGATTGGCTTCATTTGGTTGCCCAACATGCGCATTGTTAGGCTTCATTAACTTTTGCTCGGCGATTGAGACATTTGCACTCAGTCGGAACATTTGAAGAGCAATCGTTAGCTGGGCATATTTAGTGGCTTGCCAAACGGTTTTTTATTTTTATTCATTTTCAGGGTGAATTTTTTCCTTTATTTTTGTTTTACCTTTTTGTTCATCCTCAATCATTTTACGTTGTTTATTTCGATAAATAGATAGGATTTCTTCTTCCGGTTGTTTATTCGGTCAATCGCTTTGTTTATAAGTTCTAATTGTACAATTGTTTACAAGTGTTAATTGCAAGTAAAAAGTGCCACTTGCACTTGGAAACAACTGGTGCAGTAACGTGAATGCATGGTATTGGAAATATAAAGGGAAGCAAGTGGAATTCGGGGCGATGAACTCAAGTCGATGCACACAGATATACTCGATTCAAGGTGAAATTCACCGACTAAGGTAAACCAAACAAAACAATGCAACACAGGTTATTCATATTTTCTCCATCTGAACAATTCTTACTGGGGGAATTCCTGTTCAGCACTATTAAAAAAACATTTTCTTTCTTCACTATAAAAAAACATGGCAGATAGATTTATTTTATGTAATAACATTCTGGAGAAATCTAACCTCGGGCAGAACATTAAGTCCACGTTTTTAAGCAAGCATTGTCTGAACAGCTTTTAACAATTACGTTAAGCCTAACAAAAGCATTAAAATAGTTTTTTTTTGGTTTAAACAAATCTTTACTTATGTTAAAATTAGGGTTAACTTCCATCTTGTCCCACCTTAACTTATTTTAAAAATCTTTTTGAAGTTTCGGTCTTCCATTTTGACCCTTAACAGGTCTTAACATATCTTCTTCTGATGATGCAAAAAGTAAAAAAAAAAACTTGGGATTAATGTAACGAGCAAATCAATTATTTCAATGGTTCACAAATTAAATACACAATTTGCTTAAAAGTAATAAAAGTTTGTTTTTCGGTTAAGTGAGACTTTTTGATTAATGAAATGACTATAAACTTCTTTTGCATTTTTTGCCTGCTTCTTGCATTTTTTATCTCGAGTTCTGGGAAATTTATCTTGGTCATTGACTTCTAATTTTACTGGAAATATACGAAATATACTCAATACAGCGAATAACTGTGAGCTATCAATAATTTCTATGTTACACTTCGGTCCTTTGTGTTTATACTTAAAATGCGCAGAAGAGGTGAATGTATAATTGAAATTAAATTATTGAAGATATAAATTATATTTTACTCCAAATATTTAAGCATTATGGCCAAAGTCGAGCAAGGCCAGGGAAACCAAAATAGATAGTAGCTATTTTGGAGAAGTACCGGCAGAAACCAAAACCAAAACTGCAGTTATAATAAGTTATTTTATGTATTAAGACAAAAACATAACAGAAGTTTGTCTGCTTTTGATTAAATTAAAATTTATAAGCCCAATAATTGTTTTTCTTTTTCGCATAATTAGTTAATTTTAAATCTTTTTAAATAAAAGTTAAAAAGATAAAAAGATTGTGAAAAATTCGGAACAATAAAAATCGGACACCAATATAAATTAGCTGCCGGTACCTATTTATAAAATTTGATAAATACATTTATATTACTATATTCTGCATAATAGTAAGTCCTTTAATATCGAAAAAATACAATAAAATACAGGGATATATTAGTTGTGGCTTACCAGACCTTTCTTGTTAACAATAAAACTCTTTTGTAAATAATGCAAACGTCTTTGTTGATTTCGATCCACATTTTATTATTGTTTATTCTCAATTTTTAAGTCCTTTATTCTGTTTTTGAAGACGAGCACTTGCTGTATTTTATCAAACAATTATACAATTATTTATACAACAATGATGTTGTATGTGTAAACACAAATCAATTGGGGCGGGGACCATAACCAATTTGTGTGAGTTTGTTGCCAAAGAAAGCAAAGAAAGGCCTACAAAGCAAGTTGGTAACGTCAAGACCACACAGCCGAAAACTCCAACATTTGAGGCGACTTCGCCTTGATTAATGGCCCAATCCGGCAAATGACGGAAAAGAAAAGTATACACTACATCTTTCGGGGAAAATTGAAAAGCCAATCGCACGGACGGAATTTTACAGGGCTTGTATTGATATTGTCGGCAAAACAAAACAGTTCCATACAAATGATGTGTCAGTGGTGCCGCTCAAATTCGACAAGGCTATCAAAACGAAGTTACCTCCGATTCAGAGGAGTCATTAATCACCAAAAGTCCCAGGAAAATCAGACGGGCACCCAGTAACTGGAGTACAAGAAAGCAGTGTAAAAACGAGAACAAAAAGAAAGACGATTTAAAACAAATTAATAGTGGTATGTACTCAAAGGAGGGGATTGGCTTCTTTGGTTGGGGCCGTTCCAATGTTTAATTAGTTTGCAGAACAAAAGCCAGGCGGAGGGAGATATATAGCTATACTTGACTGTTGTTTTCTTGCCAAAGTGTCTGAAAGTTAAAGTTTAATAAAAGCGACAAGCCAACAATGAACTTTGTGTATATGGCAGATAGTAAAAAATATGTGTAGGGGTCCAGCTTTAGTTCGCTAAATCAGTCTTAAAACTGAAAGTATTTATAAATATTTTGGGAACTAATTTTAAATTTAATTCTTTCTTATAAAAATGTTTTTTTTTGTAATAAAATTATGGATAATTTGTAAATAATTAAACAATAAACAACTAGACATCAATTATTTATATTTCTTTTAAACAATATTATCAACAATATTCTTTATTTTGATTACACAGGTAAACATCCAAACATTTTTATTTTCCAAATGCCCTTTTTCATGATATTTGTTTACTCCTAAGTAAAAGTCCATTATAAATCTAAAATTTAAATATAAATATTTTAAGAAGTATAACTTTGTTGTTTTTAATTTTTGTTCTTTGGGATTTGGTAATTTTTATGGAATTATGGTTTTAATTAAATGAAAATCGGACAACTATATTATTTAGCTCCTATAGAAAAATTAAAAAAAAAATAAAAAGGAAAAAAGTTTAATTTTGCCGTTTTTTGATTTATTAAAATATTCCTCTGAGATATATTAATTACTTACTATATTAGAATTAGGCTTTTGGTTTTGTCAAAATCGGACAACAATATCATATAGCTTCCATAGAAACGATGGCAAAATGCAACGCGAAATCGACAAAGCTTTTTTGTTTTCAGTAATATAGGCATAGAAATCGAAATGTAGTCGTTTTGTTTTATCTAATTTTGAAAATGTCATGCCCATTCATAACAAAGTAACTAAATTTTTTTCAAACAATATTTGATTTTTTAAACATTTCATTGTCAGTCTATAAATCCGAATATATTGGATAGTTTTCAATATAAAACCTAAAACTTTTGCATTATGACTAACAGTAGTGCAACGTTTTGTCCATTTTTGGCCTCAGTACGTTTATATAAAACAAAGAATAACCAAAAAGTGAGCCAGACTCCCGCAGGCAAGACTTTTAAAGCTCCTCCACAATAAATACAAGCAACTCAGCTGAACAGGACTTCCCCTCCTCAACTGGCAAATAATTAAAATTGTGAGCAAACCAAAAAAATACACAAATTCGTGCAAAAAATAAACTAACAGAATATTGCATAAAGATTGTGTGGAAAACATAAACACAAATTAAATTCAAAGTGAGCGCAATGAGTAAAATAGCTCAAATGAAAAACGAGGACAGAAAATAAAACAGCGGAAAGCAAAAACTTAATTCTGCTCATGCCCAAGCACGAAACAAGAAAAATATAAAATCGGAAAGGAAAAGCGGAGTCGGAGGGATTTGGGTAAGTTGCTAAGGCCGCAGGCCAATTTTTGTGCGAAAACGATAGGGCAATGGGCGGTGGGCGGTGGGCGGTGGGTGTGGCCGTCACACAAATTTTTAGTTAATTAAAACTAAAAGTGAAAACGCGCAAATTGCGGGTAATAAAAGCGCTTAAAGCGACACGAGGGACACTAGAGGGTAAAAGGGAAAATGAGTGGAAGCGAAAAGAAGCGGGCAGTGTTGACTAAATGCAAATAACGATATACAACCAAAAGGGAAATATAACAGTGGGTAAAATAAAGGAAATAGGCAATGAAAATATTGTACAAGTTCTGCTCAAATATGTGATTTTTTGATATAAGAAATTGATTTTATATTACCTAAATATAATGCCTAAAGATGATAAGAAAACCCCAGTTAAAATTAAACAATAATATTAAGCAACAGCAGCATGTAATTAAAATATGTTTACTGGTCCTCATTTAGCTTAATACTTAAAATACCCGTAGACATTTATTTTTACAGTGTAAGGGCGAGCTGAAATTTGTTGAAATAAATAGGAAAATATGCAGGCTGCAAAAAAGAAAGACCCAAAAAATGGAGAAAAGAGCGAGACCGAAAAACAAATGCAATTTACAATGCTAACACAAAATTTGGGTGAGGAACCGTAGAAAAAAACTAAGAAGAAAGCAGCTACGAAATAGGAAAAAATATTTTTTGAGGTAAAACGGACTGCATAAATAAAAAAAAAAGTCGTTGCTAAGGAAAAGCTTGTGCGAAAAAGTGTCATGCGAGAAGGGAAAACGAGTTGGGGAAATGCGTATATAGGGGATGGGGGTAGAAAATGCGAATTCTCGCTTTGTTTAGTTGCTGAAAAGCTGGACAGCTGGGCACAACACAATGGGGAAGTAAATGGGAAAACTGGGAAAATGTGCAAAATGAGGCGCCGCAAAAAACAAGACGACTATTTAACAAAAGGCAAAATGCAGGCAAAAACGAAGCGATCCCAGGAGGGGGGTTCTTTGTTGTGTTTAAGGTGACAAAGAATTAGCAGGACTACAATAGGATGTTTTTCCACAAAAGGGGGAGATGCTAAACTTTTCCATTCAAAAATGATGGATGGTAAAGTTGGAAACAAATGCTATATATAAAAATATATATTTCACTCAATAAAATGACTTGTCAAGCTAACTAATTAGATTAAATAGGAGGTGTTCTTTATCTTAAAACAGGAGTGGAACGGTATTATTTTACATTATGATACAAAAGAGCATATTGATTCAAGAAAAAAAACAAGAGAGAATGCTATAGTCGGGTGCCCCGACTATCAGATACCCGTTACTCAGGTAAAGGGAGTGCGAGGGAGATGGAGATAGAAACTTTGATCACGCATAACTTTTTAACGAATGGTCCGATTTGAAAAATTTCTTCTACATTTCGATAGGTATTGATAAACACAATAAAACTGCATTCCGAAATATTTAAATTTTTAAAATCGTATATAAGCGATTGTGGGCGTTAAAGGGGGCGTGGCACCATTTTGAAACAAACTTGCGCTGCGTAGGAACTCCTAGAATCTGCATGCAAAATGCCAATCTTCTAGCTTTTATAGTTTCCGAGATCTCAGCGTTCATACGGACAGACAGACAGACAGACAGACAGACGGACAGACAGACGGACAGACGGACAGACGGACAGACGGACAGACGGACATGGCTAGATCGACTCGGCTAGTGATCCTGATCAAGAATATATATACTTTATAGGGTCGGAAACGCTTCCTTCTAGCTGTTACATACTTTTGCACGAATACAATATACCCTTTTACTCTACGAGTAACGGGTAAAACAAGACAGAGAATTTTGGGATGAATTCCTTTCTCTTTGAAAGTTGTTAGATTAATTCGTATCCTTATGTTATTTCGGTATTCAATGTAGTTTATGAAATAAAGGAGACCGGGCAGGACAATATAACTGATTTTTAAGCTAATGCAAAACATTTCAAATGATTTTTTCAAAACGATTGCCGCATTTGGGAAGCCAAGATTTTCTATTAATTAGTAAGAAAATATAAAAACCAAAACACAAAAATTAAAAAAAAATCATTAAAAGGAGGCAAACCAAATCCAAAATGTTTTTGTCGACATGTCGTACATACGAATACATATTTGTAATATATTGTATAATCATTGCTTAAACTTGATCATCAGTAATATTTCTCTTTGGAAATCGTTGTTAAGAGTGATTTAATATTTCATAGGCTAAATCCCTGGTAAAACAGATGAGTAATTTTCTATTTAGAATACATATAATTTATTTAAGGGACAGAACCACGGCATAGTTGGTACCACAAAAATAGGATTTCCCTAAATTAATTCACTCCGCCCTGCTTGTAATAACCATAACCCTTTCTCCCCGATTTCCCCGACTAAACCTAACTATGCGGTGACAAGTGGCCCTTCTCATAATTCCATTGGACTTGGTTATTGAATTTCTGGGGAAATTTAATTGACTGCCGAAAAGCGACAAAAACAAGAAATAAGAATTGAAGCCCTCGTCAAATCTTTCGACTGACATAAACTGATTGAAAATGCGGGCGGTCGAAAGAGAAAGGGAGAGAGTGGGAAACAATGTTTGAGCTGCCAACGGCGCTTTACAGATTGCATCCGAGAGATACACAGATACTCGGATGCCCGAATAAATGGGGTTCGAGGCCCTTACAGAGGCAATTGCCAAGTGCACACGCATTGAGTCATTCGGTCGGGCATTCCAGCAGTCATTTCGCCAGTCGGTTGTTTAGTCAGCCGCACAAAGTTGCCTTCTAACGAATCAACCAAGAACGCACTACAAGATACTTTCGTATGCAGTGCAGCTAACTGAATTTATGTCTGCTGCAAAAAGCGAAGCAGATAGTGATGGTGATCCACGAGATGACTAACTGACAGCCCGTTGATGGGTGGCCTGCTCTGAACTCTCCACCACATGTTGACTTCTTGTCTTGTATCTGTCAGATAAACTTGTTATTTTTCTCCATTTTATTTTTCCTACTTTTGCTCTCGGCGCCTAGTCGTGTTTTTAATTCTCAGCTTAATTAAATCATCGGGCCAAGCCACCTCTCGCCTCCCCTAATAAATTATCATCCACCCCGCAGCAACTTCTGGGTCATACTTTGGCCAAATTTATGACGGCTTCGTTTCTGACTTGTGCTAAGTAGAAGCAACCATAAATTTCGAGCAGACTTCAGCGTGCCTCAAGCAGGTTGAGTTCAAGTTGGAGTTTGCAACTCGAATCGCCAAAGTGGCTGAGTGGATTTCGTTGAGGGGTGAAGTTACCCATAAATGTCAGAGAATGCCCGTAAAGTTCAAAATCTGTGGGGTGTAAATTAAATGGGTTCGAAGTACGCGAAATCAATAAACAATACACGCAGATAAAGTAATAAATAATAAACCCTTGAGAAACGTTTGTTAAATATACCAAGAAAATATTTGGCCCCTATAAAATTAATGTTAACATAATTTCAACATAATTTAATTATCAACCACTTTCACTCTGAAAGCCGAACCCTATTCTATTGGCTTAAACTCCAAATCGGTTTACAGCTCTATCAAATTTCATATCTTTCGAGATCTTTGACCCATTTTCCCACCCCATTTTGAGCTCCATAAAAACATTCATATCCACAACTATTACTTATCTAGTAAACGGCTATAAAACCCTTACTTTCATGCTTAGCCACAGAAGTCAAACGATCGCATAAAAAATGTGAAATAGTAGAAAATGTCAACTAGTGTTGTGACCCAAAGGGAAAATTGTTTTTATTATCGCTAGTAAAATATAAATATAATTGTTTGGCCATTAATGGCATATAAAAGATTATAGGTTTTGGTCTCCTGAATGCCAATGGTCAGTGTGCGTGTTTCATGTGATGGTCGACCACAAATTGCTTAATTGGGTCTGAAAGGGGCAGATTCGAGAGGGAATGGCTTTTGAGTGGCCACCGTGAGCCATCAAATGCTGACAACTTGAAGTGTGTCACACAGTGTCATCAAACAAATTGTAGTCGGCGCTCGTGTCTCCCTCCGTTTCTGCTCTGGCAAAGACTTTTCCCGATTTTCCCTCGTTGCGTGTCTCTAATGGAAATCCCCTCTGTTTTTGAGGAGCCACGTTAGCTTACACTTGAAAAAACGTTTTGATTTACAATACTTTTATACTGAACTTCACATACGTAACCTTATATAACCGCACGTTATATCCTTTAACATAAATACATTTTACATAAATAAATTACATAAATTTTTAAACTGATCTTTAATATTGAACCTTTAATACTCCAGAAATTTTTGTGAGAGTGGATAAAGTGCATTTGACATAAGCCAAGTGCAGGTCTCACTCCTTCTAATTGATCAAAGGAGTGGCACCAAGGGGACAGAGTTCGGAGTTCGTGCTTCGGTTTATGGTGATGAGTTCAGTGTCGATATGTGGAGGTCAGCAATTCAAATGATTATGAACTCCATAGGGCTTGACCGTGTTTCGAGCGGGATATCATTGACTTTTGATATGATAATAATAGGGTGGGAATGAAAAAGGTCGGATCATTGCGTGCAGCTGTCATTAAAGTGATCTTTTGGGAAGATGTTAAAGAACGTAATAAAATGGAGAGGCCTTCATTTTTTTATTATTCGTTGAAGGAAATATATTTTCCTATGTATTCCTAGATTTGGCTTTGTAAAGTTAGTTTGTTATTTTTTGATAACATTTTTATGTATTTTTCTATCTTCCAACTTCAGATATTGACTGAACTTTAAATACAAAACAAAGGTACTTAACTGATGACACACCACTGACTGTGCTTTTATCTTGCTACATTCGTTATGCTGGGATATTTCATGCCTTGAACAAAACAAGGGTTTAAAAATTTACTATAAACAAACAAAAGTCGAATCTTAAAGTGTCATTTGTAGCACTTGTCACAAACTCGAGTTGAACACAAGTACTTATAATCAATAAAAGCGTAATCCAAAATGAAATCGAACGGTGAGTGGGCACTGGAAAGGTTATGCACTCGTCAGATACATTTTGAAATAGATCCAATGGAAACAGAAAGTGGGCGTTGCTCATTAGTGTTTGTCCGTTTGACCTTCCGTTTTGGAAGGGAAATTAAGCAACACAATGGAAATATTCAATGAATTAAGCAGCGCTCCTCAATAAAAAATGAAACGTGTTGTGGTTTCGATGTAATTTCCCCTTGTTTTGGTGAAGAGCTGTTTATAAATAGGTTTATAAATCGATTTGATTAGTGGAACGCCAAACTGAGGAATAATTAATTAATTGTACAGCATAGCTGGTAGAAAGAATTTACGTAAAGTATGTTTCCTACAACAAATTACTTCATAGGTTTTCTTTAAAGAAAAAAAACTAGTGTGCTTCAAATTACTTTTCTTTTAATTTAATGCTTATAATTTATGAATTTCTTCTTAAAAGCAAAGTAAATTACTTGTTTCAATTGTATTAGACTTTGTTATGGCTATCAGGACCCCGAATTTTTCTCTCTATTCGAATTCAAGACATCGGCAATTTTAACCTCATTTCTGCTGGACTTTATTCAGACTTCAACATTGATTTAGTTGGATTTTCGCCCGGTTGCCATCCTGATTCACTTTTCCTTTTTGCAAGTTCGAGTATCTCGAGTGCATCAACAATTCCCAACATGATTCCTGTTTGTTGTACAGTTGTACACACACCGACTAAGTCAAAATCGAAAAATGGATAAAAAGTGCTGGCGAAAGAAAAAACTTGTTCAAGCTCTGTCATTGACAAGCGGAGAGTGCAACGTGCAATGACAACGAGAACATAAAAAGTATCAAGAGCTCCGTCGAACTGTTGAACTTTTACCACGCCCACCGCCCACCGCCCCACTCGACTGCCTACCAATGTGAAAGAGGCGGCCTTCATTGATGGCTAAAACAGAGAGGGCGAGCACTTTAAATAAGAACCGGAGAAAGAGACGGGCAATTGGGCTCAGAAAGAGACGGAGTGCCCAGACCGAATGCCATTAAAGTGATCTATGAGCTTGTTGAAGTTGCCAGTATTGAAAGCGTGAATAAAGATTTCTGCCCAACACAACATAAATTAAAAGAACACAGTGCGCTGCACAGGGACTTAGCAGCTGACAGGCTTGAGTTGTGGCTATAATATTTAAGGTTATATATTTTAATGGCTTTCTAATATTAAAATTATATTTATTAATTTTATTTAACTATGTTTAAGGATTAAAAGAGATTAATTTGTAAGCCGCAAAGTATAAACTTTAAGCTTGTTTTTCTCGAAATGACATTTTGAAATCGGTGATCGAAATTTGGCATATTTTAAAAAACATTATTTGGTTTTTTGAACCTCGAACTTATTATTATGGCCGCATAATAATAACAAATTTATATTGTTTTTATTGTACTAGTTTCCATAATATTTCTTTTTGGGATATTGCCAAAAAAAACAGGTAGCAGTAATTCTTACGAGAAAAATGTCCTAACAATGTTCTATACATATTTTCAAAGATTTGTGGATTCCCTCAATTGACTCGACTTATTGTACAACCATATGTTAATGAAACTACATTTTGTTCCTTGCCTAAAATTAATTGAAAGCACACCAATCTTTGGTGACTTAGTGAAAATAGCTTCTATCACTTGCACTTTCCTTTGGAAGCTCTGACAAACATTCAGCTAATCAGCTGGGCGCTTATTTGCATGCACATTCCCCAAACACACTTGCCTTTTGCTTATCATCATCGATTATAAAATTGTCACGCTTCTGACTACGCACACAAACAATAAAGAAATGAAAAACGCTGGTAACGCCTTTAAAAATGGTGCCATAAATTCACAAAATTATGACACGAAAAATAAAACTCACGCCAAACAAAAAACAACGGAGGAAAAAACTCATTATCAATTACGCCACTTAATTATTTTTATTGGAGCATAAAATGCTTCATTTCTCGGTAAAGCGACACGCACACAGAGCGGATTCTCACTGGCTCTCTCTCCGATTCTCCCACTCTTCCCCTTCTCGCTGTCACCACCCCTCTTTTCACCATTTCTCTGCCTTTGTCGCACATGTGTGAATGATGTGCTAATTGTCGCGTGCCCACATCTCTTTTAGTGAAGCGGGGGGTGGGGCATTTCCCTGGCTGAAATTCGGATCCTGATCTGGTTCCCCTTGAGAAAAATGGGGAATGGGAGAGAAGTAGGGTGTTCACTAGAGGGCCTGTAATGGCTGTGACACAACTTTTAAACAACTTTTTCAACTCGCTGCAGGTTGAGTTGCATTTGCATAAGCATTTCCATTGACCAAAACCACACCACAGACCCAAAAAACCACACAACACGAACCTCAGCGAACCAAACTAAAAACTCAATTTGAAGCGTTTCCATAAATACCTGAAACGAGTGAGGGATTTCCCCTTTTTTCGCTTTGTCAACTTATCGGGTTTGTTATTTGTTTCAGCTTTGATGCGTCCAATTAAAATTCAAATGCTTCTCAGCACTCCCTCGCCCCCTACAAGCCGTCGCTGAGCCGCAACAACAGCGACGCCTCGCTCGGCAGCTGCTACAACCAAAGCTCGGAGTCCAGTCCCACCCACTCGCCCATCTCCTGCGAGTCCTGCGTGGGCTTCTTCAAGCGCACCGTGCAGAACCGCAAGAACTACGTGTGCGTAAGCATCTCCACGCGCAAGAAGTGTCCGGACTGCCGGTTCGAGAAGTGCCTGCAGAAGGGCATGAAGCTGGAGGCGATCCGGGAGGATCGGACGCGCGGCGGCCGTTCCACGTACCAGTGCTCCTACACGCTGCCCAACTCCATGCTCAGTCCGCTGCTCAGTCCGGACCAAGCGGCAGCAGCGGCCGCCGCAGCAGCGGTGGCTAGTCAGCAGCAGCAGCAGCAGCAGCAGCGACTGCATCAGTTGAATGGCTTTGGAGGCGTACCCATTCCCTGCTCCAGTTCCCTGCCCGCCAGCCCCAGATTGGGGGGAGCTTCCATCAAGTCGGAGGAGGCGGCGGAGACGGGCAAGCATGGCCTGCGAACCGGAAGCGTGCCACCACTACTGCAGGTCAGTCCTCCAGCTCCGGCTTAATAAATGTAATGGTGAATAGAAAGAACGAAGCACCTGGCTTGTAGTTCTTAGACCTTGTCTATATTTTTTGAGTAACATGCTGACTAGACTGGAAAGTAACAACGTTTTTAATTAATATTTCGGTTCGTAAAGGGATTACATGGACACTCCTTGAATATCGTTGTCATTTCAATCCATTCCAGATCGATGACCAGATATGCCTGCTCATTAATTCGTGGTGCGAACTGTTGCTCTTCTCCTGCTGTTTTCGATCAATCGACACTCCCGGCGAGATTAAAATGTCACAAGGCAGGAAGATAACCCTATCGCAGGCCAAGTCAAATGGCTTGCAGGTGAGTTACGCCTTAAACTTATAAAATAAGTTAAATTCATCCCAGTAACACCAATAAATCCGCTTATTTATTGTAGACCTGCATTGAAAGGATGCTCAATCTGACGGATCACCTGAGGCGATTACGCGTTGATCGCTACGAATATGTTGCCATGAAGGTGATAGTGCTGCTGCAGTCGGGTAAGAAATACAATTACCTGCCAAATGACCCCAACGCTAATCAAAGAAGTGTGTCCCCTCAGATACGACGGAGTTGCAGGAGGCGGTGAAGGTGCGAGAGTGCCAGGAAAAGGCGTTGCAGAGCTTGCAGGCGTACACCCTGGCCCACTACCCCGACACGCCGTCAAAGTTTGGGGAACTACTGCTGCGTATTCCTGACCTGCAGCGAACATGTCAGGTGAGTGCGCTGCTATACGTATTTAAATGTTACTCTGTGCGAATAATACATGTTTTTTAAAGCTGGGCAAGGAGATGCTGACGATCAAGACTCGGGATGGCGCGGATTTCAATTTGCTAATGGAGCTCTTGCGCGGGGAGCATTGACAATTGATTACAGAGATAGAAATCTGCTGCCGTTGGCAAAACAAGTTTTACATATTTAGTATTAGATACAGATATTTTGGAGATAAGTTCTTTAGTTGTAAGCTCTGAAAACATGTGCCTAAAAACCAAAGCCACGATAGCAGCCACATCAGGCCCACTGGTCGAGATTGAATCTAAGCGCAAGATTGCCAAATTTTTACACCAATATATATTTTGATATAAGCCATGTGCAGGGCCCTAGATTGCTGTTGTTGTTGGCTAGAGTTTCAGTAAGAAAAGTATATATTGATTTTGCTATATATACATATTTGACTTATGTATAGTGTAAACTAAAGCACACATGGAAAATGAAAAGACTAAAAAAATTTATTTAAAAAACAAGAGAGAACGCTATAGTCGGGTGCCCCGACTATCAGATACCCGTTACTCAGGTAAAGGGAGTGCGAGGGAGATGGAGATAGAAACTTTGATCACGCATAACTTTTTAACGAATGGTCCGATTTGAAAAATTTCTTCTACATTTCGATAGGTATTGATAAACACAATAAAACTGCATTTTTACTTTTCCGAAATATTTAAATTTTTAAAATCGTATATCAGCGATTGTGGGCGTTAAAGGGGGCGTGGCACCATTTTGAAACAAACTTGCGCTGCGTAGGAACTTCTAAAATCTACATGCAAAATGCCAATCTTCTAGCTTTTATAGTTTCCGAGATCTCAGCGTTCATACGGACAGACAGACAGACAGACAGACAGACAGACAGACAGACGGACAGACAGACGGACAGACAGACGGACAGACGGACATGGCTAGATCGACTCGGCTAGTGATCCTGATCAAGAATATATATACTTTATAGGGTCGGAAACGCTTCCTTCAAGCTGTTACATACTTTTGCACGAATACAATATACCCTTTTACTCTACGAGTAACGGGTATAATTAAAGGACCTGGAAAGAGTTTTTAGAGCATTGGTTTTCCCCCTTTTTTTTAGCACCTTTGAGATAGTAACCACATCTTGTGAGAAGAGGTTACAAGAAGTGATTTTTAAATTCGTTTGGCTGACGATTTTTTATTTGTTTCTATTTTACTTTTACATTTCGATTTTCTAATGCCTTTTCCTCTCTTCTTTCTCGCTCTCATTTGCATGACAATTAGGTGCAAATGAGTTGAAACGCATGGCGCAAGGGAATCTGTGGAAATCCCAGTTTTAAAAAATGATTCCAATGGGGTGGTAATCCACCTACTCCATTTCGATCTTCACCCGCTCTCTAAAATTGTTTATCTTTCCTTAAAAATTAGAGCAGATTTTCCTTGCGTTTCCATGTTTCTTTCAATTGCACTTGTCGTCCCAAGAAGTGTTCCTCTGAGGAGGGGTTGCCACATAATAAATTTCCTAAAAATAAAATATTGCGGAGGCAAAACACTGCTAGTGGAAATTATGAAAAATGCCAAGTAAAGTGGCTGAACCAAAAAAAAATCATCATTAAAAATTAGCTCCACTAATTTGTGTGAAAATTGGGTCACAAACTGCGGGGAAAGGGGCGAGTGCGGGGCGGCTTTTGGCAAACAGGGGCGTGGCAAAGGGGGGACAAGTCAATGAAGCCACAAGCGCTTAATTGTTTTAATGCTTTGAATTAATTGAATGTGCAAGAGGCAGTGCCTTCAATTTTCCCCACAGAAGCTGCAGCTGCGTTTGTTTAGGCCCGCCAAAATGTTTGAAGTGGCTCCCGAGAAAATAGATGGTGTGGTGGGAAAGTTGGGGGGGTGGGCCGTGGGTGGGGTGGTGGCCGTCGGTGAAGCCGAACGAATTCAAGCTAATAGACTGATTGCAAAAGTTGCAGCAACCACACAGGAAAAGCCAAGGGGAAAGGAAAAAGGCCAGGGAAATGGAGAATACTTCAGCGTAGTGAAAGTGTTGGGAATCGATTTGAAAAGCAAATAAAACTGACTGCTGCATGTTTAAGACCAAGGCGCCAAATAAAAGTGGGTGGGAAAACATAAGAAAATTGAGAAAATATATATAGAAGAGGGAATGAAGTCGGGAAAAGTATATATACGCGCTGGGGAGAGAAATCCAAGATAAGAGGAGTCCCACACTCGCTTTTATAATTAGATTCAATAATTGTTTATGCCCTAAATGTGAGTTAGCACATCGTTAAAACAGCTGAGGAAATCCTGAAGTAAATTTTAATGTTGACGTTAAGCGAATAAACAATCTATAAATACTAAATAATACGCTAATTATTTTCATAGTACATCTCTCCAAAACTTTGACTGAATTATGGAAACCAGTTGATCTTTGTTCAGTTAAGGGATTACTATGATTTACAGCCCAAACTAGCGAAGTGTATTATGTTTCATTTATAATGGCATGTAAGTATATATGAAAATGAATCAACCATTTATTATCTTCGTATATCGACATTTATATATATATTTAGTTTTAATATATATATATATATATATATATATATATATATTATTATAAATTGTTATTCGTTTTACGTTAGGTAAAAAAAATCAGTTCACAAATATTTTAAAATCTTCTTGAACAACCAGAGCAACATGTTTGAAACCGCACAAGTTCTGTAAATGTCTCACTCAATTTATAGCAAGAATTTAAAAGCCGCTTTATTAAGTAATAGTTTAAAAAAGAATAATACTGAGAGGTGAGGAGAAGATCGGCATTTTTAAAACAAATGCCCATTTATTTTGTAAACTTTGCATTGGAGCAACGTTTGATCTCATAAATTCCAATTGAATCTGAACAATTACCCAGGGCAATTAATAATCACAAAAAACAGCCTAATCGGCTTCAAGAGATCTGAATGGAACGTGCCGAGCAGCCACAATTAAAACAAATTAATTTGTATGCCAAGTGGCAAATTCTGCGGGCACCAAGAAAAATAAATGAGGGTGAGGAATCGAAATCGGTGATCTATAGTAGAAATAAAAAGTGCAACCCTTTTGACTAAATCCAAACTATTTAAAATGTGAGCTCATCATTATGTCTTAATCTATACGATTTAAGCCTAACGACTTATTGCACTTTGCAGTAATCAAATTATAAAGAAAAGCGTGTTTTACATGCATAAAAAATTACATTGAAATCAGAGGCTAGAATTTGCCCATTTCAAGTTGATTGACGTCGAACGTTGCTGTCAATTTATTTATTGCAAGCTATGGAAATGTCCACCTTTTCAAATGATCTTGTAACTATATTTCATCCTAATAAACCTTTTTTTATTGGAATGCAAAACATCACATTACATTTCAAGTTCTTTGATGTTAAACGTTGCTGTCAATTTATTATAAATAAATCCGTTCTGTTTCTTTTATTGCAAGCTCGATGCTTAGGTGAATAACAATATGGTAATGTCCACCTTTTCATATGATCTTGTAACTATTTTTCATCCTATTAACCTTATTTTATAAGAATGATTTCGGTAAGCATTTCAGAAGCATCTATTAGTCAATTTAATTAGAAGTAGTACTTCATATTTCCTTAAAAAAACGTACCAGATAAAATTAGGAACAATAAAGGTCTTTTGTTCTGAACAAAATATAAGTTACTTTAATAAACAAATTTTTCTAGATTTTCATAAAAATTTTGCGGTTTTCGCTTATGACCATATTCAAAAACTAACGAAATATGTAAAGCTTTCATAAGCAGCATATGATGTTCTACAATTTAATAAGATTCCAAAACCAATAAATATTTACGTATTAATAAATAAATAATCAGAACCATAGATATTTCCGAAAATGTGAATAGATTTCTAAGATTTAATTTATGTCGAAAGCATGTTAAAATTTCCCAGAATTCTTTCCCGGTACCGAACCCCAACTAACTTCCTGCTTTGTGTCTACCCATTAAATCGAATCCCATTGGATTCACTCACATTATTATCCTCCGATTTGGTATCATTGGGTTTCGTTGTCATCGTTGTCGTTGTCGTTGTCGTTGTCAGCAGTGGTCGCTGCTGTTGTCGCTCCGCCAGCAACTGCAATTGATGTTGCTCCTTCATCCGCCGATGTGCAATTTCGATCTGTTGCCATTGCCGCGGGGAGAAGCGCCCCTCATCGCCGGTTTGAATGGTGTGCAACTCGAGATCTTCGTTTTCGTACTCGTTGTAGTGGGATCTGCGCCTAACCAAAGTCTTGGCCTTGTCATCGCCGAAACTTGCTGCCTGTCTAATGGGCTCCTTAGCCAACTCCATAGGCTGAGATTTATGCTGATGATGACGCACTGATCGGCTCTGCGACTGTTCTTGCAGATGCTGCTGCAGTTGCAATTGCTGCTCCCACGCCATCTGATGTTGCTGCTGCCGCAGATGATGTTGCTCGTGTCTCAGCCGCAAATCCTCCTGCGTTCTGGCTGAACTTTTATCACGTTCTGGTCCGAAGTCATCAGACAACACCTTCTGCCGGCCATTATTCTGGAAATTGGCCAGGGCCCCCAGCCGTAACAAATTTAGGAATATCAGGGCAAAGTGCAGGGTATTTAACTGCATTTTGTTTAATTACTTTATTCCTTGGGCTTTTAATTGATTGCGGCTTTATAATTAATTTCCTTTCCTTGTTCTTTTGGTATCCCTCTTGTCCAAACCAGGGACTGAAGAGAACCGGTACCGGTACCGAAACCGGAACCGTTTTCTTTTTACGGAACCGGAATCGGAACGAAACCGAAATTTTAATTTTCGATGGAACCGAAATTGGAGCCGGAACCGCTAACAGATTTTTATAGGAACCGAAACCGGAATCGGAACCGGTATTCCAATCGGTTTCAGTCAGGGACCGAAGAGAACCGGTACCGGTACCGAAACCGGAACCGTTTTCTTTTAACGGAACCGGAATCGGAACGAAACCGAAATTTTAATTTTCGATGGAACCGAAATTGGAACCGGAACCGCTAACAGATTTTAATAGGAACCGAAACCGGAATCGGAACTGGTATTCCAATCGGTTTCAGTCCCTGATATATACATATGTTGTCGCAATTACTTTTCTACACGATTATACATTAAAACAAGAGAGAACGCTATAGTCGGGTGCCCCGACTATCAGATACCCGTTACTCAGGTAAAGGGAGTGCGAGGGAGATGGAGATAGAAACTTTGAACACGCATAACTTTTTAACGAATGGTCCGATTTGAAAAATTTCTTCTACATTGATAGGTATTGATAAACACAATAAAACTGCATTTTTACTTTTCCGAAATATTTAAATTTTTAAAATCGTATATTAGCGATTGTGGGCGTTAAAGGGGGCGTGGCACCTTTTTGAAACAAACTTGCGCTGCGTAGGAACTCCTAGAATCTGCATGCAAAATGCCAATCTTCTAGCTTTTATAGTTTACGAGATCTCAGCGTTCATACGGACGGACAGACGGACATGGCTATATCGACTCGGCTAGTGACCCTGATCAAGAATATATATACTTTATAGGGTCGGAAACGCTTCCTTCTAGCTGTTACATACTTTTGCACGAATACAATATACCCTTTTACTCTACGAGTAACGGGTATAACAAGAGAGAACGCTATAGTCGAGTGCATCGACTATTAGATACCCGTTACTCAGCTAAACAACTTAATATAAATATGCCTTCTTGTATGTTTTTCGCCGCTCGAATTAGCACCTTGGCCAGCTGTTCCAAAGTCATCCGTTAGATGGCGCTACCGTGGTACCACGGGCCATGAAAGGCGGAAATGTAGGCGCTAGCCAGGTTTAAGCGTTTAATGGGTTTTTGGGCGTTAGAGTGGGCGTGGCAAACTTTTATTAGGCCAATCGATAGGTATTGACGAAACAAATACATATCAATTAAAATTTTCATAATAGCATCAAAACTGTGGCCACTGCTTGTGGCTTGTGGGCGTCAGAAGGGGCGTGGCACCATTTTGAAACAAACTTGCGCTGCGGTGGAACTTCTAAAATCTACATGCAAAATGCCAATCTTCTAGCTTTTATAGTTTCCGAGATCTCAGCGTTCATACGGACAGACAGACGGACAGACAGACAGACGGACAGACGGACATGGCTAGATCGACTCGGCTAGTGATCCTGAACAAGAATATATATACTTTATAGGGTCGGAAACGCTTCCTTCTACCTGTTACATACTTTTGCACGAATACAATATACCCTTTTACTCTACGAGTAACGGGTATAAAAATGGAACCGATACTGGAACCGGAACCGATTTGTATTATTTTTTAGGAACCGGAACCGAAACCGTAATCGTTTTGCGATTTTTCTTAGGAACCGAAATTGGAACCGGAACCGCTAACAGATTTTTATAGGAACCGAAACTGGAATCGGTTTCAGTCCCTGGTCCAAACTGTGCTTGTTAAAGTACTTTTCGATTAATTTCAAATTAGCTGCGACTGCCTTAATTAATTATAGGTCTTGTAATTAATTGTTTTACACTTTTTGTAGTTTTTTAGACTTTACTACCGACACTTGAAAAATGTGGAAATATTTTCGGAGAATCTAGGAGATTTTCTTAGCTTGCTTAAAACAATTTTCGGTTGTTATTAATGTGACAAGCATGGCATAAATCATAAGCTAACCGAAAGTGTGACACGTATTTTTTGTGAATGAAAAAATCCGCTTTGTGAATCATTTGGCTTTAATTGGAGGCCAAGAGAATACAAGCACACCGCCGCAGATTAAATCGGCTAGACAAACAATTGATTGCCAAATGCCTACAAATTTTTTGGAGCAAGTTCAAGAAAATGTTGGGGAAAAACTCAGAGGCACGCGTGCCGCCTGTTGGCCATTTCACAATCTACAAAGCCGCACCGATTCGGATACAAGTGCGCAACAGACGCACTCACAGATACACACAGGTACACACACGACACTTGAGATGGCGAACGAACCGCCGACCAGAGTGATAGACCGTCGAATGCCTCGCAGTCGAGCCGCTTCGCTGAAAATGTTCGAAAATCGAGAAAACGCTCGCAACATATGTTGCGCCGGATTACACTGGCAACATTTCCCCTCGTTCCACCTTGTGGATGGTAAACAGAGAACAGCTGACCGGCTGGCAGCAACATAAACAAAGGCGCCGCCAGAGAGCCGAAAGAGAGCACTGCGCACGTGTGAGTGCAGCAGCCACTCGCAACATGTTGCCGCTGGATCTGCAACATGCGGCCACCGTGGGTGAACCACGCACATATTTACACCCATTCCTGAAAATTGCACTTTTTGATTGTTTGTTCAACTAATTCTAGTGCACCGAACTAGTTCTCTTCCAAAGATTAACATTCTCGAGCAGCTGGAGATGGAAAGATTAGAATGGTTTTCGGAGATGACTTTGATGTTTAGCGGGAGGCTGCCCAGCTAAGTGGGTGCAACTATTAAGGTGCAATCTGCTCAACTGTACCAACAAATGAACTTCTAAAAACTCAAACCAATTAATAATAATAGCTAGAAGCCCTATGATTTTAATTATGAATTTTTTTTATTAAACTGTTTAACTTTAACAATATTTGGCAAGAAAAAAGAGCAAAAGTTATTTTCTTATAGTTGGTTTCTTATGACTAAAAGTTCAATAGAATCTTATTTTTCATCAAGTTTTAAGTTTCACGGTGTAACTAAAATAATAATAATCAGTAATAATCAAACTTGAACCATTGTCTACGTCTACGGAACAAGCCATTAAAGTTGAAACCTTTTTTAAAAAACCCTTTATGAGTAGTTTTTAAAGTTTTTAAACCGTTTTATAAAAGAGTAAATATTTTTAAATGTTCAGTGTTAGAGAATTCCGAAATCAAAAAATGTGTGTCCCAAATTAATTTCTTATCAATTTCAAATGAAATGTTTTACACAATAAGAATGGGCGGACAGGCAGTCATAGGTTAGATCAACTCGTTGCAAAATTCGGATTCAAATTGTTACAAAATCTGCTAGGCTACAAAAAGGAGATAAATCTGACTCCCTAAACTTTTCCACCTCTCCCACACTCCTCAAGATATTTTGTGTGTCTAGAACGCACTGTAATTTACAGGAATTAGCTCAGACATTCCATTGTCATCCAGAATGAGGAAGGGGTATCTTTGGTCCTTGAAACATCCTGGGATTTGGCCTGGCACTCGGCACCACCTCATCCTGGGATTTTGGCACCTGCCGCTTTGGTAGATGCCTGGGATTAGGTCTCTGTCACGTTGATGATGACCCTCCCATTGTGCGATGCACTTTTCGCAGTTGTTGTTGTCAGCAAGTGGGCCCGGTGGATGAGTGATGGACTCCACAGGGCATTCCAGCTGGCGAGCTGCGGGCACGCATCATAATCCCCAGAATTCACCTGCCCACTGCCCTCCCCATGGAATACGATCATGATGATGATGAGGCCGTGGCAGAGGTGTTGCCCACTTGCACTTAATTGCATGTTTGGTCAGGCGAATCAACGCCCGGGCCGGGAAACCGCCAAAGTCAAAGCCGAAAAACGCCTCTGGAATGCGCAGCCCACTATTGCCCTCTTCAGATGTCTCCCCGCTCATCCACACTTGGAAAAATTTATTATAAACACTTTGCACATGGTCACAGATCAGGAAAACATGTTCCTAACATTATTAGTTCCCCTTTTAATTTTTGCATATTTTAGAAGAAAATAAAACCTCCAAGCCCTACATGTTTGTTTTAGGATCGACAAATTGGTTTAATTTTTATTTTACTTAGAGATCACACTATTCTTAAGTTTTTAAAGTGGTCTAACGGCGTTATCTTTGTATTGCTTGTTCTGGGACCAATTTTATAAATTTGTGTAATTCGTTCGTCGTGGTACCCGAAATTTCGCTTAGTGCAATCTCCAAGAAAGGGGGAACCCCCGAAGTGTGGCGATAGCGGCCTGCGTGGAAATTTATGTGGCCAGTGGGCCACGGCTAGAAGACTTCATGGCTCACGGGGAAGCGGTTCAGGGGTGGATAGTGTGGTATTGCTGTTAGTGCTCCGCTCCTGCTGTTGCTGCATAATTGATAAATGTTTACAAATTATTATGTTGCACATACAGCAGTGCTGCCAGCAGCCACTACTCCATGGAGCCCACCCAGGCGAGGATGCCCCACCCAATCCCCTTTCTCGCCTAGGAAACTCGTGTGGTGATTTTGTTGTGCTTCGGCGCTAAAGAAAGCGGGCGCAGAATTTGTTTTACTCTACTCATTATTACCTTATAATACCTTTGCAATAAAAGTATTTAATGAGCATAAAAGTAAAATAAAAAGTTTTTAGTTTATCTGAAACATTCTAATAAATAGGTGGTACTAATAGTTTTCCTTCGCATATATTTATCGCCAATATATTTATATTAATATACTATATACCCATAAAAGAAGTTATTTAACAAAATGTTGTTTATATAGTGATACATTTTTCTTAATTTTCCATTTCAGCAATTTTATTTATATTTATATTTTCAGTTTCAATGAGTGACTGACTTTTTCCATATCTCGTCTGTGTTTTTTATTTCTCTTTGGCAATGTTGCCGCTTTTCTCACGACGAGGCGCCAACTGCATTTTCATTTAATGCCTGCTGTAGCCGCTAATTAAAATGAATCCACGTAGACAGGCCGGCAGAAAAGGAAAACCCAAAGGTAAAAGGGGAGTCTGTTCCATTAGCTGCGGCTCCTATTGTGTAATGGATCGGGGGCTATGAAATCGTTGGCAAAATAATTTTCCATCGATGGTTGGCTTTTCCACATTGCCCTTGGCATTAGCTTTTGTTTTACTTGGCTACACTTTTTTGTATTTCGATTCACATTTACCGCATTCAATTTGCCTAAGTTGCCAATTCGGATTTCGAGGGGAATTACACGGGCAGCAGCTGCCGAAAGAAATGAAATCGAATTCAATACAAAATGCAAATCAGGCAGAGGGAACCGCAAACGAGATGTGGCATGGGAAATGAGACGCCACCGATATCATAAAAATCAAATTTGAAATTGATAGGGAGGAATCAAAAGGGAGGATGTGTAACTCAATTTGGAATGGAAACCAAATCGAGAACAAAGTCATTCCCTAATTGAGATGAGCTCCTCTGAATGCCAGAGGTTCCCACTTTCTGACAGCCACTTCCTGGTGATTATTGGAAATAGTTTACCCACCAACAATGCTGATCTATGACACTTTTCTAGTCTTTTCCGGGGCAGCAACTTTTCAATGCCCTAAACCGCTTAGCCAGAAAATAATGAGGGGGAAGGCAAATTTACTCAAGATAAAACTGCCACGGCCCAAGGCCAGAAACCCTAACCAGAGAAACAAAAAGGGTATCTAGACCCAGTTAAAGAGCAACGCAATTTCCGGTGCCCCCGGGGTCAAAGACAGAGATAGCAACAGAGCGAGAAAGACTGATAGACAGAGAAAGAGAAAGAGAGCAGTCAGCATTCAAATATTTGTCATCATCAAATGACATCTGTTTGTCGCTGGCTTTTGTTTTGAAGGCCAAGCAAAAGTGTAGTCAAAGGTCAGTGCTTGACATATGAAGGCAGTACGTTTCTAACTTTTAGGGCGTTTAATCACACACGCAACAATGCCATGGTATATTTAAGGAATACTTTTGTGATAACAATAAGTTCGTTGTTCTGTAAAATAATTGTGTCTAAGCGCCTTTGTATATGAAATACTAAGGTGCGTTTTCCATTATTCTAGGTACACCTAATAAAATAGCTCATAAATTCATTTAAAATTCGATGTGTTAAAAACAAACTATAAAGTATACGTATTAATTCAATAGGTACTATTTAAAAGAACGACGAATTTCCATTCGCATATTATATAATGATGTTTTTTCATACTCAAGTTAAGATTTCATGAAACAAGTGTTTAAAATATTGAGAACAGGTCAGATCACTTCTTTAAATTCCAAAAATTATCAAATATAACTCAATATGAGATTATTTATTGATATTTTATACTTTCAATTAAATACAATTCATATATTTATTTAACATATGAAGTAGTATTAAGAAGTATTAAGAATAAGTTTATTCGTAAAAGTTCAGAGCCAACTTCTCATCCTTTAAAATCAGCAAACAGTTCAATGGCTTTTCTTCGATCAGACAATATGCCTTATTCTATTATATTTTTAAGCACATCGGCTCAGAGTGTGCTTTACTTGTAAAATTCAGCATGAAATGCAACATTATGGCGACCTTAAGTAAAGTTGGTACTGCCTTACATAGCCAATCTGTGTCAACGCAGCAAAGAATTTGCATAACTCTCACGGTTGAGCTGCAACCCCCCTTCCTCCATTTCATTGGTAGACTTAGAAAGTTGAAAGGTGTTCGAAGATAAAATGGAGATGGGGAAATGGAGATTTAAAAGGAGGTATTTTTAACGAGAGGCCAAGTTCCAAAGAAGCTGCAACAGTTTTCAATAGAAACTGCAGCGGCGGAAAATGTAAATAGCTAACAAGAAAATACAATAAAAGCAAGCACGAGCTGGAAATCCAGCAGCACTTCGAGATTTCCCGATTCCCAAAAAGTAAAAAAGCAGAAGACCCAATGACATAGTTTGCATGCTCAAAGAACCAGGAAGCGTTTACGGAGATAACCTATGAGCAGGGGGCATCCCCGAAGGAGGGGGCTATTAAAGCGGCATTTGCAGCGTGTTGAAAGGCGTTGAAGCTGCAATTAGCCTAGCTGATTTTCCAGTGGGTGGGGAAAACAAGTCGGCGCATAGCAGGTTGCGTGTGGAGCACAGAAATAGAAGTGCAGCTATCTTTAGCAGAAACAGAGAAGGAGAAAGGAAATAGTGTCTGTCGGGTAATAGAACTCACAGCGGATGGAGTACACTCCCCAGTTTATATGACCCTGACATAAGAGTTAAGCCACCTCCAATGGTGAAGCGAAATGGGATCAGTCGAAGCATTATGTTCTTCTTAATGACTTTTGGAAAGGTTAGGAAATTTTCTGGTATTTCATCAGCCAAACTAATACTCCTCGAATTTTTTGACATGTCCGTGATCTCTCGTTTATAATTTAAGAATGCGCAGAAATTATAAAAGGCCCTTGGTACGCCACTAAATTAAATTCGAAATATCTCTATCAATATATTTTTCCGAAATATCATATTCAAATAAAAGGAATTATCTTTAAATATGTTTTTCCTTTGACATATACTTTACAGTTTACAAATTCGTATAAATGTTTTATCAAACAAGAACGCCTTTTATCGTGGTAATCGTTAACATATTATCCTTCTATTTACCTATGTATTTATGTTAAACATAAAATACTTTGAAGCTAAGCATAAACTTTTACCTTAACTTTAGTTCATAAGTGGCCTACAAGTTTAGGACTTAAGCCTCTCCTTGGATAATTTTTCATAACATTTTGAGTAATTTTTCGTTTTTGTTCAATTTTTCTGGGTGTAGAGGGTAGTCAAAATCGAATTGTCTATTAAGTCATTAAGTAGCTTGCTTCCACTGAAATCAAACACCAAAAACAATTCATTTTCCAGAATTTCCAGCAGCTGGAGCTGCAATCTTTGGGATTTCACAAAAGCCATTAATGTTCTAGTTCCTCCTTTCTCCGTCTACTATAAACATTATAGTGTGCTGGCCACTATTATGTGTTTGACTGGCGCTGAAGGAGGAGGGTCCTTTGTGTGTTTATGTGTGTATTGGCCATAAACATTTTGAACCAATTCCAGATCATGGCCGGGCTAACGATGCCAACGTGCGCCTTGTTACTCAAAGCTTATTTTCGAGAATATTCACGACATATTCTATAATCATCGTGGTGCAGACGTGCCAAAGCTGCGGCAATTGAAAGGCCAAAACAAATACTCTTAGTTGGCCGGCAGCTCCTCCTCCCACCTAATTAAGTGCATCAACAAATGGCGGGCGGGATTAGAAGGTCGACTGGGGCGTATTCACAAAATTCGATCCGCACGAGACAGGAGATCCCAATACCGAAAACCGAATACCGAATGCCAACGGGCATTGTCTAACTAATTGGATTAACGTTGATGCCCGAACTGACACAATGGACCTCTCGGCGAGTTGCTCAGTCCGGTTCTCAGGTAGGATCCCTCGCATCGCATCAGGATTCAAACAACAAAGGCCAAAATATATGCATTATGTACTGGAGCACTGAAACTCGTTCGTTCTCGCTTTTGTATCTCGGCCAGCAATCAATGTAAACAGCCGAACCCACGAATAACAATGCCATTTCGGGCAAGTCATTTTCGGTTTTACTTGTTTCCAAACCTTTCGGTTACCATTTTGTACTTTTACGATGATTTCACGTCGGCGATAACAGAACAAAACGCTCAAGTGTTTGCAGAAAGGTCGAATATTTTCCTAATCGTTTCGAGTGCATTTAAAATGAAATTAAATTTAAATTAAATGAAGGATGAAAATGGCTTACAATCGGAGTGGTTTTGGTAAGTGGCAGAGATGTTACCCTCTTGAAAAATTAATGAATTAGTGAGGCATATGTATAAAGAAAACAATTTGAGTCAAACAAACAAACATAAACGTTATTAAGTTTTAAGGATTTGTAGGATTTCTTGGAATAATGAAAAATACAAACATATTATATAATCCTTAAACCAAAACCCAGTATTTTTAAAAAATCCTTTCCAACCCAAAGTTGTACTATAAAAATAAAGTATGGCACATTTTTCAAGCCAAGTTAACACCTTTTTCCTATTACACAGGAAGATTCTTATAGTAAATTAAAACTAAAATAAACCAAAAATTCCTATAAGCAAAAAAGTTTTATTTAAATTTGTTTGTTGTTGAGGAACAACAAACTTCCGGAGCAGCAGCTGAACAGGTTTGGCGACGACTTCTTTAAAATGTCGGCTCTGCCACAACAGCATTTTGCTCAACTTAATTGCGGGAAAACTTTCATACTCTGAACATGAACAAACATGAATGGCGACAAAGTGTTTTCCCTCATTTTGCTCTGCTGTCCAAAGTCCCAAGAAAGTGAAAGTAAAAATTATTTAATATGAAGAGAACTTTGAGAAGAATAAAAACAAAGTTTACCATAACGAAAGTGTGAGACATACATATGTATGTATATACGAACGGAAACTGAAAGGAATTGATATTATTAAGTTAATCCAATTATTTTAAAATAAAGAGAATTAAAGAATTATTGCCAATGGAAAGTCGATGCGTCCTATAATATACAACTTTCAAAAACCAAGGCCAAGGAACCATTTCATCTTGTTGCCACTTCACAAAAAGAAATTAACTTGAAAATAAAGTTAAACCAACTGAAAACAAAAGCAGGCAACCAAACATTGACAATATAATTCTCCTGGGAAAAAGAGAGGTACGAAGTAGAGCCACATATGTATATTGAGAAAATTTAGGGCAATAAGATAAAGGGACTTTTATGATGACGCTTTCCATTTTGACGCTGATGATGATGAAAACTCGCACTGCAGTCAGATGCAGAAAAATGCACCAAACAAACACACGCTCATTCTGCAACGTGAAAGAAATTGTTCTTGAAAAGGACTCATTGTGGCGATAAAAGGAAAAGGAGGTTAAAATGCAATGCAAGACTAAAATTTCAAACTGCATTTTAGACGAGAGGCGAAAAATGTGTGTGCTCAAGTGTTGGCAGGGTACAAAAACAGTTTTAAAAAAGATGGTCGGAAATGACAAGAAACCCATCACTCGAGTGGCAATAAAGCTTGTTAGCGGGTTTCACTGACACCACAAACAATAATGAAAGCCCGGTCAATATCGCGTGTGCCGTATCTTTCAAGCCCGCGTTTTTGCAGCGCTTCGTGAATGTATTTAATTGGCCTCAACTTTAAAGACTCCTTGTTTCGAGCCAACTGTGGTCACTATTTCTCCCTAATCACTAACTAAACAATTAATCAACCAAAAACTAAAGTTTCACCGAGGAAAATTCAACGCCCAAGTTAGTGACATTTTCAAATGCACGTCAACGCGATGGGTGTACAAAAACGGCAGCAAGCAACTTCATCGCCAGTTGATTAATGAGCTGTGATGCTAGGAGACTCACCAGTGGAAAATGGGGGGGAGGGGCAGGTACAGTGCAACAACACCCCATAACCGAAGCAGTAAGCTAAGCAGTTTTAAAAAGGGAAATGTCAGCTAAAGGATTTGTTACTGGTGACTGGGGAAATGAGCGGCTTGATTACGTGAGCTCAGCTGAGCTGGGAAATGACAGAAAATAGAAAGGAAAAAGCGCATCCAAAATATTTGCTAAAGGGAGATTGCAACAGAAAAAGACCATCGAGTTCTACGAAGGCTTGTGTAAAATCTTAATTATTGTGGAACGTGACTTAAACTATATAACATAACACAGTCTTAAATTTGACACTGACTTTGTGTAATGAACTCCCTCTAAACAATTAACTTGGTTAACATTTTAGCCTAAGAAAAGCATAATTTTTTTAGACATCACTCACATATCAGATATCAGTCTTTAATGGCAGCCCAATCAAGTCAGGAAGTTTAGTTTAGATGGAATTCACCCACCCTGTGCGTCACTGAATTACAAATTGAAATGTTACCCGAATACCAGAAAAGAAGAGCTGGGAAATATTTATTTTGGGCTGAAAATTGCATAAAATCAAGTTACAAGTCAACTCGCAATCACAACTGCAGTCGCAGTCACTGCATTAAAATCACCAGCGGAATAACAACATTTCATCTCGATTTTCCATTCCCTCTGCGCATACGATGATTTCAACTGAAATTAAATTTTGATAGATATTTTCCAGCAGAATTTTTCCGCGTAGCTTTTCCCCTCGACCTCGGGCCACGCCTACTTCAGCCCACTTGGTGAACGCTTTTCGCACAATTCGCTGCAGTTGAACATTGAACATTTTTGAGAGGGTGTTCTATGTTATATAGATATTTCGCCACGGTTTTTGTGGCTGGATGAGATTAAAATGAAATCAAAAATTTCGAAGGGGGAATGCTAAACTGCGGATATATTGCTTTCCCAAGTTTTTTACAAGTACGCATACTATATGCAAATGCCGATAAATGGCATATGCCCAGCAAGAGGTTAAAAAAAATTAAAATTCTTATATACTTAAAATTTAACAAATCTCATTGGACAGTGGTTATCTGCAAGAACCTGACTTTTTAAGTCCTGCTTTAAATGTCCTTTACATCAAGAAAATGTTTTATATTTTAACACACATCTATTAGTTAATAGATTAATTATAATCAAACAAAAACCAATCTTTACGAGGTAAAACCATAGCTAGGATCCCACAATCGACATCTTATTTTTCGTCACAAAGCTTAATATAATAAGAAATGTGTTTATCCTAAGATCCTTAATATTTTTATACTTTCAAATTTGATTTTGGCTGCTTTTAAGCACTTTGTGGACTAGAGAGAAAATAAATGTTTTGAAAATTTATAAATAAAAATAATGAGAAAAGCTTTAGATAGCCGTTACTTAGATAAAAGTTTTATTGCTTTCTCCCGCTCTCACATAATATCATATATCTCAGAACACCGTTTTTAAAATATGCAGCGACGTCCCAACACTTAATATGTCTTTATTACTTCTAAAATAATAGTGCGATTTCTTCATTCCAAATCCCAAATCTCAAATCTGTAACTAACACAGTAGTCTGTTAAAAATAACAATATTTTTCGGTCCCTGATTTAATTTTTTAGTTATAAGATATATGTCAAAATTGTAATCTCAACGTTAGGTCCATAAAACGTCAAAATGGTGTTAAAAAAGCGACAAACAAAATTTTCGAAACATTGTTATTAGTAGTGTAATAACTCTTTTCATTACATTTAAATATATGTGACTACGTTTTTTTTCGAAAAATCGTAGGACAAAAGTTTTCTAACCTAAGCTGTTTTATTTGATAATTACATATTTGTTAATTGTTAAGTCATTCCCTGCAAATTTGGCGCAAAAATTAAACAACGGCCACAAAGGCCTCAATTCTGTAAATTTACACTTAACGTGGTTATTTGCTAACATGTTGAGATTGGTTAAGTGAATTTCTAAGCTACCATCAATCGAAGATTAACATTATTCGCAGGCAACACATGTGAAGGCTAATTTGAGCCACTGTTTAGAGATTTGGCCAGCATTGTTCAGGAAATTAATTAAGGCGAACTGAAGCTAGTCAAGCACACGCATTTGGACGCGGGGAAATAGCACACAGTGAATGGAGAGGTACGGAAATCCCACTCTTTGGACCCGAAAAGCGAGCACAGCTGCATACTAATAAGCTGCCATGGGGACTCGTGTGTGTGGGCTTCACCTGCTGCTCCCTTCTTTTCCCAGCCTCCTGATCCTTTGGTCGGACACGTGCCACGCCCACAATTCGGGGCTGGGAAAGGCTGTCAAGCGGACTTCGGTACGAGCATTTACACATCAGCTTCGGCCTCCGCTGGGTCAGCATTCGAGGATTAGGAGGAGCACCAAGGTCCAAGGACAGGTTACAAGTACTCAAGACTCGAGACGACGGCTACGGATAGATCAATTAATTTAAGGAGTTCAGTTACTGGTTCAAATATATATACAATATCATCTGTTTCTTCTATTTAATTTGTATTTAATTCGCAATTAATCTTAATACAATCTCTAAGCTAATCAAATCAATATAAAAAGGTTAAACAATTTCTAAAAACTAAATCTCGTCCAACCCAGTAAACAAAACAACTAAGGAATTCAATTTGCCGACAAATATATTAGGAAAACCTAAGTGTCCCTATTTCCCGCAGTGCTGAATTGACCCTACTCTGACTAGACATTCCTGTGGAAGCTTTAAAATGTTTGTCCCGGCTATGCAAATAAATCCAAGTCGTGGCCAAAAACTCAATTTCGGGCAGCTAGTTCAGCAGCTGCCTCTCCAACGTGGCACCCCCTTCTCCCGTTCTAAGCCCTTTTTCGGGCACGAACATATGGCGACAAACAGCGGGCACCGTTTTCTATTTGTGCCTGCAAGCACGCAGAGAAAGGCGAACAGGACGCCAAGGACAAAGGACGAGAGTCGAAGGACGAAGGACGAAGCTGCTGAGCATGCGGCTGCATTTCGTGAATGTATGACAGCGCTGAATTACGCTGGGGCAAAACAAAATATTTTGAAAAGCAAGACGAAAGTAGACATACACTTGAACTGAAATGAATAGGATTTTTTCACCTTTAAAAAACTGTAAAACGATTATATTACAACTATTATATTCAGAAGCAAGTTTATTTATAAATATTATTTGAAAATATTTTACTAAAAATAAAAAAAATAAAGAAAACTTCCTGAATTCCGTGAGCTTAAATATTTTTTTTTTAATATTACCCTTATTTGAAAGCTCAAAAGTCAAGCTTTCTAGCGTTATATAAAATGTTTGGTTTTATGAACAAATGACCAAATGGCACATTAAAAAATCATTTTTTGTAAAATTTGTTTGTAAAAACAAGCATTTTTAAAATAAAATAAATTCATTGCTTTTTGAGCTTATATTTAACAAAAAGGAAGCGAATTTCGGCCAGCTGAACTTTATATACGAATAAACTTCGTTTTGTATGCGTATATGTTTAGAAACATTGAAGCTAGGGCGACTGTCCGATAAATTTTTATGGATATAATATAGACATCTGATAAAAACGAGATATCTAAACAAATTTAAGCATTAGAATTGTAGCCTAAACAGACATCCATCAAACTGTATAGTTCGCTGACAGAAAAAATTCGAAATATATACTTCCTTCTGTCCAGTATCCATCAGAACTCAATCCCCTTGATAAAGTCATCATACCCTTGTCCGACAAGGCCACAAAAAATAACGCACACTACGTGAGAATGCTGCGATTCTGAATTTCTAAGAGTTTGAGAGTGAAAATTCTACGAAACAAGAAAGGAAAGCTAACTTCGGGCGGAGCCGAAGTTGATATACCCTTGCAGAATATTCTGTAAATTATATTCTTCAAAATTATTCATTTGATGCATTCTTAATACTCATAAAAAGTCCCAATTTCCTAATTTTAAAAACACCAAAGTTATGGCATTTCCAATCGTTCAGTTATATGGCAGCTATAAGATATAGTCAGCCGATCATTATGAAATTTGGTATGTCGGATTGATTGGCCAAAAATAAAACCCATAGAAAATCCCAACTTCTTAACTTTACAAACACCAAAGTTACGGCACTTCCGATCAATCAGTTATATGGCGGCTATTCCTATAGTCGTCCGATCCTTGTAAAATTCGGTAAGTCGGATTAATTGGCCAAAAATAAAGCTCATAGAAAATCCCAACTTCCTAACTTTAAAAACACCAAAGTTATGGCTTTTCCGATCGTTCAGTTATATGGCAGCTATATGATATAGTCGCCCGATAAGGCTCGTTCCGACTTATATACTACCTGCAATAGAAAGACAACTTTTGGGAAAGTTTCAAGCAGATAGCTTTAAAACTGAGGGACTAGTTTACTCTGCAAGGGTATAAAAATAGAACGAATTTCCCACCTAGAAAATCTCACCCCCAATTTTTTTTGGCTGGTTGTGCCCTGAAATTCGTTTTTCTGCACGCTGCACACGCTTTTCTGCATTGGGATAGGTCCCAGAATCAGGAAAGGGATGACAGTTCGGAGTTTTCCCAGTTTTTGGCTGGGTTGTCTGTTTGCACGCTTTAAATGGATTTCGCTTGTCCTGTTCTCCAATTTCGTCCGTGGTTTATTTTTCTGCGACGCGGAAATGGGAAATGTGTTCATTTGCATGTGCCACATGTGTCTTAAAGCTGTGTTCGCAAAAAATGCAATAAAACGCTCACCAAACTGGTGTTAATTCGAAAATTTAATTGTCAAATTAATGGCAAAAAAATTTGAATACTTTTAACGTCTTAGCTGTCAATGAAGAACCGCCCAATAAACCAGAATCACCTAAAGTACGACCTGTCACGTCCTATTACAATATATATGTTTGATTGAAGATGCCTGAAAACGGACAGAAGCCATCGAGGTGGCCAGCAAGTGCAGACGGTACTCTGTAAAAAAAAGGTGATAAATTCCTTATTAATGTGGACGGAACTAAATTTGCATGCACCTGTAATTCCTAAATATATCAATTTAGAGAATGTTCCTGAAACAGTCGAGGCATAGAAATGCGAATGCAATGAGCGTTCTAATTAACTAGTTTCTATTTACAGAATAATCAAATTTTGGAAGCATAAGCTAAATGGGTAAAGTTTGATTAAGAAAATAAACAATGCCCTGACTAATGTGAAAATCAACCAAAATATTTGCTGAATTACAGGATAATGAAAAAATCAAAGCCTTTACCTAGGAGCATTTTTTTCCAGTGTGGAGAGGCGGAGAGCGAAAACCGGAAACCGTACGGATATTTCTGGTCTGGTCAAATTTCTGGTCAGTCGCATAGTGTTGGCAGAATTTGCGGTCACTTGATAGATAGTATATGTACATTGGTTCTGCCTTTGCCACCCGCCACAAAAGGGTCTGAAATGAACGATGGCCAGTATAGGGTTAAGTGGGCGAGCGAGGAAGGGGCGAAAATGTCCGCAAGTTCGTCAACATGGGCAAATATTTGCAGATATCCAAACGATGTCGCACGTCGCTTGTTGTTGCTGTTGTTGCTGTTGTTGCTGTTGCTGTTGCTGCTGCCACTGCTGCTGCTGTGGATGTTGATTGTTGGTCAAGTGACCAAAAGCCAACAATTGGTCACGATCACTTTGCCTTTATTGTTTTCGTTACTATTGCCCAGTTCCTCCTGCTTTTATTTGTTTCTCCCGGGCGCTGTCTCTCCTTTGTTTTCGCACTTGCGGCAGTTCGTGTTGCTGATTTGACGTGACTAATGGGTCGTTAGGCATATGTCCACTCAGCTGGAGAGGCAAACAGGTGGACAGGGCGGGAAATGGGGGTGGGGGGACGAAAAAGACTAGCTCGGACTGAATTTTCCCCTTCTTAACAAGTTACAAATTGCGTAGCTCGCTTCGCTGCCTGTTCGCATGGCAAATGGCAATGGTGCAGAACTCAAGATGATTACAAAGCAAGCCTTCACCGAGATCAAGGATGTAGGACTTGGATCCATTAAAGTGCAACCCTTACAAATAATGAGAAAATTTAGCAAAAAAAAGAAAAGAGTTCAGCCAAATATTCTCAGAATATTCAATCTATTAATAGCAAAGGAAAAGGAAAACCTTTACTCACTAAAATATGTGCCTGAATCGCTATGTTTTAGTCTCAAAAGTTAAATTGTAGCTTAAAATAATATTTCTTATTTTAAATTCCAAGGCAGAACAGCAAAAATAGCTATTATAACAATACATATTTTATTGTCTGAGCTGACCGACTTTAATTCTTAGATAAATTGCCTCAATTCGCTCGAATGCTTGCCAAATTAGGAAGCAATCCGATAACTATCTGGGAATTTGAATGGTCTCTTTGGCTTACCATATCCACCATCAAATCATCAGGCATTCCCCAAAATCAATCTCGAAAATGTCACTGCCAGAACTCACCTGCAAAGAGATGCAAAAAATGCGATAAGAATTAGTCAAATATTTGGCATAAATCACCGACAAACACTCGGTGGAGCAAACAAACAAATCGCAACAGCATTCCGATCGAGGGAGACATAATCAACAGCCATATCCATCACCATTAGCATCACCTTTGTCATTTCCATGCCCCGGCCGAGATTAGCTACGAAAATTTGGCATCTGTCTGTGGCTTTTCTTTATCTATTTATACCCGTTACTCGTAGAGTAAAAGGGTAGATTGTATTCGTGCAAAAGTATGTAACAGCTAGAAGGAAGCGTTTCCGACCCTATAAAGTATATATATTCTTGATCAGGGTCACTAGCCGAGTCGATATAGCCATGTCCGTCTGTCCGTCTGTCCGTCTGTCCGTCTGTCTGTCCGTCTGTCTGTCTGTCTGTCTGTCTGTCTGTCCGTATGAACGCTGAGATCTCGGAAACTATAAAAGCTAGAAGATTGGCATTTTGCATGCAGATTCTAGGAGTTCCTACGCAGCGCAAGTTTGTTTCAAAAAGGTGCCACGCCCCCTTTAACGCCCACAATCGCTGATATACGATTTTAAAAATTTTAATATTTCGGAAAAGTAAAAATGCAGTTTTATTGTGTTTATCAATACCTATCGAAATGTAGAAGAAATTTTTCAAATCGGACCATTCGTTAAAAAGTTATGCGTGATCAAAGTTTCTATCTCCATCTCCTTCGCACTCCCTTTACCTGAGTAACGGGTATCTGATAGTCGGGGCACCCGACTATAGCGTTCTCTCTTGTTTTTATTTGCATATGACATCATCAAAGTGGCAACGGCAGCCAAAGATTTGCGCAAAGCAAACAAACGCCCGAGCGGAATGCAAAGCCCACAAAAGCGGAGCCAGAGCGAAAATCTTGTACCAGCCACCGCCTGTCAAATGATTTGCAACTTTGTGCAAATTCGCTTGCCAGTCGACCCCCGCTCTCTGCTATTTTCCCCGGCCTTCGGCAATTATTAGTTGGCAACCGCCGTCTGTCTGGCAACCGCGAAGCACACTCGAGCCACGTAGAGCAGGGATTTTAACTAGAAGACGAAGACCAAGACTACGGACTTACGACCAGAGACCACGGAGTGCAGACTGCCAGGCAGTTGCAACTTGCCCGCGGTGGACACGAAAACCACGACCCAACACAAAAAAAGTGAAAAACTCGCCTCGAATTTGGAGATTTCAATACCCTGTTAGACATACAAAATTCACAATAGGTTTCAGAAACCTCTTTGAAGATCCACATAATTTGGAAGTAATATAAAAATTTACGTCAAACACACTTATATTTCTCATCTGAATTAAAAAAAAAAACTCTTCACCAGCCTGAAGAACTCTCTGTTAGAGTATGGAAAAAATGATTTTGATGACTCCGAGATTTGTTTGCCATCGACTCTAGAATCCATTTACCCGCCTCCCGCTGCACAGCACCCATTTCTGGTTGATTTGCTGGCGATTTGGACGTTGATGAAGTGATTAACCAAGCCAGTCAGCAGGCATTTGGCTTTTTGATAGCGTTTAGTTTATGAGCTGACCTCGAGGGGCTTGGCTCACTGTTCCAGCTATCTGCGATTTGCGGTCGATGAAGCGCACTCCGTTGAGCAGCAGGTGCAGAGCACCACCGGTGGGATGGCCAATAGAAGGGGGGAGGAGGGGTCAGGATGGCCAGCGAAGGTAGCTGGTTAGATACGGATGCAGTATGCAAATTGGGTAGCTTAAATGACTGATGAAAGACCCATTAATTTATGGACGGCAGTTCTAGCAGTCCACTTGGCGGTACTCAAATAACTAAGATAATGTCCCATATTAATTCTTTTACCAGCATGTAATTTATAAAGTTTTTCTTCACATTGAAACACTTGCTATTTATGAAAAAACTTATAATATTAAATTTTTACGAAATACTTAAAAACAAAAATGTATATTCAAACATTTTACTAGTTACGCAACATGATTTATGAATCATTAAAACAAACATCTCTTTATTATATTTTGTATCTTGCACAATATATACCTCAATCTTAATTCCCTGCCCACTCAATATGCGTTTATTATTTTTAGACTCCATGATAACCTTGACTTTGTTCCGTTGATTTGCCTTCTTCGCCAGACATAAATGTTTGGAAACTTAAAATTAAATCAAAGGCAATAAATTCAAATGGGATTAGCATGGGATAGCTGTTTAAAATACTCAAATGTTCTGCTTTACGGTATTGTAAAGCTCTAAAGCCTCTTTGAGTCCCGCAACAAATCGAGTTTTTTGGGTTTTTTATTGAAAGCGAAAGTGTTAAAGTGTTAAGGTGTATGTCAGTTAAAGCCCCGCCCGTCTGGAAAGGCGAGTATGAGCCCTGGTACATATATAAAACACCTTTTGAGTGCGAAGTTAATGTTCGTGAGTCTCGCTTGAAGACTTCACGAGTGCTTTGTTCCCAATCGGAGTCCAATAAAATGGAAATAAAATTGTGTAATAAAAGGAAATCGCTTATAAATGCTGAAAATGAAATATTGATGAAACGCACTAAAGCACTGTCCGCATGTCAAGCAAACAAGCTGAAGAAACTGAAGAAACCGACACCGAATCTCGTTTCTCATGCATAATGCAAACGGAGTGCAACTGGAGACATTGGAAATTTCTAACATTTAACGAAGACGAAAAGAGAGAAAAAATTAATCATATAGGGGACATCAGGGGTCTGCTACTGGGCTTTTCAAAATGCCAATCGAATCAATTTAGATTTATTGTTGCTGGCCTGGCATTGGCATTCAATTTGCCGTCTTCCCTGTCTTTCAACAATTCGAATGTCATAAATTGTGACGCGCCTGCAAAAAAGATTTACGTGGTGTCAAGCGCACACAAAGGTTTAATGTCCAGCCAGAAGTTGTGATTCCAACACCGATCTATCAAATTCCGAAATCAACCAGAAATGAAGTTATAATCATTATCATTGTTGACCGCGGACATTAATTAAATTGCATTCAAATGCAGATTTTTGTCAACCCGCCAAATGCCAGAAAGAGAGACCCCCCATTTCGAATTTAAAGCCGCATTATTTAATATGCCATATTCAATAAGCGACTCTGAGTGCAGTGGATTCCACTCTTGACATGGCCAAAAATTATGCTTATTGATTTAGCTGTCAAAAAGTGCATGTCAATTTTTTGGGTTTCTTTTGGGAACTTTGGTTTTTATGTGCCACTCGCTGGCACACAGACAACTTTTGTAATAGCAAAAGAGTCGAGACCAACAGTGGTCTCGAATGCGCTGAATACAATACTCGGATATTAGTCACTGTACAAATTTGTCATCAATTTAAAGAGAAAGCTTAACTGAATTTTGGCACTGTACTGAAGCAGATCATTTATATACCCTAACTATCTAACAAGAACAAAATGGTTAGGTTATAAAATATGATCCGAGGTTTTAATATTTAAAATCTTTTTGTTTTTTCAATTTCACTAACAACAAGGGTATAAATATGATCTCTAAGTTGATTGTGAAAGAACCTTATGATCATATGTTTCAAGGAAACAACAAATTTACCACCCTTTACTTTGAAATATTAATAGATGGGTTTCAAATACGGAATGCCGTGTATTAATAGGCAGTCTATAGACAAAAGCTCTGGCATATAAAAGTTTTAAGAACTATGGGCTTCTTTGTGGTTTCCTTATTTATTTACATTCATTTTGATTCTGCTCCGAACACCATCTTTAAATTTGGTAGATTTTGGTGGCAATAAATGTATCGAAAACCAAAAAACACGCAATGTCATCTCAAAATATTTGTTTGAAAACTGTTAGCTTTTCAAACAAAAATAAAAGCTTAAAATGAATATTTATGTATAGGATTAAGTTCTTACCAGGAAACCTTGAGAGTCTGTATAAGTTTTTGCCAAGTCCATTTCAATAAATTTGAAAAAGAAAAATATCTTAATTACTTTCTTAGGCATTAAAGAAAAATAGTAAGAATTTAATTTTTTTAAATCCTATTCCACTGTGCATCCAACGATGGTGTCACTTGTCAGTGACACACACACACACCTTAAGCACCTTTTGGTGGGAGTGTTCTCGTTGGACGGAGTTTTTCTGTTGCCTTGGCTCTGTAATCGCGGCTCTTATACTTTATACATGTGTGTAATGGGTTTGCAATTTTAAGCGAATTTTTGACACACATAACATACATATACCAGGCACAGACGCACACAGATACTAACACACACCCTCACACGGATGAAGGGACCCCAGAGTGGCATGACTGACTCAAAAGATTTATGTTAAATTTTTAATGACCAGCCGGCCAATGCATCAACATCAATATATACTTTGAATGAAGACATTTGCCCTTTGACCTTTTCTGGCTCAGTTTGCGAGTGCGTGTGCGTGGGAGAGATTACATCGAGCACCTGAACTATTTACACCAGGTACAGGTGGTAGAATACAGCACAGCAGGTGACATCAAAAACCAAACTTTATTTCCTTTTTAGAGTCATCTTTGATTTATAAGCCTGTGCTTGACGAATTAGAATGCACAAATGGGTTTCAGATACGTTTATATATTTACAAAAGACAGTAAAACTTCTGAAGGTGACAAAATCTATTGATGCACAATTATTTACAATATTCACAATTTTTTTAGGGATTTTAAATATGTCCGAATCTGGTAAATCGAACCCCTGCTAAGTCTCTAGACGAACTTTATTTATTTATTTTTTAAAAGATTATTTGTTATGTACATTATAATCGTATCATTATAATCACAAATTTTTAATTGTATTTTGTATAACTATAATTAAATATGGATTTATGTTGTTTTTAACAAATTTTGATATTAATATTCCAAGTAGCAAGTAGCATGATGGGAAATATCTAGTTCAATGAAGGTCGACTGCATTTTCGAATGAGTTTTTTTGGCTGGTATTTCTGTGTGTGTTTTAGTTTTCAGTTCACAGTTCAATAGTTCAGTTCAGTTACAGTTTTTGCTTTATCTGTATGAGGCTTTGAATAACAGGCATGACCATGACTCTTTTCTCTCTTAAACCTCTTTTCATGAATCGGCGAACACGACATTCAATTTGTCTTTTGCGGCTTTTTTTTGTGGAAAAGGGGAAAATGGGTTGCTCCATGGAGGCGGAAATTTTAGGGCAAGCATTTCGCAATAAACTTGCAACAAACGAGTCAACAAAAATATTTTCGTTTGCTGGTCATGATTTATCGTCAACTCGACTGTTTTGACAAGAGTGTTATTTCCAGACGTTTTTTATTTTGTCACTTGCAGTTGTTGCGTGAATTAAAACCCAAGTTCCCATTTGGGCGGGGTTATATGTGACTATTAGATTACCAGTTGTCGTTGGATTTAAAGGAGTTACTGGCAGTAGAGTAACAAATAAAAATCAAATATGAAAAACGAATTACACAAAGTTAAAGGTTGATTTCGAAGTGTTGCTGAAAAATAAAGAATTAGATATAAAGTAAATATGAATCGAAGGAGTGGCCATAACACCCGGAATGATTTACAAAATTGTAATACTAAATTATTATTTGTTAATCAGGTTTATGAAAAGAAAAACTGAGAGTACAGGCATTGAATCTCTTAGAGTTATTTTTTTACAACATGTCTTATTACATTGGAACGCGGAATAGTTTCAATACATTTTCATTAAGATTTATAAGGGCGATTGTCAGTTGAAGTGAATATTTAATATCTAAACGATATTAATTAAATTCATACATTAATCATTGTTTTTTTTTGTGGTATATATTTATTGAAGAAGTTCTAAAATAATAAACAACATGTGATTTAAGTTCCGTCTCTTGAGATTTTTATGAATATAGATCTTTTGATTTTATGTTAAGGTAGTTGAATATTACAAACACAATTTTGGTAGATTTTATAATATATTTCTTGAGTTTACCGAAAGTCTCCCGATCTCCCACTTCAATAAAGTCTATTTCTGACACTTCAATTTGGGTCAGCCTTATAAAGTTATATGGCAATTGCAGCAGGCATTGGCATTAACCATAAACTAAAAGCACCGCTCCCCTCCATTCGCCCGAGAACATTCGATAATTCTTCGTCACGTAATAAAATATTTATTTATTTATGCCTTTGCTCGCAGCTTAAATCATGCCAAACGTGATCGCGGATCGTAATAGAGTTCTAACTGTAAACGCACCAAGCGAATCCAACCACCTTGACCCCAAAACAAGTCATGGGTTGACACGGCGGATCAGCCTTGCATTTCAATGAATTACAATGAATTCCTCGTCGGGCTCATCATCAAAATCAATCACAAAGTCGGCATCTCACCACATGTGTCTTCGGTTAGATACTAAAAAGCCCACTGGCACACAGAGAGAGATGGGGAGATACAAGAAGAAAGAGACAGAATCAGAGCTTGGGTTGCTGGAACCAACAAAGCAAACTGCAAACGCATGCAACAGATACAAAGATACAAATCGCTCTGCCACTGACAAACCGATTCTGTCAGATTAACTAACAAACTGCGTTCGTCACTCCCTAAATTGCCCTTCTGCCCCTATTCTTTATGAATATCTACAGTTGTGGAACGAATAATAGCAGTCTAACTCTTTTAAAAATATATATATTATGTATATATTATTAATATAATATAAAGTCCAACGGAATTTCAATGGAGACAAAAGTTATAAGAAAATAATCTAAATCTTAAAAAAAAAAATTTGAGAAGTTAAAAATGTTGTGTACAGAATTTAGGGTAAAAAGAATAGGCTTTTATTTGAATAATATATTAAAATGGTTCTGTATTTATTTTATATGTATCAATATAATAATACTAATAAAACTATAAACAGTTTTAATTTGTTTACTTACGCGAATACTGTTCATTTGAAGTGTGCTGTAACTGTGGGCCGTATGATTTATAAAGTGACGAAGCCGCTTACATACTTCGCGGCATTCTAAGAATCTCCAGCGCAGCATGTGTGGCACAAGGGAAACATTTAAACGAAAAAAACATAGGGAGTGAGAGGAAAAGAAGCCCCTGCACATATGTAATCTGTACAGCCTAATAAAGTCATTGAAACTTCCAACTCCACATAAACAACGACAAAAGCACCATTGCCAATTAGTTGCGAGAATTTATATTGCTTTTTGTTTTCCAAAGAGAGTGGGATAATAATTTCATGAAATTTATATTAGAAGCTGCTATAAATTATGGGGAGAAGCGAAACAATCCTAGACTCCAGCAGTCTCAAAAAGTCTGCCAAAAACCAAATAAGAAACAGAACGCCAACCAACCTCGAGACAATAAGCACAAGTTGTGCAACGGAAAATGTCCAAAGAAGGCAGCGGCGAATAAATGAGACTTCAATGACCGAGAGTGGGGAAGGCAAGTATTTTTCTATGGGAAAAGCAAAAATTCCTTCCAAGTGATATACTCACAGTACCTCGGGTAACGAAAGCAACTAATGAATGCCCCTGGCATGAGCAAAAACAGCAGCAGAAAAAGAGGAAAAATATAAAACATCTCAAATAGGAGAGAGGTGGAAATAAATTACACTGCCAATAACAGGCCAAAAGAAAATTTATGAAATGTGAGTGAAAATTAGCTGAAAAATGTCATCAACAGGAACAGCAAGGAGAAATAACAAAACAAAATTAAGAAACTTCTGATACATCTGACCGAGTAATTACTGAAGGAAAAACAATCAACAAATGCTGGAAAATTGAAAAAATAACAAGAAAGGAAATCTAACTTCGGGCGGAGCCGAAGTTGATATACCCTTGCAGAATACTCTGTAAATTATATTCTCCAAAATTATTCATATGATGCATTCTTAACAGACCGTCTGTCTGTTTCTACGCAAACTAGTCTCTCAGTTTTAAAGCTATCGAGTTGAAACTTTGCACACACCCTTCTTTCCTTTGCACGCAGTATATAAGTCGGAACGGCCGGGATCGGCCGACTATATCCTATAGCTGCCATATAACTGATTGATCGGAAATGCCATTACTTTGGTGTTTGTAAAGTTAGAAAGTTGGGATTTTCTATGGGTTTTATATTTGGCCAATCAATCCGACCTACCAAATTTCATAAGGATCGGCCGACTATATCCTATAGCTGCCATATAACTGATTGATCGGAAATGCCATTACTTTGGTGTTTGTAAAGTTAGAAAGTTGGGATTTCCTATGGGTTTTATTTTTGGCCAATTAATCCGACCTACCAAATTTCATAATAATCGGCCGACTATATCCTATAGCTGCCATATAACTGAACGATTGCAAATGCCATAACTTTGGTGTTTTTAAAGTTACGAAGTTGGGATTTTTTATGAGTATTAGGAATGCATCATATGAATAATTTTGGAGAATATAATTTACAGAGTATTCTGCAAGGGTATATCAACTTCGGCTCCGCCCGAAGTTAGCTTTCCTTTCTTGTTATTTCTATGTCTATGTTACTAAAAACAACGAAGCTATGTCGATTTTGCTCTGCATTGTGCCATCGCTTCTATGGCAGCTATCTGATTTTGTTGTCCGATTTTATTTATTTATTTATTTTAAATTTATTTTTTTTAATTTATCTATTTTCCTTTGGGAGCTATATGATACAGATGTCCGATTTTAATTAAATTAAGACCGTAATTCCATAGTAGACGGACGGACGGACATGGCTAGATCGACTCTCCTGGTGATGCTGATCAAGAATATATACTAATATACTTTATAGGGCCAGAAATGTCTCCTTCACTGCGTTGCAAGTTTTTGAGTAAAATTATACTAACCTCTGCAAGGGTATAAAAACAGCAGATGCAAAACTGAAAATGGGAGGAGGTTGTGCAAATAAGGAATGTGCGCTTGGTTTGGGAAAAGAGAGAAGACCTCATGAAAGAGATCGGAATGAAAATCTATTAAGGTCTTTTTTACAACACAGCAATCAATTTATATATTAATAAAAAAAAAATATTTATTAATAAAACTAAAATTATATTTTTCCCCTCAAGCGTTATTCAAAACACTTTGAACAAACCCAAAATGCAAAAATTGCAAACTAAAGACCGAAATAAAATAAAACAAGAGAGAACGCTATAGTCGGGTGCCCCGACTATCAGATACCCGTTACTCAGGTAAAGGGAGTGCGAGGGAGATGGAGATAGAAACTTTGATCACGCATAACTTTTTAACGAATGGTCCGATTTGAAAAATTTCTTCTACATTTCGATAGGTATTGATAAACACAATAAAACTGCATTTTTACTTTTCCGAAATATTTAAATTTTTAAAACCGTATATAAGCGATTGTGGGCGTTAAAGGGGGCGTGGCACCTTTTTGAAACAAACTTGCGCTGCGTAGGAACTCCTTGAATCTGCATGCAAAATGCCAATCTTCTGGCTTTAATAGTTTCCGAGATCTCAGCGTTCATACGGACAGACAGACAGACGGACATGGCTAGATCGACTCGGCTAGTGATCCTGATCAAGAATATATATACTTTATAGGGTCGGAAACGCTTCCTTCTAGCTGTTACATACTTTTGCACGAATACAATATACCCTTTTACTCTACGAGTAACGGGTATAATTAACCTTCTCTTCTCCGTTTTCAGTTTGCACTCGAATAAACCGCAATTAGTTTAAAGGATTTCATGATAAACATTTTTCAACAAACTAAAATTAGTGGACTTTATTTCTTTCCATTAAAAAAAATAGAAACGAAACAAATATATAAAAATATGTTTGTCTTCTCAAAAATGACTTTTGGTTTTTTGTATGAACGAAATTAGGAACGAATTAACTTCGCGGTAAAGTCCCGAGTTCTAACCGCATTATTGGAACCTTGGCTACCTTTCCTTGCAGACGGTATTATAATTTTAGTCAAGATATTGCAATGCAGAAGAATTACATTGGCCATCACCGTCCGTATCTACGCATACTAATCGATTTTAAAGCTATTGATCTAGATCAAATTTTCACAAAAGGGTTCTGTATAGGCACGAACAATCAACAAAATAAGTGAAACAACATGATACCTTTGAAGTTTTTAAACATAAACGGATATACCCGAGATATATTAGTTTTAATCAAGAAAGGAAAGCTAACTTCGGGCGGAGCCGAAGTTGATATACCCTTGCAGAATACTCTGTAAATTATATTCCCCAAAATTATTCATATGGTGCATTCTTAATACTCATAAAAAATCCCAACTTCGTAACTTAAAAAACACCAAAGTTATGGCAGTTGCGATCGTTCAGTTATATGGAAGCTATAGGATATAATCGGCCGATCCCGGCCGTTCCTACATATATACTGCGTGCAAAGGAAAGAAGGGTGTGTGCAAAGTTTCAATTCGATATCTTTAAAACTGAGAGACTAGTAGACTTGCGTAGAAACAGACAGACGGACAGACGGACATGGCTATATCAACTCAGGAGATGATCCGGATCAAGAATATATATACTTTATAGGGTCGTAGATGTCTCCTTCACTGCGTTGCACACTTTTGACCAAAATTATAATACCCTCTGCAAGGGTATACAAATTATAAGAAACAGGTATTTTTGATATAGGTGCCAGAGAGACGATAAAAAAAAGTATTGGAGGTCTACATAGATTTATTGTTTTTAAACACGGATAACAAACAAAATATAGTCGTTTTGTAGATTATTTTATTTAAAAAAACTTACAAGGGTATTTAAACTTAGGCTTCCCTGTTATATTCAAGGATTTATTTTATTGTAATTTTGTATGTAAGCCTATTAAATATTTTGTTTCAAAATAACGAAGTTATTGCCGAAGTTTGCTTCCTTTCTTGTCAATATATAGGAACGCTTTAAGTTTTCTGTGCAAATCATTTGTATACTGTTCAAATCTACATATATATGTATAAATCGATTTTTTAACTTACAAACATTGATACCATTTCTTTTACTCTTTACGTAACCTGAAATGTTAATTACAAATCGGACAAAATGATTTCAGCAAAGAGCTCAATAATGAACAGTCAGACCAAATATTAAATAAACTTCCAAGCCAAAATAAAGAGAATGAAAAGGTAGAATCGTTGTCAATTAAATGGAAGGTAGTTTTGGTAATTTGCTTTGACTCAATGGCATGTTAGCACGGCAGGAATATTCAGGGTTTACATAAAGATGTGGATGCAGACTCTCTTTAAGCATTTCAAAGAAAGGAATTGGGAAAGGAAGCACATCCGGATGAGGGAAAGGTGAAAGTAAGAGGAGCATCCAAGCTATGGAGTAGCCGTCGTTATACGCAGACATGTGTTAATTGTTTTGTTCTGAGGAGAGCAGGTAGGAAAAGCGTCTTGTTATTTTGATGGCTCGGCGCCAATTCACCCGCCGCCCCACCATCCACCCTCCAACCCAACCTCCCCCTCCCCCTCCCTTACCCACATCTCGAAAAGACTTCTGTTTTTTGTATTGTTTTACCCGCAGCTGCACTTTGTTGTTGGGTTTGGTAATTATTGTTGCTCTTATTAAGCGCGTTGTTTTAGCCGTGTGTTTATTTAGCTGTTAACAATATTTCGAGTGCATTTCACATTTACATCTTCACACACAATTGTCATCGCTTGTGCCCACTTAATTCACATTTAAATTTTTGATTATGTTTTAAATTACATTTTTTCATGGGAATTAATTTTGATTGAGCTGGCAAATATTTAAAATGGAATTAATTGCGAAAATATTCGAGAATATTAATTCGTACGGAAACAATGAAGAATGGAAACTACGGCAAACCAAAGTTTATATACCCTGGCACCTGTTACACAAATGAAACATTTTAAAATTTCCTAGATCTTTAAGTAAACAAATATGTTTCAAAACTACGAAATTTCAATTTCTTTATTATAATTTTTATCGAATGTTTTGATGGGATCCATATGACATATTCCAATTCGTCCCGATCTGACACATATATGTATATATTGGGAATGTTTCATGCAGATAGCTGTAAAACAGACAGAAAGATCGACATGGCTAGATCGAATCTACTTTATTGAATCGGAGATGTCTCTTTTACAGCTTTGCAATCTTTTTACTACAATTTTAGTACCTCTTGCAAGGGTATACCAATATAAACTGGAGTGGATAAGGATTATAAGTATTCAAATATTTATTTGTGTAACATATAATTTAGGTAATATGTTTTATTACCTAATATTATACGAATTATTTTATAATATTTAGTTATTTGGAAAATTATGTGGTTTAATTCAATTGTTGGATATAAAAACAAATTTATATCAAAAAATTTATTCAGCACAAAAATACTTCCACAGTAGTTCACTATAAAAAAAATATTTAAAGAAACGCTTTAAGCTGCTCCATAGCGGATTTCATTATTGGTCCCCAATTTTTATATTAACGAGAAGTTTCATCTCAATTATACCTAAACTCATTTTACATGCAGTAAAGTCAAAAAGGCGGTACAATAAAAATAAATAAGGAGCACTAAAAACAAACTAAAGCAGACTCCTCCGGGTATTTTTAATTTACCGGCCGCTACCGACGAACATTAATTGTATTGGTACTCATTTAATTGGTCCTTTTTTGTGGTAATTACACCAGCAAGGGGTCGTCAGAGGGGGGTGGAAATCCATATACCTCAGGGTCAGGGGTGAAAGAGACGCATGTACATGCAATTAAGAGAGGCCGGAAAATGTAGAACCTTTGTCAACAAACAACTCAAAGCAAACAAAACGGAATGGCATCCAAAAAGTGAAAATCAAATGCAACAAATTATTTGTTATTGTTGAGTGTTGTTGCACTTTGTTGATTTGTGTTGGTGTTCTTGTTGTCGTACTTGCTGGTTTCAATTAGCCAAGCCGCAATGGTGAATGGCGAATGGTCAGCCAAAAAGTGCCGAGTTCGCAAAAGACAGCTGCTGTCCTTGCCCCCTCCCCATCTTCAACCCATTCCCCCCTGGCCTTTTCTAAATTGTGTAAATATTTGACATGGGCACCAAAACACAGAGTATAGCTGCCTGTCTGTTTTTGTTGTAAGCCAAAATGCAAACGGCATTAGCAATGGCCAGTGCGTTTTGTCGAGGTGAATAATGCTAAAGTACTGTGAGAAATTTCTATTCCATCCCTCAAAAATAGAAAATAAAGTGTCAATTCGAACTTATCATGGGCAAATCTGATTGCTTAAGTTAACTGGATGTAAAACCCAGACCAAGCTGGCCCAAAATTAAAGCTTTCATCGAATAAAAACTGAATACCATAAATTCGTTGTCATTATTTAGTTATCGTAAGTCTTTTTCTTCAGTGCACTTGTTTACTGACGAATTTTCGACGTGACTAACCGCCAACATCAAATGAAAATTAAACGTGAAACCGAAACCGAAACCCAGAATACCAGCTGGCACCAAAAATCTGTTGGTCATTTGTGGCCACAGTCACTATTTGTAGCTGTTCATAAACAGAATCTCTTATCACCACGCATCCCACATAATGGAGCAATGTCAGCGCAACAACAATGGCTAATGACATCATGAAATCGGCGGGATGCCACAGTCTTATCAGTGCGTTCAGAACAATGGGCGCAATGCCGGACTCACCTCATTCTCAATGTTTCTTATGAGAGGGGTATTCCAGCTCTTCTCACGCATCGCCAATAGTTCCTTCTGGTGTTTCTGCTGCTTGAGGTGATGTTCGTGCTCGATTTTGTTCCACTGTTCGTTGGAGAATCCCTCTTCTGACTCGGAATCGGAATCCTCGTTCGAGTAGTCCTCTTCGCCACCGTTGTTCTTAAGATTGGCATCTATTAATTGTAGTTTTGGGCTTTCAGTGCGTGTTATGGGCTTCACAGTTGTGGTCGAGGTTGTGGTCGTTGTAGTAGTTGTGGTGTGCGGTGCTTTAACTACATCTTTTTCCACATCTTGTTTGAACAGCCAGGAAAATATATTGCGTTTGCCAGCTGACTTATCGTGTGGATTGGCCACACTGGGATGCTTGTTGCTATAATGATTATTATTCGAAACTATATCCAATTCGTCCGATTGATCGACAGCATCGTAATCTTGTTCTTTCAAGTCAATGTGGGGTAGTTTTTGGGTGAACAAAGAGTATCTGGGCATTTGTCGGGCCAGTTCTTCATCTACACCATCAGAATCGGAGTCATCTTCGTACTCATAATCCTCGTCGTCGTCTTCGTCCTCATCACTTTCCCCATCGGAGCTACTGGAATCCACTTCCTGTCGCCAATTGGGACCTTTCATTTGGAAATTGTGCATGTAGCATCATAAAATAAAATGTCAGCGATCTCCCACACAATCTTCACAAGCTTTTACTTTAAGAAGTTGTACACTAAGAAAAAAGACGACATAATTTTAAAAATAGGTTCGAGGTTCAGCCCAAGAGGGGAAGATGCCCTCCCTGTCGAAATAGCGAGTATGATTTGTGATCAAGCCGAGATGAGTGGTTGTGGGTGCCTCCGAGGTAAAGATATTTCTTGGAGTGCTGGTTCCTAGGGACAAGCGGTGTTGCTGGTGTCGCAGTGAGGGAAACACCCTCTGCTCCCAACTCAGATGGTGGCGATTGTGATGACGCAAGTGGTGCTGCTGCATGGGCAACAGTGGATCGAAGGGCTTCTTGGATCCACCCATTTCAAAGTCCCCGATTGGCGGCTGATGATTCCCCTCCAATTCGGACTGCAAATGCTGCTCGTGCCGCAGATGATGATGATGTTGCTGATGGGACTCCAGTTCCTGTGCCTCCTGCAATCGCTGCAATCTTTGCTGCTGGTGGCCATTTCGATGACTTGAAGTGGGAGCTACTGTGGTCATTACAGGGGCTCCCTTTAAATTTCTGGTGTTGGCCCAAGTGAGGGGCATTAGTATCAGAATTAGCCAATACATTTTGAAGATCATTCGGTTTCCCCTTGAAGAAATCATTGTTTTAATAGGCGGACCCCTGGAAATACTTTGCTCTTTGTATTGTTTTTTCTCACACGCGTTTATTGTGCACTTTTCTTTGTCGTTTGTTTGAGCTTAAGTATTTTCTTTTGTCTGACGATTCGCAATTATTTATGATGCTTTTTATTTTGACACTTGTTGACGTCTTGTTTTTATAAGGAAATTTAATTGTTTTTTGTCGAATAAAACTTATTAGAAAAACAAATTTTATGCTCAAAGTAGTTTGATTTCAGTGATTTTTCGATCTGAAAATCTATTCGTTGTCTATTAAAAACTCTTTTTGTTTTCTTTTTAAATAAATTTGTTTAATTTAATATAATAAGAAAAAGACAATGTGTTGTTATTTAAATACTTTTGCCAAAACATCAAATGATCTTTCAATATCTTACGATATTTATTTTCACAGTATGTTTGTTATTATTTTGTGTGAAGCTTGCTTATTGTCGAATTTAATTTTATTTTCAAAAATTTACGCTCGATACCTTGAGCACTTTCCATTCACATTTTTGTTGGATTATATTCTTTAATATTTGTTGTACGCGACTTTTGCCGCGATGCCACAGGCAAGGAAAACACACCCACCAATCCACTCACGCACATCCGAGTACATAACTCCGGAATATATGTATATATATAAAGGCGGCCTGTTTGTGCAATGATTTGTTTGTTTTGATTCCCTGGGCCAGATGGCGGAGTCGGAGTCCAATAGGCGGTAGAGGCACTGCTGTTTGGCTCTGGCAAAACACCTTTTATTCAGTTCAGGTCGCGAGGCTCCACGGAGGGCCGGACAATTGCACAGTTCCCGACGTTCAGATAACGACTGACACACGGGATCTCGAATGGATTTTAGTCACGGGCAGATGCGCCCGGCGGAAATGTTGAGAGCAGTGCGGGCAGCACGTTACATTGGCAACACATGTTGCGATCCACAAGAGAGCACCGCATCTTGGAGCAACATGAGGCCAGCAACATTGGCTTCGAAAAAAAGAAAAACTGCAAGAAAATCTAAAAATCTTACAAATCTGCCTGATCAGCCTGGAAATTCGTTTGCTTAACCAGTTTAAAAGCAGAATTTAATTTCATTTGGACATTGTGCATGTAGCATCATAAAAAAAAATGTCAGCGATCTCCCACACAATCTTCACAAGCTGTTACTTTAAGAAGTTGTACACTAAGAAAAAAGACGACATAATTTTAAAAATAACCGTCTATTATTAATAAATGTAATCATACTTTTTGAGAACTTTACTCAAAGCTTATTTATATATTTTTACTAGAGGAAATGTTTATATATTTAATTTGGCTGTAATTTGCAAGGGTTAATACATAGTGGATTTATAATCATTTTTTCCCTTCAGTGTAGCAACCATCTTCATCTGAATGCACATCAACAGCTTCAACTTTACGCCCATGCCTGGTAACTTTACTTCAGCCGCCTGAGAACTTCTTCTCAATTTCTCTAAATCTCAAGATTGTGGAGCGTTGGCTGCTGATTTTCTGCTCTTCGTGTGGGCAGTAGCACACACATTACTTAACCATAATAATGAAATGGTGTTCTATTTCCACCTCCAACTAACATCTTATGGTTCTTGTTTTCGAACCACAAAATGTGTGATTTCCACGAACTCAGACTTTAATATCCTTAAATATCGACAAGTAGAAAGCGAGAACTACTTTTCCAACTAATTGCCATTAAACGAACTGTGTATAAAAACGAAAAAGGTTTCCACCCGTGAGTCAACAAATTTAGAGGAAGGAAACTTCTTAGCATGATCATAAAAAACTTGCCCACCCTAAACTGATCGATAAAAGACGAACCAAAAGGGTTGAGGGCTCGAAATGAAGACTGGAAAAACCATTTATGGTCTCTACTTATTTTTCTTTCTGGAAAATTGATTTTTCTTGCTGTGCGTGCAAATAGGATTTGTCAGGCGATCAATAAAAGATTTGTAAATTTCTCAATAAATTAAAAATTTTAAGATAGCTGATTATAGCGAATTATGGGTGATAGATTTGGACTTAACGCATTAGTTCCTTAACATCTTTAGTGTTTCCTGTTAATTTATGTTCTCTTTCTTTTTGATCTCCAAACGCATTCTGCTCGCTCCTCTGTTTGTCATATTTGATTTTTGTTAGCCTTAAGGCAGGCTTGCACCTTGTTGGCGCCCAAAACCTGATTTTTTTCTGGAATTTATTTCTTGGAAAGTATGGTAGGTATGGGAATAAAATTTTAGCCAGTTGTAGGGTACAGTTTATTGAAGCTACACAATTTTTTTGAGTGCGATCCAAGCGAAGGGGGGAGGGGGAGTACCCAACAATGGCGGCATGTCCGCGAAAAACTCGTCCTCATGGCGGATTTTTTGGAATTTTAAGAAATAATCTGAAACGCAAAAAACGAATATATTATTAATCTGTACACTTGTTCGCATGGCTTGAACTAGGATAATTAAAAAAACATGAAAAATGCAAAAATTATGAGCTTTTGAAAAAAAAAATCGGTTTTTTCCTCATTTTTTCGTTACTCATTATTTTTTTAAATAAACAATTTTTAATATTTTCAAAAGATCCTAGTTCATGCCATGCACATACTTCTGAGGAACATGTATAAAAAATTTCATGACGATTGCTCAATTTTTGCGGCTTGTACGACTTCCGCCAACTCGGAAAACATGGTTTCGAGAAAAACGCGTTTGAGAATTTGCACTATAATGGCAACGCGCTTGACACCGGTCCACCAAACGCCCGATAACTTTCGTAATTCAAGAGATTTCGAAATTTTAGGAGAGTAAAATTGAAACATGTATGTATCCGAAACTGCAAAAAAAAAAATAATTATTTTTTTGACCTCACAAGGTGCAAGCCTGCCTTAAAACAAGTTCCGTTTTCTTTCGGTTGAAGATCGTAAAGATTGTTGTATTGTGGTTTTTGGGATGAGTTTTTGTAAGTGATTTGCTTGCTGCGCTCTTCCCTCATTAAAGCCGATATTATGTGTCGAATTTAGCGCTCAATTTGAGTTTTCATTTGGTGTGTCATCATTGGTCATTAAGAGAGACATATTCACAAAAAAACAGTTTAAAATAGTGTAATTAGATTTGTCGGAAATATAATGATAAATATATACTTATATATCCAAATGGTGAGCAAAAATGAAAAAAATTCATTAATTGAGACATATGTGTCGATTTGGCAAAATATTAATTTTTCTTAATTGTCAAAAAAACGCTCTTACAGAAGAACATTTTTTATGATGTTGTTTATGTTGTCTAGAAAAAAAGATACATATTTAATTAATATTTTAAAAATAACATTTTTCAATTGAGTCGAACTTGAAAATATTCTTTCAAAATATAAATTATATTTACCAACAAAATTTTAAGTACCTACAACAAAGCTATATAAACAAGCAATGGTTAAGTAATATGTAAATAATTTTCTAATATTGTAAATAATACATATTTTCAGCCTCATTTAGTTGAAGGGGCGTAATCGACTTTATCCTGGAAAAGGCCTTATCCAATTATACCCTAGATTTTCCGAAATATTCCCAGGCACCACGTAAGTCTCCGCATCCCCTTTCTTATGTAAAGCCTCTGAGCCAAGTTTAACTAACTAATTTGCAACATTCTCAACTTTTCAACAAGTTTTCAACGACGACTCCCCCAAAACTAAATCTAGTCAACTGTAAGAGGCAATTTAATAATCATGAGGCAATTTACACTGCACTTTTTCAAACCCTTCCTTCGGAGCTAATGAAATCATTGGCAGTGCTCGATAAAGCGTTAAAAAATCATCAAGTTGCTAATTAGGTTGACTAAAATGGTTGAGCGAACGCGATACAAACTTTCTTGTGTGGCGATGGTGGGTTAAGGCATTAAAACCCACCTATCAGCAGAAAACCCTTTCCCCTTTAACCCATGCAAAACTTTTCTGGCCGAATAAAAAGCTACTTTGTATTCTTTTAACTTTTTATACCCTACGAGTTAAAAAGGTATATTGTATTCGTTGAAATGTATGTAACAAATAGAAGGACCATTTAATATATAATATTTATGTTCTCTATCAGGTTTATGTTGAATTATGCTTGAAAGGGAGTCAAGTTTGAAGTACTCTCAGTTTTCATATTTAACTTCATTCTTTATTTTCTTTATTTAAAAACTTTTTTTTTATAAATTAAGTATTTCAATCGTTTAACAAATTAAACGTTTCATAAAAAACGCTGCCGTTAATAAAATGTAAAGTATGCTCCAAATATGTATAAGTTATCGATTAATGTTTTATAAGCCTTAAAATATATATAGATTAATTCATAAACTTACGTAAATTTTTTGTGGAAAATACCGTCAACTCATGTTCTGTGGAGAAAACAATAGGCCACACTCGATGATTAAAAAAAGGGCGAAGTAAACTTACTAAAGTACGCTAAAAGTTCTCCAATTTTACTAAGGGCTTTCCTCAGCTTGAGTGTAAGACATTTATTCTTGATCTTAAAATTAATAAGTGCATTTAATATGGCTACTAAACTAATTTGAACTTCATACAAAAAAAATTTTTCCACCCCAGTTGAGTACACTATAACCTTTTGATTTTTTGAAAATAAGTACACATATTGTTTCTTAATATTTCAAAATCAATTGTGTCAGGAATGGCAGATAAATATACCTCAAAGCCAGATGGCGCCAATAGAATTACAGGTGCCGCCATCTGTTTGTCTTAAAATTAAATAACAGAGTACCGGGTATTTAAAGTCGTGAAAATAGTGTCTGTACTTGTTCTTAATTGCCTTCGGGAAAATTTCCACAACTTTGCAGATATATTTAATTATTATGGCCGATATCCAGAATATCCTATCACCTAGTCGCAAAAATAAATATCTTTAACATGTGGCCTTGAAATGAGAACAAGAAAACGATCCATCCGTCATGTACTACAGATGAGAAAACTGTCCTAAGAACTATAAAAATGAATACAACTACTTACTATAAATGAAATAACAACTTAGAGTACTAAAATTAAGTTTTAATTCAGTAGATTAAATTTAAAATTGATGGCATTAAATACTACAAGAAATTCTTTAAGATATTTTAGTAATAGATTTCAGCAAATGTTTAACTTATATTATTAGAAGGAAATACAAGTTCAGATGACTTTTATTTAATAATTTGGCGAATAATTAACGTACAGAACTTAAGCTAAGGTATATTTTTAGGAAGGTAATTCAATTTTTACTCTTCAAAAAGGTAAATAATAATACTCTACAATAACTCTTCATTTGCAGTTTTTGTTTGCGACAAAATTAGCAGAAATGTAATTGCATTTTTCCAAAGATTCATTACCCCTTGGGGGTCAGAAAGTAATTAGCATTTGCTGATCGACGTAATCAATCAGGCAGCGGGGGCGTAAAGGGCGAGGGCTGCAGGTTAAAGTTCCAATAAACCTCCAGGAAAAAACAATAACAAAGCAAAATGCAGCAAAAACAAGAGCGATAAACAAAGTGGAGCGCCTGCAAGGGAAATGGGTGAGAGCGGGGAGAAGTGGAGGGCAGCGAATGGGTGTGGCAACTTTTGGCCCAAATTGTTTTTTCCGTTGTTGCTGTGATTGTAACAGAAGAATTTTCCTGGCTAAGCTGCTTGGGAAACTATAAGATACATTTTGGGGGCGTGTTTCCAACAATTTTCAAGTTGATATCTTCATCAAGTGGGTCAGTGTGTGCAGGAATCCAGCTAATGAGAGTCATGAACAAACTGGCTAAGTAAGCGTTCGGCAGGGGAATAAAATGGCCAGGCCACTAAAGGCAACTAAATTGTGCTAAAACGGGGGGGCAAGGGGCAACAAAATACTTTGTGCAGCAGTTAACTGGGTAAACTGAAATGCATTTGTAAGTTAGAGTGAATGCCTTGATAGCATCAATTTAAGGTGGTATGTTTTCAAAAGTAAGGTGCTTATTTACAATAGATAACTAGCTATCCCTTAAATAACATATAATTTTAAAGGAAACCCATTGTCTTATTTCCTTACCTCCTTCCATCTTGCCTTTCTTTCAGTCAGTCTTCACCTGGCGCACTTTGTAGCCACTTTTATGACATATATGTATAACCCCCAGTAGAATAAGAAACCACACAAAGTTGTTAGAACACACATCTGCCACGCCCATTTTGCACCACCCACTTTCCACAAGAAACTCAGATACATATATATTTTTGCGAACGGCGAATTCACGTTGGAATTCCCCCAGATTGTCAGAGACTTATGCTTTTGCCATTGAAGACGAATTGCATTTATCGGCGGTGTTGGTGTACAGATACTTGAGTTCTTTAGGTTGATATCTGTGAGCTTACAATTTCCTTTATTTTAGTGGCGCTGTTGTAGTGCCTGTACTTTCTCCAGCTTCCTGCCTAAAACACTAAAAACGAGAAAGGAAAGCTAACTTCGGGCGGAGCCGAAGTTGATATACCCTTGCAGAATACTCTGTAAATTATATTCTCCAAAATTATTCATATGATGCATTCTTAATACTCATAAAAAATCCCAACTTCCTAACTTTAAAAACACCAAAGTTATGACATTTCCAATCGTTTAGTTATATGGCAGCTATAGAATATAGTCGGCCGATCCTTATGAAATTTGGTAGGTCGGATTGGCTGGCCAAATATAAAACCCATAGAAAATCCCAACTTCCTTTACAAACACCAAAGTTATGGCATTTCGGATCAATCAGTTATATGGCAGCTATAAGATATAGTCGGCCGATCCCGGCCGTTCCGACATATATACTGCGTGCAAAGGAAAGAAGGGTGTGTGCAAAGTTTCAATTCGATAGCTTTAAAACTGAGAGACTAGTTTGCGTAGAAACTGACAGACGGACAGACGGACAGACAGACGGACAGACGGACATGGCTATATCAACTCAGGAGGTGATCCTGATCAAGAATATATGTACTTTATAGGGTCGGAGATGTCTCCTTCACTGCGTTGCACACTTTTGACCAAAATTATAATACCCTCTGCAAGGGTATAAAAAGTAGATTCAATGCAGAACTAAACAAAATATATTTTGTATATGTCAAAAATCGAAAAGTGAGTAGTGTCTACCACGGGATTAAAAAACCTAACAAGAAATTATTCGGAGAAAAACCAAAAGTACATGATAAGGAAAGGTGCATTTTATTACAATTACAAAAAAAAACAAATATTTTAAAATAATAATAATTATAAATGATTACTTTTTAAAACTTATTGCAAAATTGTTTGTGATTTTGAAAACAATTTGCACTGACCTAAGGACTTTTAGAGAGTTTTAATATTTATTTTATATCATCATTTCTTTCAGCGTAAGTTTAGCGCATTTTCCTATCCATTGTGTTGACGTGTGTTTTGGCCCTATAGGCCCCTTTTGTTTGGCCAGAAAAGAAGGCGCCGCTTTGTGTCTGCTAAAATTTTTTTTTTACTTTTTTATCCCTTGCGTAGCGGCGGATGGAATAGAGAATATACATACAATATGCTGCCATTGATGATGCTGATGGGGCAGATGAGTGGAGATGAAGAAGGTGCCCCGTACTAAACGGAAGTGCTGACCACCGGGGCAAACAATTCTGCACTCTTTGAAGGGGCAAGTAACGGGCCTGGGAAACATAGGGAGATGCTCAAATTTTACACTAGTTTACAAAATGAAATCCATCACCTACTCCAGAAACGAACAAGAGCTGGACAGAATATGAAAAAACGCACCCATAAATTGCACCTTAAATTGACAAAAAACACGCATACAAATTGAAACCATTTTTCTTGTTTCTACTAGAAGATGGTACTAACACGATACCAACTATATATTGGTAAATCGATTTTATAACTTGTAAAGCTGAGATAAACAGATTTTGTTCCGCTTTAAGACTATGTAAACGATACAAAGCAATATTTTGCTGAAAACAGATAAGACAAATGGATTTAAAGAAAAGTATTTAAAGTAATATTTAAGTATTTTTTTTTAATGCAAAACTATAAAGAAGTAATTACATATCTATTTTTATTTTTTGTGATGCAAAATCTTCATCTAACCATTCATTTGGTTTTATTCAGCGTTCTATTGCAACATTAATTCAGACGTTGTGTGATTTTAAGTCGAAATATTTACCAATACGGAAAACTCAGTTTTAAAGAGAACATTTCGGGTCTGCCTATGGCAACTTTAAAGTTGTACTTGTGCACACTTGTTGCCAGGGCCACATAGTCAAATATTGGAGTATTTTAAGGTGGAAAAGTCGGACTTAGAAAATGCCTAGTCACGTATGTAGGTGGCAACACATAAATAACCGGCGCAAAAAACCAACCAGAGTGAACATAATAAAAACCGAACGAATCGCTCAAATGGGCACACACAGAATCCAAGAGTTCTTGCATCTTAAAGGAATATTAAAACAGAGACTGGAGGTGCGGAGTTGCTCCGAAAAGTCAGGATATCTGAGTTGGCCCAGCTGGGCACCTTATCTCAAGGTCAAAACACACACACCCATTGGGTGGGAAAAGTGAAAGGTAGGATACAAAAAGGTGGATAGCAGCAAGCTGGTTCGACTTTTCGGGGCCTTTTTGTTTGTTTGTGCATGCAAATAAATATAAAATTTTTATGAATGAACACGTATGATGAAAGAGCAACGAAGCTCGGGGTCCCAACACACACGACCTACAGTGGGAATAAAAAGAGAAGCAACTGGCTGTTTGAGGATTTAAGAAAGCTGTATTAAAAACATTTTCATTTTTAATGTATATGTATAATGTATTTACACAGAAAAAAGGAAGTACGTCTAATTGTAAAAGAATCAAAAGTACTTTTTGAATTCAATTTCTCAATTTTTACCGATTAAACTTGATCCGATTTCACCCATAGTGCCTTATTCCGTTCCAAGGAAACACCCTACAACACCCCTTTGTCTGCCAACCGCCAACTACCTCCCTGGAGGCCACCTCGCTACTGACATGGTTTCGTTTAACCCGGCCAAAACGGAAAATCTGTTAAAGGTAGCGGTCAAAACCCGAAGCAAGGCGAAACTGAAACGGAAACCCAAACAAAAACGAAAGCAGAGGGGGCTGCAAAAACAAAAGAAAAGAGCAAAGAGGCTATTGCAAATACTTGTACAAGTTGTCATGTTCTCGCTTTTTGCCAGTGAAATGTTTCTATTCTTATCACCATTACGAGATGGATAACACCCCTTACCACAACCCCCGCACCGATTTTCCAGCTTGATCATTTCCCCACCGCCCCATCCGATTTCCACCACCCCATCCTGTGACTGCATTTGCATGTGAAACAAGCAGATAAATTCAGACATGCAAACGCCATAAATTTTGGGGGTGAGCAGCATAGTAGCAGAAGTAACTTAGTAGCAGTAGCACTCCAAAGCGGCAGAACAGTCAGAAAAAACTCTACATATATGTTAGTTGCATCTAAATTTAATAAAGCTGTAACAAACTTTGCGTAAAACGGCGTAGATTTGCCACTAAATCTAATACTCCACTTTATACAAAAAATCAGTTTTACCTTTATCTACTGTAAGGGTTACTACAAATAATTTCAGTTCATAAATATTTAATCTTAAAATTTTACTTTGGGTTATTTTATTAAAGTAACACAACAAATACGGAATATAGAATAATGAAACATTCAAATACTAATAATAAAAGACGTATATCCATATTTACTGAAAACAAATGTGCTTAAGAAGTTGCAGATTACATTATAGAACAAATTGTTGAAACGCAATTAAAATTATTTTAAATAAGTTCAAAAAGAAAGGTAACGTTATTTGGATTGCAGATACCTGCAAAGGTTATGTTACTTTAACTCTGCAGAGGTTATGTTACTCTAATTTTTACATTTTTTCTCCAAGTGTATGAAGAGTAAGAGACCGCCGCAGCGGCGTCATTTAAAATCGAAAACTTCCCATATTTTTGCATGAATTTTGCATGAATTTTGCATGCAGCAGCGCTGGAGGAAACAGGAAGAGGTTGGAGATTCTTCACCAAAGATGCAGTTTTAGATGCATCCCCATTTTTCGTGTCCAAATTGCGATACAGTTGCAGATACATATAGAGCCGGCATTATGTAGATGGCAACGCCACACATCTCGTTTTTAAAAGTTGCCTTAAACTTTTCAACTTTTGGAAGGAAAATTTAACAAGTTTCGAGACCGAAACAAAAGGGCTGAAACATAAATACCTAGGCGAGGCACAACAGCTTGTGGCAAGGAAGGAATCCCAAAAGGAAGGTTGCCCTGAGGGGCAACTGATGCCTGTGATTAGACCCGAGACACGTTCCCCTGAAAAACACAGATACAGACCGCCGACGTGGACAAGATTTATGGGTCCCGATTGAGTTCCAGTTATTAGCAGTAGAAGTAGTCCAAAGAGTTGCAAAGAGTTGCCGTTGCATAAATCAAATTCATTTGCCACAGATTTCCCTCATAGACGAAGCTGCCAGATTGCAGGCACCACTGCAAAGCCTTGTCAATGGTTGCAGCTAAGTGATTAGCAATCATCATCGGCCAACAGGTAACTGCCTTGATTGAAATGTCCAACTGCCAGTGGTCAGCATAGTGATGCTGTCACTTTTCCTACCAAGTGTAGATACTAGATAGTGTCTAATAGACTTGAAATTAAATTGTCAGATTGAAAGAAGTGCCTGCATTAGAGGAATATACTTTTGAAAGTGATAAAATATATTTCTCTTCCAATCAAATAAAGTTTAAATTTAAAAATAATCTGCATACAGTAGAATTTGCTAAGAAGAGTTTTCTGTGGCATCTCCAATTAAGTTTATGACTATAATCATTTTTGTATTTTTAATAGTGTTTAATCTACTCGTTCTTACTTTAAAAAAAATTGTTATATATATATATTTTGGTATTTAAAAAAATAATCATAAGCAAAGAAATCTGAAAAAGATTTACATATTAGCGTAGAGTATTGATAGCGTACTTGCTAACCCAGAAATCATCGATTCTAGTCCGCTAACAAGTTTTTTCTTAATGGAGAAAGTTGATTGATTCTAGTAATTATTTCCCTAATTAAAAAGTAAATGTGTCTAAATTGAAGAAATATTACGTGAGATTAATAGCAGTTATTTCTTATTTTTAGGGCCATTCACTTTACAAAACAGTAAAGTCGTCCCTAATTAAGAAATTACTTGTACTTTTGAAACCGTTTTTATTTTCTTATTTTTATGAAAGTATCTATAAACTTTAAAACAAAGATATTCCTCCTTAAACCTTGTAACCCACTATACACAATAAAAAATATGTCAAAACTTATGAAAAGAGCTTTTTGGGCACATATTAAAAATTGTTTAATAATATAAAATATCAAGTAAAGGATTTGAAAGCTTTCTACTCGTATATATTGAGTATTACTAAAATATATATTTATAATATTTCAGGATAATTATAAATATTATTAAATATTAAAGAATACTCAAAAACTTAGCTTTTTGTTCTTCTCACTTATTAATTACTCGAGTTCCAGATTGAGTTTCAGTTATTAGCAGTAGAATTAGTCAAAAGAGTTCCCGATGCTTAAATCCAATTCATTTGCCACAGATTTCACTCAGAGACGAATCAACCTTGGCATTGGTTGCAATTATGTGATTTTTAATTATTTAAGAATACACTAAAACCTAACTTTATTGTTCATCGCGCTTACTAAATACTTTAATATATTACCGATATATCATTCTCGAACTACTCTAGGTCAGTAACCGCATTTACCAGATTGAGTCATCAAACAAAAAGGAAAGGAATCACCACGGCTATTTCCAAGCTTAAACCCCATTAGCCACCAGTAGAAAATAGTTTTATATTACCAGTCGAGAGCTAAAAGCATTTCAATCCGGGTAAAAAATGAAAATGGAGAAACCAACGTGAACCTGCTTCAATGTGGTGCTCAAGTAAAATGCAAATGAAACCAACAAAGGAAGAAAAGTATAAAAAGAGATGAAATTGAAAATGGAATTGAAAAATAAAAGGAATAGGAATAGGAAAAAATGCGATTCGCTTTCTGGGAGGCAGTGGCCTATCGAAATCGGTTGGTATTTGAATAATTGAAGTGTTGGGCCTGGCATAAAAACCCACAAGATACAAAGATAAAGTTCCAGATAGTCAACATGTTTTTTCCTCTTGTTTGGAGAATTGCCAATTGTCAATGGCTTTGACATTGCCAACACAAGGAAAAGCGTGACAAATTGCTTGTGTTTTTTGGGATGAGAAGGGAAACCAGACCGCAAGAAAAGTGGAACTGAAAATGTCACCGGGAGTCATAAATTCCGGGATAGGGAAATTTGTCAAGCCTGGCCAATTGATTTTATTTCTGCCCTCTTTTGCCAAAAAACACATCCGATTGACTAACAACAAGACGGAAAACATATAAAAATTCCGATAGGAAATTGAATCAGAAACTTATGCAATTTGTTTTCTGCTATCCCCTCTTAAGAGAAAACTTTCAGCAGCAGTTTTCACGGCGGCCTTAACTAAGAAATTAAACAAGCGGCGGCTGCCAAACAAACAAGCCGCATGTATCCCAAAGATGCAGTAGATGCGCATCTCACAGATACAATTCGCTCCCTCATCGCCCGGCACTATCACTTGTTTGCTTATCTAAGGTAGCTTTAAATACTCTCCCGAATGGCTGCCAAAAACAAGGTGAGAATTCTTTTCAACCACAAAATACTTCCTAGTCAAAACGTTGGTTTCTATCCGCCAGTGGCAACTTTCAAGTTGTGCGAACTGTCGCACGTTAATGCAGAACTGCACTGCAAAATAAAAATACTTACTTGAAATACTCTTTTCCAATAATTACAAGAATACTTAACTATGTATAAAGAATACTTAAAAGTGTATACATCAGAAAGGTAATTAAAATTCGGCAAGTCGAGGTTTTTATACCCTTGAAAATTCTTAATTAAATATTAAACTTAAAGATTATACGCGTTTCTAAGGACCAGTGCACTACCGCGACTGTTAAGAATGTAAATGTAAATCCTGGGAATTGTAGATAAGAGTTGGGAGTAAACCAGAAAATAATGTAGGGATAATGAAAAATTGTGAGTAATTTATTTTTTGAAGAAGAAGGCAGAAAGAGTATTACTTTGTATTTGCAATTTTGTTTTTTAGTTACTCTGGTTTATTCAAAAATCAATCAAGAATGAATTTGTGTTAAAAATGTAGTTGGGTGTTCGCTGGCAATTTAAGAGTAAAAAAAAACTTTTTAAAGATCGTACCTTAAATTTTATTATATTGTAAGAAAATACAACCATTTTTTCAATATGCCGAATAATAAAATTGTATATAACTTATGCTTACAGGAAAATTTAATCATTTTTCGTTACAATTCTTATCTGTGAAATTAAAAGTGCGATCGTCATGAATTTCTTTCTTCGTTTAGAGGTATTTTTATTTTTGGTTGTTTTAAAAAAAACTTAAATTTAAATAACTTTATTTTCTGTTTTTATCCTACCTAAATTATACGACCTTAAATTAAACAAAGTATATTTCACATCTAAGCAAAAACAGTAAATCGCAATGATTCCAAAATCCAAAAACAAAAATATTGCCGGACAAGGTGACAAACTTACATTCAACTCTCAATTTAAAATTTTACAAAGCATCGGATTGGGATAATTTTAAAACAGTTTGGCGCTAGCAAAAGCTTTAATTATTCAAATTTATGTATCGACGTTTGACGAATCATAGTAAAAACATTATGTATTACAAGAAACCGAAATTATACACTCTGCAGCTGTCACATAAAATAAAATATTTTGGAAAACGCCTTTGTTTCGATTTTATTGCGTATAAGTTAAAAAAAAACTTTATTTTTGATCCTATTTTAGTCGTCCTGTTTTTACAAAATGTAAACCATGGTTCTGAAATTGTGTATCTTGATATATACCCGTATATGTTTTCACTTATTTGTTCAAATATTTCTAATGGAGCTATTCGCTATAGTCGTCCGACTTAGTATATAAGCCATATAAAGAAGATTATTTGGAAACTTTCATCCAAATAACTATTAAACTGAGAAACTAGTTTGCGTAAAGACAGACATGCGGAGGGACATGGCTAAGTCCCAAAAAACTAGCTCTTAATACTGATCAGGAATATTTACTTTATTGGGTCGAAAACGTTTGCGTCTTCCTGTTACATACTATTCAACGAATACACAATACTCTTTTACTTACGAGTAACGTGTATAAAAGAACTCTCCTAACAGCTGCCAAATCTATTTTATTTTATTATCTTGGAATATATACATTTTCTTTTTAATTATTAAAGGATATTCAACTTTTCTTTAAAAATTATTCTTTAATAACACTAATGGGGTAATTTTACGTAAAGTTCATTAAATTATTTGTATTAAATAAAAGTAAGTTATACTGTACAAAACAGTTAAACAAATCGATCTCAAATTAAATAAATCCCAACTATTCCCTTAAATCTGTGCTTATTCTATACCACACTCTTGACTTCCCTTCCCAAAACTACACCAACTTAATCACAATTTCACGTTACCCCAACGGAAATCCAACTCCTACAACTCCGAGTGTTTTTCTGTATCGACAGCACATACAAAAATCTAAAGCTAATAAATCAAGCAAATATTTGGCTCACGCTTCCGTGGCGATGTGGCATACTGTCTGCTGCAGAGTGCACTGGAGGGTTGGGGAGGTGCAAATGGACATCGCAGTGTCCAGTAAAAAAGAAAAATATTTGCTTGAAAATTGCCTGTAAATATTTGAGTCGGTCGAGTGGGGGCAGATCAATGTGCCTCGAAATCAGCTCGGTTCTCTTTTTCGGGTGATTTATGCGCGGTCAGCCACACTTGACTCAAACTGGATTGTGGCTTAGAACCGAAATCTTCCACATTCTTACGCACACACATCTTGGCCATAATTCAATGAAAGTGTCAAAAAGCTAGACGAATCAACTCTAATCAATTTCAAAATAATAATAAACAATTTCTAAACAAAACCTATCGCCTGGTTTTTTATTTGTTCTTCACCAAGACTACGTGACTTAACGAAATCATAATATTTCCCTTTAAACTTTGGCCATACAAATTTCAATTATTTGGGAAATCACATTGAATTATGAATCAATCAATATGAAAGTAATAATTATATTAGAGATTTTTCATTGCATATTTGCCAGCTTTGTTTTTAAACTATTATAAATAGTTAAACTATTTTGACACAATTATCACACAAATATACGCAAAATGTGTTAAAGAACTAAGCCATGTCCTCTGCACACTCAAAGAAAGCCATTGAATCCAAGGAAATCTTAGCTTGACTTTAAGCAGGCTCTTAAAGTCGCTAAATGTCATCTTGTGGTGATGGCAAAATGGGGAAATGGGAAATGCACTTTTCCACACACATACTTGCACACACACACACACAGAGATCGAGTGACGGAGAGGCAAGATGAGGGGCACACATCGCACTATGGGGCCAACGACCACTTTTGTTGGCCAAAATTAATAACTCGCTCAATTTTAGAGATATCGAGATAAAACTTTACCAATCGTTTTTTGGTATCCTTAGGCAACATATATGTTAAAAAGAATGGGATCGAACAAATATATCCCATAGCTGCCATACGATCGATTTAGTCAACTTTGTTATTTTTTAAGATAATCGAATAATTTTTTTTTTTATTATACTTTATACTTTATAATTACATTTATATTATATTTTTTTTATATTTTTTATATCTGCTTCTGAATAGAATTCAAAATGCAAAACAAAATGTTCTTCGTTCCTTAAAGGTTCAATGTAAATGCACAAAAATCGGATTAAACAAATTTTATTAATAAGTAAAAAAAATGGCACCTGCTATTAAACATCATGCTCTTCGGATTCTAGTTCAATATTTCATTGAAAATCAAAAGGATTCTAATATTCAACGCAACTACTGTTAAGGTTGCAAAACTTGAGGTTATGTGCTTAAAAATTAAATTTCGGAAAAAGTGGCAATAAGTGGCGATTCTAACCATATACATTTTAAAAAGAATTTAATACTCTACAAATCTCAATAGGTTTCAGAAGTGGACTCCGCTGGACTCACTTTGTTGCTCTATTTAAAAATTAGTTTTCTATTTAAAAAACGCGTTTTAGGCAACTCACTTTAACACTTAAGTTCAAAGACAGCACGATAGATTTCAACCATTTAAACACACAAACACTTAGTACACAAACATTTTTTGGAACGCTTATAAACTGCTTTTTTAAACACTTAAAAAATGCAATTTAATAGTCGAATTTCAAAAGCACGTGGCATGCATCTTAACATCTGATTTAACAGCTGTTATCTTAACAGAAGCGCACTCTATCGGAATTCCTGAAACATAACATTGCAGATTGGTCTTCTGTTAATATATCCTAAAACAACTTTTTTGGTTTTGACGACTTTTCAAAAATGGGTTTTGGTCAACCAAAGTGGTCGTTGGCCCCATAGTGCATCGCATCCGGCGGCCATTTGTCGGAATGAACTGGCGGATTGCGGGCAGGGTCACGACACATGGCGGCCCAAACCGATTTGACCGGGCCAAGACCAAGCCGGCAGACAAACAACTGTGAAATGCATTTCGAAATGTTCAAAGCAAGAAAGAAAAAACCAGGAAAAAGCCAACCTACTAAGAGGCAAACGAAGGGAACTTTCCTTCACCAGCACTGCCATAAAAGTAAATGGAACAAATACTAGTGTCTCAATGTATACCTAAAAACAATGTTAAAAAAAAAATTCAAGAAAAACATAATATGTATAAATTCCAAAAATACTTTTTTAAAAATACAGAAATTATGGTTATATTTTAATGGTTTAATTTAATATTTTAAACATACTCATTGAAAAAACATTTACTGTAACAAAACTATAGTAGTTAAAATTTAATATTTGAGTTATGCAATGTTTATAAAAAATAGAATAGTGTTTTGCTAAAAAATCTTTTAATCGACAATAAGTAGCTAACAATGAGTTTTTGAATTAATTCTTTGTTAATATTAAAAAAAGTTAACATTCAAAATTGAAAAATGTGTACTGAATCCGGTGGCTTGTCAAGGATTTGATTGTGGTGGGATTTCAAAACTGATTTTTTGCAATTTTAAAAGGTTTTTGCTCTCGGTGCATGAGTACTTGTATGTTTGAAATTGCCAACGACTTCTCCCAGCTGTCAAAGGCTAACTTTAAAGCTTAAAATGTGTATAGAAAACTCGTTACACAAATCGAATAGAAGTTCCTGTATTTCCTTTGCAGAAACCTCATTTAATGAGGGGGAGTTTGAACAGATGACCCTGACAACCCTGGGAAAACTCTTTAATTTCCCATCGTAAAAATTTAAATTGGTTTTGTCGATGGAAGTGTAATTTCAAAATGCAATTGGTGTATAAAAGAGAAAAAGAAAACGGCAGTGCTGGACTTGCAACATAAAAATAAATCTTACGTCCACCAGTTGCAACCTGTAATTGCTTAACTTTAATTTCAACACTGAAAAACCAATTCGGAATGCGTTGAATTTTTCTGTTTTTGTTTAGTAGTGCTCAAATTAAACGTTCCGCATTTTTAATGCAAACAGGCCATTGTATTAACTAGGCAGTATTCATCTAAAATTATTTTTATTTGATTTACTGCTAATAAGAATGCCTTTATACAGTTTGGTACCTTTTAAGGTTTTTCCCCAATATTAATGCAAATACAAATTTTAATTAAAAATTTACAACGCTGCACTGTTAAATGTTAAATTTGAAATAAAGGTTTTTCCCGCAAATCTTTTTGTTCACATGATTATTTAACAACATTACACCCGCCATCGGAAACTGGTCTATTTTTTCACAACGCAAAACTGCAACCGAAAATAAACAACAAATTTCTTAAAAAGCATAACTTAATTAAGTACTGAATGTTTATATGAAGTATTAAATTTCACTTAATAATATTTTTGATGAATGAGTTGACTGCAAAAAATACTTATGATAGCTTTAGGATAAAGTAAACTCATCCCATCATATTAAGCAAAAAACGCCCAGATATACGCAAATTTCTTAAAAAAAACAACAAAATTGTACATATATCGGGCAGCTCCATTTACAAAATTCCATTCCCTTTCTTTTAAACTGAGCTTGTAACTTATGTCTAAAATTATTTTATTATTTTTAAGGGTATAATTATAAGACTTAGTACTTCAGTTTTGGACTACTCTTTTCTATTTGTCTAGCAATTAATAAAGTATAAAACTATCAAATGCTACAACTGTTAGACCAAGTTTCTTTTTCTCCAAATTATATTTTCATCTGCTTTGAGAAACTTTTGCTCTGCCAAAAGTTAAAAACAATCCAACAGGCGTCGCGTCGCCGCACTTAATTAAATTAGAAGGAGTTTTCCTGCCCGCCGCATAGTGGCACCAAAACGATGCGAAAAGTCAACAATAACAAACCAGGGAACAAGAGAAAAATTGAGCAAACTGTTCGCCAAACAGGCGGCGAAAGTCGTAGGAAATCAGCAAAACTAATGCTGAAAGAGTAGAGGTTTTCGACGTTAAAAGTGGGATGTGGGTGGTGGGTGGTTAGTGGGTGGTCAGTGGGTGACAGGCGCCTTTGGTGGTCATGTAGGTCGAGTGGGTGTGGATCATCACCAAACTCGCAGTGCCGTGAAATGAGCAAAAACTTCCATCTGCAAAGTGAAATTTAGATATGTTCCAGTATTCACTTCTAATTTGGTAATTAAATTTTTGTTAAATATACGGGTGCCCTTAAGATTCTTAAAAGAGCACAAGTCGACATCTCAATTAAAAGGCAAGTAACTTAAAAGTTGTTTTAAATTTAAAATGGCTCGTTTGGGGACCAAAATATGTTGAGAGAGACAGAATATTTTTACACATTATGACTGGACCTCTGACTCTACTTCTAAATATATTTGAGATTTATTTCCTTTCTGATATAATTCAAAAAGTATCTAACCATTTTCCCTTACTTTAAAAAAAAGTGGGTAATCGGAGATTTTAAAGTACCAAAAAAATCCAATCATTGCATTCTAAAAAAAAAGGTTAATATAATTTAGGAAACTATTGGTAGCCGAGTAAAATTTGGTCAGTTTACTAACTTTTCTCTTGTTTTCATTTAAAAAAAACCAATTAATTAACTAACTAATAACTGCAAGGGTATAACTTCTGTTTACCAAATTTGACTTTTTTTTATCAAGGGAGTTTTTAACTGTTTTGAAAATCGATTCCATTTTAATTTTGGCATTTTCGGTTCAGCATATTTGAATAAATATTTTGCACCTTAATTTGAAGTAAAAACAAAAAAAAAACATACCAATAAGTTAATAAGTAAAGGTAAAATTAGGTAATTGAAGCCGGTTATTTCGGCACATACAAAATTATTTTAATACTCATTTCGCTTATAAAAGTTTTAAAAAGGGTTTCATTAAATATCAGTTAGAGTACTGCATAAATTTAATTATAACACTAAAATCGCTTCGTAAGAACAATTGTTTTTTTAGTTAGATTTCCTGAAAGAAGCAATTTTTGTTAATTATTATTTTCAAGAAAAACTAACAAAGTTTGCAAGCGTGGCAGTAATATTAATCTCATTTAAAAAGTCAGATTTAATTATAATTTAAGTTGAGGTCGTGGGCTCGTGTTTAAATGACTGGGCGACACAGGGCATATCAACTTAATTAGAGGCTTGATTACGATGACTGCCGTCCATCAGCAAAGGCATTAAAGCCAAGCGCGCTTGGAATAGCAAAAGCGGCTAAAAGTGGAAGGTTCAGGGGACGAGGGCGGATAATCGGAATCAGAATCCGGATACGGGGGCATCACTTTGACATTTTAAAGCCGTTGCCAGTCGGCGTGGCTCTTATCGCGGCACCTACACACGCCCCTCCCCCTTGCCGCACCCTCTTTGCACAGTCTGTTATCAGCTTATGGCTCCCATTTGGTTAGCAGCCCTTTAACTGCTTCCCATTTATCGTAGATTTGATTTATGGCGCAATTAAAAGCTGTCCCAGATGAAAAGTGGGCGGGGGTGTTCGGGATTAAAATATTGAATGGGATGGCGGAAAGTCCACATTTAAGGCGTGGCCAACTCACACATCCTCCTTCCTGGAATCCTTGCCAACGACAGCATCGAAGCGAACCCAAATTTATGGCAACAAATTTATTGGCTAAAAGTAGCAAAAAAGGAACACGAAAATTGAAATAGAATTTCTCCTTGTCTCCAAGTGAGAAACGATAAAGAAAAGCCAAAAAGATATGAGATGCTAAGTCCCACTAAGCGTTGGGATCTAAAGATGTTTTTTCAAAAGTACATATGAACCAAAAAGTTCATAGATTATTAAAAATAGCTCGAGAATTTGATTCAAAATAAATATAACAACATTTGTTTAAATCCTCGCTAAGTGTTTTTTCAGCTCAAAATTTGTATTTTTTAGTTCATTACAATTAAAAAAAAAATGATCAAAATTAAGAGCAGCCACCACAAAATTCACGATGATTCTTTGTATAAAAGAGTTTTATAATTTGTAAGACAAAAAAATATAATTTCAACAAAGTTTTACTGCTGATTTTCGCACTTATAAAATACTAAGTACATGTGTTAAAAGCTTACAGCTAGTGAACCAATGAATGTTAAACTATAATACATAAAATGTACCATCAGTTCAAAGGTTAAATTTAAAAAAATAAGTGCCAGATTGGCCATTTTAGCACCGTGAACTGTATAATACATAAGATATAAACATGTACTCCAAAATATAGTATTTTTTGGCTACCTTATATAAACGATTAACTTTTTTTTTAAATTGGACGACTTTATTATATAGCTTCCATAGGAACAATTGGGATGCGTGCAAAAGTAGCTGATGTCAAATCTATTTAATAGAAAAAAAAGAAAAATGTTGTATCGATTTTTATAGCTTTTTAATTTTTTTTTGTTCTATTAACAGATATTGTCATTATAAATACTTGTTAAGCACTTGAAGAAAATTGTATCTCAGCTCTTTGTGTAAAACGTTTCTACCGGTTTCAAAAACGTAGTTTCGAGAAATGAGTCTATATAATAATGATTTAATAATTTTTTTTAATAATGTTTATTTTTCATTCTGTAAGTGTATATTAATTAACTTGGGGGACAACTCTAGCTCACCTAGCTTCATGGCCGCGGCAACTTGAGTTTCCAGGCTCCTCCTCTGGTTTCCAAATCCAGCGTCTACATTTTATCCCCCGTTTTTGTATCCGAGCTCGGTTTGTCATTATGTGCCAGCTGTTTGCCTGCACTTTGAGTTATGTATTGTAGGCCGACTTGGCATTTTTGAACTCGTGTCAAACATATATACCTACATTCAGATACATATTGCTCGGGCCTTACGTTGTATCTATGTGTTTGCAATACGAGCAGAAGTCAGTGCAACATGTTGCCACTGCCATGAAATGTAAATAAATTTCTCATGCGGTCTGCCTTGTCGTAAAACATGAGGTTAATGTGGTAAAAGCCGGCTAGACATCTGATTCATGGGAGGCGGAGGGTTTGAAAGGGGGTACAAAGAAGTTTCCAACAGCGGGCAACATATTGTTGCCAAAGCAAACTATCAAGGACAGTAAGTGGCATTTAATGGCATTTACTTGGGGAAGGGATATGCAATCCCATATTTCATTTCCAGCTTTGGTTGCTCACAAGAATTGTCTGGGCTAAAAATGGGAAGCAGCCCAGAGGAACCCACAAATCTAAACAAGTTGCACAACAAAATCCGGTCGAGTTCTTTAAGCAAATTTTTAAATGCCAAATTCAGTGATTACTTTTAGACAATCAATATTAATATAACAGATTTCAATATCAACCTAAGAGATAGAACCAATTTTTTTGTAATATTTTGAAATAAACTAGTTTTTTGGGGTCCCTATAAGGAAGCAATTGTCAAAGTTGTCGCAAATATAATAATTTCTCAGAACAAAATATACAAAATTTATAAAGATTGCATGACAAAACAATTTCTTAACCAAAATGGTTGTTTTAATTGTAAAAGATTTTGGAAAAGTATTTTTTCTTTTTCGTTTTTCTCGAAGGCTGTTGACAAAAATTTTAAAAAAAATTTGTTTTACAAAAATATTTTTAATTTTTTGTAGAAATTTGTTTGATTAAGCTTACATCGCCGAAGATTTCTGCAAGACTGAAAATAAAATAAAATAGTTTTTGTTGTGTGAACCGATTCCCGTTTACAAAGACGCGAGTGTGAAGTGTCTCTATGTGTACAGCTTTCTCGATCAATTACAAAACCTCGAAAACTGCAATTTTAAAACAAAGACGGTTGACGGCAGCGGCATATTTGAAAAACACATTTTTGCAAAAAATGGTTGTTTCCAACGCGTTGCAACGTTCAAAAAGGGGTTCTCCCTTAAGCCAAATCTTTTTTTAATTTTGTCTTTATGATTTATGCATATACCTTTATACCCGTTTATAAGCAGTTCTATAAAAAAAATAATTCGTATCTAAAATATCCCTTGACTGTGACGCATTTGCCCTAAAGGCGCCCTAAAGTATGCAACATTTGTTTGGAATTTTTGCGGTCGTGTCTGAGATTTATTTTGGGTCCTTTAAACTCTTGACTTAAGCCTTTACCGCCCTTACCCTGCCCTTAGGCAATGAGCCAGTCACGCAGTCAATTATTATAAACTGACAAAACTGCTAAAGTAACAAATTTTGGAGCTCATGCTAAAATCCAGTTGGTCTGTCTATTTAATTAACACACACAGACATGCCAAAAAATTGAGTTAAAACTTTTTTGCTGTGGCCAAGAGGGTGGAGCTCGGTGCAAAATTAATTTGCCGCCCTTTTTCCCGCCGCTCTAACTCGCACATAAACTTCTAATTGGCACCACATTCCGCATACGCCGCGTTGGCCCATGGGAAAAAGTTTTTTACCCAGCCTGTCCGGGGATGAGCCCAAAAAACGAGGGCAAACTTTGACGTTTTGTGTGCGCAAAAGTTATAATAGATTTTTAGTTTCACTCATTTAGTCGAAATATTTTCCGAGGGCGGAGGATCTGCCCTCGACCAGGAAAACGAATCATTTGTAGTTATGGACTAAGTTGACTTTTCCCCCACAATGTTCAAAGATTGAATTGAATTGTTTTGGGCAGGAGGGTCACTCAATTTGCCTTTTATGGAAGTTGTGTAAATAGTTATTTAGTTGATTCCGGTCAAGTTAATGAGGTAAACCAAATGTTAAAAAAAGGGAAATCGTTTTATTTTAATTTCACTACAAGAGAAACCCATTTGAAACTTCCAAAAACTGAAATAGAGTATTGCCTAGAGTATTGAAAACCAGGGCTTTTTTTTATTACCCCGCTGTCTAATTTTAATAATATATCTAATAAGCAAATGTTAATTTGTATAACATTTGTTTATACAACATTTTAATGTCAGGATTAAATTACTCAAATAATTAATCAGCCTTTAACTTATTGGGCACAATTTTAAGTATAGTCCATATTATTATTTTCATTTACACTATCACTTACACTATGCTAACGATATCAGAATTAATGCAATTAATGCCTGGGTAAGGTATTACAATTTTTTGTGTTTTTTTTATTTTATTTTTTCTGAATGCACAACATTTGAAGAATATTGCGTTAAAATTTTAGATTGATCCGAGTAAAACTTCCGAAGTTATGGGCAGTTGTATGCGATTTTTGGGGGTCCAAAACTTTAAAACGCTTCCCTGAAAAGTTGCCATTTCAAAGACGCTGAACACGATCTTGCAAAATCTACTGGACGAATCGTTTTGAAATTTTGCACACTATTTCTGTACCTAAATCCGTAGGTACTGACGTCGAGTGTTTTTTTTTTACTGATTATTTTTCATTTTATAATAACTAATATATCGAATTTTTAGGCTAAAATCACGTTTTTAACTTCAAAGTGTTACCAAAAATACAAAAAAAGAGAAAAAACTCAACGTAGTTACGTTTAGAAACATCTTAACTAATAAATAATTTTTTTCTGATGATCCAGAAACGAATTGTGCTGTTCACCGCAAAACCTTTTTTCTTGGAGGCGCCCACGGAGCTTGGCTGCGAACGGCTCATTTATTTTTTTTTCGATGAAAATTTGTGAAAACATAGTTTAAATGTTGTATTTTGATATTAAAAACCGTACTATTTATATTTAATAGTTGTTATTTTAATATATTAATTATAATTTTGCTATTTAAAGTTCATAGATGCATTAGGTTTTTCGTCTATTTTGTATCAAAAAAACACTCTGATCTGACAACAGACACTTTAAAAGATTACATTTTGTAATCTTTTCGAAACGGCCTAGCTTTATTTTTTTTAATTAATGGCATTTCAAGATTCGGGTAATTTTCTCAATCTAAATTGGAATCCAATATTAAGACATAAGGCTTAAAAACTTTGGAATATAAATGCAGAGTAGTTTAAATTTATTTTCCACTATTCATCCGCTTTATCACTGTAATCTCCTTTTCCTTCCGACGGCTAAAACTCAATTATATTTGTTTATTCATTCTTAAAACTAATCCGGCTGTTTTATGTGTTTAACTTGGCCAGCAAACGCATATATCTTGGCCAACTCCACTCAAGAAAACTTTGTTGTTCTTGTCTCTGGTCTGGGGTCTTTTGGCTTTTCGGCTTCGCATTCCTCGCCAGTCTCGGAAAACTTTCCCCTGGGCGTCATGCTGTCTGTGCTTGTGGCTTTCCGCTGCCAGTTTTATGGTCGGCATGCTACCACCCACCGACCTCTGCTTCCCTGTTTTGCCTCCTGGTTCATATATCTTTAATTTTTTATGCCCCCGTTATGTCAGCACATTTGCCATAGCATACTTTTCAGTAGCCACAGAACTTGAATTGCTGTCATTAGCGGAAAAGATTCTAAGGATGCAGGATGACGGATATTCCACTACAGCAAAATCACGATATACTTTAATTTTTAAACATTTAACAATTAAACTTGATTCGCATATGAATTTAAAATTATGATATTTATACCCTTGCAGAGGGTATTATAATTTCAGTCAAAAGTTTGCAACGCAGTGAAGGAGACATTTCCGACCCTATAAAGTATATATATTCTTGATCAGCATCACCTCCTGAGTTGATATAGCCATGTCCGTCTGTCCGTCTGTCCGTCCGTCTGTCCGTCCGTTTCTACGCAAACTAGTCCCTCAGTTTTAAAGCTATCTGCTTGAAACTTTCCCAAAAGTTGTCTTTCTATTGCAGGTAGTATATAAGTCGGAACGAGCCGGATCGGGCGACTATATCATATAGCTGCCATATAACTGAACGATCGGAAAAGCCATAACGTTGGTGTTTTTAAAGTTAGGAAGTTGGGATTTTCTATGGGTTTTATTTTTGGCCAATCAATCCGACCTACCAAATTTCATAAGGATCGGCTGACTATATCCTATAGCTGCCATATAACTGAACGATTGGAAATGCCAAAACTTTGGTGTTTTTAAAGTTAGGAAGTTGGGACTTTTTATGAGTATTAAGAATACATCATATGAATAATTTTGAAGAATATAATTTACAGAATATTCTGCAAGGGTATATCAACTTCGGCTACGTCCGAAGTTAGCTTTCCTTTCTTGTTTTATTTCAATATAGTTTGGAGAGGATGGGGCAAAACCGACTGGATCAACATTTTTATACCCTTGCAGAGGGTATTATAATTTTGGTCAAAAGTGTGCAACGCAGTGAAGGAGACATCTCCGACCCTATAAAGTATATATATTCTTGATCAGGATCACCTCCTGAGTTGATATAGCCATGTCCGTCTGTCCGTCTGTCCGTCTGTCTGTCCGTCTGTCCGTCTGTCTGTTTCTACGCAAACTAGTCTCTCAGTTTTAAAGATATCGAATTGAAACTTTGCACACAAACTTCTTTCCTTTGCACGCAGTATATATGTCGGAACGGCCGGGATCGGTCGACTATATCCTATAGCTGCCATATAACTGATTGATCGGAAATGCCATAACTTTGGTGTTTGTAAAGTTAGGAAGTTGGGATTTTCTATGGGTTTTATATTTGGCCAATCAATCCGACCTACCAAATTTCATAAGGATCGGCCGACTATATCCTATTGCCGCCATATAACTGATTGATAGGTGTTTGTAAAGTTAGGAAGTTGGGATTTTCTATGGGTTTTATTTTTAGCCAATTAATCCGACCTACGAAACTTCATAAGGATCGGCCGACTATATTCTATAGCTGCCATATAACTAAACGATTGGAAATGCCATAACTTTGGTGTTTTTAAAGTTAGAAAGTTGGGATTTTTTATGAGTATTAAGTTGCATCATATGAATAATTTTGGAGAATATAATTTACAGAGTATTCTGCAAGGGTATATCAACTTCGGCTCCGCCCGAAGTTAGCTTTCCTTTCTTGTTTTTTTATATTTTTAGTTGAATGTACTACGGTTTAGTTGGTTGCAATTTATTTTCAGTCTATCTAATAATACGGTAAAGATGAATATTAAGATGAAATTAAAAATACTTTTTAACCACCATTTTGCAGATGAATATATTGAATATTTAGAACAGTCTTTCAATTTAAATTACCCTAATTTAAGATTACACGAATTGTGAAATCTGATATAGGACCCGAAAACAAATTCGAGTGAGTTCGAAAGTGAAATGGAACATTTTTATTTTTGTATCTTTTAAATATGTTTTTTAACTGTTAAAATGTTATTTCAGGTGTAGCGCCTTGGCTTTTATTTGTGAGTGCTGACTGCTTTGTGGCCCATAACTGGGTCAACAATGGGAGCTCTTTGAGGTTCCTTCCTCTTTCGTGTGCCACCCCCGCTCTTTTCTATTCTGTCAGCCCTCCCTTCTCCTTTGTGGTTATTCTGGTTTGTTGCTCTTGCCATTGTTGGGGCCATCGCCCGTTTACAAGTCAAGAGGCGCGCATAACACCAAAAAATTGTGTAACGAAAACAATTTATTTTGCCGTATAACTTGTCGTTTCACTGGTTGCTCCACCTCCTGTCATTGTCAGCTGGCCAGATTTGAAAGCCAGATTCCGACAGGCTACCATGGTTTTTTTTTTGTTTTTGGGTTTTATACCCTTGCAGGGGATACTATTATTTTAGTCAGAACTTTTGAACGCAGTTAAATAGGCATTCCCGACCAATTTAGGCATACTTAGGTTCGGTATATTAGGATCATCAGCCGAAAAAACCAAAATAAGGAGAAACCTTATAGCCTCAATAAATAATACCCTTAACTCAACTTACCAATATCAAAATAAATATATTAGATACAATATAGGAAGCGCCATCTGCCGAAATTATAATACCCTCTGCAAGGGTATAAAAAGAAGCAGTGTCCGTCATGATTTCTATGCTTGTCGTTATCTCAAAAATAAAACAATGATAGATTCTTAATGAGTACGAATGTCGCTATGGTTAAAAAAATATTTTTATACCCTTGCAGAGGGTATTATAATTTCAGTCAAAAGTTTGCAACGCAGTGAAGGAGACATTTCCGACCCTATAAAGTATATATATTCTTGATCAGCATCACTAGGAGAGTCGATCTAGCAATGTCCGTCTGTCCGTCTGTCCGTCCGTTTCTACGCAAACTAGTCCCTCAGTTTTAAAGCTATCTGCTTGAAACTTTCCGAAAAGTTGTCTTTCTATTGCAGGTAGTATATAAGTCGGAACGAGCCGGATCGGGCGACTATATCATATAGCTGCCATATAACTGAACGATCGGAAAAGCCATAACGTTGGTGTTTTTAAAGTTAGGAAGTTGGGATATTCTATGAGTTTTATTTTTGGCCAATTAATCCGACCTACCGAATTTCATAAGGATCGGACGACTATATCCTATAGCCGCCATATAACTGATTGATCGGAAATGCCATAAATTTGGTGTTTGTAAAGTTAGGAAGTTGGGATTTTCTATGGGTTTTATATTTAGCCAATCAATCCGACCTGCCAAATTTCATAAGGATCGGCCGACTATATCCTATAGCTGCCATATAACTGAACGATTGGAAATGCCATAACTTTGGTGTTTTTAAAGTTAGGAAGTTGGGACTTTTTATGAGTATTAAGAATATATCAAATGAATAATTTTGCAGAATATAATTTACAGAATATTCTGCAAGGGTATATCAACTTCGGCTACGTCCGAAGTTAGCTTTCCTTTCTTGTTTTTCATGAAAAAAGTCGATTTTTTGCACTAATTTTTCCATTTTGTCAAAGTTTTAAAAATATTATAAAATTAAAATTTTTATTTTTTAATGGTTCCGGCGATAGAGATATATTTAAAGAATATTCATGCCAAATTTCAAGTAAATCGACTGATTAGATCTTGAGATATAGTGGCGACCGCATAAAAAAAGTTGTTTCGAGAAAAACTCGTTTAAAGTTTTACGTTAAGTTTCGGGCAGCGTAACTGATAGAATATTACGTATAAATTACATTCCCTTAATCAGCTATCCCAGCTCCATACAATGATCTTCAAACGATTAGTGTAGTATACTGAAAATAAGGGTATTGTTATAGAAAGAAGGAGAAAAAGTTATTCATACTAAGGTAGCCCGGGCTTCCAGCCACCTATTGTTCCAGTCGTTCGCTCAACCGGTCCACGTCACTAAAACGGCTATAACTTTGAAAATAATTTGAGTTTTGCAAAATCCTTTTAGGGAGTTATCTGTGAATATAAAAACTATAGAATTATGAAAAAAAAATTTCGATTTTCTCTTAAGTCATTTGTCCGATTTCTCTACGTTCATACGGACGGACAGACAGGCGTGCATGGCTTAAACGGCTCGGCCGTTGATCTTGATCAAGAACATACATATGTATGTACTTTTTTACCTGCTACATAATTTCCAACTAATAATATATGTATACCCTCTTACTCTACCATGTGTAACGGGCATAAATAGTCTCTCAGTTTTAAAACTGTTTAGAAAAAACTTTTAAAAAACTCTTCTTTCTATTGCAGGTAGTATATGTTACGGTACTGCCTAGAATGCTAAAACTAATAGAAAAATCGGCATAACTTAGTTTATTTAGAAAGAGTTGGGCAGGAGATATTCCTGTTCTCGATGTTTTGTTCATGCTTTTCTTGTAGAAGTATTAAAAGTAGATAGTTTTCTATTATCAAGTATAGTTTTTTTCCATTTCGTATTAAATAGAAGTGTCAGAACTAAAATTATTTACGCCAATCATAGAGTAGGAACAGGGGCGTATTTTTCAAAAAAAAAAACAAGAGAGAACGCTATAGTCGAGTGCCTCGACTATTAGATACCCGTTACTCAGCTAAACAACTTAATATAAATATGTATGCCTTCTTGTGTGTTTATACCCTTGCAGAGGGTATTATAATTTTGGTCAAAAGTGTGCAACGCAGTGAAGGAGACATCTCCGACCCTATAAAGTATATATATTCTTGATCAGGATCACCTCCTGAGTTGATATAGCCATGTCCGTCTGTCCGTCTGTCTGTCCGTCTGTCCGTCTGTCTGTTTCTACGCAAACTAGTCTCTCAGTTTTAAAGATATCGAACTGAAACTTTGCACACACCCTTCTTTCCTTTGCACGCAGTATATATGTCGGAACGGCCGAGATCGGCCGACTATATCCTATAGCCGCCATATAACTGATTGATCGGAAATGCCTTAACTTTGGTTTTTGTTAAGTTAGGAAGTTGGGATTTTCTATGGGTTTTAGTTTTAGCCAATCAATCCGACCTATCAAATTTCATAAGGATCGGCCGACTATATCCTATAGCTGCCATATAACTGAACGATTGGAAATGCCATAACTTTGGTGTTTTTAAAGTTAGGAAGTTGGGATTTTTTATGAGTACTAAGAATGCATCACATTAATAATTTTGGAGAATATAATTTACAGAGTATTCTGCAAGGGTATATCAACTTCGGCTCCGCCCGAAGTTAGCTTTCCTTTCTTGTTTTTTGTAACTCCTATCTTTGCCGGGCAATTGCAACTGAGTACAATGTAAATACATACATATATGTATATGCTTACATTCATACACACATACGCCATTGTTTGACTCAGGCCTCCAATTTGGCTAACTAGATTTGATTTGCATAGTTCTTGGGATATAGTTCGGTATTGACAAATAAAAACCATCGCAATTTCCTTTAATAGAAATCCTTATCGAGAATTAACGTTGACTCTGGTGAGTACCTTGGCCAGCTGTTCCAAAGTCATCCGTTAGATGGCGCCATGAAAGGCGGAAATGTAGGCCCTAGCCAGGCTTAAGCGTTTAATGGGTTTTTGTGCGTTAGAGTGGGCGTGGCAAACTTATATTAGGCCAATCGATATTTATTGACGAAACAAATACATATCAATTAAAATTTTCATAATTTCATCAAAACTGTGGCCGCAGCTTGTGGCTTGTGGGCGTCAGTGGGGGTGTGACACCATTTTTAAACAAACTTGCGCTGCGTAGGAACTCCTAAAATCAACATGCAAAATGCCAATCTTCTAGCTTTTATAGTTTCCGAGATCTCAGCGTTCATACGGACAGACAGACAGACGGACAGACAGACGGACAGACGGACATGGCTAGATCGACTCGGCTAGTGATCCTGAACAAGAATATATATACTTTATAGGGTCGGAAACGCTTCCTTCAACCTGTTACATACTTTTGCACGAATACAATATACCCTTTTACTCTACGAGTAACGGGTATAATAAAGGGAGTTTTTTATTTTGTTCGATCGAACATGCAATCGAATCCCATGGTGAATGGAACATACAATCGAGTCCCATGGTGAATACTTATTGATGCACTGCTTGATCTCATTGTTAAAGGATCGAGCTAGAACTCTCCCCACTATTAGCACATGCTAGATCTGGTGAGAAATGAAACCTTCTGGACCAAAGTTTCTCGGATGGCTTGGCTTCTCGCACCACGCAACAAGCTCGCACTTGGATGTAAGGTCCAAATTTATAAGTCTATATCAGCGCCAAGTCTTTTCTATGAACTCCAGGTTTATGACATCTTTGCAAAAACCAACCTCAACAAAATCCGGGTTTTGCAAGCGAAAACACTTTGAAGGATCTCTGGAGCTCCTGCAGGAACTTGCTCGGAAGTATATGGAAAGGCAAAAAGATCACCCCAACAGCCCAGAGCTGCCCCTATAAACAGCGCTGAGCTAAGAGTCAAAAGAAGACTGAAACGACACCACCCTCCAGCAACATAGCAACAACATTACCTCCCTCATTATTTAAAAAAAAAACAAGAAAGAAAAGCTAACTTCGGGCGGAGCCGATGTTGATATACCCTTGCAGAATATTATGTACATTATATTCTCCAAAATTATTTATATGATGCATTCTTCATACTCATAAAAAATCCCAACTTCCTAACTTTAAAAACACCAAAGTTATGGCATTTCCAATCGTTCAGTTATAAGGCAGCTATTGGATATAGTCGGCCGATCCTTATCCTTGGTAGGTCGGATTGATTAACCAAATATAACACCCGTAGAAAATCCCAGCTTCGTAACTTTACAAACATCAAAGTTATGGCATTTCCGATCAATCAGTTATATGGCAGCTATAGGATATAGTCGGCCGATCCCGTCCGTTCCGACATATATACTGCGTGCAAAGTAAAGAAGGGTGTGTGCAAAGTTTCAATTCGATATCTTTAAAACTGAGAGACGGACAGACAGACGGACAGACGGACATGCTTATATCAACTCAGGAGGTGATCCTGATCAAGAATATATATACTTTATAGGGTCGGAGATGTCTCCTTCACTGCGTTGCACACTTTTGACCAAAATTATAATACCCTCTGCAAGGGTATAAAAAGGTATATCAAAGTTAACTTTGAACATGGCTCGCAGCATAGCATCGGCTTCAAACCAGGTATATACCCCCATAAGTAATAGACCAATTCCACCGACAATACTTTAATAATATAAGCCAACGCTCAATTTTTTTACGCACGGACTTCAATAGTGAATTGCGAAAAAATAATTCAAATGACGGGACATTGATAAGTATCAGTATTTTCATTGCGATTTCGCGTACATACGCCACAGAATGTTAGTTACAATTATTATGAAAATGATGGTTTTAAAACTTAACGAAACCCATCTTTTGTACTAAAACAAAATGCAATCGAAGATTTTTTGTGACCCCTAGCAAGGCCCATATTCAAATAAGATCAGACTAATAAATTCACTTTTTTTACTATTCTCAAATAAAGTTTGGACCGCCTGAACAGGAAAATAAAACGACTATATGTCGAAAACTTGCTTAAATCAGCGGCGAAAACCGAAACGACGAATAAACAAAGTGCAATAGATAAGACCAATGCAAATTGCAGTTTGCCAATTGTTGCCACTGCAATGGAAAAAATTAGCAGCAATTAATGGAAATTTGCAACGAACTGCGATAAGTGCGGCCGATATAAATGTGTTTGAAGTTTTGCATTAAGGGGAAGGTGAAATTAAAGTCAATTTCGACTTGGCCGACCATATGGTCCAAAAAATTGGCCAATGTAATGCTTCCCCAATCGAATAAAGTGGGTCAAATTTAACTATATGAACTTTATATTCACCAGGGGTGACTGCAATGACTGTAATCATAAGATGTACAAATCTTTCGAGAGGCGACATTAACTTAAGAATAGCAAGTAAGAAACCACATTAAATTACATACTTCTTATCTATATACTACTTGCGATAGAAAGCAGACTGGTGGTAGAGTTTCATTCATATAGCTCTAAAACTGAGTGACTAGTTGCGTAAAATATAATAGCCTCTGCAAGGGTATAATAAAATCATTGTATTTTTCTTGGATAAATCGATATTTAAAATGATTTTTAAATTTGCAACACATTGAAGGGGACATTCTCAACGCTAAAAGATATATTTATTCTTGATCAATATCAAGAGTCGAAACTAATTCAACAGCATTGAAATGAATACAACATTTCTTCGGATCGGGGCGGATCGGACAACAATTAATTGAAAACAAATTACTACTATTTTTACATGGATTCTAAGATACAGCTATTTCTTATATTTTCAGAAATGCATTAAATCTAAGATATAGTAATATCTTATATTTTCAGAAATACGATTTGACTCACACGTCATTTAAAAATACAATTTTAAAGTTTTTCAAATAAATTTTTCACTTCATACATTTTTAACGATTACATAATATCTACATATAAAACAAAAAATAAATATGGTTTTAAAATTTATCCGCTGAAAATCGAGATATATAGTCGTTTTATAGAAATATTTATTATTAAAATTAACAAGAAAGGAAAGCTTACTTCGGACGGAGCCGAAGTTGATATACCCTTGCAGAATATTCTGTAAATTATATTCTTCAAAATTATTCATATGATGTATTCTTAATACTCATAAAAAGTCCCAACTTCCTAACTTTAAAAACACCAAAGTTATGGCATTTCCAATCGTTCAGTTATATGGCAGCTATAGGATATAGTCAGCCTTATGAAATTTGGTAGGTCGGATTGATTGGCCAAAAATAAAACCCACAGAAAATCCCAACTTCCTAACTTTAAAAACACCAAAGTTATGGCATTTCCGATAAATCAGTTATATGGCAGCTTTAGGATATAGTCGTCCGATCCTTATGAAATTCGGTAGGTCGGATTAATTTGCCAAAGATAAAACTCATAGAAAATCCCAACTTCCTAACTTTAAAAATACCAACGTTATGGCTTTTCCGATGTTTCAGTTATATGGCAGCTATATGATATAGTCGCCCGATCCGGCTCGTTCTGACTTATAGAAAGACAACTTTTGGGAAAGTTTCAAACAGATATCTTTAAAACTGAGGGACTAGTTTGCGTAGAAACGGACGGACGGACGGACAGACGGACATGGCTAGATCGACTCTCCTGGTGATGCTGGTCAAGAATATATATGCTTTACAGGGTCGGAAATGTCTCCTTCACTGCGTTGCAAACTTTTGACTGAAATTATAATACCCTCTGCAAGGGTATAAAAATTTCATTAATAATATGCAAAAGGACTAAATTAAGAAAGGAAATATATTTCAAGAAATAGTATTCAGTTAGTCGCTGTACAATGAAAATTTGTGTTGATATCTAGTACGCATACATATTTTAGAAAATGGAAAGCGAGCCGCTATTACTAATATTATTCTCATCGCCAAATTACTTAAATTGGTAAAATTTAGTAATTTTTAGGAAAAATTTTTTTTTTCAAATACGTGTATATTTTATAGTTGGTACAAATATGTATAGTACATGTTTAGCATTTACTATAAAGTGGCAATAGCTGCAATATGCATACTGACTATTTCACAATTTTGGCTCCTCACTAGTTTCATCCTTGAAGGACCATGTTCTCTAGCTCTTGGTAATTTAAGAGTCGGTTAACATTTTAAACTAAGGAAATGTAAATCTAAATTAAGATTGTCAATCAATGAAAAATGAATTACATGTTTTTCTAAGAAAATAACATCTTAAGCATCAACGAAAACACCTATTCTGGTCCTAAAAAGATGTACCTCGTACATCATGTTTCGGAACAATAATCTTTATATTTTCCACATGTCAATATATTTTGACAACTTGCTGTCAGGTTAAGATAACCATGTTCCCTGATGAGATCCAAGACGAATGGGAGCCGCTTTTTTTGATAAATTGATAAGGGGTTCGGTAGGTACAAATTACAGGCCTGAAAAGGTTGCCCCCGGTATTCCAAGAGCCCAATTAAATCCGTATATGCATAATCGAAATCAGAAAAATCGGTAAAAGATGTAAGCTTGTTGTGCATCTTGTGAATGAGCATTGGAGTGAACCAGAGAATTCAACAGAAGCAGCCGCATCTTCAAGGCCGTTCGATAAACGCAAAACTGGTTTCGAAACCATCTCAAAAATAGAGGATTGAGGGGCGATCTGTGTTTCGATGAGTCATTTCTCATTATAGCTGCTGTCTTGCATCTCATTTTGAATGGTCAAGGTCAATTTGCCGCTCACGATCTGACAAATGGAGTTAATTTGAATATTTGGAGTAGATAAAAAGTAGGTGTATATATTCATTTGAAATTGCTGTTAAAAAAACGTTTTATATTTAGGTGATATAATATAAGATATATTTTCTTCAATATTTTTATCTAAAAAAAAATATATATCTTCTAAGCAAATAATGAGTATAATACCATAACTTATAACATTAATAAACTTCCATTAAAGACAGACTACCTTTGCGTTTTAATTTCGCACTTTTCTTTTTTATTTTCGCTCATAATTTCCCAAAAAAAATGTGTCGCGTCAGTAAAAAATTAAAAATAAATAAAAAGTAAAAATAGCAGGTATGGATTAAATAAAACGCATTAATTGCCGTAATATTGTGTAAAAACGTGGGCATTGTATGCAATCTGCCACAACGTTGCAATTGCCATCAATTAAATGAAAAGCCTCAACAATTTGCATGGACTTGCAAATTATGGGCAACCGGCGGGAAAAAACTAATGGTACAAAAAACTAATTGTACAAAAGAGAAACGAAAATAGGAAAAGTGAAATAATATGAAATGAATAGTTAGTTGCACAGAAATTGACGTAACTCACATTTAATTTTCTGGCGAATGATTGTATAAAAACAGATGCTGAGCCACTTTCTAAAAGCAACATCGAAAGTTGTTAGAGTGTTGAAAAAAAAATCTCCTGAATATTTAAATATCGGAAGGAAATCCAAACGCTAAACAGGTTTCAAAATGGATTACATTTTCCTAAAAACCCAACTAAGCGATAGAATTAAATTTAATTTTGTTCACCTTTAATTTGTAATCATTCTTAGCCTATCCCAGTTAAACTATTTAATAAATAATATTTTTTAATATTTTTCAATTAGATGACACATTATTTATTGGCTTATCTACTAATCGAGTTTTTTATGTTGCACATATCAATATCAAATGAAGACAACCTGACCTGATAACCAATTGTTGGTCCCTTTAATTGAAAGAATTATGCACATGTGACACGAAACTAACTAGTTACTTTCCCATTTTTGCATTATATATATTTAGTATTTGTTGTTTAATTAAAAAATAATTTTGACTTAGTTGTTTTTAAACATATACGCATACACCCGGTTTTTTAGTACTTTTCCAATATATAAACTATTTTATTTTATAAAAATCTGATTATTTCGTGTGATTTTCGTTCTTGCAATTATCTTTGATTGAAGAAAATTGTCAATGCGGTAATTTATCGATACCTAGTTGAATATAATTCACAAGCAAGTGATTTGCCTTAGAGTGGTTCGATTCGTACTGGAACAGGGCCAAATTATGTTCAAGGATGATGCTGACATGGATACCAAGAAACTATTGAATATCTCAATGAATTCGGAATATTCCAATACAACCATGGATAATTAAGACCAGCGCAGAGAAAAATTAAAAAATGAAGAATTTATTTCCTTGTTTCCTGGCTCCTGAGTTACCAGTGAGATGAGACTGCCAAGGGCTTTATTCATCGAGGGCAAATAATCGACTCTGGCTTCCCCAATCTCTCAACTCCCATTCATTGCGGGTCAAGTGCGTTCAATTTCCTTCAGGGGAACACTGGGGCTCAGCACCAGACTGGCATGCCCTCATCAATATAAATCACAACAAAGGCCCCTTGGCCAACTAGCTTTTGACATTGTTTACCTCATCAGTTCGGGGAGTTGTGAGAGCCTGGAACCAGCACTTCTTTTTGACTGATGTTCCCTGGATTGTGTGCCATGCTTTTGTTTTTGGCCAGCAGGAAGCTTTCGCTCCTTCTATTTGATGGATTGCGATGCAGCAGCTGTTTTTGACCAAAAATGAATCACAATGCGGGCAGTATGGCGTTATCTAAAGGACACTTGAGCTTATGAATTCTTAAATCTTAAATCTTAAAAATTTAATTACATTTGTATATATGCGCAATTTTAAAATAAGCTAATTGCAGCATTAAAACCAGGTATCAATAATACCTAATAACCCATATTTATTTATCATACATATTTATCTATATCGTGGAGTCTACAATTGTGATTTTCTGATTTTCTGCTCCAATAAATACACTAGCTTTAAAAAAAAAAATAGGGAAATTACCAATTAAATGAATTAAATTTTGGTACTAAGGGGTTGGGCTCATTCATTGCTTAAATTTTTTCTCAGACTACACGATTTTACGTTAGTGCGAGCAAGTCACCAATTAATAAGAGAATGATCAGATTTTGATATTTAAAAATCTTTCCAAACGGACTGAAAGACGAACTTTAAAAGATTTTTAATTTTTTAACACTCATTTCATACTGCCGCAGAAGACAAGAAATGCTTATTTATGTGCTCATAACAACCCCACATCATATTTAAAATTAAAACTCTTATAATTTCGAAACAGAAGAGTGTTATAATGTATAAATAACATTAACATTCAACGATAAACCTATATTAATCATAACGTTTGATTGACATTTATTATTATTAATGAAAAGTTTAGCCGGTGAATCAGGTTTTAATTTCATTAAAATTACTTTTAATGAGTGATTAGTCATTACTTTTAAGTCATTAGTTCAAAAAAAATTCGAATGTTTATTTTGATTATAAATTAAAATGTCAATGTTCTACCGAAATATAAAATATAAGTACTTGTAAATAAGCTTGCTCAGTGTTTTCTTCGAATTAAGAATTGAATAATGTAAAATAAAGCTTAAGGTATTCTTTGGTATCACACAATACTTAATTTACATATGTGCTTTGTGATTTTTAGCAATACTAATCTTTAATTTGTTGTGATCCTCAAAGCACGGTTTGTTGTTGTTTTGCTGTTAAAAATCTTAAGTTTTTGTCTTTGTCAAAGTTCCATCTTCAATTGAGAACAAAAAAATTAATTTCCGATTTTAAGCGTGTGTTTTTTAACGTGCATTTTCAAAATTCACCAATTTTATAAACTTGGTCGGGCTGCAGCGAGTGCACTAAATTCCTTGAAAAAAGTGTGAGATAAAAAATAAAATAGGCGTGCGAAATAGACGAATTAATTGTATTATTTACCGAATTAGGGAGTCCAAATGCACCGGAAAACAATGCTCTCATCTCTGGAGTGTAAGCCACTGTTATTCCCACAAGCCACTCTCAAGCTTTGATGGCAAACTGTGACATTAAGCTCAATATCTGATATGCGCTTATCGCTTGGTATTATCTTGTTTGCATCGCGATAGTGACAGATTCATTGAGGTTAGTAATTTGCATTGCAAAACGAATGCGAAACCAAAGCTTATCTCTCAGCATCTCGCAGCGAACCTCGGACAGTAGCGAGGAAAATATTGTCCAACCTATATCTATCAGTTTGTACCGAGCAATGTCTCTACGTCGCTTTTGGCTTCCATTATCTTTCCCAAGTAACTGAAGGCCAAAAATCTATTTTAGTGTTGCAAATGCATATTTTTGTGCAATCTATTAATGGGTGCCACAGAAATCGACTGCCGATTAAAAATATGCGGAAACCTCTTTAAAAGAAATATTTTCTGGGTGCGACAGAAGCGATAATAAATCACAATAATTGTTTAAAGTGATCGCAGCAGACAAGTATTTTTTTTAATTTTTCTTATGTAAATTAAAATAATTGATTTTAAAGAAAAGTACTTTATAACGCTTCTGGTTAAACAGCGTTGTTAGCGACTGATTAAAGCTGATTTATATTAATAACGCAGTTAAAGCAATAACGTAAGTGGGAAAAAAACATTTTTATATGCTTTGATTTGTAAATAAAATATAACAAAACATTAGTAAAAACATCAACAACAAGAATGGAAAGCTAACTTCGGTCGGAGCCGAAGTTGATATACCCTTGCAGAATACTCTGTAAATTATATTCTCCAAAATTACTCATATGATGCATTCTTAATACTCATAAGAAATCGCAACTTCCTAACTTTAAAAACACCAAAGTTATTATACCCGTTACTCGTAGAGTAAAAGGGTATATTGTATTCGTGCAAAAGTATGTAACAGCTAGAAGGAAGCGTTTCCGACCCTATAAAGTATATATATTCTTGATCAGGATCACTAGCCGAGTCGATCTAGCCATGTCCGTCTGTCCGTCTGTCCGTCTGTCCGTCTGTCTGTCCGTCTGTCTGTCTGTCTGTCTGTCTGTCTGTCTGTCTGTCTGTCTGTCTGTCCGTATGAACGCTGAGATCTCGGAAACTATAAAAGCTAGAAGATTGGCATTTTGCATGTAGATTTTAGAAGTTCCTACGCAGCGCAAGTTTGTTTCAAAATGGTGCCACACCCCCTTTAACGCCCACAATCGCTTATATACGATTTTAAAAATTTAAATATTTCGGAAAAGTAAAAATGCAGTTTTATTGTGTTTATCAATACCTATCGAAATGTAGAAGAAATTTTTCAAATCGGACCATTCGTTAAAAAGTTATGCGTGATCAAAGTTTCTATCTCCATCTCCCTTGCCCTCCCTTTACCTGAGTAACGGGTATCTGATAGTCGGGGCACCCGACTATAGCGTTCTCTCTTGTTGCATTTCCAATCGTTCAGTTATATGGCAGCTATAGGATATAGTCGGCCGATCCTTATGAAATTTGATAGGTGGGATTGATTGGCCAAAAATAAAACCCATAGAAAATCCCAACTTCCTAACTTAACAAGCACCAAAGTTATGGCATTTCCGATCAATCAGTTATATGGCAGCTATAGGATATAGTAAGCCGATCCTTATGAAATTTGGTAGGTCGAATTGATTGGCCAAATATAAAATCCATAGGAAATTCCAGCTTCCTAACTTTACAAACACCAAAGTTATGGCATTTCCGTTCCGACATATATACTGCGTGCAAAGGAAAGAAGGGTGTGTGCAAAGTTTCAATTCGATATCTTTAAAACTGAGAGACTAGTTTGCGTAGAAACAGACAGACGGACAGACAGACGGACAGACGGACAGACGGACATGGCTATATCAACTCAGGAGGTGATCCTGATCAAGAATATATATACTTTATAGGGTCGGAGATGTCTCCTTCACTGCGTTGCACACTTTTGACCAAAATTATAATACCCTCTGCAAGGGTATACAAATTACACAGCAATGCCAATAATGGCAAGGACAACCGCGGCAATGCACTATGGGGTTTTTGACCTGTTTTTGTGGCATTAATTAATAACGCGGTCAGTTTTGGAGATATCGACATGAAACTTTACCAATCGTCATTATTTGTCCCTAGGCATATATAGTGTGAAAATCGTTTGGATCAGGAAACAATATCCTATAGCTCCCATAGGAACGATCGGTTAAAACTAGAAAAAAATTAATGAAATTTAAGGAGCTGAAATTTGTTGCCCATGCCTATAAAAGTGGATGATAATAAGTGCAACAAAAGCAAAAAGAAAAAATTTCATCAAACTCAAAACTCAACGGCAGTCACGGATACATATCGACTAACAATTCGCCAGTTTGTAGGCAAAATGATTCGAATTAGTCCAAATTGACGGGCAACTGACAGGACAAACATATCAAAATGATCCTCATATTATAAATAATTTGTTCATCAAACATTGTATAGCCTTTTCTTCCTCAAGTCGGCCCTTCTCGCTATTCCAAACAGCAACCAAGTCGGCGTTGGAGAAAGTGAGGTTATCTAAGAAAAATTCAAATTGCACCAATAGTGCGGAAAAGTGCACAATAAGACTAACAGATTTTTGCTCAAAATTGACAAGGCTATAACATACACTTGGACGCATTGAAAACTAATGCAAACTTCTATTTCAAAACTCTTCCCAAAGTTGAAATTTGTTCCTCAAAATTCAGCTTAAGGTGCATTTATAAAATGACAAAATATTAGTATAAACACGCATAATTTAAACAATTAATACATTTAACATATAGTACAAGCCTGTGAGATCAGTTTCCATTTGTTTTTTTCTTTTCAAATGGTGTTTTACACGAATAAATTAATTTCAAAGAACGCTTTGAAAAAATTGCAAACTTAGCGCTGGTGCTTTCGTATGCAACAGCTGACTTTACAGCTGTTATGCTAACATATGCTGTTAAGTATTAACATTTTGAGTATGAGGCATAACAGTTTGATGTTCTGTTAATGCATTCCCATTTTTATACCCTTGCAGAGGGTATTATAATTTTGGTCAAAAGTGTGCAACGCAGTGAAGGAGACATCTCCGACCCTATAAAGTATATATATTCTTGATCAGGATCACCTCCTGAGTTGATATAGCCATGTCCGTCTGTCCGTCTGTCCGTCTGTCTGTCTGTCCGTCTCTCTGTTTCTACGCGAACTAGTCTCTCAGTTTTAAAGATATCGAATTGAAACTTTGCACACACCCTTATTTCTTTTGCACGCAGTATATATGTCGGAACGGCCGGGATCGGCCGACTATATCTTATAGCTGCCATATAACTGATTGATCGGAAATGGCATAACTTTGGTGTTTGTAAAGTTAGAAAGTTGAGATTTCCTATGGGTTTTATATTTGGCCAATCAATCCGACCTACTAAATTTTATAAGGATCGGCCGACCATATCCTATAGCTGCCATATAACTGATTGATCGGAAATGCCATAACTTTGGTGTTTGTAAAGTTAGGAAGCTGGGATTTCCTATGGGTTTTATATTTGGCCAATCAATCCGACCTACCAAATTTCATAAGGATCGGCCGACTATATTCTATAGCTGCCATATAACTGATTGATCGGAAATGCCATAACTTTGGTGTTTGTAAAGTTAGAAAGTTGAGATTTCCTATGGGTTTTATTTTTGGCCAATTAATCCGACCTACCAAATTTCATATGGATCGGCCTACTATATCCTATAGCTGCCACATAACTGAACGATTGGAAATGCCATAACTTTGGTGTTTTTAAAGTTAGGAAATTGGGATTTTTTATGAGTATTAAGAATGCATCATATGAATAATTTTGAAGAATATAATTTATAGAGTATTCTGCAAGGGTATATCAACTTCGGCTCCGCCCGAAGTTAGCTTTCCTTTCTTGTTTTTTTTTTA